>JARFIW010001141.1:0-1200000 GCA_036346225.1 Platerodrilus igneus | reverse complement strand
TACCACTTAATAACTGAATGTCACAAATTTTAATGCCTAAACCATTCCGAGTATATGGAATATTGTAAAATAAAACAAATTATGCAGAAAGTGCTTGAGATCACGCAACCGGTTCCGTAGAAATAATAGGCAATGTGAAATAATGGGTGCATATTTAAGCACCATGAACTACTGCATAATGATAGCAAACATAGCGAGGATGCTCGTCAAAATACTTAGATAAATGTCGTTGTAGGGCAGCAATTGAATTGTATCACTCACCGGTAAACTCAGAAATCGATGTTTCTTCGGATGATACTAATTATTTTGTATAACAAAAATATTAACGTTAAAACATCTGACTTTCTTGTTGAAGACTCGTCAGTAACTCTTATTAAACAAGATTTATCAAACTAGCTAGAATTGAAAGATCTCCCAAACGTTTATATTTAAAATGACCAGGAGATATTGTTTGAGAAGAGACTGATTCCAGAAAAGTATTTCGAGAAATATCCGGTAATTATGTGAAAGCACCTAAATACGGAATGTCGAATATACAAACTGTAAGAGAGCTGCAGCTACCAATACAATCGGTTTCAGCTAAATCGCTAGAGGACCGCCAGCCCCATCCTGAAAGCATTCCGCCTGAATCTTACAGAAAAATTTCACCAAAACTACTTATTGGAATCGACAAATGAAGTGCGCGAAGGTAGTTGTAAACATCCGGTTCCAACAAGAACTCACCTTGTAAGGGTATTGCATGGGTATTATGGTGACAGCGTTCACGCCGACAACGAAATAGTATACCATCGCGTTTTCGTTAGTGTTAATGCCCATCTACTGACGCGAATTAAGGTTCGTGGCTTCGAGCGGTCCTTTTTAAAAAGACTCTTTGAACTTTAACACATTTATTTAGTTTTGTACAGAAGTTAAGTATTGAATTTAGACAATCTTGATTAATTATTCTAAGTTCCAAAATTATTACTTAATTGTACAGTGAGTTATCTACGAACTGCAAGGTAAAAGCTGAACGTTTGATGAACTGACTAGGAGTGGAGCTGCCGGTCCTTATATAACTTCCTCCCCCTCACAATTCTGTGGGAACCTGCGGACGTAATGTCCGCTTACACTTGACTCTATTCATAATACTTAGTTGCTATCTTAAAAGCTATTCATAATTACAATGTTGCAGGCTCATTCTGCGTAATTTCGGTACGTGACATCCTACGACCGTCTGTGACCTGACATCTGCAGTGTCACTTATCCTTGTGCTACTTTGTAGCGTTTCCACTCGTGGGAACTGAAATCATCATAATATAATGTAATAAATTGTTGCAATTTGTCTTTTATGACATTGTTGCACTGTCCTAACATTTCCTAATATTTCCTAATATCTTTATTAGTTTTATATGTATAATAGATGGGGGATCCCATAACTCGCGTTACATGAGAAAGTATAAGTGTTCTTTTCGATGGGTATCTTTGATGTCACGCTACTACGTAGTGTCATTGAGTTAGAGTAAGGCAAAAGGAAATATTTGAGTGTACTACAATCTAAAAGGGAAATCGCTATAAAACCGGCTTTGTTTAGAAATACCACGATACTAACTTGCCTGATAGGTTCGACAAGGCACTTAGAAAATTACCTGGTCTTGAAATACAAATTAAGATACATTTTATAAACAAACATTCGCCAAACAATACAGAGTCATGTTGAAAAGGGATGTGTTAAGAAGTTAATCCCCGGCGTGTTAAATATTTCACGTTTGCACATTTGGTACTTGCCTATTTTCTCCGTGACAGATCCCAACAAACGGGGCAAACATAGAATAGTGTGTGATGCCGCTGCCAAGATTAGTGTGTCCTTATAGATTCAGCTTTACTGAAAGATACTGATTTGGCGGCTTCATTAACTAAAGTACTGTATAAATTTCGTGAACGACCTCTAGCAGCGATAGACGACATCATAAAAATGTTTCACTAAGGATCGACAAATCCAGCATTTCGTATAGCGAGGAAAGACAAATGTGCAATTTGACATTTATGTTACTCAGGTCATGATTTACAATATAATCTACAGTTACTCGCCATATCTAGACAAACACGGAGTCCAAAGAATGAGAAGGCGTTTCGACGCCGCGCCAGGAGTGACCTCTAACGTGAAAATGCCATTACTTCTACCAAAAGTTCATGATGTGATTCTGCGTGTAATTTACAGCTACCGTCGCCAATACCATCACCACAACAGTAGAACAGTTACTAGCGAGAATCAGGCAAAAATATAAAATGCCCCGTTTACGTGTACAGCTCAAGAAAGCCATTAGAAATGTCAAATTGAAGTAACCATATGTGTAGTACCTGAAATGGCAAGTTCGCCGTTAGCCCTACTAACACCGTATACGTCACATTTTACCTTGACCGGCATTGCCTGCATCGGGCCGCTTACCGATACCGTTGGCAGGCCAACGGAGAAAGATGGTGTGCATTATTTATGTGCTTGACCGTGGATGCCATCCACATTGAAACTGCCCACAGTCTATCTACGGACTCAGGTATTGCTGTACTGTGGAACTTTGCAGAAAGGCGTAGAATGCCAAAAAAATAGTTCAGTGATAATGGCACAAACGTTCGAGGAGCAAATGTTTAAATTCATTCAAGATGATTTGTTGCCTGATTTAAATATCCAGCGGAATTTTAAACCATTATCGGCATCTCAAATGGGAGGAAAAAGAAAACGTCTTATACGTTACGTAGAAAAGATGCTGAAGTCTGTAATGTTCACTAGAACCCTTTCTGATGAATTGTTACGGGCATTGTTGATGGAAGTGGCAGACATAATTACCTTGTAATGACCCTGTCCAATGTCACCGACGTGAAAGTGGTCACTAGCTATTATCCGGTATGATACTACAGTGGTCTAGCCGTTGCTAGACCTACCAGCTCCGTTGCTGGAGTCTAGGTCTACGGATGTGCTCTGTGACAAGAAGAAACTAAGGCAGGTGAAGGAAGGTATAAGGATGCCGACAGTGGGCACGGCGAACCTTATACTGGGGTTATTAGCGTCAGCAATGGGCACGACACTGTGCGATATAGAATACCGGTTATGGGCACGGCAGTGGTAATAGCTGGCTTTGGGCGCAGCGAGATAAGAGGATAGACGTCGGCTATGGGCACGACGTACATGGGTTCGGAGCACCGGCTATGGGCACAGTGCGGTAGGTACTAACTATTTAACACTGGCTATGGGAACAGCAGTAAAAGTGTTGTAACCTTTCAGAGCGAGTCGGCAAAGCAGACTGGTCTCTCTCGCTAATGTGCGCTGATTTATACCAGTGGTTGGCCGACTTGATTTGTGTTTTTAATAATCGAAAAATAGCGGTATACATGTAGTCGGCATACAATTATATAACTATTTAAAAATGTCACATTGACATTGGCAAATTGTCATTACAACACTCCCTTTTTATTGTTTGCCTACCAAAGACTGGCCTGGTTTTATTGCGGGGTCTGTTGCGTGATTTCGTTTTGTGTTATTCTCCACACTTCTATTAGTTTACAATGTCGTCTGCTTTCTTTTGGTTTTTCCAAGTTAGCCTGTGTTGTTTTGTCTTCTCTTGACTTTGCTTTTTTTTTTAGAGGTATATACTTTTCTTCTCGCTTCCAGTCTATACATTCTATTCTTTATTTTTTGTACCTTGCCTTTATCGTTGCCGGCTTCTTAGGCGACTCAATGAGCGAAATTAGTCCCTTCCTTACACTCGCGAACTATTCGTCACAACATTTCAGGATTTTATTTACACCCATGTTGACTTCGCGGTTGACTTTACTAGACTGTTTTTAAAAAATGTTTTCCGCCTTATATTTATAACGCAAACCGCACTCTTTTCCTCACTATTCTCCCTGATCGCGTACTGATTGGCTCTTCCACTTCTGTTGTTTCATCTGCTTCTAGCCGTTTTTAAACGGTCTAGACTGACAGTTATTTGTCTGTTTGGCAATTGTAATATGACCGTTTTGTCGTGCAACTGTATTACTTTATGCGGTCCCGTATATGGTGGTTATAATTGTTTTCTTACTCTATCTTCGCGTAGGAAGCAGTATTTACCTATTTTTATAGTAGGTTTTCGTTTGATATCCTGATCAGCATGTCGTATATCGTCGTAGTTTTGCTTGAGGTCTAGGAGGATTGATTCTGTTGGAATTGGCACCAGCAAAAAGAATTCTCCAGGGATTCTTAGAGCTTGTGCGTATACTTTCTTCGCAGGGCTGGTATCGTCAGTAGAAGCGACTGTAGCCCGCAGTCCTAATAGTAACGTGGGCAAATGTGTTGTCCATGTTACTGTGGCTTCTTTGCGTGCCACTTTTAGTGCTCGGTGCCATCTTTCTACTTTCCCATTGCTCTCTAAGTGGTACGGGGTTATACTTACGCGCTGGATTCCCAAGGCATTACTTAATTCCGTGCATATGTTGCTCTCGAATTTTTGCCCTGATCCGTAGATAGCCGCTGTGGTACGCCGAATCTACTCACCCAGTTTTCGTAGATTGCCTGTAATACTGTACCGGCTTTTATGTTTGCTATTGATATGATCTCTACCCAACTGGTGTTACGATCTATGATCGTCAAGCAATACTCGTTTGCTTCTGACAATTGGCAGCCGCCCAATGATGTCTGTGTGGATGTGCGTCAATTTACTTGCCCTCGTGAAACAGCTGTGGCGATAAGTTTTACTTCTTTGGCAGTTTATGCATGCTTGTGCCCACTGTTGCATCTTTGGATAGAAGAAACTGCTCGTAATAAATTTTCGCGTGACCCTTCTGGGGTGCCTTATGTTATGCAGTTCTTTGAATTTGATAAATCTTTGCACGTCAAGTAAGTACGGTCTCGGGGTTCCTGTGCTTGTTTCGCATGTTAGTTCTGTTTCTGTGCCTGGTATTGCTATTTTTTCGAAGCCCAGATTCTCTCTGTTTAATAACTCCTTCAAAACGTTGTCCTCCTGCGTCTCTGACAGCTTCGTATAGTCACTGGGCAGTGTTATGGTTGCAACTCTTGATAATGCATCGGCTACACTGTTTTCTGCCGCAAGATGGTAGTTAATCGTCGTGCAGAACTGTGAAATAAAATTCAGCTTTCTTATCCGACGCTGACACATGTTTTCCGTGCTTTGCTGCTGAAGTGCGTATGTCAGAAGTTTATGATCTGTCAGAATCGTAAAGGTTCTGCCCTCTAAATGGTATCTAAAGTGTTTGATCGCCTCATAAATTGCCAGGAGTTTGCTGTCGTATGTACTTTAGTTCATTCATGCTTTGTTGTATGCCCTTGAGAAGAATCCAAGTGGCTTTACTTGCCCTTCAATCTCTTGCTGCAAAGTAGCACCCATTGCTATGCGTTGCTGGCGTTGCATACCAGTGCGATTGGTGCCGAGATGTGTGGGTGCGCGAGTGTGGTTGATTGTGCTAATGTTTGTTTCAGGTCTCCATAAGCGTTGTTTGCTTCTTCTGTCCACTCTATTTGTGTTTGGTCTATTTTATTTGCATTGTGTAAGTACCCGTTTAACACAGGTTATATGGCTGCTGCGTGTGGTATACTTTTTCTATAAAAATTTATCGTTCCCAGAAACCTCCAAAGTACGTGGACGGTGGATCGTTTTGGAAAGTCGAACAGGGCCTTTACTTTATCGGGCAACGGCTGAATACCGATTGCCGTTACCTTATACCCCAAGAAGGCGACTTTTTTGTGCTAAGTGGGACTTCTCTAAGCTAGAGTGGTAATATTACGTTGGCGCCAGTGTATTGTTTAACTCGCTTTCATGTGCAGAGCGGTTTCTTGCCGTTTTCTCGACTTGTTCGATGTACCGCTGCAGTGCGTCATGCACCTATGTCATTTAATTCGTGAGCATTTGGAGCTTTCTGCTAACTGGATCTTCTGATACGGCATGGACGTATGTTTCGTCGTTGACGTCCATCGTTTTATCCATTAACGATGCTTGTTTGTCTAGTATGTCGGAATCAAATGCAGTTAGAATGCTGTGCACATGTAGCCGTAGTTCGTTTTTTCACTGCATTGCGATGATTTTGACGGTGGCGTCTGTGTCAGCCAGTTGTCGCATCGTTGCCAATATTTGTGATGGTTTTTAATCGCCGAGCGGTATGCCGTCTAGCACCTTCCGTAGTTTTGCCTCTCATGATCCCATATATGTGCAGTATATAAACTTTTAAATCAGTATATGGCTGATCCCCTGGTTTTTCTGATAGTGTTGTGATTTTAGTTAATAATTGCTCTAACAAACTAGCGGGTAAGTTTGCTACTAACAATCGATATCGTGTTTGTTCAGATCGTATACCGTAAGCTGCAAATGAAGCTTCCGTTCATAGGAACCATAACTCTGACGTTGACCTCCAGAACTCCGTTTATCCAATTTGGCTCTTGACTGTTTCGAAGTAGGTTGATTCCTGCGCGTGCTCTTTGTTCGTTTCTATGTTCGTCAGTTTATTAATGTACTGACTGTTATCCTCGTGTCTGGTCTGTAGTTACCAATGTGATTGCGTGTATTTCTTAGTCGGTGTGATCGATGTGTTGACCGAGTTGAAATGGTGTTTGATAACCTTTGTCGTAGTCATTAAGGTAGTGACCGTGGTGATTTTGGTTATGTGACCTACTTGGTCGTGATCACTAACATGATGGCGTCTTCTTTTTCGTCGGAGTAGGAATAATCCTTATGTTATGTTCTCTGTCTGGATCATCAAGTTGTTGACCGTCGGGTTGCGCTCATTACTTCGTCGCGCCCGCCAATGTATTGACCAGTTGGTTGCGTACTCTAATTCCTTCGTCTGGATCACCAATGTAATGTAGTGACCGTCAAGGTGCGCGTTCTTCTTCGTCGGGGTCACCTATGTAATGACCCTGTCCTATATCACCGGCGTTGCAGTGGACAATGGTCAATAACTAGTATCCGGTATGATACTACAGTGGTCTAGTCGTTGCTAGACCTACCGGCTCCGTTGCACGAGTCTAGGTCTACCAATGTTCTCTGTGAGAAGAGCAAACTAAGGTAGGTGAAGGAAGATATAAGGGCGCCGACAGTGGGCACGGCGAACCTTATACCAGGGTTATGAGCGTCAGTAATAGGCACGACACCGGGAGATGCTGAATGCCAGCTATGGGCACGGCAGTGGTAATAGCTGACTTTAGGCGCAGCTAGAAAAGAGATTAGACGTCGGCTATGAGCACGACGTGTATGGGTTCGGAGCACCGCCAATAGGCACGGTATGGTAAGTACTAACTATTTAACACTGGCTGTGGACACAGTAGTAAATGAGTCTTTAAGCTTTCAGAGCGAGTCGGCAAATCGGACTGGTCTCTCTCTCTCTCTCTCTCTCTCTCTAATGTGCGCAGATTTATACAACTGATTGACCGACCCGATTTATGGCTTTAATAATCCAAAAATAGCGGTATACGTGTAGTAGGCTTACAATTACATAACTATTTAAAATGTGACATTGACATTTGCAAATTGTCATTACAAACTCACGGCTATTTACATACGTGTCGTTAGAATTAGACGCCGATGAAGTCATTAGCATTAACCATTCTTTATTAGGTTCTTCAAATGATTATAAATACCGTGATGAGTTTAATGACGGTGGAAATTTATTGAAGAAAAACTGCAAAGCAGAGCAACAACTAGCTAATTTATTTTGGGTTCATTGGTTGCGGGAGTATCTACTTCATCTAACGAGACGAACAAAATTGTGCAATCAAACTATAGTAGATAAGAAAAAAGAGCAAAATTGTTGGAAGAAGGGGGTTGTGATCGATACGACCAATGGAAGTCGTGGGCAAGTCCGGAAGGAGTCATCGTTTAAACGGCAAGCGGAATATTTGTTCGTCCAGCAACTAAACTTGCAGTCTTAGTCCTTGCTAAAATTGAAGGTTAGGTCAGTCGATTCTAATAGAACGGCTTACCATGGTAGAGGATATTAGTGAACTTTGTGTGGTATACATTACTACTTACTCGTGCTACTAGAGTTAAACATTCTTTTATGTAAAAGAAAATGGAAAAGAGGATATCAAGAATAGATTCATTTCATAGTGACAGAAGAACAAAATATTAATTTTTTGGAGTTTATTATTATGTTCATAATATTGATTCAAGTTGCACAAGTTTGAGACTTTAAGTAGTTAGCGTACAAATATCTGACTGTAAGATTATTAAATACCGAAATTGTTCTTATAAGAAAAAACTAACAAATTTAAAGTAGGGGATTGCACATACCTCCTGTGTTTTCCTTCTCAGAAATGTTCTTCTTGGAATAACACTTAACTGTTTTTACCTGTTGGCCAGTATGTTTACATATAATTTACGTAATGAAGCACTTATATCCAATTTTCTTGACAGTTCTTCGCACATTACTCGATCAGTTCTTTACCCGACGTTTTATTTATAAAACCAAATTGTTAAGTGAAACTGCTATATTTGCACTTTTCGAAAACAAGCTGGGCATTCGTGGGCATTTTTTAGGCGAATAATAAAAGTTTAAAAGCTTTTATGTTGGAATGGGCTCTAGAGGACACACAGGAAACTGAGGTACCCTCAAATCGTTTCAGTTCAATAAAAGAAGAGTTTTGAATTGTATTTTATTAGAAAACTTTAAAATGGCAACACAAACATCTAAATCAATTTATCATACAACACTTGCTTCTCCTCATAGTAACTCAAACTGGAAAGCTTAATTTCCTAAAAAATCATTTTGATTTATATATTTTTAATTTATTTATATAGCATTTAAATTGAGATTCACATCACGCATTTCTGTTAATGAGTATTGTTTCCTTAGACCTGGATGGTCTTTTAAGAATGTATTCTTGAAACCAAAAACAATAATATTTTTGAAGCTCACACTTAAATCTAGATTTGTGACTTTTATTCATATCGTTAAAAAATTTCAACGTGAAGGGGTACTTGTATAAGCCACCTGATAATTATATTTCAAAATTGAAATTGCAGTTAGTTAAAGCAAAGTGTTCAGAGCTTAAACGCTCCAGCTTTTTCAATCAGCGGCTGGATAATTTAGTAAACTAGGGCGATGGAAGCGGCATTCGTTTCCCGGCTAATTACCATCACTACCGCAGTCCGGATAGCACTCAGACACTGCCATTACCCTAATATCTCATCTACCTCCAAAATTATTACAAATAATTTCAATGAAATATTAAAGCGACTGAAAAGGCAAGTCACCTGTTAGGTATAACATTGTCTGGATTTTGCCATGAACTCAGCGAAAACATTACGTGCTTTAGAATACTTAAGAGGAAAATGTCGCGTGTAATGTAATTAGAAAAAATTAATATTTAATCATTATATCTTACACAACTAGGTATTTGCATATTTTTGGTTTAATTTATACAAGCACCCCATTAGCAGATTTATCAGAAAACCGTTTAATTCCATTAAACACGGGCATTTTATTTTTTCATCCCATCTTACAATAAATACAAAATTCAATCTCGAACTCTATTAACTACAGGAAAACTCCAAAACCATTACTTTCCATCAAAGTATAAAACTGATTAAACGAAATGAGGTTTCGTTATCTTAAAGGAGGATAAATTTTTTTCTAATATTATCCAAACCTTGCTAACAAAGGATTTAGAAAAGTTTGTTGACATTAGTACGGTCGAAAAAGTTTGATTGATAAAGTACATTATTTTTAATCGAACTGTATAATTCCATATAACCTAAGCTCCCTGGTAAATCAATACCCCCACATTGTTGACTTTATTACGGCGCCCGAGCTGAACACAGAACAAATTAAAGAATCGCTCTGGACTATATCAAAGTACACGTGCTGAACACAGAACAAACAAAAAATCGCGAGAAATTCCAACTGATTTTTTGTTCTACCCAAAAATCAGCACGCTCATTGGTCAAACTAGATTTGGAGATTCTTTTACACTTGAAAATCAAAATACACAATTCCATTGGTTAAAGACATCATTAACGTTTTTCAACACAGGAAGCTTAGGAAATGGAAGTGTATAAATATAATTTCAAATTCTCCGAAAAACATTCGTTAGTGCCTAAGGAGTCACCTTGCAGTGCTCCCCCTAGCCTGCAAAACCTTGAGCGAGCAGCGTTCTGCATAGCCTGCTATACTTCAGCGCGCAGTGCTCCCCATAGCCTGCGTATTCTCCGACGGTGACGCTGTCTGCCGCCGTACCTAGGGCACGTAACTATAATTTATCAATCAATAGTTAACAAACTCCGTTCCATACATCACCGACAAGTGGTTATTGTGATAGCGTCTGTCAAGTCTACCGCCGGGACGACACTCTGTAGAGTTCCACGGTAACGCACTCGACGAAGCCTAAGCCACCACTACCTCAAAGCCTTCCGAGGAGTTTCGAAGACCGCCGAAGACGTCTTGTCCTCTTCAAACTGTAAATATTTTCTAATTGTCCCTGTCGAAGTTCTTACTAGGTCTCACAAATAAATTCCAAAGCCTTCCGAAGAGTTCCAAAGACAACCAAAGACTTCTGACCCTCTCTATGCTTGTATATATGTTCAATTAATAGCTTTAATTTCATATCATAATTCTTTGCAACTTAACGTTGTCTCACAAGTAAAACACGAAGCCGTCCCAGGAGTTCCGAAGACCGCCAAAAACGTCTGGACCTCTTCAAATTGTAAATATTTTCTATCAATGTTCAAGTTGTCACTGGGCCTAATAAGCAAATTTCGAAGCCAACCGAAGAGCGTTGAAGACTACTGAAGACTTTTACACCCCTTTAAACTGTATATGAATACATTCGTTCAATAAGTGTTTAAGTTTATTTTTGTTCCACAAGCAACCATGAAGCTTTCCGAAGAGTTCCAAAGATTACCGAAGGCTTCCGATCTTCTCCAAACTGTTAAAATCATTCGATTTTGACTATTTCAATTTTATTTTTATATATTTATGAACTTATAATTATTTTTGCTTATACTTATTAAACAAATAATGAAACCCAGCCTTCATGCTTTCAGACGCCGCCCACTCGATCGATTACAACATGTACACACACAACAAGAAGAACAAAGTTACAAGTTGAGTCCCTTTGCACTAGTACCGTCCCAGGTAAATCCGCGAAACTAATACGAAACTTACAGATAAGGCAGACACGTACCGAAAGATGTTATTCCACCACAATTATTTAATTATTGTGATATAATTTGTAAACAGTTTTTATGTTTTGAAATTAATGTTCGTGCCAATATCTGATTAACAACCTACTAATTCAAGTAGACCTATAATCCGATTGAGAAATGAAAAATTATGACTAAACATAGATTAGGAAGCTCACCGACCATAAATTATAACACGGGGATGCTGAATAAAGGTGATAAACAGGTATTTATACACAAAATGCCTCTACATAGATGCGAATAAACCTGAATTTTAGCTGAGAATCTACAGAGATCTACTAGCAAAAGCAGCGAAGAAAGGCGTTATTTAAAGATGCAAAAGTTGGGAGGAGTTAGTTTCCACTATGATGAAAAGGGAAATATCGAACCTAAAGAAGGACAAAGATTGTATATATTTGCAATCACGTGCTGGAGCTAGAAACTAGAGAGTAAAAGAAGAATAGATGGAGGAAGTGTGTACTAAAATTGAAATACCAAAGAAATATACCCACTAACGGGAAAAAAATAAAAAGAGGTGAATGCTGGAATTTAAATGTACTGAAATTACGGTACGTGGTGTAGCGACAAATCAAAATGAATAGCTATAGGGTAAGCTGAAGTGGATTGCGCCACTTGAGGAATATAAAAGGAATAGTTTGAAAACACTTCAAATGAACTAACGTAAACTAAGAAATCACTAGGAAACAAGGAACCAAATACAATTGGTTGAACTTGATGGTGGTATGGGTAGCCGAAGGAGAGTGTAGTAAAAAAGTCGATAATATAGTATAGTCTAGGCATAGTAGATGTTCAGTACTAATTCTGGCTTACTTTAAGGTCAAGACTATATTAAGCGGTTAAATATTTATTGCTTTAAAAGTAAACTATTTTCAGATGAAGAGTAAATGACTTCTGTATTAGAGATCTTTTATTTTCAAATAAAGGGTATATGACCTTTATCAACAATAATTTTTGTCAAGCATATTTATTTTAAAACACAAATGAACGAATGACAATTGATTTACTGGGTCATATATTTGTATATCACCATTAAATTACCTCCATATTTCAGTTACTCACTTTTGAAATTCCGGATACGTGTCCTCCGTTTATGTTCAAAACCATCTACTTTTTAAATAACGGCGTAAATTACGAAGATTTAGGCCATGTGTGGCTCAATTGATTGTTCAAGGTGACATATTCTTTAATTATCGAGGAGTTACTACCATTTATTTTCAGGTATATCGTAACCCTAAGCGCGAAAATATCCGTAAAATTGTGTAAAAGTTGGGTGGTTAACAGTGCATAATTGTAGTATTTAATTATATTATTAAAATAAAATACCAAAATATACAGGAAAGGCACTGTGTACATACTTTTACAGCCATCAATAAAAAAGACTTTACATGTTGTATATCAAATTAGAAAAAACACCAATATGTTTTTCATGACTAATCACTTTCACGCATTAAAAGACCCCGAGATCATTATAAATTACTCAAACCGACAGAAAACCCATAAAAATAATACCAAACTAGAGACACTTCGAACCACCCAATGGCCCAGATGTCAATATTAAATAACAACTGTGCGAGTGCATAATGTTCCCATACACCGAAAAATCCATGACCTTAACCACAATCTCATAAAATAATATAGCTATTGAATATTGCAAATGCAGCATACTGGGAGGAGGCATTCATTCAGAGTCATTAATATCTATGAATACAAGCTTCTAGCTTCAGTTGAGCCACAAGCACAATCGTCGTGCGGATGAAACAGTTTACAGTGATTTTAGTAATGTTAAATTGATATAAGGTATGTAGAAACAAACCGCAAACGTGAAAATACTCACGGATTTGATATAAGTGCCATTACATTGTGACAGTTTCTGTAGTGAATAACTTCCATCAATAGTAGTTACGTATATAGATACCTGTCACCTACACCAAAATTGTTGTTTGAAGTTCGTACTAGACCAGAAGCTGTAAGTGATAGAATCGTAGCTTTCTATCTGCTTTATATTCTGTTGAAGTATTGTAGCAATACAGGAAGTAACCCTGGTTTCATCACCACTAGAATGCTAGTTCATAGAACCAAAGTTTTGTCAAGAGAGGACGTTTTTTTGTTTTTAAATAGGTTACTCTACAGTATATTCCATTACTTGCCAGTATTTTATTAAGCCAGACTTTTACGTTGGTGAGCACTTAGTGCAAGCCTACTGTAATGGAAATAAGCCCCACAATTGTATTTGTAGAAATTTAAATATACCTATCAAACTTTTTGTATGATTATACTTGAATAAATTTAAGGTATCCTTTTGTTTTTAGATACACGCAATTTGGCCAACTAAAGCAGAGTTTAGTTTACTTGTGTTGGTGGAGATAGTTGGGTATTGAGAAATTCATGTTTTGGTATAGATTTAGTGAACAACGTGAAGTTTTATTATTATTTATGGTTAGTTTAAATCAGGAGGAGGAAAGACAAGATATACAGAGTTCCATCAACCTGACCGGCAATAATAACTATTTGGTCGGATCGTAGACCATCCACCGTCTATCAAAATCAATTTTCTGGTGCGTCTGCGTTCAACACTTTTATTGGACCGCAAGTTCAGAAACATATCCAGGTTGTTAGCAACGTTCCTGAAAAGAGAAGTCATAGTTTAGACAATGCACCACAATCCATGATACCTTAATTGGCTTAACTTTCAGTGTAGTTAATACAAGTATTTCCTTATGTATAAAATGGAATCACAGGGAACAATTATAAAAGTAGCATTATAACGTTGGTTGGTTGATTTAGTTAATAACAAATATGTTTTTACAAATCTATCCATTTATCTAATAGGCTTTCATAAAACGTCTTTTCTTAGTAGCTTCTTGGTTTTCAATTTAATTGCATTTAACTTTGAATACCATCAAAGTAGTTTAACACATTCACCGCCAGCTATAAAAAGTCAAATAATGGCTCACCGGGTCGTTTCTGTTTTCGTGTTCGTGTTTGCGAATATCTTGTTTTCTACACAATTTTTTTCTGAAATATTTTTGAAAAACTACACAAACACATGTGTTTGCTTTAGCGCAGTGATTATGGCATTTATGTTTTTGTATCAATGAGCTGTAGAGGACACACTTAGCAGTCAAAATTGTCTATCTATGTAAGTCACAGCAGACAAAATATCAGGAAACTGCCAGTTTTAGATTGCAGGCTGTAAACGCAGCTGTCGTAAACTTGTTTATATGACGTGTGTCAGTATATGCTAGATGAGTGATCTGAGCGGACATTTTCAGATTTCCTCTATCATGGGCAATAGAATAAAAAGAATTTTAACATTATTGCATTCTAGCACTGCAGGATTAATGGACGTGGATAACAAACAACGATTATGAAAATGAGGGTAAGTATAGTTAATTAAAATTTTTCGTTTAAAAATCTAGCTTAGTACTTAGTTTTCTGCAATAAATTTACTACGAGCTCAGCACTATGACTATTATTATTTTTCGTAAATCCCTACTGCGATTCAATCGATTCCAATAAGGATCCCCGTATCTCCCTAGTGAATGTGGAAGTACCGAAGATAATGAAAACAACGGTCTAGGTTATGTTGAGTATTCTCCTTCTTGCAACGGCAAATTATCGGTTCTCGGGGATGGGGGCTTGATTCAGACGATCAAGAGAAAGTGACTGAAAATTTTAATATTGAATACCGACAGGAAGTTAATACAGACATCGATGACAATGATGCACTGCCATCAAGAAATATTTACAAACGCGCCTGGTTTTGTCGGGTCGTGTGGTGTAGATGAAGCAATACTGTGTTTATAGGAAAATGGCACCCCATTTGATTCTTACAAACTGTTGGATGGCGATAAGGTGATTAATAATATTGTTAACCAAACAAATATCTATGCTACACAATATATTATAGACGCTAGCCGCTACTTTAGAGGATCGTCAATGTTCCACGCGTGGTATCCAACCACAAGTACAGAGATCAAAAATGTTTTGGGGCATACTAGGTTACATAGGACTAGTTAAGATGCCTACTTTAACAAAGTACTGGAGTACGAACAGAAAATATCAGAATCTAGTTTGTTCTAAAACTATGTCGAGAAATCGATTCGAACTACAACTTTCTATGTTTCAATATGCAGATAATCAAGCAAACCTTGAAAACATCAGGGTTAACAAGATCCAATACTTACTCGAAAACTTCAATAGTAATTGTCAAGTGGCATACACACCAAAAAAGTGTTTTGCATTGATGAGAGTTTGATTCCCTTCGGAGGAAGATTGATAATGAAGCAACATATCCCATAAATGTGAAATTAAGGAAACCTTGTACCGAGCAGGGCTATACTCGAAATATAAAATTCTATGAAGGAAAGAAAGCGGATTCCAGACAGTCCACACCAACTAACATTGAAACGAAGTTCAGCGAGAAATTCCTGGATGCCGGAATGGTTGCAGCTACACACCATTACTATACAAGCATTGATTTGGCAAAATAACCAATAGAAAGAAGCATAATTTAGGACTTTGCGAAGCAACAAAAAAACAATCCGCCAAACGTTATTAATGCTAAATTTAAAAACGGCAATGCTGTTTTCAAGAAAACAGAAAGCGGCATTACTATTCTAAAATAGAGGGATAAACAAGACGTCCTGATGTTATCCACCTACCGTTCGAACGAAATGATGATGCTAGTAAAAAAGAAAAAATACGTGATAAAACAGAAAATGGTAATTGATTATAATGAAGGCAAGACGTCAATCGATTTATCTGAACAGTTTGCTAGCTACGAATCTTGCTTAAAAAAAAACTGTTAAATACCATAGGAAGCTTGCCTTAGGAATCCTGTTGGGTACGTCTGTTGTTAATGTCTGATTTCTTTACCAAAGTATTACTAGGAAAAGTATTTACAATTCACCGAAATCATCGTCAATGAACGTCTGAGAAAGGACGATTCTGAATCGGAATCTGAAGAAGCGTCCTCGTCAACTTCTCGGCTTAGAAATCATGCCTTTATAGGATGGAGAGAAGCTCTAGAAAAGGAAGAAAATGTATCTCAGGATGTTGTATTAAAAAAAAAGAAACATCTGATTCGAGAAAGTCGTGTCAGAAAAGTGACATCCTACTCTATGGACTGTGCAAACCAACCAAGTTATTGCGAAGACAATATCAAAATCTTACATCATCTTCGCTAATGACAAAAAATTTGTACAAATGTGTATTTCTTTCCAAGTAGATTCCTAAGTTTCAATTTTTTAATTCAATGCGTTGAGTAAAATAAGTTTTTATGTGTATTGCTTTATTTTTTGTTATCAAATCTTAGAGACACTAAATAAATGGTGTTTGCCTGGCGCCTTGCATTGAATATTAAATTCGAGCATGAACAGTACGTCAAAGCGATTACTGTTAGCGGACACAAAACTATAATAATTATCAAGCTATATTTCTACAAACCACGTTTGTCTGGATGTCAGGCAGCGCCATGACAGATACATGCTGCCCTAATAAAGTTATAATGATGTGCTTGCTCTGCGCATAGTCAAAAAACCAAAACAGACACCGATCACTGCCATGGCCTAGCAGCGGTCATCTATAACGGACATTGGTGTTTGCCCTGGCGGCGAATGTGTTAAGGTAAACTATTTAATGCTAGATATAGAGCCATAAAACTTTTATCAGCTGTTTACTAACGATAGCATTTAAATAAAGGAAACGGTAGTTTTTACCTCATATATATATATATTTGTGTTCCAGTACACTTTATTATTATTTTTTTATTATTTATTATTTATTTATTATTATTATTATTATATTATTATTATTATCATACAATTGTTACGACATACATATTTTGACATGGTTCTGTGGTAGCATAAAATCGCAAATGAATTTGTTTACAGCAGGAATATTCGGACACTAACCCTTTACCTGTAGGCACATTTTTCACGGTGTTTATAAAAGAAACTGCCTCTGTGAATTGTTTTATTAAGACATCGCAATAAGGATAGTATACTATGTAAATTAATTTTATTATTAACCTCTAAATACCTAACTATTTTAAAAATAAATCCTAATCAAAAGTATGCAATTATGACATAAACCTTTAATTTTATTTAAAGGTAATGCGAATATTCGACAACGCCGTTAGACGGAGGCCCGCCAGAGTAGATATTACAGAGAAATAGTTTGATGGGGTACATCAAAACAAAGTAGAAAAATAAAAGTCTCACAGGAACCCTCAGTAGTGATCACGGCAAATCATATAAAATAGCCCACGGGCTGCATATTATTTAACACCACAGCAAAAAGGTAATAATCTGCAGGTAAGAATACATATCCTGACTATATCAGGCCATTTTTTCCTATTGATAGTGCAGCCAATCTTATTCTGTAACAAGCACTTTTCTCGCTGACACCAGGAGAGAGCGCCATCAGTGCTAAACTAATATTCGTTTAAATTAAAAACGTTGTAAGACAGTCGTAGGAACAGTGGTGCACAGTGGAAAGTGTTAGAAGTATTTTGGCTGACACTAAATTTCAAGCAATACGACGCTTTCAATCTAAGCGTTACAAGAAACGACTTAGTGTTTTAAATATATAGAATAGTGGCTCGTGTTTTGAGCAAGGTAGCTTTGTAGCGGCATACCTTGTAGCATTTAGCATAAGTAAAGAAGAAGAACAACAAGCTGTTGCATATCCTACCTTCTTTACAGTTATGTTAATAGAAGTCTTTAAATTGAATCGCGTAGTATCTGAATCCGTCATTTTTAATACAACATAATCTAACCTTTGTTTACATTCAATTAAGCAATCTTGCGGCATACGAATACGGTTGCGAACGTAACTGCATTCATTCGTGATTTCTGCCACATAAAAATATATACATATATATCTATTCATATTTATTGCATTAAATTTGTTTGGTTGCAGGCCCCACCTTCAGTTTTAAATCCGCCACGACTTACTAACTGTAGTTTAGCACGAACAAGTTGTTTAGGTAGGTGAAGCTTTCGTTATAGCTAATCTCCCACGAAATTTAGACTAATCATGAAAGTTTCAGCTAGTTTGCAAGAGAAATATTAAATTCTCAGTTTTTAATCCAATATTTAACTAAAAGTAGCCTAAAATCTACATAACCTAAAAAACTGTAATAGTATTAAATTGTAATTATTTCAGCAGCTTGCAAGTCATATCTATTTCTTTCTAAATAATACTTTCCTAAGCTCTTTTGAAGATGATTGCATTTCGAAGAAGCTTCTTAGTTAGAAAAGTGAAACTTTCCTAGAACGGATTCAACACCTTCAAAGATATATTAAATAGAAGTTCTTTTTGTTTGCGCGTTTAGTATTGAAACAGTTTAACAACGCAATGGGTTTTAATCTTCGCGAAAGCTTCATTTGCATTTAAAACGATTACATTGATGTAGCTCATCAGAAGACAAAGGATATTGTTTTTGGCACAACCTCAGAAGGAACCGCCTTTGTACTTTGATAACTGCTTTCTGAAGTAGTTCGATAAGTATCTGCTTGGTTTGGTAAAAGAAAGTGATACGTGGTTTTATTTGGTTTCTGTAAAATCGCTAAGCTTAAATTTTTGTGTTTTTCAAGGGAATTGTTAGCGATTGTGTTTCTGAAATACCTTGTCAACATATTTTAATTAACTGACTTTAATTTCACATTTTATATATCTAAAGACAAGACCCGCACGCTTTGTATTGATATATGATTTCATTTTCAAAAGAATTCCTTTGGCTTACTTTTCGGAACGAAGTAGCTACAATACAAGATCAAAATTCGATTCTGATTGACTAAAAACTCAATCTAAAACTGTGTAAGGTGCCCGCGCTAAAACCTCGCATTTGTTTTTCTCGGTAGTTTGCAAGCATAGAAACTTGAAATTTTGATGTACTCAATAGTTAGTATGGGGAAATATGTCAGTTTACGGTACTTGCCAGTATGATGTCATCAACCACCTCTATTGAAATGTATCTTGCTGTGTTCTGGGGCAAATTCGGAATTATTCATAAATTCTTTACCAAATTCCATTTACCGCATTAAAATTAGTTGAATTGTTTAAAAATTACACACTTTTAAAGAAATTGGAGAAAGAAGTTTATTTAAAAAAAAAACTATACAAAGCATCATAACATTTTAACATTTTTGTAGCAAACGCTAAAAGTTTCAAAATTCAACTCACAAAACATAATTTAAACAGTTAATTTTGGTAATTCTATCAATAAAAATTTTCAAATTTAATCTTCATCAACGCATCTTTCACGTTCATACCGCATTTTCTTTGATCTTTTATTGCACATGCCACAAACCCATTCCGTGCAAGTTATGCATTGAATCCATGATCTCCTATCAGTGTAATATTGGTAATCACATTTGCATATTGTACATAAGTTGTCAGAACTGTGATTATTTTATAATACACTTACGGATTTTTTTGTGGGCTGCTTGTCCGTACTTAACCTATTCATTACTTCTTTTGAAGTAATCACTTCGGCTCCTGTTCCCACTCTTTTCTTCTTTTGAATATTTGATTTAACGTTTGTCTTTACAGTTTCCAATAATAGATTTTCAAATGTGGCTGATGTTGTGGGTTGAGAACTATCACAGACAAAAGGAGAACTGTTTCTTGAAGAATGTGGTAACATTTCAACACTTCTTTCTTTAATAAAGCTAACAGTTTCCTCAACTGGACTATCCACGTTGCCGAAAGGGAAATCAATGATTATAGGTGGATGACAAAGGGCTTCTTCAATAATGGATAGTTCCACGTTCATTTTAGGAGGATCTTTGGCGTTTGCTTCTTGCCATTCTTTCGGGGTAATGGCAGAGAACATAGAGTCTGGAACGACATTCCTTGAAAATGGATAAATCCCCGCTTTCTTGAAACCATTCATAACTATTTCTGGGTTTAAATCGCGCCAAATGTCTCCAATCATTACTAAAAACTGTTGTTTTGGGAGCTTTACTCCAATATTTCTTCTCTGCCACGTGACTAATTTTTGGTCCCAGGTTGACTTTAATGGTTTAAAGACACTTAGGTCTAAAGGTTGGAGTATGTGACGTATTTGTGGTGGAAGTTTTAGAATGGTAACATATGATTCACGAGCTTTTTCTATTAATTTGACGATAATATGGGTAGCATGCCCATCATATATTAATAAGGTTGGACGGCTTGAATCAATACATTTCAAAAATTGCTTTACAGAATATTTTTCAAAAACAGTTGATTCCATCCAACCATTGGCAGTTGCAGCATAGGTGGTTCCTAAAAAGCCAGTATTCTCGGGGACAACCCATTGGTCCCAGATATTTTTTCCTTTAAAAATAATAAGTTGTGGTACTTTTTCACCCGAAGCAGATGCTGCTAGTAGTACTGTTATGCTATTTCTTCCAGAAGCACTTATTACTCGCGTGCAAGGCACGTTTTTACTACCAACCACTTTAGTTTTAGAAAGGTCAGTGCAAAAACTAGACTCATCTAAATTCCAAATACTGGAAGGAGTGTTTTCTAATCCTAGTTCTTGTATGGTGTTCTCCAGTAATGTAAAATATTGTTGGACCGTAAACGGATTACAACCTCGTTTACGGGCCACTTCTACCGCTTGCGGTTTTTTATGCTTAATTTATGTCTCTTTTAAAACCTAGAAACCAATCTTCTCTAAGGAGATCGTCTTTGAATGGGGTTTTTAGTTCGTTTTCTTTAATAAACTGCCTTACTAATTCAAACACCTCTTTTCTAGACAACCCGAACCCATACTTTTCCATTGTCAAGAGGCAATCAGCAAGCTGTTGTTCGTCTTCTTTCGAAATGACAGTTGATCTGCCAAGTGACTTATTTATGATGCCATGTTTACCTTTTAAGCGATCCATTATGGTGCTGATCGGAATTTTATATTTTTTGCTGGCGTTAAATGCATTTGTACGTCCAGCTCTAATTTCTGCTAAGGCTTCTTTAAACGTCTCTGTTGTATACGATCTTCGACTTGTCTTCCTAACGTAATTTCGAACCATTTCGGAACTAAAATTTTTTATAAATAAGTGTTGAAAGAAAATATCAGAAGAAATAACCAAAATATATGAAAAGCACAAACTACTGCGATCTTGCCCCGCTGCATACTTCGGTCTTACCCCGTGCACTAATATTTTCGGGGCAAGACCGAAATAGTGGTTTTCTCAGTAAATTTTGGACAACTGATCTAATTTATTTATTTAATGTAAACTTTACACAATATTTTCCATACTTACCAAAAATAGACTAAAAAAACACAAAATTTCCTTAAAAATCACGACACTTTGTTGGACAACACGAACTTAGATGTACACTGCACCAGAAGATATACTTTTTGATATATATATATATATATATATATATATATATATATATATATATATAAAGATAAACAAAATGGCCGACAAAGACGGGTCGCGTGTTGATGACTCCAATAAAATTATTTGTAAAGTGTGCTTTAGGGGAGCTTCCGGTGGCCCTAAATGTGTTTTATGCAAAATGTGCAAAGCAGTTTTCCACAGAAGTTGTGCTGAGCAAAAAAAGCTGCATTTTGTTGATGAATCCAATGTTAATTGTTGTATTAACACAATCGATTCTATTTCGGCTTTTTCCGCCATTCCAGATGCAAATGAAAATTCGGCTCCTAATATGGTTTGTGATATTCAAAGACAACTGATATCTTCACTTCGCAATGAAATTTGTTTATTGCACGAAAACGCTGCACTATTAAAGGAGAAAATTGTTATACTACAATTACAAAATGATTCATTTAAGGCTCAGCTAAACTGTGATCAACCGGTTTTGACTACATGTGCGCCGCGTAGATCTCGTACAAGTGAAAGTTCAAGTTCATTGCACTTTGACTCTGATCTTAAACATCTTAAACACAGTAAGCAAATGGATGCGTCATATTCAACTAATGCGGTTGCCGTCGCTAAAGCTACTTGCAATGATGATTTGTCAAATATGGCAGTCCGAATAGATAAATTTAAAAAGCTAAATAAGCATAATAAACATGTGGGTGACTCATATCCCGCCAAAACAGCTGCTGTTGTCAATAACAATGGTGAATTGTTGACTGCATTACCGGAATTAGAAAAAGTTCAAGGGCAACTTATGAGTACAATTATTAATTTAGACACTCAAGATGCTGCCTCATTATCTAATTTGGAAAAACCACTTTGTACTGCAGCACCAGTTAATAAATTGAGACCTGCTAACTTAAATAAGCCGACTTCTAAGAACACCTCTTTAAATTCTAACCTCAATAAAAATAATAAGAACTTATTAATTTATGGTAATAATGCAGACTCGGACATTCAAGGAGTTGAAAAATCCAGATTTATTTTTGTATCTAGAGTACATCCCAAATTTAATAACGAAGATATCTTGGGATTTCTTAGTAAAAACAGCATTGAAGCTTCATCTTGTGTTGAATTAACTACCAAATTTAACAATTATAAGTCTTTTAAAATCGGTGTAAATAATTTACATGTAAGTAAAATATTGTCAAATAATGTATGGGGTAATCATGTGATTGTCAAGCCATTTAGATTCAAAAGTAATCAAGCTCAAAGTAGGGGTTTTCAATAAACTATGACAAATCAGTTTTTAATAAAATACATGAGGATAAACTTCGTAAATCTCCAGGGGTCTCAACCTTGAATATTTTTTGTTTGAATATTCAATCATTAAGCAATAAAATTAATGACATGGAAGCATTTTTTATCTCTAATAAAATTAAATGTGACGTATTATGTTTAACTGAAGTGAACATAAAGAATGATGCTCTACATTTTGTTAAAATTAATAATTTGGTACCTATATCTAGCTTTGTCAGATCTAAATTTTCTTGGGGAGGAGTGACTATTTTTGTAGATGAGAAATTTTACGCCACTCCTAATGTGTTGGAGTCAATCAATAAATACTCAATTGAGTTACATGCGGAATTATGTGCAATACATTTTAATCGTATCAATCTTACTATTATTACTATTTATAGATCCCCTAATAAGGGATCAATTGACATATTTTGTGAAACGCTTTACAGAGTATTTAAGCGCCTTGGTTTGCCTTTTAGGTCTCACCTCTTGGTCTGTGGTGATTTTAATGTACATTTTGAATCTACTGAGAAAGCAGCTATAACACTGATTGATTTTTTTCTTTCCTTTGGCTTGTACATTGTTAATAAAACAGCTACTCGTCTTTCTCATTGTCTTGATACAATCTTTACCAATATTCCATCTCTCTCTTGTAGAGTGGTTAAGACTGGCTTGTCTGATCATTTCGGCCTTGCCACTCAATTAAATCTTAACGATAATGTTAAAGTTGTTAATCATCATAAATCTTATCGACCTTATACAATATATGGGAAATATAAATTTTTTAATCATCTCCAACTAGTTAACTGGAACTTTATTGATGATAATAGTCTGTCCATTAATGACAAATTTTCTAACTTTATGTCTATAATTGCTTCTGCAGCTGATCTATGTTTTCCTATCAAACACTTAAGGATATTGAATAACTGTTCCAAAATAGTTGTCAATTGGTTTACAGATGACCTACGAAAGATGCGTGATAATTACTTACTCCATGTTGAATTCTATTATGCTTTTCCTAGTGCAGAACTCAAACTGCATGTTAATAAGTTAAAATATGCTTATCGTCATGCACTCAAAAATGCTAAAATTAATGCCTATGACAACTACATTCTTAGAGCTAAAAATAATAATAAAAGAAAATGGGATTTGATTAATAATTTCAAAGATTCTAAAAATAGAGCCAATGATATGAACACTCGTTTCTCAGCCGATGACTTTAACTATTTTTTTATTGATTCTGTTGCAGAAATTTTATCCAATTTATCTAATACTAACACCAGTACCACAACTACTTATACACATTGTTTCTCTGGTTTGGTACCCTCTTTCCATTTTGAAGAAGTTTCTTTCAACTACGTACGAGATGTTATCTTAGCGATGAGGAATTCCCGATCGAAGGATTTGTTTAATATTAACATCTCTTTAGTTAAGTCAGTTATCAACAGTATTCTTATTCCGCTAACCAAACTACTTAATATTTGCATAAAGAAAGCAGTTTTCCCTGATATTCTAAAACAAGCTAAAGTGATCCCTGTTCATAAAAAGGGTATGTTTGATGATATTAAGAACTATCGTCCTATTTCTCTTTTACCCACTTTTTCGAAAGTTTTTGAATGTATATTAAATACTCAAATTACTTCTTATTTTGAAAATAATAGTTTGTTTTGTGCTGAGCAATTCGGCTTCCGAAAAAAATTATCTACTAGTGATGCATTAGTCAAATTAGTAAATAAAATTTCAGATGTTTTTGAGGAGGGTAGTTATCTTGCCGTTAAATTCTGTGATTTGACGAAGGCTTTCGATTGTGTTGATCATGCCCTCTTAGTTAACAAATTAAAAGGTTTAAATTTTGATGAAGATAGTATTAAGCTAATTGCTTCATATCTGACTGCTAGGTCTCAACGGGTTTTTTACAAAGGCAAGTTGTCCAGCATGTGTGAGGTTTTTCTGGTGTTCCTCAAGGTTCCATCCTCGGTCCGCTTCTTTTCTTATGCTTTATTAACGACTTACCTTTTTTTCTAAAAGACAAGTGTGATGTTGTCCTTTATGCAGATGATACCACTCTATATAATAAGAGTGATAATATGGCTCAACTGGTAGCTGACAGTACAACATCTTTATGCCTCACTGAATCATGGTTCAATGATAACAAACTTGCCCTGAATAGGGATAAAACCAAACAAATAATTTTTTCATTAAAAGGATTCTTTTCAAAGGAGCAATCGGCTAGTTTTCTCGGTATTACCCTGGATAGCAAATTAAGTTGGGACACCCACTGTGATCTGCTATGCAAAAAACTTTGCCGAACTATTTATCTCATAAACTCTTTGGTAAGATCACTTTCACCTAATGTGCTACTGTCATGTTATCATGGCATGTTCCATTGTCATATTTCATATGCTATAATTGTGTGGGGTCATTGTAGCGGCTCCTTCGGGTTTTCAAGCTTCAACGTAGAGTTGTGCGCATTATGTCTAACCTTGGGTTCCGTGATGACTGCCGTGCATCGTTTATAAAATTTAAAATTTTAACTTTGCCTTGTCTGTTTATTTTACAATGTCTGCTTTACATAAAAAAACAAATCTTTCAATATCAACTCAACACTGATATTCATCACTTTGACACTCGCAACAAGGGAAAATTAGTTGTACCTTACCATAGGCTAAGTAGGAGCAGAAATGGTTCTAACTACTTTGGCTGTATTTTTTATAATGCACTTCATTCTAGCATAAAAGATTTGCCTGTTTATCAATTTAAATTAAATATAAAAAGGTTCTTATTAGAAAATGCTTTCTACACAGTACCAGAGTTTTTAGCTTCAGTTGGTTCTTTAAGGTTGTCCTCTGAAGATTTATAATATAATTTCCATCTTTTTGGTGTTTTTTTTTTTTTAATTGTATATTCTAAATATATTTTTATTGTATTTGACAAATTGTTATTCACGTCTGTGATTCACACATGTTTTATTAAAAAAAAAAAAAAAAAAAAAATATATATATATATATATATATAATAAGGTAATTCCCCGCATAAATAAGAGACATCTCTAGGAATCGCTTCATATTAATTTAATGCAGGTTTCTAACTATGAGTTATTATATTCGCATTTATGTATGAATAAATATAGGCCGTTTACGATCTTACCCCACTGCACCTTATGTCCATTCGTTGGCGGTTGAAAACAATTAATGTCCAGTTAGCATCAAGCCTCTGCGTGCTTTGCAGCCAAATTTTTATTGTTGGTAGCAGCTGTTTGCTTGCGGTTTATTTTTCGTTGTGAATTAATTGTAAAGAGTATTCATAATGATTTACTAGTGATCTGAAAGATATTATAAAGTGCTTTTGGCAGAAACATTAAATTTTATTATGGCAGATAGTGAAACGTGTAGTAGTGGTGGTTCAAAAAAGTAGAAAATGGGGGGGATATACGAAGTGGTGAAAAAAATGAGGTTACAATCTCATGAGTTTGGCGAATTCTGCAGGTGTAAGCGTTTAAATTGCATTGATAACGTAAGTGACGTCGATAGAAAGGGTATATCATACCATTTTAATTCGCTATCGTCCCATAATGAACAAAATGCGTACTTGTGTTCACTAATATCACTGGTAAATATACAAAGACGACGATCTAGAGCCCAATGTAAATACGATAAAATGTTCAAAGATTCAAGCTATATGTACAGAGTAAGGATTAAGCAGATTGCGCGAGAGGGTCCAGAAAAAGAAGAACGGTTTAAAGAAATACAGGTTTGTGCTAAGTTTTTTATGGCAGTTCATGGGATTGCAGGAGGCAAGCTTCAACATTTGTAGAAAGCGTTAAAGATGACTGGCACCTTTCCTAAAGAGCGAAGAGAAGGAACCAATTACAGAAAATTCAAGCGGAAAGTCTTAGATACTATCCACCTTCACATCCAGTCTTTTAAAGCAAGGCAAAGCCATTACAGCTTACTTGACAATCGTGATAAGATTTACTTGCCTGAAACCTTAAACATAATAAAAATGTTTTCTATGTTTTAGGAGAAATATCCAGAAGTTAAAGTTTCCTACCGATCTTACAAAGATATTTTTAGAAGAGATTTTAATATAAGTTTTGGCTATCCGCGATCTGATACCTGTAGCCAATGCGACGCATTTAGTGAAAAGATGAAAGCAGCGGAAAAAAGTTATGTATGTGAAAGTAATGAAATTCGCAATCTAAGAATGCAAAAGGAACTTCGTAAAGTATATGCGTTTTATAAAAAAAAAGGTCAACGAAATGAAAGTGGGAACACAAGTTGATTTTGAAGCTATTACCATGGACTTTCAAAAAAATATTCCACTGCCGAATATTTCAACAAACGATGTGTATTATCGGAGGCAGTTTTCAATGTTCAGTTTTAACATCCACGTATTCTCAAACTCCAACTCATATTTTTATACATAGCCGGAGTGAATTGCTAAAAAAGGCTCTGATGAAGTTTGCTCATTTCTTTTCAATTTTATAATGAATATTTTGCCTCCAGGAGTTCAGAATATCCATATATTTTGTGACGGAGCAGGAGGGCAAAATATAAACTATACAGTTGTGAGGTTTATTCATTACATGGTATCGGTTGTTAAGCGGTGTGTATCTATAACTGTATCATTCCCCGTAAGAGGCTATTCTTATCTAGAATGCGACAAAAATATGGGCCTTATTAATCTTAAGCAGAGGATGGAAACACCTGTAGATTGGGAAGAAAGCATTGCAGCTTCTCGCTTAAAGCCAACACCGTTCACTGTAGTACCAGTAACACAAAATCTTGTCAAAGGATGCAGCGAATTTTTAAAAAATAAATACGCTAAGAAATGCCTTTTTGCAATGCACAAGTTGAAAGAAATAAAGTGCGTTAATACTCATCCTCGCACAGTATTTCATCGAGATACATACAACGTCCCCATGTATGAAAGCCCCATCCGTTCCGCTCTTCAATCAAAAGGATCAAAGAAACGTGCATCGTCAGAATTTGAATTGCCTGTGCAGTCTTACTTCGACTTAATTCCAATTAGTGAGGAAAAATATCGCGACATAGCATTTTTGTCAAAGTTTTGTGAATCTCAAGAAGTAAAGGACTTGTAAAATTCCATCCCCTTTATAAAAAAGAAAAACAACAAAAAAAAGAATCAAAACAAAGGAATTTAAGACATAGAAGACCCAGATCATCCACAACCAGAACCATCTTTCAAGAAAAATAAGTCTGCCGTCCTGAAACGAAAATCAGAAAAAACGGCCACAGACACAGGAAATCAAGGTCAAAAATTAAAGAGGAAGAAGAAGTAGTATACCTAAAAGTAAGAAAACAATAAATTTATTAACAATTTTCTAGTTGTAATACATCTGTTTACTTCGTTTTCAGATTACAAAAAACGAGAAGATGGGACATTCATCATTTTCTTCCGATAAAAATGCACCTTTGTTCATTTTATTAATTATTAACAAATAAATGTGTTTCATTTATGTAAAGTATATCTAAATACTGCTTTTTAATTAATTTCTGTATTCCGAAAAACATGAGTTGCTTTTCTAGCACAATTTTTTGTGAAGTTACCAGTGTTTATAATGAAAATATCGTTTTTCTCCAAATCAGGTGCCCGGGACATTTATGCTTTTCTTTCGACACCCTTGATACGATATGTAGGTATTTGTATTTATATTTATATGTATACAGACATATATATATATATATATATATATATATATATTTCCATGGCAACGCCGCACGTTGTGGAGCCACTAAAAGAATGTTGTGACAAGGCCGCACCGAGAGCGTTGTTGAAAAAGTGTATTAAAATAGCCTCGCGTTGGGGCGTTGCTAAATGAGTGCTGTGATACAGATACAGGGATTTGTGAAACTTGAACTTGTTCACCTACCTTCCTTTTTAACTTTGCCTAGCGAGCTCAACGGAACTGACGAAGTTTATCAAAATGAAATCATACACAACAATATCACAATGCATTTTTACAGTATTAAATATTTTCTCTCATACAAAAGCATTTAGAACTTTTACAACATTGTTTCTTTCAAACTAAAATATTTTCTAGGAAGGATATATAAAAAAATATGTTCCTTATCTTATTTTAAATTTACAGAATTAAACTTATTCTTATGAGAATGGTTTACCTGGTTATAATTATTTCCACGATTGAAGGATTTGTTTCGGCTAGAAAAAATCCTTGAGAAATAATCTATTAGAGAGTCAGAGTATTTCGAACTCTGATCACCAATTCTCCCGGTAAAACCCTTTTACATAAAAAATATTATATGATTTATTTTTATTATTATGCTTTACATTAAATACAAATCAGTCAAAATAAATTTAAAAGTAATACTTACAGAATCCACCAAAACGTTCCTCGTAATAAATCATTTTCTTATTTTAAATTGACGTCGAATCAGCTTACAAGATTCTCAAAAAAATTCTCATGTTAAACATCGATTACCAAAGTACGTTTCTGGTTAAGTCTTCCTCTCGATTATCTAATAAAATCTCCAAAAATAGTTTTATCATGAAAAACTTTTCCTCTTGTAATTATTAATTTTCATTTTACGTTTAAAGTATTGCTTCGTGATTCACTTCAACCTCGCCACTGTTTAATTAAAATATGTTTACTGCATAGTCAAATACTATTTCGCAACAGCTTGCGGTTAAATTAAAATAACATTTCGTGCTCGAATGAATGAAATCTAACGAATGAATAAATTGGTCGAATAAATGCTTCTTTTATACACAAATTTATCTGTTTCCAGAGGATTACTAGAAAAATGTGAAACATTATGATGTAAGGATCTTGGAAAATCCAATCAGCGTCTAAAATTGTCTAGTTTTATGTCCTAATTATCTGGTTTCAGTTATCCATGACGAGTGCTGTTCTTCCTTGTTTAATAGCCAATCTTAGGTGTCGCACCGCTTCTTTCTAACAGTGAATGCAAAATTTTCGTTCGAAAAAATATATAAATACTAATCCATTTATTGATCACTACGTTTCGGGTATAACTTTGTACCCTTCATCATGTGCTACAAAGATGTGATAAAACCAGTTATTAACATACAATATTAGTTTTACTTACATAAAGTGGATTGAGTATACATTTAAATGAAAATTAAAACTAGTGTACTGTCATTATTAAAAGATTATGTATACATGCAAAGACCGTTTGATGATAGTGTTGTGTATACCTGTAAAGTGAAATTAATTATGTTATTGATTGACCACTGACAAAGGTCTGGCCAATACTAGTTGTGATGTTGAAGTTGATTAGTTAGTTGGTTATGTAGTAACTTGTTATGGAAAATATAAAGTTAATTTTTATTGTTGGTAGTGAAGAGTAATGAGTATATAGAACTTAAATTTTGAATGTCTGATTTTTCGTTTATGCTGGTTTTTTCTTTTTTAATGTGATACGCCTCCAAAAATAATCGATGGGAATATATTTCTAGAATGACGACTTCAAAATATTTTGGTTTGTGTTTGGTTGTTTGTATGTGGTTTGATAGTGCACAAGACCTTTTTGCTATTTTAGCATCTGATTTATGTTGAATAATTCTATTTTTTAACCATTGGCTGGTGTGACCAATGTAACAACTGTTGCAACTACATTGAATTTTGTAAACTAAATTACTACAAAACATTTTTTCTGTTGGGTTTTTTAGTTTAGTGAATAGGTCTTTGATTGATTTATTATATTTAAAAGTAATTTTGATTCAAGGATTTTCTAGAATTTTTGTGAGTCTGGGAGTTAGGTTTTGAATGTATGGTAAGGTTTTGTAAATTATTGGTATGTGTGTTATTTTTGATGTGTTGAATGTATAGTGTATTCTGGTATATCAGTTTTTTTAGAAATGATTTTGGGTATTCATTATTTAATAAGGTTGTTTCTAAAGATTCTAAGTTTTTTTTAAGAATTCTGGTGCACAGATTTTTTCAATTCTATTTTTTAATGCTAAGACTATTGATTTTATGTTGAATACAATGATTGGAATTGAAATTTATGTAGCGGTCCGAGTGCGTAGGTTTCTTATAGCAATCGAACTTAAGTTTGTTGGTTTTATTTCTTATAATTAGGGTATCTAGAAATGATATTTTGTTGTTAACTTCTATTTCGTGTGTAAATTGTAAATGTGTATTAAAGCTATTAAAGATGTCTAATGTATTTTGAATTTTATCTGGGGGAATTGAACAAGTTATGTCATCTACGTATTTTACTATAAAGATCATTTGGAATGGTAGTTGTGGGATTACATTTTCTAGAAGGTTCTCCATGACTATTTGAGCTATTATGGGCGAGAGTGGTGATCCCATAGGGGCCCCAAATTGTTGTATGAAAAATTTTTTGTTAAATGTGAAAAATGTGTTGTTGAAAACAACATTTAATGATGTAATAAATAGGTCTAAATTAAATTTGCAATGGGGTTGGATTTCATCCCATTTGTGTGAAATTATTTTTGTAACTAGTTCTACGGGAATGTTTGTAAAGAGTGCTGTTACGTCCAGAGAAATTAGAATGTGGTCTATAGGAAGTTGAAAGTTTCTAAATTTATTTACAAAATTGAAGGGTATTTTGTGTTGAAATTGTGTTCTACTGGAAAAGCCTTATTGAGAATATCTGATAAGAATTTTGCTAATTTATATGTTGGGGTGTTATTTGAAGCAATGATAGGTCTTAAACTTAAGGTTGTTTTATGGGTTTTGGGAAGCCATAAAATTTCCCTGGAATTGAATTATGAATGCTTAATAGTTTTTTTCCTCATCTGAAATGAATTTTTTTGTATGTATTAATTTGATATGGTCATTAACTCTTTTTTGTATTGTAAATGTTGGATCTTTAGTTAGTTGTTTGTAGGTGTTGGTGTCTTGTAAAAGGTCTTCGGTTTTGTTTATGTAGTCATTTTTGTTAAGAATAACTGTTGCTGAACCTTTGTCAGCTTTTGAGACAATGATATTTTTATGTTCTTTTAGAAACTTTTTTGTTTTTAGGTACAGTTTTTATATATGTTATTGACACTATTGTTGTTATATATATATATATATATATATATATATATATATACATATATATATATACATATGTACTTTTCTCGAACGAAAGTAGGTATAACTTTTAATTGTGATGTTATTTCTGTGCACTCGCGTCTCACATAATTTCAACAAAACATATCGCAAATTTCAATAATACAAAAATACTAGACATTGAAAACGACTATAATAAACGACTATTTCTAGAATCCCTCCACATTCATTAGTAACCTATTCCTCTCGACACCCAACAAGATATTCAACCTTAATGCGGTTTATTCCACTCTTTACAGATTCAAGTGATAACAATACTCACCTTCTCAACATTTTTATAACAATTACTTATTGCAGTTTAATCTTCCAGTACTTTTTTCCATTTTAATTATTGTTAGTTTAGGTTATGTTTATCTCAATGCTTACGTTTTAACTTTCAAATTTTCTAATGTGATTTATTACATCTAGTTTACTTTTGTTCACTACTACATTCCTGTTGTCAAAATATTTTCAATCACTTAAAACTGTATGTCATGAATAACTGTTTCTATTGATAACATTTTCAAGTCATAGTAATTATGTAAGTTGTATATCTATACTGTTTTATATTTTGTTAACTAATTTTACCCAATTCTAGTCTATGATTAAGGCTTAAATTTCATGCCGAAACGTTAGAAATTAAATGACAATTGACTGATAAGCTTTTGCTTTACGAACGAGTGAATCTCAGAAATAACATCACAATTTATATATATATATATATATATATATATATATATATATATATATATATAGTTGGAGAAGAGTATAAATTCAGTTATCAGGATATTGTAGGTCAAAAATAAATAATTAATAAAGTAAAATTGTTATATTACTTGACGTTCGGCAACCATTTTGTGCCTTAATCATAAGTCTAAAAAATGTTTTATGTTAGTCAATCAATTAAAAACAACAGTTAAAACTCACTAAAAGGTGAAATGATTTAAATATCTTATGAAATGCATTGTAAAGCCAATAAGGAGTGTTAAAATAACTTATATGTTGTTAAATCTAGATCGATGACCAGAAAGAATGCGGATATTGATTATGCAGGTAATGTATTGTTAATGGTACATGCGCACATGAACGTAACTAAAGATTGTAAACAAGTGCGTTCCAACAATTGCACCGAGTAAACTATACCTATAAGAGTATATAAATTACTATTTAAGTGTAACACATCAATACCATGTTAACACAATCACTTCTAAAACTGATAGAGACGTGAATATAATGTACTTAAATTCTCTAAATCCTGCTTGTTATTCATACAATTTGATTCTTTCTTAATATGGAAAGATTCTAAAAATAGGCGTTTTCTATAGTTGGATTCAGTTTCCAATATTTTTACTTGATCATACATAGGTGTATGATTGGTAGTATATACATGTCTAGCTAAGGCGCAAGAGTTTTTTCCTAATTTTTCGTCACTACGATGTTGTGTTAATCTATTACGGATCCACTGATTCGATTGCCCAATATAATTGAACTGGCAATTACATTGAATTTTGTAGACTACATTGTTACATAATGGAATATCAGTTTTATCTTTCAATCTAGTAAAAAGATTTTTAAGTGGTTTAGTATAATTACTACTTATCATTAGATTTTGATGTTTTAATATTCTAGCAAGCAAAGGAGTTAACTTTTCAATATAAGGTAACTTCTTGTATATTAGTTGTGTCTCTGTATTCATAGGTGTAGTAAGTGTATTGCTATATAAGAGTTTCTTTAGATAAGCTGATGGGTATCCATTATTCAACAAAGTAACTTCCAATTCCTTGATGTTTTTGTTAACAAAAGAAGGATCACACAGTCTTATAATACGAGATTTAAGATTGAGTACAGCATTCATTTTATGAAGATTGGAATGACTGGAAAAATAGTTTATGTATCTGCCTGAATTAGTAGGCTTTTTGTAACAATCAAATATCAACTGGTTTGCATCATTCCTGATGACCAAAGTATCCAGAAAGGCAATTTTTCTTTCATTTTCAATTTCTATTGTAAACTTTAAATGTGGGTTAAAGTTGTTGAAAAGATTTAACGTTGTATCAACCATAGTAGGTGGTAACGAACAAACAATATCATCCACATATTTTGTTAAAAATACCATCTCAAATGGAAGTGTTGGAATCACAGTATTAAGTAAAAGATCCATCACTAATTGAGCTACAATAGGTGATAACGGGGATCCCATGGGTGTACCAAACAATTGTAGGTAATAAGTTTTGTTGTAGACAAAATATGTGTTGTTGAAAATCAAATTAATAGTTGTAATGAACATGGATTTTGACAGTTCACAATGAGGTTCAATAATTTCCCACTTGTCTGTAATGATATTAATGACCAAATCTAATGGAATATTAGTAAATAATGACGACACATCTAACGAAATCAAAATATGATCTGCTGGTAATTGAAAATTCTTATATTTTTCAACAAAACTGAAACTGTCTTTGACATTATGTCCTTCCAGTGGAAAAGAAAGTTGTAAAATAGCTGAGCACCATTTTGCGATGAGGTAGGTAGGAGTATTGACTGATGAAATAATTGGACGAAGCATAAGAGAAGGTTTGTGTATCTTCGGAAGACCATAGTATTTTCCAGGTGTTGAACTATTATTAGTTAATGATTTACGCAAAGTATCTGTAATCATATCTTTATTGTGTAAGAGTTTTAAATGTTCATTTACTTTTTTCTGAATGGTTAAAGTTGGATCTCTAGGTATGACTTTATAAGTGTTATTGTCTGATAGTAATTCCAAAGATTTTTGTAAATAATCCTGACTTTTCATAATCACTGTTACCTCTCCTTTGTCTGCTTTCATCACCATTAAATTTTTATTCAATTTTAAAAACCTGTTTACTTTACAAAATTGATTTTCTAAATCATTATTGCTAGTATTGATTGGTTTCTGCATGAAGTTGGTAATAACATTTGCAACTTTTCCCCTAATTATATTTTTATCATGTAATGACTTATCTGTAGATTCAATAATCGATTCAACATCCGCCAACAAACGTCCCATATGTATGTCTGTAGTTTTCACTTTTAAATTGAAATTAGGTCCTAACGATAACAAATTATGTATGTCCTCTGGAATATTTTCCCCACTTAAATTCACTAACCATTTTTTATTGTCTATGAAAAACCTATTGTTTTTTAACTGATTGATTTTCAAATTTTGAAACTTTCTAATATGAGATATTTTTGATATGAAAAAAAGTCTATTGAAAGAGCATGTTTGCTTGTATTGAAACTGTTGGATAATGTGTGGGGGTAAGGAATCCTTAAGGGTTTCCTTAACATATCTAATTTTTGAATGTCAAAATTTTATATTAAAATGAGTAATTTTGATTTCCATATTAATTAAAAACTTTTCCAACCTGTTGTTCTGGCGTTGTATCCTCTCGTTGATCCATGTGTTGTTGTTTGTCAGTAGTTGTTGTATTGGTTTGATTGTAAAACTTATATGCTTTGGTATAACATTTTCTCTGCGACATCTCTCCAGAAAGAATCTTCGGTTATTTAATCTGGCCAATTTAGTGTTGGAAGTTGCCCATAATTTTAAACGATCGACCACCTGCTTTCCATATCTAAGACGAATTTCTTGGTAGAATCCCATTTTCCTGTAATTTGAACCCCCACACTTTAGTGACCTAATATTCACTAGTTGGAAAAGAGTATAAATTCAGTTATCAGGATATTGTAGGTCAAAAATAAATAATTAATAAAGTAAAATTGTTATATTACTTGACGTTTCGGCAACCATTTTGTGCCTTAATCATAAGTCTAAAAAATGTTTTATGTTAGTCAATCAATTAAAAACAACAGTTAAAACTCACTAAAAGGTGAAATGATTTAAATATCTTCTGAATTGCATTGTAAAGTCTATAAAGATTGTTTAAATAACTTACATATATATATATATATATATATATATATATATATCTATATATAAGTAAGATCAATATTGGCGATACAGTCAGATTGGGCATAGATTTAAAATAAACTTCTTATAACCATTTCAAACTTTCAAAAATCATTTATTTTCTTCATCAGGATACTGAAAGTCTATAATTTAACATTCATATAACAAAATTATATAGGTTACTTTCGATTATAAAGACTTTAATTATATAAAAATAATATGACATATGCAAAATTAAAGTTAAAGTTAATGTAGCAAACATATTAAATGAAATAGAGTAAAATAGCTATTATAAGAACAGTCAATATTACTAATTTTATATATATATATATATATATATATATATATATATATTGATTGTCGTAAAATTGACCTATTGAATAGTTTCCACGACTTGGGCGTCAATAATCTGCTATAATATAAGGGGAATTGTTGAAATCTGTGTCACACCCCATGTTACGTATGCCAATGATCTGTCGAGGTGTTGAAATCAACGATGACATACCCTTATGTTGAAAGCAATTTTCTTTTACTTCTGAACTCACACTCATTTCCTCTGTCCAATAGTCGCAGAATCACATTCCTAATAAAAGAAACCACTTCCACTGATATTCATTGTGTTGAACATAACCTCTATCAGAGTCAATTTGTATATCGAACTTCGCAAAAATTTCAAAGGTACAATTATTTACAGTTTTGTACTATTAATAAACAAACATAAAGCAGAACAAACCACATAATATGAAATATTCAAAGAGTTTATTAAAATATCAATCTACATTTGGCATACACGATAATGACCTCTCGGGGTTAAAGTACTATCGCGCCCGGTTACTACTTAGAAGAACTACTTTTGAACGAAGAATTTGTGTAAATTATTCTTAGTTATAAATTATTTCCTAAATAAATATTGAGTTAACAAGACCTTATAACTACAAAGTGTCACCCTAAAATTATTAGATACACAATGCACATTTCCAATTGTCTTTTATAGGAAACATAAAACTTAAAACTAATATGACCTTGATGGCAGTAATCTAGAACTAGGTCCAATCAAACAACTTACGGATGAGTATCCTAAGGAATAATCTCCAAACAAATTTACACAAAACTGACACCCAGTTTAAATCCAAAACCCAAACTACAACAAATTTTATTTCAGCAGGAACAAACCAATTAGATTGCAGAAATATTTTCAGTGAAAGCACTAATTCTAATTCTTGAAAAAGTATTTGCAATACTATTTAAAATATTTTGTTGAAATCTAAGAATTGCACATACATGATCCTCCAAATGCTATTTACAGCATTGCTTAAAATACCTAGGGTTATGCTCAAAAATTAGGAAGGTTCCCAGAAATACTTTAGGTGCTACTCAGAAGTCCTAGGACAACCCCAGTACTAAACCAATTCAAACATGCAATATCCAATCGCTTAAGTCATACTACACCTTAATTTCACTATTCAACATTATATACCTTGATTTCATTATAAAATTAATTTTTGTGACAGAAGTTGGTGTTCTACGTTCTATAGAATTAAGTAGCGGTTGGTCTAGAATTAATTTAAGACTCTTGAATTTAAAGGTCTGATTCAATTTTAAGCTTTGTGTATTTCAGTGAAGGACTTATGTGAAAACTCGAATCAGCTTGTTGTAATTAAGAATTTTATTGTAAGAAGTTATAGTCTTAAGGCTTTATTGATTCATAAATTCATTTAGGAAGTTATTTATATCAAATGTATCTTTGGTGAAAAGTATATTTTTAAAGAAATAAACTTGGTGCTGAAGGTACTCCGGCTCTGGAGATTTAAGTAACTCTATTCTGAATGTAAGTTAAAACCTTAGTTTTTGATGTGATTTATATTACAGTAATGTTCATTTTTCAACTTTATTACATATAAATATTTACACTCTAAAAACTTTAGTCAGGCTTAGTATACTATTTTATATGGGCAGGAGTGTTCGTTCTTTACCATCTGAAATGGTCGAGAAAACAATTTCTTTTTGTTTCATAGGAGATTCTGCGTCTGTTGTATACTACAGGATACATCAATATGACAGCAGATTAGAGGTTATCCATTATCCCATAAACATCCAACATCGCAAACTAGAGAAACTTCAAGAAAATTTAAGAAAAGGTCCAATTATGTAGATATTTGTTTGTTTAGAAAACTTATTTTAGAACTGTAAATGCCTAAAAAAATCGTAATAATCAGATAATTATTAACGAGAGGATCGTGTGTTAGATAGTTTTATGCGTAGAACAAGTGTATTAAAAGAAACTTCAGTTTTAGTTGAATAATCATAAAAGTTTGATTCACAAAGCCGTATGTATAAATTACGTGTAAATGCATGGACATATTCTAAAAAAATTTCATTTTGCAATTAATAAAAGGAACGTGTTTAAAGTTTTACTGGAAAAGGGCATTTAAATTTCATACGAACGTTCTAACGAGAAATTTAAAGGCAAATTTTTTGTGAATACGCGTGTGTAATACTTTAATTTTCATGAAGAAAAGGAACTTTTATTTAATAACGACGCACTTTAGTATTTCGACGAAAGTGTATTCAAGAAAGTTTTAAACATCAATTGCATACTCTAAGAAGATTTACAATTGTATTTCAACTGAAAAAACCCAAATCCGAGTGAAAAAAGAACAGGGCAACAACATAAATGTCTATAAAATATTAAGTATTATTTTAAGCCCAAAGAGCAAATGTCTCTTGTGTACGAGGAATTGAAGTGGAAGTACGTACAAGTCACACAGCCTTGAATAAATTGAAACCTTAGTTTATAGTACATACACTGCACTTCTATGAGTTACTGATGTGCAAGAAGGACCATAGGTTATTAAACACTAACACTATCGATTTTATTAGATTTCAGTGCGGCCTTTAACAGTGTTGGTTTTAATATCCTCTCAACTAAAATAAAATGTTTAAACAATTGTTCCGGGACAACAATTTTGTGGTAGAATCATACTTATCTCCACGCAAGCAACAAATTAAAGATAAAAATAGACACATCTCCAAAGCTGTTGACCTTGTCACGGGGGTACCTAGAGGCAGTGTTTTAGGTTCCTTTCTATTTATCACATAAGTCTCCTCCGCAACATTAAAATTTTGTCATTACCACTGCTATCACGATGATGTCCTGATTTACAATCACTTTTCCCAGACAGCAATATCAAAAGCTTCAAGGCAGTTAACAAAGATCTATCTATAGTTGATGATCCGTTTTAAAGTAACCTGATTTCCGTCAATTCAGCCAAATGTCAGGTCATGCTTCTGGGAATTCAGAATGTGATTATAAAGTTCAGTTCGCGGACCTTCCCGCGTTAATGCTTGAAAAGTCAAAGGTTCTCGCAAAAATCTAGGTATCCTGCCGGATCCAAACCTGAAATATAAAGATCAGATAAAAAGCGTGTGTAGAAGAAGTTCTATTTGCTTTACACACTCTAAATCGGTTCATCCACATTTCGATTACTGCGATGCGTTATATACAAAAGTCATTCCATTTTTCACAAAAATATCATGGCTTAAACCAGAGAACAGACGAAAACCCCACTTAGCCGTGCTCGTTCATAAACTTATTTCTAAACAAAGCTCGTTTTATCTAAGGCAACTCTTCTCTTTTATTTTAAACCGCCGTTTTATCACTGGACGGGACGATTTGATGGAGCTAGAAGGACGTGTTCGTTTAGCCACAGGGGCCGCGTTTGAACTTCTTTTATATTATTGTATATGAGGGTCAGTCAAATGGAAACCACACGCTTGGAGAAAAATTAAGTAATCGCCATAACTGTTAATACATTTATTCCACTATGGTACAAGACAGGCGTGCACCTCTTCGTCCGAGGCAAATCTACGGCACGAATGTCTCTTTAGGGCTCCAAAAATGCGGAAAACGCATGACTGGATACACCGCCGCAATGGCAAAACGGGCAATGATACGATGAGCCTGTCTTGGCCGACTGCTGTTTTTCAATGAAGGCGGCTCCGTGGCGTAGTCGTATGTGTGTGACTACTACGCCCAAGGTCCCGGGTTCAAATCCTGACACGGTCCGCTTGAAAAATGTTAGGCGAGCATTTTTCTCAAAAATACACCCTCGTTCGGATGAGAGGTAAAATGGAGGTCCCGTGTGTGAGTGTTGTCACGCACGTTAAAGATCCCTACCTTGCTTGGAACAGCAAGGGTTTGGCAAAATTCAAAATTTTCCAGGTAAAAAAAAAACTCGCTTCCTGGCCAATGTAGTACCTTCGGATGGAGCATCGGAAAATCACAAGTAATGTCTTTCAATGATTCTCCACTTTCTTGATATCGTTTATTCTACTCAAACACACGCATACGTGACATACTCTATTCACAATACACACCAAACGTTCGGGTATGAATTTCACTTCTTGATACCCCTTCCGCAGTTAAAAAACGCACTAGAGCTGGCTGTTCCTCGTTTACGGCATCCATAATGATGTTGGACGAACACGCGACTGACTGACATCACTTCAAGCACGTCTAACACACAAATGATACAGCGGTGAACGTTCGTGCTGTTCTATCATGATTGTAGTACTAGCGTGTAGTTTCGGATGCTAGATGATACTTGGTGTATAAATTCTAGCGCAGGGACAACGAAGGTTTCCAGTCGAGCGATAATTATTGATGTGTCCTTCAGTAAAATGGTTTCTAGAAAGAGAAGTAAAAATCTTGTTCAACATTCTGTTAAAGACTTACAACAAAAATAATTTATAACAATCAAGTTCATTAGATTGTATTTCTATGGATGCTTGAACCACTCCTCTCGAGTAAACTAATTCAAATACTTTTGCAATGCTTTAAAGCAACACAACATACTGAATAGCAAAAATGACTTGTAGTTAGTAGTTCCAAATATATTTTGTATCTTTTAAGAACTATATAAGCAATTATCATCAACAAAATATCGATAATTGCTAATGATATTCAAATAAGTCGAAGAGGTATAATAATATCAAAAAAGCATCTAAACTTAATTATAAATTTCGGACTTCCGCCCTCGTTCTTTTCATTAAAGAATTCCAATTTAAAGTGAGACTTATCTTTTCTGTTTTAAATTGAGTTTTTAAAAATGCGAAATTGCAGTTCATTTAACTTAAGGATACTGAACTTAAGTGACTCCAACTTCAATCAACGACTGTGTAAATTAGTCAAATTTGGAGATGGCTGCGGTACTTCTTTTAACACTAATTATGATCCCTCTCATTCCTAGTAGCACTCAGACACCGCCTTTACTTGAATAGTCGATCTTCCTCCAAAATTATTGCCTACAAGCGAGATTATTCAATTGAAAATTAAAGCTATATTTTTGTTTTCCCGAATGAAATGAAAATCTTGCTGTAAATTACTAAATGCAATAGAATAAAATATATTTTGAATGTCACAATAATAAGAAATTTATATTCAATCATTTAATCTCACAAGGTTAGGCGAGAGAATATTTTCTTATATTTGATTTTGGCGAAACGTTTAGCGCTTATAAAAGCATTGCATTAACTCTCAGTCTATTAGCGAGTTTTAGTCCTGATCAGATTCAATACTTTATTTTCCATTTGTGTTAGGTGCTTTTTTAAAAATTTTAAACTGAAGCTAAGTTATATAATTTTAAATTTTCAATTTCCACTTTGTATCAACAGTAGGGCACATAATAAGGGATCATCAATTTTTTTATGTACTGGAAACTTTGCTTTTTTTGTCCTAATCGGATCTTTGTAAATATATCTTAACAAGATTCGAATCCTGAATAAATAGTTTAGTCAAAGCTTTTTCTGATTTATAGAGTTTGATAGTCTTTATTTGGATACTTTTAAGTAGTTTAGTTTTATATTATTCAAACTTCATTTTGCTAGTTACGTTAACTCTAGCAAAATAGTTATCTAATTCTACACTGCTAGTGTATATTTAATAAAAAACATAGTATTTCCTCATATACTTTGTTTTATCTGTTTGTGACTTATTATAAACACAATTGTCAAAAATGTTCGTAACATTTAATAAATTTTAATACCTTTTTTCGTTTTTATGGTTAAATGTTACTACTTTAAAAAATAAAAGGTTAATCAATCAAAAGACGACGCAGTTAAAATGGTGTCTGCGAAGTATTGACAGAAAACGATGTTCGTAATTAACTAGCGATAAAGAATTGGGATAATTAAAAGAAACTAAACCTCAAATCGTTCAATGTAAAAGGGTCTGTTGAACGCTGCAAAAGTCTATAGCGTAAAAGGAACGAAGTAGAAGGAAGAACGTGAAGGAAAAGATGTGGAAAGAAAGTAGTTAATAGTTGTTGGGTGGAAAGTAGAAAGTGGAAGGAAGATTGTGGGAGTAAAGAAGTGGAAGGGACAATGTGGAAACAAAGATGTGGAAGGAAAAATGTGGAAGGTAAAATGTAAAAAGTAGAAGAATGGTGGTGGAAAGAGGGAAGTAGCTGGTAGAATGGGGAAGTTACGTTGTGGAAGTGATATGTGGAAAATAGATTGTGGAAAGAAAATGTGGAATATGGAAGTGAAAGGTAAAAATAAACTGAGCAAGGTAAATGTAGAAGGAAAAATATGGAACGCGGAAGGTGATATGTGGTAAGTGAACGATGTGGAAGGCGGAAGGTAGAAGGTGAAAAGTGAAAGGTGGAAGGTGGAAGATGGAAGTTGGAAGGTGGAAGGTGGAAGGTGGAAGGTGGAGGATGGAAGGTGGAAGGTGGAAGGTGGAAGGTGGAAGGTGGAAGGTGGAAGGCGGAAGGTGGAAGGTGAAAAGTGGAAGTTGGATGGTAGAAGGTGGATGGTGGGAAACGGAAGGTGGGAGGTGGAAAATAAAAGGTGGAAGGTGGAAGGTGGTAGGTGGAGGGTGGAAAGTAAAAAATGTAAGATAGAAGGTGAAAGGTGGAAAATGAAAGGTGGACGGCGGACTGTGGAAGTTAGAAGGTGGAACGTCGAAGGTTAAAAGTGGAATGTGGAAGGTAAAAGGTTAATAGTGGAAGGTGGAAAGTGGAAGATGGACAGTGTAAGGTGTATGGTGCAAGGTGGAAGGAGGTAGGTGGTAGGTGTAAGGTGGACGATGGAAGATGGAAGGTGGACAGTAAAAGATAGAAGTTGTAACGTGGAAAATGAAAGGTGGACGGCGGACGGTGGAAGGTGAAAGGTGGAAGGTAGAAGGTGGAAGGTGGAAGGTGGAAGGTAGAAGGTGGAAGGTGGAAGGTGGAAGGTGGACGGTGGAAGGTGAAAGGTGGAAGGTGGAAGGTGGAAGGTGGAAGGTGGAAGGTGGAAGGTGGAAGGTGGAAAGTGGAAGGTGGAAGGTAAAAGGTGAAAACTGGAAGGTGTAAAGTGGAAGATGGATAGTGAAAGGTGTAAGGTGGAATGTGGAAGGTATAAGGTGGCCGCTGGAAGATGAAAGATGAAAAGTGAAAGGTGGAAGTTGGTAAATGGAAGGTGGAAGATGGAAGGTGAAAGGTGGAAGGTGGAAGGTGGAAGGTGGAAAGTGAACGGTGGAAGGTGAAAAGTAGAAGGTAGAAGTTGTAACGTAAAAGATGAAAGGTGGACGACGGACGGTGGAAAGTGAAAGGTGGAAGGTAGAAGGTGGTAGGTGGAAGGTAGAAGGTGGATGGTGGAAGGTGGAAGGTGGAAGGTGGAAGGTGAAAAGTGGAATGTGGAATGTGGAAAGTAAAAGGTGAAAACTGGAAGGTGGAAAGTGCAAGATGGATAGTGAAAGGTGTAAGGTGGAATGTGGAAGGTTTAAGGTGGACGCTGGAAGATGAAAGATGAAAAGTGAAAGGTGGAAGTTGGTAGATGGAAGGTGGAAGATGGAAGGTGGAAGGTGGAAAGTGAACGGTGGAAGGTGGAAGTTGGAAAGCGGAAGACGGAAGGTGGAAGGTGGAAGGTGGAAGGTGAACGGTAAAAGGTGGAAGGTGAAGGTCAAAGGTGAATGATTAATGGTGGTATGTGGAACGTGTAAGTCGGAAGCCGAATGCCGATTCGGGGGGCGGAAGGTGGAAAACGAAAGTTGGATGGCGGAAGATGGAAGGCGAAAGACGGAAGGCGGTAGGCGGAAAACAAACGTAAGGCGGAACGTGGATGGTAAAAGGCGGAAGGGGGAAGGTGGAAGGTGGAAGATGGAAGATGGAAGGTAGAAGGTGGAAGGTGGAAGGTGGAAGGTGGAAGGTGGAAGGTGGATGGTGGTAGGTGGAAGGCAGAAGGTGGAAGGTGGAAGGTGAAATTTTTGCCCTGTTGGGATTACCAAACGTTAAAGAACATACAAATTTAGTTATTTTTAAAATTTAGGATAGTTTTGCATTTTTTATAGACATGTGGCATATTTTTGAAAAGGTAATTTTAAGGCGCATAATATTCACTTAATATTCAAAATGGCGGCCATAAGAAAAACAAAAGTTGTGGGCGTTTCGTCGAAAACAAAAGACAGTCGAATGATTCTGTTTCTGCTAAAATACTCCTTTTAGAAAAGTGTCTTAATAATGTGCAAGTCTTGTGATGGTGCGACTTATGATTCATGTTTTATTATCAAAAAACAAAATCCGCCATTTTTAGTTTTCTTCGAATATCACCAAAATCAGACAACTTACACCAATTTTGTAAACGGATACAAAACTGGCCTGGATTCCTCCAAATCTTTCCCCATTTAACCCAATTTCTATCTCTTATAATAACTGAAATCACAAGGTAGAAACTCGAAATTTGGACACATTGTATAGAATAACTTAACTGGCGCATTTCGATATTTAAAATACGTTTAGAACTTCCTATAAGAGATGTGCTGTCATTTATTTTGTATATTTACCGTACTAGTTATATGAATCTAGGTATTGAAAAATTTCGGATTTTAAATGTTTTTTTAATGTACATGGTACCTCAGAATGTTATTTACCCGTAATATTTCCGTTACTTGAGTAGATTAGAAGTTGAGCATCAGCGGAATTTAATGGCATATATAGGTTCTTCTGATTGGATTATTTACAACTCTGTGCTGTCTTCCACGGTCACTAAAAAAATGATTGCCCTATTTCTTCAAATTGTTACCGTTACTGTTTCTCACTGGAGTGAAATCTCAAATTCCATCCGAATTGTATGTGTATTTTTTTCCAGTACAAATTTACAGAATATTAATTAGTGTAACTTACCTCATAATTTTTTCTCTCTGATTGGCTCCATCCACTAGTGCTATTCTATTCCTTATTTGTTATGATCCAAAGACGACTTACCTTCTAGTATTTCTTGATCACCGGTAAATAAAAGTAAATAAAAAACGAGAATCGTATACATCATCGGCCGAAGTTCCACTGTGCTTTTCTTCAACACTTCTGAATGGGGTTCGTAAAGAATTTATGTTTGGAATGACCATATCTTTATCAGTATTTGGTTGAATATGTTTCGGTTTTTCAACCTATTTGCAATACGCACTGTTCCGTAGATCTCTGTTACTATTATCCCTGCTCTTGGTTTTCCAAAGACAAGTAAAACTCAGATACAACTGAATAAATTCTTGAACGTATTCTTTGAGATACTTTCTCATGTCATACATTTTAAATTTGAAATTTTTATATTAATTCGCAGACCAGTGCGATAATTTAATTTATGAACAACAAAATCCTATCTTTCGTGAATACCGCGACAATGTTTGTATAAACAGAATTGTTCTAGTGTCGACAGCCCGGTATGAATAAATACAATATTGTATACGTAGTCGGAAAAGCTTAACATTCTCAGAGGATGTGAAGATTGCTTGTCGAGGCGCAAGCTGAGACAAGCAACGCAAAGCCCACGAATGTTGCTTTTCCATCGTTGTACACGTACTATTTTTCCGCAAATCGTTAAAGGACGACAGAAATTAAAACAATGTTTAATTTTCAAAGAATCAATAATTTTATTTCTAAATAATTGATGCCGTGAAATTCTTTACAAAATTTTTTGCGTAACTATAGAAATGTATCATGATATTTAATTGTCAAACTTGACGCTTTGAAATTTGGTTGCAGTATTTTAGAAGGTATTGAAAGTACGAAATGATGATAAGTGATGATGAATTATCCACGACTCTGGAGGAGATATTATTGGTTAAAAGAGGCTAGGCGGGTGGAAATCGTCAAACGTTGCTGAGTAAATATCGAAGAGCCTCTTAATAATAGGATACAAATGTTTTCAGTTATTTTTTAATTTTTGTAGTGCGCTAATAAGTTGCTTATAGTACAGAAATGAACGTTTCCTCAGAGTTACTTTTCGTTGCTTGGCAATGACTAGATCCAACAAGTATGATGAGTGTAGTCTACTTGTACAAACATAATCTCGGAAGTTGGTTTGCACATGCAAACCAAAGTTACTTTTCATGCTGGCCATCTTGCTTGTACATACAAGTATTTACAAGCATATGAGCACGGTTACTTTTGATATATGTTACAACCTTATCTTTTTTCCGGGTGTATTGAAAATAATATGTGCATGACAGGGTATAAATAAATTACCCTGGCACAGCTAGACTCGACGGTTTTTGGTTGGGCAGGCTGTAAAAGACCTAAAACCTCAGGGGAAAAATAAGGAAACGTTGAAAAGCTATAACCTTATAAAAAGTTATTACAAATAGAATTGAAACGCAGATTTGTGGAAAAGAAATGCTTTTACTACGACAAATTTAAATTGTAACAATTTGTTTACAGGACAAAAAATTAACTTACCAAGTTTGTGGACATAAACCAAATGTAGTAGCAACTCAGAACGCTTTTGGTTTGATCATACTGTTTTTAAATCATATACTTATAGGCTCAAGGCCAAATGTACTTTCGTTCTTAAAGTTAAACCTACATCTGATAGCAAAACACAAGTTTAACAGATGATGTTAGGTGAAAAATATGCCGTTAAGAAGATAATAGTGATATTAATTTTATGACAATCTTGAATCGACAAACATTTGTAAAATATTTGGTATTCAAACACTTTTTATATCAATTAAGTAACCAACCGTATAATGAAACTTTTAGTTTTACAAACCTTCTGTTAACTTATTTTTTTTGGTAATTTAGAAATATAAGTGATGACCAAATTTGTACTACTTTGTAACATTCAGCAAAACTAACGTGGAAAAACATTAAACTTACTTTTCATCATTTATAAAATCGGTGAATCAAAACTACTCTTCTTCAGTAAAGATAATTACATATTAAAAGCTGTTACCAATCTGTATTTACAGACATCTGGTCCAAAAAGTCAACTGCGGTTCTTGAACCAAGGAAGTACACCACTGCAAAACTTCAAGTCCCATAAAAGTTACATCCGGGCACGTGAGAGAGGTTATGTATAAATTCCATCCCATAAAAGAAAATTTTACTTATTTCATCACTAAATGCGTAGTCACTCTAACGGACAGCATATTAAAGCAGACTAGATTAAAACTAAAACAGAGAAAGACCCTAAAATGAAAATTTTCACGTGCTTGCGAAAGACACCAAACGTTCAGAAAATAATAGGGTATATTAAATAAAATATAAAATCAAACATATTCAATGTACACTCTTTATATACCTATAAATCACTGTCGTAATTGAATTTCTCAGCCATTTTTCACATATTTCACAGTCTAAGCACGAGTTATCCCGAGAATGCTCGTGCAAATTGAAATGCTTACACTGTTCACATTCTTCAAGCCCGAATTTCACAAATGATAAATTGTGTTTTTTCAAAGTGGTAGCGTAGAGATCGTAGAAACAAATTTTGAATCCTTAGAAATAAAATCTCAAAGAAAGTTTGTATAAACATATCACTGGGCACATGCGTGATGGCGCATATTCACTTCAATAATGTGTAATAGTAGATTTAAAAAAGTCAGTCTGTTAAATAATCATATCATGATTTTTTTTTGTTTGGAAGACTCGGTCTTTTCTAAACGTAACAACGCTTCTTTTTTAATATTGTTTCTAAAACATATAATAGCTTGGTTTGTAAATCAACGTAGTTAAGAAATATTCTACATATGGAAATAGAATGTCCATCTTTATTTTTCAAACAGAACTTATTGCTCGAGGCTCTTGCTGAATTTTCACCAGCAGTTTTTCGTTTCACGCCACTGTACGCATTCTATGACAAAAGTTTTTTCTTCATGTCTAGACATTCTTCAAAATTGATTATTTCTATCAAATCCTCTTGTACTGCCAATCATTTTGTCGCGTCGCTTTTTAATATCATTACCACTTCCATCAAGTACAGCATGCATTTTCTTCTTTTTCGTACGTTTTCTCTTTTTTTGTGATAAGTGGTGGAGTAATTTTTTTTCTTTTTCTTGGGATACCTATGTTGGTATATCCTGTTTCTATTTTATAAATATCGTTGCTGTTTAGGAAAATAAAAGCTCACATAGATATCTGCTTTTGATGATTTATTCTTAAAATAAAATGTATTCGCGTAACCGTATTTACTAAAAAGCGCGCGACACAATTGCAAGCAACTAGGATATCGATAGCGTAATTTTACAATGCTTAGGCATTTATGCGACAAATACATTTTTCTAATGTGCTTTAGCAGTAACTGGTGTAGATACCTCCTAGGCTACTTACCGCTAGATGCTCTAGGATGTCATCGAATGCTTATTAAAAGCTGTAGTTTATCTTTTAGATACTGCTCTAATATCTTAGTCATCCCATACAGCAGACGGATATTTCTAGAATGTTCAAAGAATATTGGCCCAGAATATTTTGAATATTTCTAGAGTATATAAAGATATTCTATGAATATTCTTAGAATATTACAAGGTGGACTACTTTTCATATTCTCAGAACATGCCAAGAATATTCATTTGAATATTCTTGGAATATATAAAGCTATTCTACAAATATTCTTAGAATATTACAATGTAACTACCTTTAATATTCTCAGAACATACAAAGAATATTACTTATAATATTTTATGTATATTCTGAATACATTCGGTAAATATACGTAGTAATTACAATAGTACATTCTTAGAATATTCTGAAACTAGAAGAGTACTCCATTTATTGCCACAAAAAATAGTTTTGTTTGAACTTCTAAATACGTATTTCAACAATAAGTGGTTATCATTAGTAAAAGACAGTCAAGCTAAAATTAAACCTAGGTTTCACTTCGAAGGATATTTTTCTTTCAATTAGTCTGAAGTGATACTTTACCCAATTTGTGAGGAAAATATCCTTCGAATTGAATCCAATAGCGTTAATTTTAGTTTAACTGTATTAGTTTAACAATTTTTCTATTAATAATGATCTCATAGTTGTCGAAAAACACGTATGTGGAGGTTCCAAAACAACATTTTTTTATGGTAGAGAATAACTTTTTTCGTTTCAACAATACCCCACAGAGCCAGTATTGATACAATCAAATGCAAAATACACACCACTCAAAAATTTTATACCAACTGTATTTATTTATCTTGTCATACTTATAGAGACACACACAAGTTTCACTCCTTCGGACCCATTGGAATTATGAGACATTTTAAATAATTAGAACAGTATAATAAGTATCTGTTGTATTACAGAATTGTAAAAGTATACGAATGTATTTACTAACGTTGAATTTATTGCATATCGGACAGAGAACATACAATAAGAAATTATAATAATAACATGTATTTAGTTAATAAAATATACATATTTTTAATTATTATTGTTTTTCAATTTAGTGCGTTCTTTGACTTTAGTAAGCAAAAGTCCTATATTTCTGTTTGATATCTGCTTGCGTGGTGGACACGTTCTACAGCTCCTGAGTTTTAAACTAGATTAAATACAGAATGTAAGTTTCAACAATACATATCTATGACTCTTGCGATTGTTAACACTGAACAGTTGTTTTTCTTTTTGAAACTAATCCAGTTATAGTTTACCATTAATTCGTTTGAGAATATTTTTGCTATGATTCGTTTTACCATCACTTTAGAGTTGATGCAACCAATTTTAGCCAGTTCTAGAATCTAAAGCAAAATAACATTATTGAAATAATTTTTAATACTTACATACCAAGACTTGTTTATTCTCATTTGTTTCAAGGAATTTCTCCAATTCCAATAAACCATCTTTGCACTTTAAAGAAAAGTCAAATTTATGCAATATATCTTTTCTTCCGTTGGTTTTCACTTTCAGGCTTTTGTGTATAAAGTTTTAAATCAGATATCTCATCCTGTATTTGATCCAACTTTACAAATAGTTTATGCAAAAACCTTATCACATGTTTTTTAAATGCACTATCTGAAATGAAATGTTTCTAATTATTAGGTATGTTTAACTTGATAGTATTATGTACCTGCTGTGAATGGTTCTGGATGAATTGCTGCAGCTACTGTTTCAGTTGTAGTACCAGCTGAAGCAATATAAAATTTTTAAAAATAAAAAGTACACTAATGAGAATGTGTTTATTCTATTGAATTTGAATTTATATGGGGCAACGGTTCAGTTACACAGTTCGCTACGAACAGACCGCAAGTGCAACCCTCCACCTGGAACTTCAGCAAATTACATATAATGGTTCAACGAAATAAAGTCTAAAAAGCCAAAACATTTCACTAACGTTACAATATATATAATCTATACTTTAAACTTACGGAACTTATATGTCCTTGGGGAAATATATAACTGGTTAAAAAACAATTTTTTTTCTGCAAACAAGACTAAAGTATTAGAATGTATTTAAATTATCTGCCACCTACGCGAATTTTTCATTATATAAGCTGCATAAAAAATGTAATGAATAATATAGCAAAATGTTAGTTGTCATTTTACATTTAATTTTAATGATTCTTTATGGAATTGACTGAAAAACATTTCTTATTACATAAAAATTAATTATTACCCGACATAATAACTTAGGATTCAACACTTGATTGTGCTTGCGATAGAGTGAAATTGTCCATACCTGATCCACTAATTATAGTACCTCCGTTTATTTTTAATATCTTGTATCACATCATAGGTTCTAAAACAGTAATATGTTAAAATTAATCAAATTATGATATTATTTGTTACCTCGGTACTGCTTCTACCGAGTCTTCATCGATAAAATAAAAAACCCTTCAATTCATTTTGCCGTGTGAACTAAAATAAATAAGCACTATCTGATGAATTTTTAGCGGAAAAACATTTGTCAATATCTAAACTATTAATTGAACTTTTAGCAAGGTTGCCAATTTTTTTATAAAAGCTTAATGGATACTTCCGCTTAGGCATTTTCACAAACGTTTTACTATATGACCCTCAAACATGTAATAGATGTGTATTTATAGCAAATAATAAGTTTTATCTCACCTTAAAAAAAATTCGTTGTTGCATCTAGCTAAATAACGATATACTAATCGCCAGGCTCAAATTGGCGTTTCAGCTAAAATAATAAAAAGTGTAGCACATTACAAGTTAACCTGCAAAGGCGCAAAAGCAAATTGACAACGGCAATTGTCAGGTACTTTAAACTTTGCGCTGCCACGGTATAAATATTAGTCGTCGTTGTGGCCAACATCATTTTTTATTATGTGTTTTTATACATACACCGTTGATCGAGCAATCAACGTGCATACATTATATTATTATTATTTTAATTATCTATATGTACAAACATGACATGTTAAAATTATGAAAATAATATATATTAAATTATATTATTGAGTATTATGTAATATTTCAATAATATTTTATGAACCTTGGTGTACTGAATATTCTTAAAACAGAAGTAATTGGAATGTTGTCATATAATATCAGTATATTCTATAAATTTTGCACATCAGATATTCCAAAAAAAGAACGCTTGAAATATTCTTTGAATATTCTGGTAAAATATATTAAATTAATAAGTACTATGTAATTATTCTAATAATATTCTATAAACCTTGGTAATGAATATTCTTACACTAGAAGTAATTGGAATATTGTCGTATAATTAGCATATTCTATACACATTCTCTGAATAATCCACAAAGAATATTCTATAAATGGAATGTTTGAAATTTTCTTTGAATATTCTGGGAAGCTTTCTGCTGTTAGGGATGTTGCACTCAATGCTAAAAGCTTCAGATAACCATTGTACTTTAATTTCCGATAAAAAATCAGTTACCGCTTTTTGGCTTAGGAGGGCAGTATTGATTTAAATAATAAAGTTTATTCTGTAACCTATTTTGATGTACACAAAAGTAGTAAATAGCACGCCAACTCCGCTTTAGAATAGCTTAATTTCAAAACTAAAATTATTTAAATATGTATATAAAATTTGTTGAATTTGCAATGTGCAATCATAGGATGTCAGAATAAATGTTATATGCAGATCTTACAACTGTCAGTGATAAATAGATGCTAGGTATAAATTACCCATATATAAGACCGATCTAAGCGCTACGTCAGAATTATGCTTTATAAACTGTAGGCGTGTTATAAATCATAAAGATGTAAACCGAATCTAATAAAGACAGAACTGTTAGACTAAGGAACACCTTGTAGTGCTTAATATTGCAGCATCCGTTTATCACGTATAACTAATTAATTAATCGAAGCACATCGGCAACCGACGTGTTTGCCCTAGCTTTCAGTAAGTTCTCCAAATTTCATATATAGACGTGTCACGGTTTAATTATTCTCCACGTAGAAATCGCAAGACGCAAATTAAGAAACCGTGTTTAGTTAATACAGCGTAATATTCTGTTTAATCCCTATTGCGATGTTCAAATTTGAAATAGATGGTTTCTTAATGTTGAAGTCATCTAAATGTTTGCTTAAAATTGCGTTTACCTTCTTGATTCAGAATAAATAGATACGAGTAGATCTGCTGCAATGTTTAATGTAAATGTAGATAGCAAATATTGCCTGAAACTCTTTAGCGAATGAGTAATCAATTATCATTTAGTTTGCTATTTTAGACAATTCGCTGTCAATAACTTTCTACTCTACGAATTACCGGTTTAGAAAAAGCAATTAAGTAGTTATAACTACGTTTAGTTCGTTTCAATATTTTGTCACAGTTTTGGAAACACTTTTAAAGTGAAGCTAAAATTTGGGGGTGAGTTGAGGGGACGAATATTACAATTGAAGAGTATTTGTTAATCTAGAAATCTTCTCAAAAAATTATTAACTCCACGAAAGTTTTGAAAGATGCTTAATATGTTCTTTCCCGTTATTCGTTCAATGCCATAAAAGACGTATTGTTTGTTAACCTCAATAGCGCTTGAATTTTAAGGGCCCTGTGCTAGATTTCATTGCTTCAGGTGTTTATAATACAAAGAAATGATCGGTTTTCAAGTAAATAAATAATCAGAATATTTCTCCCTTACAAATTCTCAACATTTGGGTAAGTAAGATTAGTATTATAATCTGCAGTATGAATGACAGACCTAGCGACTCTTAAGCGGCTTAGAGTTTCTGCTAAGGACATTTTGATTGCAGTAAGAATTGGTTTCCGGCAAATGATAGTCACACTCTGTTACTAGGGGAATTGTGTAATCGACAAAATCTCGTATCAAACGCATTTGAAAAATATTATGATATTTAAGTTCAAATTGAAATAATCGTTGATCGAAATGCCAATCGCGTTGATGGGAAATCAAGGTTTATAGGGTTAGTTTCTAATTTACAGAGAGTACCTCGAAAGCGTTCGACTGTGCGCCTCTCGTTCAAAATGTACATGCCACCCCGTCTATAGTGACATCGGTTCATTTGGCAAAAATTAATTTAAAATCACTAAAGAGGTGCGTTGCCGTTAATAACGGAAGATCCCACTTCCTTAGATGTTCAACGATTATGTACTCGAAGGCGTTCCTTAAGGAAACGCTTTTGAAGGTATTAGACCATCTGGTTGTCACGAAGTGGAATTTCGGCACAGCTGTAGAGATTCTAGAAAAGTGGTATCGAAACTCACTCTCACAACTACTCATTTTTCACAATTATTCGATTGTCCTCAGATCACAAAATGCACTTGGCAAAGCTTACGCAACTTTTCCACAAATAATAAACGTCTAGTTAACTCTCTCAAGAGCTTACGCTATCTGGAAGCACTATTGTGGCGGTTTTGGTTGTGTACTTATTAGAAGAAAAAAACTTGATTATTATTCGCGTAAGGCGTTCGAGCAAGGCAGGGGTGTCGATCATTTGCTAAGCCCACAGAATTTATACAGTTTTTAGAGCGCAGGTCTTTAAATATATAAAAACTTTCGACTATAGACAATTTTCTTTCCTTCTTTGCATGTTCGTAATAAGATATTAACCATAATGACTTGCTTTTATCGTAATTAAGGGACGCACAAGATTCATGTGGTAGTTTTAAAAATCAGTCTCTCGCAGCCAAAGAAAATTTTATTTAACGTTGATCCCGTTATAATTGTCATAGTACATCCCAAATTTTCCAACACTGCAATTCAAATCAGTAATACAACTGCTCTGGGAAACACCGCACTCTTATTTGCAAATCGAACAGTGCGGTGACAGTATGTATGGCCGTGTTTGACCTAGTCTGTTCTTGCATTTGCATGCTAGTGACTTACTGGTTTTGTATTGCAATCCTACCCTTTTTCAAATTGCTTTGGGCGTGGTTGGAATTTCGTGCGGTGTCAACTGCTAATTGGTTAAAATAGCCTGATATTCAGTTTTTACCAAGATTCTTTCAAGTCTTAAGTAGGATTGGTTGAAGTTGGAATGAAAGTGTGTTCCCATAGTAGTTGAACCGTATTGTGTAATCTGTTGATCAGTTCAGAGAGGTGTGGATCTAATGGCACTTTAAGGGCGTTGATTGTGGGTTTCCCGTTTGGGATTCTTCTAATAATTCCTTATTTAAGTACTAATTACGTGTTGGATGTGCTGAAGTGGCACGGTGAGTTTGGATGTTTCGACTCTGAAATCATAGCGATTACCCTTGTGACGCCATCGCCCATCTCAATATTTGTAGGATGATATTTAAATTCTTGCGTGCAGCAGAAATTAAGATAATTTTACTTACTATCTTAGTTTAAAGTAAAACGTGTAAGCAAGTTAGTACAATAAAATATTAATACCAAATCTGACTATTTACGACTAAAATTCTGATGCTGTACTTTGTGCCGACAGCACCTGGCATCCTTAGGAGGTTTTTTTCAAAGATCCTTCCTTCACAGGTCTTTTCGTTGATTTATTTGCTACTTCTGTCGCTGATACACTCACATCTGAACTGAAGTTCCTTTCATCCTCATTTATTGAATAGTGAAATGAATGCATATTATTGCTACGTTTCATAAATACTATAACTTTATCTACGTTTTGATACACCTAACTAATTCTGCATTACAACCGCTCCTGTCAGGTTTCATTAGGGGAGTGTAAGTTATTCAGTTTAGGAAGGGGTAAGCAATCACCTCCATCAATTATATGTTAGTGGAGTTAATTACTTGTTATATGTTGCAAAAAATACTACTAACAAGCTGCGTCAGTGCTCATTTTCAGGTCTATTAAGTCAAACTATCAGAACACATCAAAATATATATAGGAATTATTTGCTAATTATTTGCTTTTTTGGCTGATAAAAACAATTTTTTTCTATATCTGTAAAAAAGTTACAATTGGTTAGATAGCTTAATATTAAGCTATCTAACCAACTAAAAAAATACCTACACAAAATAAAATAAAAAAATTAACGATATATAAATTATTTACTATTTTTTTTGCTACCATTTGCTAAAGAAAAAAAATCAAAATTTCAAATAATAAAATAAATATCAATATCTACAAGAGTAAAGTGCATTATAGAAATTAATTGCAGGCATGACTAAAGAATATTTACGTTTTATGAATTATTTACTCTTAATGAACTTCTCATTGTCTACGTTTATATAAATTCTATTTTGTTTGGCACTTAGCCACTACTGTATTTCGTTATATGTAAGAATGAATAGGTTTAATTTGATTTAACAGTGGTTCCTTGCGATACTGTTAAGCTTGCCGAACACCTTCCCCCTCTGAATATTACTCACTCTCTCGTGCTTTAGAAAGTTCTATTAATTGACCGTTATATAAATTTGGCTTTCTTAAATTGACCGGTGTAATAATTTTGGCTATAAGTTGCAGTTATAGCAATTTTAGATATTTTTTCTGGTAATGTTAATGAAGTTAAAAAATTAAAAGATTGATTAGCACACCTAGTAAGCAGGTTAAACTGAATTTCCAACGATGAGGAAACAATTGTTAAAACAGTCAAATTTATTAGAACAAGTTATGATTCAAGTTCCTAACTTTAATTCTAAATTCCTCAAAATAATTTAAATTATGACAATGTACCAATTGATCTTAATTTTTGTAGTGCAGTTAAAGGAACAAGTAAGTACTGATAGTCATATGTTGACAACTCAAGGTAATACAGCTGTAGAATAAATCTTGCAAATGTCTCTCGTAATTCAGGAGCATCTAGCAATACTCTAGCTGACACTAATATTAGTAAAGCTGTGTATAAATGACAACTAAAATTTTCTGGTAGTGCTATAGAAAGTTTTAATGCTTTTCTAGAAGAGGTAGAAGATTTTTGCAAAAGTAGAAATGTAACAAAAGCGTAATTGTTTGTTTCTGCTAGGGAATTATTCTCAGATATTGCTTGTATAAAAAGTTTACTGTAAATTGCAATGATTTAGTTCGGTTGTTAAAGGAAGAATGTGTACCTTCCTCTAATGTGTTATGGATGCAAATATTAGATAGAATTCAAGGTACTAATGAATCAATTAGGGTTGTATGTAGCTATAATGTTAGGTTTATTAAACAGAATGTCCACGAACTTGGATTAGAACAAACTAGGATTAATATTGAGGGTTATAAACCGTCCAGCCTTTAGGGCTTATACTAGACCCAGACTTGTCTTATAAACCTAACGTTCAATTTTTAGGAAATAACTTTTATAAAAAAACTGGTGTAGTACATTAAATAAGTGCTAGATGTTCGCGTTGTGGTATTTCAGGTCACGTTGTAAAAGATTGTCCACGACCCAAGCACATTATAAAATGTTTTGGGTGCTCAAAAGTTAGTTTTACTAAAAACACTTGTCCTAATTGTACAAACAAAACATCTAATAGTGCAAAAACGAGTAGATCTTGTTCGAGTTCGGGAAACTCCAGGGGCGATAAATGTGAGCAACCATTTTGTAAATACCGCAATAACGCCATACCTTGGTGTTGTGTCTAGATTTTTGGTACTGTATGGGAATTATCCCAGATCTACGTAAAGGATGGCAATTTTCATCTGAAATTTTATCTGGTCCTGTACTGAATGGTATTTAGACTAAAGACGATTTAACTAAAAAAAAGGCAATTCAAGTTAAACAAGTAATCAACAATTACTTTAATTCAATTGAAATTAATAAACTTGGTTGCACTAATGCTGTACGACATAAAATTGTAGTATCACCGCAACAAGAACCAACTAAACAGAGGTATTACCCTGTCTCACCATACAAACAAAAATTAGTTGATGAGGAATTAGATAGCATGTTAAAGAATTGTATTGTTCAACCATCGCATCACAGTGCAAGGTCACCGATACTTCTTGTTCCAAAGAAGGACGGATTATGTGTTGATTTTCGTAAAGTGAATAAGGTATTAGAACGGGACTCATATACGTTGCCACATATTTGAAACATGATAAATAAATTCGGTGGAGCTAAATATATGTCATCAATGGACATTAAGAGTGCTTATCAGCGATGCCAATAGCAGGCAGTATACTGCTTTTGTGATTCCTGGTAGAGGTTTATACGAGTATATTTGTATGCCATTTGGGTTGCATAGTGCAGTCGCAACTTTTCAAAGGTTGGTTAACTCAGTATTTGGACCTGAGTTGGAACCGTAAGTGTTTGTCTATTTCGGTGATATATTTTTAGTAACCCCTACTTTTGAAATGCATTTAACATTAGTCCAAAAGATTTTTAAACATTTGAAGGATGTTAATTTAACTTTGAACCTGGAAAAGTGTTCGTTTTTAAGATTAGAACTGACCTATCTTGGTTATGTCGTCAATAGGAATGGTAGTAGACCCTTCTAAAGTGGAAGCCGTTGTCAATTTCCTACGTTCTACCAATGCCAAAGAAATTCGTCGTAGCCTAGGGATGATTGGATGGCATTCTAGGTTTATTGATAATTATGCAGAACTGGTAGCTCCATTACGTTGTCTTCTAAGGAAAAGAAATAAATTTATATTTGATGTAAACTGTGAAAAATCGTTTCAGATGATTAACGATGCTTTAGTGACAGCTCATACTTTAAGCAGTCCTATTCTCAGTTATGAGTTTTATTTACAGACAGATGCGTCTCGTGTTAGTCTGAGTGCTGTTCTGACGCAATGGTATAATGATGGAGAATTTGTGATTTATTATCTGTCTAGACTTTAAATAAAACTGAGAAAAATTCTTCAGCTGTTGAGCTGGAATGTTTGGCAGTCCTAAGGACCTTTGAAAAGCTAAAATGTTATTTGGATGGTTATAAATTTTACGTTTTAACTGAATGTAACTCCCTAGTGTGGCTTGAAAATTTAAAGGATCCACAAAATAAATTAGGTAGATTGTGCTTATGGTTACAAAATTTAATTCCGAGATAATTCATCGCAAGGGTTAAGAAAATGATCTTCCTGCCTGTTACGTCGTCATCGAACAATTCGGTATTTTGTGACAATAAATACTTTGTGCGTGCATCCTACAGTTTGAGTGAAACATTTTATATACCGGCAATAACAGTGCATAAAGTGACAGTCGTACTCGAGCCTTTAAAGAAGCAAGTCGCCTTCGAACCCTTGAAAAGGACGGTTGTGTTAGAGCTTTGAAAGCCAGACCGACACCATTTTCGTGCGTGTTTCTGGTTCTCCGTAAAAGCTTTTGTGCGTGAAAGTGTCTATTGCCCCCAGCGGCGCAGGACTTAAGGTATTTATACCCTTTACTAAGTAGTTTGGTGTAGTTTTTTTGTTATTACATAACCGCTCCACCATTATCGTTATTGCTATAAAAGCAATTGGTCCTTCCTATAATAGCATATCTTTAGCATATTTATATCAACCTCCTTAACCCCAATCAATCATTGTTCCTAAGTCGAGCCGGATTCATTAGTCCTGTGGTATACACATGTCCTAAATTAAATATTATTGCACACCAGCGAGCTTTTAATTAATATTTTTGTTTTAAATTTGTATTCAAGCTCCCCATTTAGCGGGTTAAAATATGTACGATATTAGCTACATACTTTCGTTAGACTAAATTAAGTGATTTCGCCGTAATTAAAACCAGCAAGCGTTTTAATTACAAACAAATCCATAATATAAAATTTGTCAGTTTTCAGTTTAAATTTATCTTAGCGGTATAAAGCAAAGCAACCTGAAAACTATAAATCGCTTTATACTTCTTAAACGAAAAGGAAAGGGTTTGCTTTGTATTTAAAAGCTATTGTACGTTTTTAGTATCAATACAAACCTTTTCAGGCGGTTTACGGTAAAATATTGAACATCTGCAGGAGTAATATAATGTAAAAGCTGCATCTTTCGGCAAATACGTTAAAACCACGTTTCCTGTGATCTTTTGATGGTAAGCCGCTCGGGTTGTTAAGCGGTACATCTTATATTCACGCTTTTGTTTGACGAACCGTTAGTCATAAAACGTGATTTATTGGTTATACCCTATTTTACACAACTCATAATATTTTAATATTTCTCAGTGCACATTTAGCTTTACCGTTTTACAGAATTTTTATAGTGTAGACTTTCAGAATGGCTCCCAAGAAAATACAGGTAGCCGAACTAGAATTGCTGAAAACACATGTTATAGAAATATTTGAGCTTTGTAATTCTATACAAAGTGACCCAAGTTTAAAGGCATTGTTCCTTATTCAAACAAGGGAATACATGACCTTTATGCAAATTTCAATACAATTTTAGTCGCTGTCTTGGCCTCCTGTGACGAGGTAGAATCATTAAATTACAACGCTGTACGGAAGGAAGTAGATTCCGCTTATTTTTCATACTGCTGCATCTCGATACGATGCAAGAAATGAAAGCACCACAAATCATCGAAAATGCTCCAAGCAGCACGGTATCAAAATTGGTACCGTTAAAACTCCCAAGTTTTAATAATGAGGTAACCCAATTCTCATCTTTTATCGATTTATTTGACAGTCTGGTATATAACAACGCGTCGCTGTCCAATATCGAAAAATTAAATCACCTTATTAATTGTTGTAGCGGGGAATCTTTAAGAATCGTTAAATCTGTACCCATTTCGGGGGATAATTTTATTATTTCCTATAACGCCTTGCGTGAGAGATTTAGCAATCCGCGTTTATTGGCAACTTTGCATTGGAAAGCAATGAAAGACTTTCTACCTTTAAAATCAGAAGACCCTAAGAAACTTAGGGCACTTATTGATTGTTTTTCGGAGAACCTTGCTGTTCTAACTAACTTAAAGTTTCCCACTGAACATTGGAACTTTATTCTGGTCGATTTGCTTTTAGAAAAACTTGATCCGTTCACTAGAAAACGCTTCGAACTCCAATCGGATCCGAAGCAAATACCTAATTTCGAGGATTTGAGATATTTTTAACCCAACAATGTGCAGCGTTGAAACCTTTTCTTCAACCGCACCTGTTTCTTATTCGACGACTGTCCATACATCTCACACATCAGTGCCTAAGAAATCCTCAGCGTTTCAATTTAAACCAAGAGTTTCTTCTAACGTAGTTTCACTGGACACACCAAGTAGCTCCAGTGACTCAAATAATTCATTTTCGCACCATTGTCCTTCCTGCAAAGGCAATCACTTAATTTATAGATGTCAATCGTTTCTAAAGAAAACTCCGACGGAACGTTTCGACATTGTCAAACGCTTACGCCTTTGTTTAAATTGCTTACGAACAGACCATGCGTCCATGCAATGCAAATCTTATAATTCCTGTCGAACTTGCGCCAAGCCGCATCATACCTTGCTACATTTTGAATCGCAACCTGCTTCTAGCCGTTCAGCTGAACCGACCGCTACACACATGCATAAAAATGCCAATAGGACGCAGTCAGCCTCTCCTATTCCGGCAAATGTTTTGTCTTCACAGACGAATTCAAATCTTGGGGTTACTGTCTTACTCTCCACTGCTGTTGTGGAAGTTCAAGATCGTTCTGGTAGATACAAACCGATCAGGGTACTCTTAGATCCTGGTTCCCAAGCTAGCTTTATTCGAGACGATTGCGTGAGCAAACTTTGGCTTCCACGCATACGTTCTCAAGTTCCGATTTATGGACTTGGGCAGACAACTTCAGCAGTCAATAGGGGTGCCGTCAGCTGCACCATTCGCTCTATGTTAGACTCTGAAAATCTCTAGAAGTCACAACTTTTGTGCTTTCGTCAATATCTGGCAAATTACCTAGCGTTGAAGTTCCTAATAATTGGGAACACTTATGCGGCCTGCACTTTACAGACCCGACCTGGAACTCTCCAGGAACCATTGACATGCTCCTAGGAGCAGATGTTTATCCGTTCATCATCAATGGCGGTGTTATACATGGCAAGTTTCTTCAGCCTGCCGCCATAAATACAATTTTGGTTGGACTATTATTGGTCCCACAAAAGCTTGCAGTCTGATACTGTCCAAGCATTTTTTACGTCTGTAGAAGATCCTATCGACCAGACCCTAAGGCGGTTTTGGGAGATAGAAGAGTTGCCATCCACGCCTTATACTTCTCCAGAAGAAGAAAAGGCAGATTTGATTTTTGAAAACACGTTTTCTCGTGACCCTAGCGGTCGTTTTATTGTTGCGTTACCGTTCAACGATACTTTGCCCGTTTTGATAATTGCTTTGAGATGGCTAAAAAAAGACTATTTTCGTTGGAGCGCAAATTACATGCTCAACCGGAGCTACGCGCCCAATACAACAATTTCATGCAGGACTATCTTGATGCGGGTCATATGGCATTACTCGATTCTCCGCCCGTTGGGAACGATAATTACTTTTACCCCATCACCCTGTGTTTAAAGAAGAAGGTCATACTTCTAAAATTCGTGTGGTTTTGACGCCTCTGCAAAGGCTAAAAACAACGTGTCACTTAATGACACTCAATTGGCTGGACCTAGTCTCCAAAACGACATTTCGTCAATCTTACTGAAATTTCGTACTCATCGTTTCGTTTTTACTTGTGATGTTCGCCAAATGTATCGACAAATTTTGGTTACCGAAGAACATCGAAAGTTTCAATTAATTGTTTGGCGGTTCTCCGCAGAAGAACCCATCCAGACATATCAGCTTAATACAGTGACCTACGGTATTAAGTCATCGCCTTATCTAGCATTAAAAACTCTTCAGCAATTAGCCATTGACGAAGGCAAAAGGTTTCCGTTAGCCGCTGACGCTATACGGTCAAATCTATATATTGATGATTTCGTCGCCGGTGGAGATTCTATACAATCGGCCCGCGAAATTAAAGATCAACTTATTCGACTTTTACATTTGGCTGGTTTTGAACTTCGAAAATGGAGTTCTAATTCAGTTTCTATTTTGGAAGGCATTCCGTCAGATTTTTGCCAATATACTTCTCTCGATTTCGATTCGGACGAATCAATAAAAATATTAGGTCTTCAATGGTCACCTACAGAAGATATTTTCTCGTTTCGGGTTAAACCATTAAACCAAATATGTACAAAGCGCAACATACTTTCACAAGTTGCCAGAATATATGATCCATTAGGATTTTAGCCCCACTAACACTTTTTGCAAAACGCCTAATCCAGCATCTGTGGATGTTAGGTTTAAATTGGGATGACATCCCACCAGCAGACATTTCGTCTCAATGGCAGCAATACCAAGAAGAGTTGCCGTTATTATCGTCATTAAAGTTACCACGTTGTTTACCCCCTTCGGATCCTTTTACTTGTCATTTGCATGGGTTTCGCGATGCTAGCGAGGTAGGGTATGTAGCGGTAGTGTATTTTCAGTTCATAAATCAAACTACTGGAGAAATAACTGTACAATTTGTAACCGCTAAAACGAAAGTAGCTCCAATTAAGCGCATTTCAATTCCACGTTTGGAATTATGTGCCGCCGTTTTATTAACCGATTTACTTTCTTTACCATTCGTTCTTATCAAGGCTTGATTGACATTTCCGATGTTTCAGCGTGGAGTGATTCTACGGTCGCTCTCACTTGGATACGTTCTCCACCTTTTCGTTGGAAAACTTTTGTGGCAAACCGTGTTAGCCACATTCAAGAGATCATTGCACCTAGCCGATGGTTTTATATTAAATCTTCGCATAATCCGGCTGATCCTGCATCTCGGGATTAATGCCAAGCGCGGTTATTTCATGTTCGCTATGGTGGGCGGGGCCTGATTGGCTTCACTACCCTAGTGACTCGTGGCCGCCTCAACCAACATTGTCAACCTCAATTGCTGAGGTAACTACGGAAAAGGACACTATTGTCCTCATCAAGGACGACCAGCTTTCTCCACTTCAATGGAAGTTTGGTCGTATTATTAATACTTTTCCCGGTGCGGACGGTATTATACGTGTCGCTGAAGTCAAAACGGCACATGGCACACTAAAACGACCTTTGGTCAAACTAGCGCCGCTACCGGTATTTTAATTTTATTTTATGTTTAGATGTATATACACATTTTTACATGTATAGTAGTATATTATTTTACATATTTGCTTATTTACATATATATTTTTATTCTTTGCATAGTTGGTAATATCGCTCGCTGTAGTGCACCACCCTATCTTTCGTTACCTCCTTTCCTAGCAAGGTCAAATCCCATGTGATTTCCTTCACCCAACCTACTTCCTTCTTTTCAAAATTCTATGAATTTGGTGGGCGGTATGTTACGTCGTCATCGAACAATTCGGTATTTTGTGACAATAAATACTTTGTGCGTGCATCCTACAGTTTGAGTGAAACATTTTATATACCGGCAATAACAGTGCATAAAGTGACAGTCGTACTCGAGCCTTTAAAGAAGCAAGTCGCCTTCGAACCCTTGAAAAGGACGGTTGTGTTAGAGCTTTGAAAGCGAGACCGACACCATTTTCGTGCGTGTTTCTGGTTCTCCGTAAAAGCTTTTGTGCGTGAAAGTGTCTATTGCCCCCAGCGGCGCAGGACTTAAGGTATTTATACCCTTTTACTAAGTAGTTTGGTGTAGTTTTTTTTTTGTTATTACATAACCGCTCCACCATTATCGTTATTGCTATAAAAGCAATTGGTCCTTCCCTATAATAGCATATCTTTAGCATATTTATATCAACCTCCTTAACCCCAATCAATCACTGCCTGTTTGTCAAGAGCCCCTGTTAATCGGGCTGATGAGGTACAAACCATTAATAATTTTAATAATACAGTTTATGACATTTCCTCTACCAAAGACAAATGGTATTTAAAAATTAGATTGTATGAAAGCAAGATCCTTAGAATTTGAAGGTAGTAAATTGTACAAGTTTGTACGTGTACATTTTGAAAATTTGAGTAATGAGTCCGATAATTGGAAACTAGTTATTCCCAAAGATTTTCGAATATAATTTTGCCATGAATATCATGATCATTGTACATCAGGTCATTTAGGTGTTTATAAAACTTACAATCGCTTTAGTAATTTGTATTACTGGCCAAAAAATTAAACATGATGTAGATAAATAACTTTGCCAATGCATGATTTGTCAAAGTAGTAAACCAAACAAGTTTAATGGGGAAATCTTCGATTGCAATTAAACCTTGGGAAATCATATGTACAGATATATGTGGTCCATTTCCTAGAAGTAACTCTGGAAATGCGTATATTCTTGTTGTGACAGGCACTTTTAGTAAGTTTTCACTCATTTTTGCATTAAGAAATGCAACGGCCTAAGCCATTACTAAAGTAATTAACGATAACATATTAAGTTATTTGGCATTCCTACTATTATAAAATGTCACAATAGTGTATATAAGAGTAAACGGTTTCAAACATTATGCAAAAGCTTTGAGTGTAAATATTGTTATTAACCTTTGTATTCAACTCATTGTAACCCAACAGAGAGCAAATAGAGTAATTAAAACTATGACAACATCATATGTTGAAGATAATCATAGGAAATGGGATGAGAATTTGTCTAAACTAGCAGGTGAAATTCTTAGTGCAAGACATGAAGTCACCCTATTTTATTAATATTATTATATTATTAATATGATTACCCATGATAAGGAATATGAATATAAATATCCGAATACTGATAACGTCGGAGAAGAGCTTGACAAAATTAGCATGACAAGATTGAAAGCTTTGCAGAAACTTCGAAATTGGGTTCGTACTCGTCTTAAAAGTGCTCAAGTATAGTCTAGTAAGCAGTATAACCTACGTCGTCGCAATTATAATTTAGGTGATATGGCTTGGAAGACCATTTCGAATGGATCTGCACCTTGCCGAAGTTCTAGATTACTAGAACAGGTAAAATGGCTTGCGTGTTTTAATGAGCTAAAGAGCCAAACTACAGGTACAACCGAAGTAGTAGGGTCGCTAGTGAGGAACCAGACTAAGACAGGTCCCCGAAAGAGGCAGCGGCTTTTTCGGTACTTAGATTGGCAGAGACTATAGGGGTCGGTATAGCAGTCTAAGACACACTACCGCGATGTGGAAAGCAACGGGAAACCACATTACCTCCCAAGTACATAGCGTACTTAAATTGAAATAAACATAATGGCATTCTCTGGGTAAAAGATTCCGGAGTTAAAATAGTTCCCCATTCGGATCTCCGGGAGGGGACTACTTCGGAGGCTGCGATCGGAAAGTCCAGAATAAGAGTCGGGAACATTTTGCGAGCCGGAGCTTGGAATGTTAGATACACGAAGCAAGTAGGTAAGCTAGAGAACTTAAAAATGGAAATGAATTGGTTAGCATTAGACATAGTAGGGATCAGCAAAGTACGGTGGCCAAAGGCGCGGAATTTTTGGAGTGGAGACTTCGGGGTAATTCATACAGGAGCAGAGGAAGGAAATTTGGGGATAGTTATGCGATAAAAGCCACTGTGTAGAAAATTACTTGCAAAAGAACGAAAGAGTACTCATGGTTAGATTAGAATCTAAACCGGTAAACACAGTAATAATACAAGTATACATCCCCACCTCTAGCTATAGTGACGAAGTGGTAGAAGCGATCTACAAAGATATCGAAGACATTAAGATATGTAAAAGAACATGAAGATTTAATAATTACGGGGGATTTTAATGCAGTGGTAGGTGAGGGTAGTTAAGGAGCAGTAGTAAGTTTATTTGGTTTAGGCACGAGAAACGACATGGGAAGTAGGCTGAAAGAATTCTGCGATAAGAACAATGTAATCATCACAAACACATTATTTCAACATCATGTTAGTAGACGATATACGTGGAAGATGCCAGGAGATATAGAAAGATATCAAATAGATTACATTCTTGTTAGACAACGGTTTAGGAATCAAGTAAAAGACTGTAGAAGCTATCCAGAAGCAGATACAGACACTGACTACAACACTGTAATAATGAAGGCCGCACTTAAATTTAAAAATTTAAAACAAAAGACACGGAAAAAGGCATTTGGACATAAAGAAACTAAAAGATAAAGATATTCAAAAAGATTCGAAAGAAGGTCAAATGAATTGCTCAAAGATATCGGGAAAATATCTGATACTAAGGAAGTAGAAGCAGAATGGACTAACATTAAATCCAGCCTAAACACGGCAGCCTGAGATACTGTGGGGTATACACGAAGAGGAAATAGGGAACCATGGATAACAAAGGATATCCTAAATTTAATAGAAGAAGGACGAAAATTCAAAAATAGATCAGAGGAACAGCAAAACAGAGATACAAAGCCATAAAATGGGAAATCATTCGCAAATGCAGTAAAGCTAAAAAACAATGGATTGATGAAAAGTGCAGAGAGATACAAACTAAGATGGAAATAGGAAGGACAGATGAAGCATACACATTAATTAGAATCAATTTTAGGGATATAAAACCGTATAGCAAAACTATAAAGAACGTGGGAAGAAACGTCATTATAGAAAATGTAGAAAAGGTGGGTAGATGGCAAGAATATATAGGGAATTTATATGCAGGAGAGGAACTAACAGCATTAGAACAGGAATCAGACATTGAAAATGATGGCTTGGGATATCCTATCATAGATGAGTTTGAATTAGCATTAAAGAGTCTGAAAAATGGCAAGGCGCCAGGTGCAAGCAGAAACTCTAATAGCTGCTGGACAAGCAGTAACAGAACATCTCTACCCACTTGTAAGCTATATGTACGAAACAGGCGAGATACCCAAAGATTTCAAACGTAGCATTATAGTAACTATACCAAAAAAAAGGCGCGGATAGATGTGAAAATTTTCGAACAATAAGATTGACAGCACACGTGTCAAAAATATTAACTAGAATTGTGCAAAGACGCATGGAAAACGAGCTACAGAAATACTAGGAAGAGATCAATTTGGGTTTAGGCAAAACAGGGGAACACGGGAGGCTATTTTAGCTCTGAGAGTGATAATAGAGAAAACAATAGTAAAAGGAGAAAGCGTGTATATAGGGTTTGTAGATCTGGAAAAAGCATTCGACAATGTAAAATAGAAAAAAATGTTTGAAATACTCAAAAAGATTGGAATGAGTTATAGGGGTAGACGAATAGTACATAGCTTATACAAAGAGCAAACAGCAGTAATAGAATTAGAGCAGGAAAGTATAGAAGTAAACTTTAGGAAAGGAGTGAGACAGGGATGTGCTCTATCCCCATTAATTTTTAACTTGTACATTGAAGAGGCAATGAATACTGTCAAATGCAGGATGACATTTGGAATTACTATGCAGGAACAAAAAAATTGATATGCTTAGATTTGCAGATGATATAGCGGTATTAGCGTCTAGCAGAGAAGAGTTAGAAGCTGTTCTTAATGAAATGGAAACGGTTCTAACAGAGGGATATGTTATAAAAATTAACAAAAATAAAACTAAGTTGCTAGTATGCAAAGGAGGGAAAATAAATCAAAAACAAGAATACAAATAGGTAACAAGAACTTACAAGAGGTTAAGGATTTCTGATACCTAGGAAGATGGGAAAAGCGCAAAAGATATAAAACAAAGATTAGCACAAGGTCGTGCTGCATTTAACAAGAAAAAGCAACTACTGTGTTCAAAGACAACAAGAAAAAGATTGCTTAAAGCATGTGTTTGGAGCACAGCACTGTACGGCTTTGAAGCCTGGACAGTAGGATAAGCGGACAAGATAAAAGGTAGAAGCCTTCGAAATGTGGTGTTACAGACGTATGATGAAGATATCAGGGACAGACAAAATTAAGAACGAAGATGTACTAAAAATGGTAGGGGAAGAACGAAACATGTGGAAAACTGTAAAAAATAGAAGAGATAGTATGCTAGGCCACATACTATGGCATGAGGGAATAGTGCGGAATATATTAGACGCAGAGATAGGAAAAAGAAAAGTAGAGGTAGACCTAGGTTAGACTACTGCACAGAGATAGTGAAAAACGTAAGCTGTAGGAATTTCAGGGAAATGTGTAGGCTATCTAAGAATATAAATCAATGGAGGTACTTGATGATTATTATAGGCAACTACAAGTATTGGTTGGGCTATATTCTGGAATAATGTTAATTGTGTGAATCGATTTACTGGAAAACTATTAATTCGGCAAATGTCTAAGTGTTGGAGGATCTTGGCAGGCACCGGCTGCGTAACCCCTTCACCGAATCTCGGTGATATAGGGCATAAAATTATAAAACAATAAAAGGGGAACCGAGCTGTATATAGACTGTGTGAGAATTTCAGGTAACTGTGTAGGCTAGCTCAAATTATAAATAGGTGCAGGTACGTGTCTAACAAGTTTTGAGACAGAAAACCTAATGACGAAAAAATAAACGCAGATAAATCTGATGATTATTATAAACCACTACAGGTGTTGGTTGTGAAATATCTGCAACTAATGTTGACCATGCGAAAAGATATATTAAAGAAAATATTAAATCGGCAAATGTTCAAGTGCTGGCGGAACTTGGTAGCCACAGGCTGCTTACCCCCCTTCACAACCACTGAATGTCGGAGAAATACGGTATATAATTGTAAAACAATAGAAGGGGACCGAACTGCATCTAACAAGAAAGATCAGCGCCTATGATGAAAGACAACAAACATAAAAAGAAGAAGAAAATTGTTGAAGGCATACGTGTGGAGCACAGCACAGTATGCTAATGAAATACGAGCAGTAGGAAAAGCAGACAGAAAAACGGTAGCAGCCTTTTGTAATGTTGTGCTTAAGATGTGTGAGTATGATAGCGTGGACAGACAAATTTAATAACAAATAGGTTATAGAAATAGTAGGGAACAAGGATCTCTGTAGAAAAAAATAAGAGGAATCGAAGGGCAGAATACGTTCTAAAGTATTTTTAAGGAATAGTGTGGGATATATTACTTGCAGAGATAGGAAAAAGGAGGTAGATGTAGACCTAGATCAGATAGTGATAGATGCAGATTTTGCAAATTTAAGGGAATTGTGTAGGTTACTTCAGAATAGGAAACAATGAGGGCACGCGTCTAACCAGTTCCAAGACTGGCGACCTAATGATGATGATGAGATATGTTCCGGGTGGTCTGGATAGTTTGCCTTCGGTGCCACAAAGCAACATGAGTACAGTCTATACATTCTATAACTCCTGGAAATTGATATTTGGCTAGAAACTAAAACAAATTAATTGAAGTCATACTTGGAGTTAGATTGCAATGTAATTTAGTTTCTATTACCTATTTCGTAATGCTTCCATCTCCCTTAGGTTTTTTGGGAAATGTACCCATCCATTGAAAACTGCAGGGTTACATAACGCAGCACATACTTGGTGACAAGCTCTGCTTACGCTAGCCCGACTAATTGCTGTAAATGTGTTAGTGCCTATGACGCCTTGGTAGCTTCCGCTACAAGAAACCGAAGCGTACATAGTGTTAAAAAAATAGGGTTTATACTAAGTTTCGCTATCGTACATATTTAGTGCCTTTCTCTCTCTACACTCAAAGCAGATCGTCGCGTTGGTTGGGGTACAAATGGTGTAACCACCTCAATTATTGTACGAGCTAGCTCCGGTGTTACCCTTAAAAATTTTCTGAATGTATTTGAAGGTAAATATATGGATTTTCGCATCTTCAAACACATCGGGAAACTGAAACTTGCTCTTCAGCGTCTTCAGTATCTTCAAACATGTGTAGTACCCCAATTACTTCTTCTGGATCCATATTCAATCCGTTCTTAACAATCTGCAACTATGCAATTGAGTTTACAAGCAAGCAGCAATATTTGTAAGTAAATAGGTAACTACGTGTAGGGTATTTGTTATTCTCGTACTATAGGAATTATTTACCTTTATAAATAGATGTTTAGTTGTTATTAATTTTATTCCACTTGCTTCCTTCTAGTATAATGCTCTCAATTGGATAAAATCAATTTAATTTTATTGTACTCAATTACACAAATATCAAACTGTCAAAATTTCTCATGACAGTTCTCACTTTCTCTCTGAATTAACCAGGAGAATCAATTTCACTCTTTTTTATAGGAAAGGAACTCTCCCATGATTTCAAGAATAAGCAATTTGATTTTACAAGAGAAATCCGCCGATTTTCTGCTACTAATTCTATTCCTATGTACTAAAGAATAGGGGGCCAGAATAATTGTACGAAACAAGTAGTCTTTGATACTTTAAATTGTGTTAGAGATGTACAACTGTTGTCTAATTTAATATCTATCATGCTGAAACGTAATATAGATTGACGTATCTTTCAAAGTACTAACTAGGAAACGTTGCTTTTGATTTGAGTAATTCTCAGAATCTTACATTGGTGACATAAATTATCGCAAATGTAGAACAAACCTGGTATAATCATTAAACATTAAATTTAAAACTGAAAGCTTATTGCCCAAATCTGTATTCTGTGGTAACAAAATGCTATCACATATATGCATATTTTATTTAATATAGCAATGGAACATGCAACACCCTGTGAAAACTTGAATTATCCGCTAGGAGGGGTAATTTTTACGATGGTACATTTCACGTTTATTAGAAACTCAATTAAGTATTAAAACCGCTATCTGTATTCCTTTGTAAATTCTAAAACCCTTGCTGTAGGTTGTTATAAATTTATGAAATTAAGCTATCTATTCATCTCATTAAAAGTTTTATCATTAAAGGAAAATACACAACACCAAAAATTGAAGTGTTTGTTGTAGTTTTGTACGGCATATAGCCAAAGAACTACCTAAAATCGTTGTGTAGAGTAACGTTTCTTATTGACAATAAAGACTAAGCCTTGTAATTAGAATTAAGTACAAGTGAGTTAACAGGGGAATAAATTACAGATCGCTCTATTCTACTTTCACACTCCAAACACTGCAGCAGATTAAGACGTTAATTTGAAGTTTGGGATTTGCCGAACGACGTTCTTGTATATGATAAGTACTTATTACGGGTTGGCAACATTTGTCCTCTATCCAATCTTGTGGTAAGTGTAAAACTTACTTCTATGCGGTCCATTGTTTGCTCAAACTATTGTGTAGTATTAAGGGTTCCATTCTCAAAGGCTTTTGTAGCAGCTATCATTGTTACTTTATTAACATAAGCAAATTTCTGTCTAATACAATTAAACTACACACTGTAATTTCGTGTATTATTAGGTTACTGGTCGCTAACCCTGTCTGCAAAGCATCTCTTAGATGGAGTAAAGCTATTACACGGATAATTATTATATCTTTACTTAAATAAAATAGAGACAAAACGTGTCATGCTTAACTTTAGTATCTGCAAAATTAAGTTACCTTATATTTCTTAAGGCTGCAAATTAATTTATTATAAATACGTATCCTTACAGCCTTAAATCTAGTTTGTAACCCGAGAGCGTGCAAGATGCTGTCTACATTTAAATAAATATTACATTTAATTAATTAACCATGTTTTTTGTTTTAGTTAACAGTATTTCTGCTACTAAAACCATAAACAATGGTTTATCAAAAAACTAAAGTGTCCTCACAAGTCTTCAAAAAAGCATTTTCATTATATTTAATTAAACCAAGTTTCAGCGAAACTGGTGTACCGCAGAAGAAGTCTACAGTTAATAGAGTATAATTTTTTGATAAGTTTTCATATATGATATGCAGGGTTAAATTCCTACATTTATTCTTTGGGATAGAATACAGATTTGAAATAAAGTGCTCTTTGTTTTATTTATGAAATAGGTATTCCGGTGTTTTTGATTATTCTTGAATGTAGTTGTCCAAGGGAGCATAGCAAGCGGATGAAAGAAATATTATACTACACGTCTATAGTTGACAGTACCTCCAATAGCATTTATTGCAAGCAATCTTCTAGGTAGTGTTTGGTAGGTTAGATATTATTTTCTTCTGCATTTGGTGTCAACTAGGAAATTTGATGAAATTTGTTATAAATACTATTTTTTATTAGAATTAAAAGGATAAACTATATGTATGTTACAGAAACAGTATAATTTGTTGGCCTCTGTATTTCCTTAAATGGACGTCACTGGTACTAATTTTTAATACAACTTCCGCCGGCCATCTTTGCCAAACTCCTCAATTTTTTTATATAACAACACAGAGCATTATACATTACAACATATTTTCAAAGTACTAAAAATTTTACCGTGGAATTATAGGTTAAATAGGTCTAGACAATAAAATTTTATCAACTGTGTACATAGAAAATAGGAACAATTTATTTACGCGCCAAATGTATCAGTTTAGAAAGTGAAGACGGATGGTTATTAACAGATTTTGTAATTCTAAATTAGAATGTTAAAATTGCACAAAGGGAAAAAGCTTTAGAGTACATAAAAACTCAAGGATAAGCATAATTAAATTGCAATAATTTTAAATCAAGCGCATGGAAGCAGAAACGGAGCTTTCTAGTATAGAAAATCAATAATTTAAACGCATCTTTCTATTTACTCAAACCAAAACGTTCGTTTACAAATCCTAAGAAGGGGAGAACCTCGGAATTGTTATTTTAAATAACAAGTAGCTTTTAAAAAACACCTGTTAATAAATGTCAGGTTCATAGAACTGGATTATACGTTGAGACAGAATTTCTATGAAATTGTTGCAACGGTCGATTTGACAAACTGCTAACAATAACAAGTGCCTTAAGGACTAAGTGAAATGAAAGATATAATATAAAACAGAGAGAGAACCGTATAAGAAAGCGTTGGTTACAAGTCACGCCTAAAATACACGGGGAAGTGTGAAGGCCAACAACAATATCGATTTTCTGTAGATTGAGAGGGGTTTCTAAAAGAGAAAAAAATATAGGTAGAACGGAGAAAAATAGTTGATAGGTAGAGCGATATGATGAGGGAAAACTATATTATTGGTTTAAGGCGAAGCAGTTGTGAGATGCGCTTGTCGGTTGAGGTATTAAACGAATTTCAGTGTAACATTATGATGATCTCGGAATTTTTTAGACGTTTCGTTCAAAATTTGTGGAAGAAAATCTAGAAATAAGCTTTTCAATGAAACTAGGTTCCACGGGGGGTTTTGAATAGCGTATGAATACTCGGGCATCGATTTTAAAGCCCTCTTTTCCTTTAGATCTAAAATCGAGTTTAGATCTTCAACGTAATTAATAGTGTGTGCTCTTACGTGTATTAATTATTGTGTATACGGTAAAGTAACATACAACATCCTGTTTGAAAACATGTAAAGCTGTAGTAACGTACCGCAAAAGTAGTAAAAGTGACTCTGCACAAGTGGGTGCTAAGGTCTAGACAAAAGGTGCCGTTACTACAACGACTCTATTGAATGAAGGGATGAAACTTGGGTAAGCGAATCCTAAAGTTTAACTAGTATGCATAAAGTGTATTTGGTATAGAATGTTAAGTTTGGACAAGGCAAATATCTGGGTAGAAGATTAGAGGTGGTGGCAGAGATTTTGAAAGTGGGGATCAGTTGGATCTAGGCATAATCGAAGTATACGGACACAACGACAAGGGTTTCTGGTACCCATCTTCAGAGGTGACGAGGGACGAAGCCTTCTCCAGGTAAAGAAAATTAATTTCCTGCTTTTTGTATAAACATTTGTGTTGATATTTTTGTGTTTGAGTGTTTTGACTTATTAGGGGTGTATTTATTACTATAAGAACTCATTTACAGGAGTATATGTGCAGGACAATTAATCTTGATTATTTAAAAAGGTTTACTTTTTTATTATTTTTTTTTTAATATTTTTTTTCAGAAATTTTTATATCAGCCCAACGCTCAAAATTTGAAGATATTCTAAATCGTAACAAATTTCTTCAAAACTTGCAGCGATTATGTGCCAATATTCTTTAGGTATTGCTACTTGGAAAATTGTGAAGCTTAACACCACTGTATCTTCATTAAATATGAATAAAAACGTTCAGATTGATATTTAAACAGGTGTCAAGATTCAGGTATGCTGATGATTTTGACGTAATGTAAAAGCGGCCGGATTATTTATCGAATTCAAATATTGCTAACACCTTCCACATTGCACGTATTTAAGTGTTAGTAAGTGGTCGCGTGCTAGCTGACACGCGTGGTCCGTACGAATCGACAGGAGCGTATGTGTGCCGTGCATACAAAAGCGTATTCTAATGTGCGTGCTTATGCAGAGTTGGTGGTGCATTCTATCGTGCCTGTGCACATAAGTGCATCTTTGTACAGATCCTTTGCATGAAAATGTGTGTTTAAGTGGAAAGATGCGCGAGCACTAGGCCATCGCACCACGGACGGACGTCCAGGACGGATTTTTCAAATATTAGTATTCATAAGGGTGCGCGCATTAGGACGTCACGGCACTCTCGGTGCCGTACACAGTCTCTCAAAGAGTCCGGGCGAAGGAATCAAAAAACAATCTCAAAGTGGCATGCCCGTCCGGATAGTGCAAGCACTCTCGAGGCGAGTCGGACATCGGACAAGTCAGTACGGTTCCCTTGTTACTTCAGTCACCTCTTCAACATTTGTATAGTAGAAGCAAGACAGATGTGCCTCAATTACTTATGCTAATGCAAAACTATCCAGAGCTTTATAATATGCGACACGCAGAGTATTTTAATAATGTCAGACATGATAAATGCTCGGAAGAAATTGCAAGTGTAATGGATCAATCATACAAATTGAATTTTATAGCTATAATTGTAGATCACAATTTTGTATAAGGTGGCATAAAAAAAGTACACGCAAAGCCTATGGCTGTGAGGGGCTCGGGCACTTGGAGGCCGAGTGGTTCAGGGCAGCAGAAGTATATTCTTCCAAAATTGAAATTATTACAAAAAAAGCATGTACATTGCACATATTAACTTTTTAAAGAATTTATTTACACAACCTAATTTTGGTCACAGGATATCTTAACGCAATAAAGTCTACCGAGAATGTTACAGCATTTAGTTGTTTTTCACATTGTCCGTTACTGGAGCTTCTGCTGAAAAAAACTTTTCTAAATGAAAAACCATAAAGAATTATCTGCGGAACTGTATGCTTTAGGAAAACCTTTCGTTATGGTCTATTAAAGCAGAAATCGCAGATAAAATAGACTAAGATGACCTTATAATAGTGTGTAACAAGTGTGTGAAGTCATATTTTATACAGAGTGAGGAAATTGCAACACGCGCCGCAGGCGTGTATAAACGCACGAGCCTATAAACTGACTTCACACATGTGTTGCATGCTATACTTTTTCTAGAAGTTTAAATTAAATACGCTTACTCAAATATCAAACAAGCAATCAATTACTTTTAATATATACATTTCTGATATGTTCTTTCGTAAATTTGAGAGATTTTCCGGACAGCAAACGTTTACTTAGTGATAACTGCGGCCATTATTTCTGTTGTAGCCTTAGATATTTCTGTATCGGAGTGTCTAAAAGTACATGGGATGAAGACAATGAGAATATTGATGATCGTACTGGAACACCAGAGTCTCCATTTTCCACGTCATAAGTGGGATGTAGCCTCTGGACCGTGACATTGTCACATGCGACTTCTCTAGCTTTAACCACATCAACAGAGTCATCAGTGTACAAGACTAATGCAACCCCAAAGAAGAAAGCAGGTCGGAATATTCCTCAGAGAAATCTGCAGCAAGACTTTTACAAGAGAATATGGAAAAAAAGATACGTATCTGCTACAATGGGACCCGACGATTCCTTTACAGGCTTTTCCATGACTTTTTTATGTCCAAAGCTGATAAAGGATTTCCTGTTCGTGATCAAATTGATATACAGTCGAAAATATTTCAATTGGTTTCGGATCGAGAGATGTTCATTGCTACAAAAAAAAACCCAACCATCTCCAAGACAACCAGCATCTATACTGTGTCATACAACAGCTTGGACTCAACTGTAAAATTGTCAACAAACGAACAATGATTTCATAAATTCCGAGCAGAGGCATTTGCATCACTTTGAGGCTGCAGCTGCAACAACTCAAGATACTGACATGAATCCTAATTACCAATACGACTGCAGTGAGAACTTTAGAATTCCATTGTAATGCTTGAAGTATTCTTGCAGTATTTTCTAATACCTAAATAGTTTTACAGCAAAGGGAAAAAAGAATTTTTAATTTTTCTATAAAACACCCTGTATCTCGCTAAGGAGTAATATTTTACATTAGTGTTTTAACTTTGGGATGACGTCAAATATAGTAATAAAGTGAGGGATATTGTTATTTAACACAATAAAGGTTGGGATTTCTGTACGGTGTTGCTAACAATTCCTCTTGTCAATAAGGATATTGCTATATCTTTCATTAAATATATTAGAATTTAAGCTAACATTGGCAATGTTGTAAGTGTATAAAATTTTTGTAATTTTATAGTTCTTTATCCTCGTGACTATCAGCTATAAATCAAACCTTCCAATTTTCTAAACCTTAATCTGATATCACAAGGTCGAGAATTTCTTCTTTTTCTTTTAAGCCCAAGGTAATGTCGGATGGAAAATGGCTTGAGACAAAGAAAACTCTTAAGATATAAACGGCTAGTCGAGTGTTAGCTCTGGGTAGATCATGAGCTTGGGTCATGGGTGAATAATAGACCAAAAATACCTTTAATGAGCGCCACCGTATTTTTTAATACAATAACCAACAAAATTTAACTGTGCTTGTATAAGGGGAATGCGGAAACCTTATCTTAACACCACTAACATAGCCATAAAACTTGAATTTCACTCTTTCGGACACACTTACCAAGACCTCAACCACCAGATGTCAAAAAGATGTCTCAACTTTACCTGTGAACAAACAAAAGCACAACATGGACACCATTTGTGTCCTCAAAAACATTTGCCAAAAATAGAATAATGGAATTTAGGCATCTAAAATATACTAAGAATTCATTTTCATTACACACTCTTTTACTTAAGGAGGACTTGCACTATTTTCTTTTTATTAAATGTTGAATAATAAAAGGCTTTCAAAAAAAAGGAATTCTATTTGAATAAATGTCTGATTATATACAGGTGACTGCAATATTTAAGTTTGTATCATTGTCTTATTTTTTTCATAATAATTCTAGTGAAATTTAACAACCAAAATTAAGATCCATAAGTAGACCATTTCTATAAGATTTAATTAGATAAACATGTAATTTATTAATTGTTCATAACACATAAGATTACTTTAATCATAGAAGTACTTCCTTGATTATTACAACAAAAATTGATTATCAAAGAGCAGAGATTGTAAAATGCAAATATTCTAATTTAATTATAATCTACTAAAAACACGCGAATTTCCTACACCAATGAAAGTGCTTTTATATGACCTGAAAGTCTTTAAACATAATGTAAAATTAACCAAGACAGCATATGGCGTCTAGATTAGAAAACAGAATCTATAATATTTTTTTGTCTGGCATAAGTTGTTATTCTAAATTTCTTAAAGTACATTGTTTGAATGCGTGTGCAAACAAACTGACAAGCAAGATACTTATACATTAATGTTACTAACTTTAAAAAAACTACTTTATATTTTTGTTTCTCAAATAAACAACGTTGGATAATTCATAATAATTTACTATAGTTTCAAAGCTATGGAAGGTTATAAACACTCACGTGCATCAAAATGTACAGCAGGTGCTAGCCTTGACGACAGCTGTTGAACATTTCCAGCGTCATATCCGTGTGTCATTAGTCATCGGTAAGTTTGAAATTTCTAGATTCCATGTAGGATGAACTTTTACTTTACTGCATGTTAAACTAAATAGAACGAAACCTTAAATCTATGCTTTAAATTACTGCTACGAAAATTTGTTTTAGTTTATCATCGAAAATTGTTGTTGAAGATATGTTCTCAAGATATTGCACTATATGAAAAATATTAGTATAATTTATTGTATTAATATATACCAACTGTCTCAAATGATGTCCTGAAGGGTTCCATATTCTCAGGCCTGTCGGGATCAACTAACCTACTTGAAGCGAGGCTTATCAAAAATCGTGCTCACGCAACCGCTGTTAGGCTCGACCTCCAGACCGTAAGAATTTATTATTCTCTACTTTTTCTTTTTGACTTTATTAGAAGCCACGTGTTTTAACAGGGCCATTTTGACTTTATCACGTCTACAAAAGCGGCTTGCACTCTCGGACGTTGGGAATAAAGTGCCGACTAACATCTTGACAGCGCTTGGTAACAAACTTTAAAGTATAGATATACTAGAATCTATGTGTTATTACAAATATTATACATTAATTTTTATTGGTTGATAATTCACAAATTAAATGCTTTAAAATATAGCTGTTTTATTTTAATTTTATTAAACTAAATGTAACTAGGAAAAAAAATACGTTACAATGTAGTATTTTATTCAGTTGTGACGTCATCCTAAAGTTAAAGCGAATGCACTATACTACATATTTATATTGTTAATGATTTTCTACGAAACTGAAATAAAGTTAAAAACTTTTATAAAACCGTGTAGAGAATAGAAGAAAGTAAATTTAAAGTAAACCAGAAACTATTTTAAAAAATTTAGAAGCATCTAAATGACTAATGCATTGAAAACATCTGACAATCCACACAGGTCAAATGTAACATTATTTTTTATTTAAAAATGCGTCCATATACAAAAAAGAAAACTAGAAAATGATATCAGTTTTAAAATTTCAACGCTTCCTTATTTGATCCATCCTAGTTACCCTATTCATCTAGCTAAAACTACAAATATTTGATAATCACCTGAAATTTTATTTTACCTTAAACATATTGCTAGTCTATCCTTAGGACCAACTCAATTTCTAAATTTTGTTTTGTCTCGTATTAGATCATCATGTACTATGTTCAAAACCGAATTAAGTTTATCTTGAGTCATTTGAAGGTATTTAAAAGATTTACAATCATCTTCCATTAAATCTGCAAACATGATATGAAAATGGCCTAACGATAATCTTTTCCTATTTATGCTACGAGTCCAGAATCTTACTTTACTTCGCTTTCTTTGTTCCTCCTCTTCGATTGATATAGCGGAAATCACAAATTCGTCATCGCATAACATTGTTACACTAATAATCTATTATTTGAGCACGGTACCGGTTCGGAGCAGACTGTTTTATTATCCAATTCAAAATCATTCAAATCGTGGTTGTCGCCGCGTCCGTCCGTTCCGTGCTGGTCTAGTGCACGCACCCCCTTTCAAAAATACCGTCTGTGCCGTTTCGACCGCACGTACCGTGACGGCCTAATGAGCGCGTAGGTTAATGATTTATATCAGGGATGGCCAACAAGTCGATCGCGATTAACTGGTCGATCGCGAAGCCAGTTTTGGTCGACAGTCGATCGCTCGCAATGTCTGGGGTGAAATTTCGTGTACTATGGACTTTGAAGCGATTGTAGAAGACAAAACTTTCTAGCAATAGTTTAATGCATTCTGGGAATTTGCCAACAGATTCCTAGAAATTTGACATCCTACCATTGTGATCTTTGCCCACCCAGCATAATACATTTTGACTTATGTACTACACTTGTCACCGGACGCAACGCGTGAACGCAACAGTTACGGCTCGACTCATCGAAGAACGCAGCCAGTTTGCTTGTATATTTGGCAGTGTCATACGGTAGCTTTATTTCTTTTGTCCTAACAGTTTTATAATTGATTAATATTATTTATTTTCGGTGACCACGTTGAGTTTCAATTTTGTTTTGTTTAAAATGTAAGTACCTTTTCTTTGTTTTAAATTAAATTGCTTTTCTTACCTATCTATTTACTTGATAAGTAAGTATTCTCGGCAACAGATCACTAAACTGCGGTCACTACACCGAAAGAAAAATAAGGGACAGTATTACAAATATATTAGGAATAACAATAATTCTATTTAATTTAAAAAGTCAGTATTGTAAACCGTAATCAATATATTGTATCTATAAAATACTTTTTGTAAGTTTGAATATGTCTATATTAAATTTTAATATAATTGTATTGCTGTCGCCGATCGTCACATGCAGTATTGTTATTATTTCTTTCAATATAATGGAGATAATTGCCACAGTACCATGAGTTGTTGAATTTTTTAGGAAAATACCTAATTAAATATTTATTCTTTAAATTATTCTATTTCTTTGGATTCTAGTATACCCATGACATGAGTAGCAAACCTAAAAAATCGAAAACATCACTTGAATGATGAATGGGAAATCAAATACTTTTTTTACAATGGAGAATGATAAGTATTGTTGTTTACCATGCCTTACCTCGCTAGCCATTGCTAAAATGGGTAATCTGGAGAGACATTTTCAGCTGTACATAACAAGTATCAAACAGATTATCACCAAATTCTGAACTGAGAAAACATAAAGTTAGAGATCTTAAAACTCAATTAACAAATCAACAAAGCGTTTTTAAAAAGCCAAGGTTGAAGTGACAAGCAGTAACTACTGCATTATTCAAAGTAAACTATCTCTTGGCAACAATATGTGAGCCATATTCCGGTAATGAATTTGTATAGGACATTTTTTTTGGTAATGTCGGATTCACTTTTTAACAATTTTAGAAACAAGAGTGAAATTGTTGCTGCAATTCAAGATCTACAATTGTCTCGAAAGACAGTGATGTAAAAAAGGAGTTATATAATGATATTAATGGATTTTTTTTTATACCCTTCAGTGTGATGATTCGTCAGATATAAGTGATACAGCACTATTACTTGTTTTCGTTTGTGTGGTTTTTAAGAATTTTACATCTAAAGAAGAATTGTTTGGTATGATTTCTTTGAAGGAAATGACTAAAGGTGTAGATATATTCAAAGCCTTTAAAAACTTGCTCAATGATTTGAAAATGAAAGTACTACTTCTTAAATTAGTCTCAATAACAAGAGATGGTGCAGCTGCAATGATAGGTAGCATAAATGGATTTATAGCTCTATGTCAAAATGAAGACGAGTTACAAGCGGTTTTGAGCTACACTGCATAATTCTCCAGCAAGTGTTAGCTAGCAAGAAACTAAACACACCCCAAGCAGCATTCTAAGTAGCTTCAACTGACATTGGAACTTTAGCAAGGAGTTGCTACAAAACAAATCCCAATTTTGGCACTTTAATTGATACAATTACTTACACTTAGCAATCCCTTGTAATAGTTTAGTAATTGTTACTGCTTTTGGGAACTACCTGGGTACATTACCTCAAAGTAATTAATTATAGTGTCCGGAACGTAATTATTACTATGTTAATCTATTTTCTAGTTGTTGTAACTTTAAAGTCGTAAAGAATACCCCTGAGGTGTAACAAATCAAGTTGCTGCTACATGTCTGAAACCCCCACTAGACCCCTAAAGTGATGGTTAGTTATGGTAGTATTGCAAGTGACATTTACTTCTCTGCAATCTCCAAATATACTTTAAAGTTATTTTCACTATTTGTTTTAAATTAAAATGACCACCAAGTTGTAGTTCTGATGTAAAATAACCATCTAGTAACTTTAACTTCATTGTGTATCTCAGATACATTTTCTCTACTCTAACCTACAATTCTATATTTGCTCTGTCTGTGAGAGTTATTTGCATTGTTCCTATTGTTGGACTGTGTATTTATCTTATCATAAATAACATAATGCCAAAGTACAATAAAAGAAAGAAAACGACCTTCCGACATACAACTACTTTTTATAGGAAACTAAAACAGTAATTGAACCTGACTAATAACAGCAATGCTAATTTATTAGCATATAAAGTAGTGAAAAGTAACAATATCAAGGAAAAGCTGCCATTAACTCAACCACAATTTGTGGCACCACAAACTCAAATTGCAACTGATGATGTATATATAACTAGTGGAACCCAGGATGTGCAGGACGTGGATTTAGTAGTTAGCGATGATTTCAACGAAGATGATGTTCAAGAATCTGATGTATCTGATTACGAAGAAGAGGAAGCTGTTTCTACACAAGTTACACTACTGCAACAAATATCAGAATGGGCATTAGTGCACAGAATAACACATTCTTCACTAAACGATTTATTAGTAATATTAAATGTTCAGGGTTTAAACTTACTATCGGATAGTAGAACGCTTTTAAAAACTCCAAGTTCGGTACCTATTACACAAATGGGAAATGGAGAAGTGTGGTATAATGGAATAAAAAATTCATTGTGTGCAGCTTTCTATAAAATAAAAATTCAGGAAAATATAAAAACTCTGTGCTTGGTTTTTAACGTAGATGGACTTCCACCTTTTAGAAATGCACCTTGGGGCCAGTACAACGTCCCGTCGTCTTCCCATTTATGGGGAATTAGAGTAAAATAAATACCCAGCTTTTCTTTGGTGGCCATTATTTTAAAACCGTCCATACCGTCGGCAAATTACAAAGTAAGGTTAGGAATACTTTTAATGGCGCTTAATTTGACAAGAAAAGTGTGGCTCTCGTAGCATATACGTTGTATCGGAGTGACTATTACACTTTAGTTCCAAAATATGTATGAAAATTTTTAACTATGAAGTGATCACAACTTCTTAGTGTAAATTATTTCAGAGAGCGTTACTACCCATACAAAGATAATTACTATGAACACATTTTTTCAGTAATTATCACTTTGTGGTAATTTTTATGAACTACTTCCATATTTATTTACATAATGTGGACGGCCATTATTATATCTAGAATTATGTTCAATCTGTAAAGTAGTTTTACTTTAAAAATCCTAAAAATAGTATACTTCTTAAATATTCTCAGAGTTAAAAATATTTTAAAAATATTTTGTACATAAAAATGCACTTGACATTAAAAAACTCAAATTTCAGTTTAAAGAATTTTCACTCAAAAATTATTTTAAATAGATAGCTTTGGAAATTTTCGATCTAGCGCAATTACATTTATCAGTAAACTTATAGTCGCATATAGATTTGGTGTAATAGAGACGGCATATTTCCAAATATATAACGCCGTTTATTCCTTTACTTTTAGAAGCCATTATTCTATTCAGCACTCATAATGAATAGGAGATACATTAAAACCTACGCTTTAAGTTATACAGACAAAGAAAGCAATAAATTGTCAAAAAAGACTGACGTTCCATATAAAGTGACTGATGATAAACTAATACCAACCTGGTGGGTAGTCACAACTTAACTTCAACGTTCTTGCATCAGTTCCAAAGTGTACACGGCAACTTAATTGCTACGCAACAATTGTTCCCTATTTTGGGTAAGGATCCCTAATAAGATAGTAGTTATTTGGTAACTGTGTTCAGTAACAAAACCTTTGTAGTTCTCGGAAATGGTTGTTGGTACGTGGTGACGACTAAAAATGCTGCTTGGGACAAGAAGTAATGTACATAGCATTTTAAATTGTTAACTTAATTCGAGGAAATTCCCTCAAACGGCGTTTCTTCCAACTACAGCTCAATGAAGGCCAACCTGAATTATTACTACATACCGAAGTCAGATGGCTAAGCAGAGGTAAATTTCTACAGCGATTTCGTGATTTATTGCCTGAAATAATAGATTTTCTTCACGACCAAGATGGAAATTGTGAAAATTTAAATGATGAAACTTGGCTTAGTGACTTAGTATATCTTACCGATTTTACTTTAATATTGAGTCATTTAAATTTAGAATAACAAGGTAAAAATAAAACAGTAATTGATATGATCAGCTGCATAGATGCATACAGAACAAAAGTTATTTTGCTAATAGAGGATCTACAACAAAATAATTTGAATCATTTTTCAAATATGGCGGAAAACCTACAAAAACATAAAGATATTAATTATAAGATCGACAAATACGTCGCGGAAATCCACAAAGTAATTGAAGATTTTAAGGTAAGATTCCAGAATTTTGAAAAAATTAAAGGAATTGTGGAATTTATACCTCTTCCTTTTAAAAAGGATTTAAGTGTGAAACGGATTAGCCAAAAAATTTCAGATATATTTCATATGGATCAAAAGGCATTAGAAAATGAAATTACAATTTTAAAAATTCACTTAACTTACAAGCCAGAAAAATTTGAAGGAGATTTTTGGAAATATGTCAACCGAGAAAAATATCTCAGTAACACAAAATCTAGCGAATATCTATTCTTGTTTCGAATTTCGCATACCTGTGCGAATCGGCATTTTCATACTTGAAGTTAACGAAGACTAAACAACATTCTATCTTGAGTGATTCCCATACTGAAGACTGATTATTATTACCTTTGTCAGGATATACACCTAATTATGATTCCTTGGTTAGATACATGCAAACTCAGTCTTCCCATTAACGTTAAGACAGCAAAATAAATTCTGAATCTGTCTTTATCTGTAGCTACTTTGAATTAATAAATATTTTTAATAATTATCCATATTTTTTTAATTCCCCTGGACGTGAGTTTTTTGTTCCTTTAAATAATTATTGTTGTTATTTTTTACGTAGGTATATAAACCGTATATCTATATTTCAGTACTAGTTGTACTCAGCGAGTTATTGATAGATTAGTAAAGAGTAAGTCATATTATTCTTTCATGATAAATTTTCTTGGCCCAAAAAAAAAGCGAAAGTGAAATATTGAAGACAAATTATCATCCATACTGTGCATTTTTATAGCAACTTTTTCATATTTACGAACAAATAGTACTACAACTTATACATTGCACTTGATAAAAAATTATTTTGCATTTTAAATTAGAAAAAATCTATCTTGAGAAAGTGTCGCAAAATCGAATTTTTCAGGTACCGCATGTACAGGATTCTGCTATCAAAAGTTTAGTCTGGAAATTTATTTTCTTCATGAGCCTATATCTCGAAAACTTAGTAAGTGATTTAAAAAATTAAAAATAGTTTTGAACATATATTTTACTTACTCATACCTCGCTGGAATGCACCTTATACTGAAACACAATGTATAAACATGCATTCTACACCCCTTCTTTCTCCCTAGACTATGGCTATGACAACAAGTCGATCGCAACACACTTTTAAGATAAAAAGTAGATCTTATATACAGAAAAGTTGGTCAACCCTGATGTATGTTAGTGCATGAATGTGTGTGCGTATACGATTGCGTGTAGGTATGTGCGTGTGCATAGGCGCATGTCTGTACGTGTACTGGTGCATACTCTCTCTTCACAGCCACTTGTGTTTGTTACTTAGAAATAGGCAGTATTGTGTTTCTGTTATTGACGGTAGGTAACTTATAAAAAGAAATTTTTAGGTTGGGGTATTAAACACGGTTTAATAGTAAACATGATCCTTTAGATGAAAATCGTTTAACTGTTAAAATGCAAGGGTAGTCCCAGAAGTATCCGACATGGTGATTTTGTATGAAAAAGTTACTATGGTAGACGATACAAACGTTGTAAAGTTGTAAAGTTCGAAGTTGACAGAGCTGCGTTGTTTAGTATTTGTTTGGCAGCCATTAATAGTGACCGCTTTCAGTTAATGTGTAAACATGAAGAAAATTGATCACTATTATGTGACAAAATACTCTCATATGAAAGGTCTCATTCCAGCCAATGCCAAAGCGGCGCTACATTTCACATTGGTAGAACCTGTGTCTGATACTTTGTTTACATATTGGGTAGCGTAATTTAAATAGGCCCGTATAAGCTACCAAGACGAACATCGCAGTGATCAATCAAACAATTTGACCATGCCAGAAATGGTAAAAAACTCAACAAAGTCGTATTGGATGACCTTGCATGTGATTATCCAATGCTCCACCCGAAAGTACTACATTGGCCAGGAAGCGGTTTTTTTTTTACTTGTAATATTTGGAATTTTGCCGAACCCTTGCTGTTCCAAGCAATGTGCGTGACAACACTCACACACGGGACCTCCATTATACCTCTCATCTGAACGAGGGTGTATTTTTGTGAAAATGCTCGCATAACATTTTTCAAGTGGACCGTGTCGGGATTCGATCCCGGGACCTTGGGTGTAGTAAAGTATTGGGTGACCATCTACTGAAGGTACATGAGATAGCAGACATAGAAGGGAAATCAGAAAGTGCTATACATTGCATACTCACTGAAAATTTGTACATAAGGAGCTGTGCGCAAGATGGCTGCCGCAGTTACTCACAATGGAGCAAAGAGGCTAGTTCTATCGAGAGGTTGAAGAAGTTTCACAGCAATAAGGCTGATTTTTTGCGTCGATTCATAAACGTGAGTAAAACATGGGTTCATCCCTTCACGCCTGTAACAGAAACGACCAAAATAATGGATTTAAAAGTGGAAATCCACTTCAAAAAAGACGAAAACGGTTCCATCTGCGGTCATGCCGTTAGTTTTTGCGATGTTTCTAGGATAATTTCCATTGGTTTTCTTTAAAAAGGAGCAACAATCAGTTGTGACTATTATGCAATTTATTTCAGCATTTGGGTGATGAAATCAAAGAAAGTGTAACATTATTTTGAAATGTTATCGTATAAACAGATTAATTAATTAATTAAATTTCATTAACTTGTATAACTTATAGGCAGAATTCCATGATGAATTACCCTTATATTTTAGTAAGCATCCCTTATAATAAAGATCTCAGGTTAGAAATAGCTTTACGCTTAAATATTATCAATTCCAGCGACTGTCATAATAGTTTAATGGTCCTACCCTGCAAATCCAATACAATACCCCTTTAAAACTTATGTCGGTTATAGTTTGACGATTCTGATAAATTGAAATAGAATATTACCTTTTAACGTAAACAAAGAAAAGCAATTTTTAGTTGTAAAACTTAATTTTCTTAATATTTCGGTGATTGATAAGGGTTATAGAAAACGAAACATTACAAATAGCCAAACTCTTTTCTAATTTGATGTGTTTAAGGATTGCAAGTAATTTTAAGTAGTCTGGAGACAACCATTGTATTAAAATCCATTTCGGCTATCGGTCTTTTGTCCATGGCAGACAACTGTCGCCAATAGATATGCTCAACAATTTCAGTACTTAAAATTCCAAGAAGGTACAACATAGTTATACCATTAGAAAAATAATTGCTATCCGTGGCACTCATTTTGAAAGGGGTTGGATTTGGTTTCTGAAACTTTGTTTTTGAGAGGTTCTGTTAATAGTCATTGGATAACAGAAATATGACGTAAAATAATGGTTTAGAGTAGGATTAATATATAACTTTAGTCAAAAGACGGAGATTCCAATGGGGTTGTCCGTTGTCAAAATGTAGAAAAAAACGTAGCCAGAGAAGTTCGTTGGTAGCGTTCCTTGGCATCACAGATATGATATCGAACTTAGTATCACGTTAGTAAAAATGGAAAGGAGTAAGTAACTCATCCAGTTTGCGAGGGTTGATGCCCGTGTGTTGGCGGATTTATAAGTGAAATTAAAGTATATAATAAAAAACTTGTGTGATGCACAAGTTAAGTTAAGCTTAACAAGATCCTGCCGGGTTCGTGTGCCATTGAATTATTTGAATAATTGCGAAGAACAAGAGCAACAAGCGAGATTCTCTCCCCCAATTTAAGAGCTGTTCTGGGTTGGAAGGCAAGCCATCAAACAATTGACGATTTTTAGTAAGTAAGTTTTTATAGTTAAGCTAGCATGACGAGTTTTTAGTTAATTTATTTGTTAAGTTAAGACTTGTCTGGCGCCCTTGGTAATTGTCGTTAAGCCACAATATTTATGAAAGGTAAGTGCCAAATCTTTTTGTTGTATAATATATATTAATTTAGCGCTTTTGGCAAAATTTTAACCGTCTATACGATTCACGACCTTCCGCTAGCTAGTGCCGGTAACCTTCCTTTAATTTTTGTTTTACAGACCGCCCCCATTTTATAATTTTAATAAAAAAAATATGTACTTAGTAGCTTTTTCGCCTGTAACAAAAAGCGACTGTATTTGTTGAAAACGGGAGCTCTGTTTTAACAGGAGAGCGCGCCAGGTTACATGCGTGTTACCACAATAGCCAAAATTAATGAGTTAATTTTCAAATTGCTTTTCTGCGTATACTATTCGCCAGGTATAACCCTCTAGGATTATTTTCTGTTTCAAAACTTAACAAAATTGCCTCGATGATGAAAAATTAGGCAGCAATGAGAAATGTAGTCTGCGGTAGAAGGTTATATTTTGAGAAGCTTGACGATTCTCACTATAAACAGAGTATTAAAGCTATTGGACATTGCTGAGAAAAGTAAATTGAGCTAAACGCAGGACTGTATAAACAAGAAAACGTATTTTTGCGAATTTTCTTGTGTTTGTTTGTTAGGTCGGGTATTTTTGAGACTTCCGTTGTAGCAATATAATATTGCAATAGGTTAATATTCAGAAATTTAGGCAGTATTAATATTAACCGACATGTTTAGTTGGCACTCTTGACAAATATCTACATTTGACGCATATACACGCAACCAAGTACAAAAATTTCTTTTTGTTAATTATAAGTAACTAATTACTTGCACTTTTATATAGAAAATAGTTTAAGTTACTAAAATTTACCATAAGATTTTATTTAATTCTGACTTACCTAGTTTATATAAAACCAATCACTGTTTAAAATGATAATATTTGAAAAAGTTGCTAGGTGCAATTTCTATTCAGAAAATCAATCAACTTGGTGTAGTTCCTCGTCCAGAATACTGTATTCCGGAAAACTACCATTGACTTCTACTATGACCAACAATGTAATAGTTGCAAATAATGTAGGAAAATGAAAAAGTAGATATTCAAATTGGGCGGATAACAGTTTTCTGAAAATTTTGTTAAAAAGCCACCTAGTTCCGCATAATTTTGAGGCTTTTTCGAAAGTAGCCCAAATTGAACAACTAAAAGGTTATAAGGACCAGAAACCAATAAAGCGGACCTACGTGTGCTCCTCGGAATTTGAAGTTATAAAACTAATCTAGCTTTATGTATGTAAGTTCAAAACTGCCAGTGATACAACTTGTACAATACTAGTGTAAAAATCTAATCTTAAAGTATTAAGCTTGTAGCCTTTTTCCATGGGTGTACGTAAGTTTATACTCCTATCTTGCCAACTGAAAGGCGCAAGGGTAATCAACGAGGACTTCCTGTTGATATAAAAATCCGAGGTTAGTTTAGACGGAAAACGGCTCATGAGTAAAGAAACCCCTAAATACTAAGCGGCTAGTAGGGTGATTTGCTCTGGCTAAATTATGAGCTTGGGTCGGGGTTGAATTACGACCAAAAATAAAGTGAATATGGCGCCACCGAATTTTTGAATACAATAAATGACTAACCTTAGTCTCTTTGTATATGGCGAATACGGAAACATAAGCCCAATACCGCTGTACAAATATATTGCGTGAATATAACCCTTACAATATTGCTGATAAAAATGCACTGCTACTCCTGTAATTAAACCAAACCAATACTGGTACAGTTTGTGCGTTCTGTTAGTTATCTAAAAAAATTTATAAATTCTAAGAACCAAATCTCGCCTCAATCCAAATAATAATCATAGACGGGACCAAAATAAGTTTCTATTCTTTTAATTACCAGTTAGCAAAAATATCTATATAGAATAATTTTCTCGACAAGAGTACGTCATAAAAAATTAGACTTAGTGCTGTTATTTTCTACATCTTAAAAAATTAGCAACCATGCTTCTTATTGATATTTAAACTTAAATTTGAAAAATGACTAATGATATACCAACAAGATTTTAATTAGTCTTGGGTAGTACTACAATAGACTTCATATTCAAATATTAATTCTACTTAACTTTCTCTTTCATGTATGAGTTTCAATTAAGCATATTTAATCTGATCAGTGACCAGCGAATTTTGAATTTCAGAATATTATAATTACTAACTATTGCTGTCTAGAATGAAATAATTTAGTTTCCTGAACCTGAATAATTATTATTTTCCTAGCTTGATAGTTTAAATTTGTTACTTCTAAAAGTTAACCCCTAATGTACACGGCCCTCTATAATTTTTTATCTGCATTTATCAAAAATAAAAATGGAGTCTATAACGTTCTCTTCACAATCACAATGATATTATAAGGTCAAACAGCATAGCGTAACTTGAAAATTTCGAACTCGAGTAAAACAAAAAACAGTTACTTGCTTGTAATCCAGATGTTGTCACGACTTAAACGTCCGCATAGAATAAACAACATACCAGATGAATTACTTCTTAATGAAATATCTGCGATGCACCTATATCATTTCCGGAACGTTCTATGAAGCTTGAAGTTTTTATAACACCGTAAAACATGTTATAATTCTCCCAAACCACCTAACTTCAATAATTATGTTAAATCTAACTAATTTCCACGTGTATCTAGGTTACCTAATTGCACTACAAAAAGGAATTAACAATTGCCATGAGGTTGGTTAACCCTTAACTTGCCAGAATTTTATTTTTTCGAATATAAAAATAATATTCATAGCACTTAACTTTAATAACCCAAGGGGTCTAGAAAAAAAGTTACAAAAAATATTCAAACTACCTCTTTAAAAAAACCACCCGTATCTTGTGGGATACATTGCCAAGGGCATTGATAAATATATTACGCTATCAATGTATCTCTACAGATACATTGCCAAATTATCTATGACTTGATTATATAATAATTTATATGAAAATAAATATAAAGACACGTTAATAATCAGTAGTTTGTACTATTTATTTAATAACAAAAATGGAACTTCAATGAAAAAATACAAAATCAGATTAATTTTAGACATTCATATTATGGAAATTGAAAAAACAGTTCCTATCCGGTAAAAGACACAGCCTCATACCACATTTGATGCACATAACAGTAGTCTGACCTTTGATACATAGTTTGCATCGTCCTTTGGACCCAAAAGTAGGGAAATGACTGTATCCATCATATTTAACGTCCGCAGTTGGCCTTACGGCACAGGGTGTTTTTATAATCTTTTTTGGTGCTGGTGGTACAGAATCATAGTTTTTGAATGGCTGCTGTCTCCCAGAATGTAAGAGCCCTTGTATAATATGATGTCGAAACTTCTTTAAACTCAGTCGTTTTATGTTATTCACGCCAATATGTCTGCGATACAAAATCCAGCTATTGTTCACGCACATATCTAACATTAGAGAAAATATCGGTAAGTACCATCGGTAGCTTTTCATCTCCGTTCTGTACAAAGCCACTAACATATCTGCAAGGTCGGCTCCTCCCATATGTGCGTTGTAGTGCTTTATTACATTGCGACAGGGGACAGCAGCTCTCTGTTTTAAATCCTTATTGTAACGTTGTATTAACAGGAGTTTCAGAAACATAATTGCTTGCCACAGTAACCACTTTGTTGTCATGCCATTTGACAATACAGACTTTGTTTGTATTGCATACTACTCGTGAATAAGATCCGCGGCCTTTTTTTTTGAGGGCTTTATCAGGTATAAGCTTTTGTTCTGCACCACGTAGTCTATTTGACCTTATGGTGCCTAAGGAAAATATACCCATATTATATCGGAGCATATGTATTAGCTCTAGACTGGTGAAAAAATTGTCAAAGTACACAACTGAACATGCTGGATCAGGAATAGTTTTACATAGTGAGAAGACGACTTTTGCCCCAAAGCCCAAACTCATTTCTTCTGTTGAAAATAGGTGGTATCTGAAAGTGTCTTCACCTCCATATACGAGAAAATCATAAATGAAGCCCGAAACGCCAGCTCTAACAAATATTTTGTACCCCCATTTGCGAGGCTTGCTCTTTATGTATTGTTTTCGATTACCGGCTTTTTTGCCCTTATATGGCACCATCATTTCATCAATGCTGAACCTGGTTTCATGAGGAACTCTCAAAAGTTGGCACGCACTTTTTCAATGAGTGGCCTAACTTTAAAATACCGATCACCGTCAACAAGCAGATTGTCGTTGAAGTGGATGTACCGTCGTATCTGTTGAAATTTTTTGAGTGTCATTACATCAGCTATTTGTGAAAATCTGAATTCCTGACACCAATAGTCAGTGTAGGCCGGCATATTCACGATTCCCATTATCAAATTTATTGCAATAAAATCTTTGATGTCTTGTGTTGAAAAATTAAGAGAACGACCAATTGTTTGAGTTGAGTATAAATTGCTTTGCTCTGTAATCATGTTAAGGATGCCATCATCAAAGAAGTATTGAAAATATTCTAGTGGTGTTTTTATGGTATCTGAAGGTAACTGTTTATCGTGTATTTCGGCGTTATGTTCAAATTTGTTGTTATTCCAATGGAATTTCAGTTGCTTTCTTTGTATAGGTGCAAGGCGCCTTACAGCTAGCCGTGGCTGTTTTGAGCGTGTATTTATATTTGACGGCGATGGTGAGGCTGCTACTATTGCTGGCGATGACTCTGGTGTTTCAGGCACTATTCGGTTAAATCTAGGCTTTTTATTTCGAATAACATTTACAATGGCAGTTGGTGAAGGAGGTATGACCGAGTGAAGAGAATCTTGAGTTGAAGAATCCAAAGAAATACTTTCAGACGCTGGTTTCATTGATACTGTAGGGCAGGAAGTGAGGTTGTTTTTATCGTCAGAAAGTATGTGAAGATTTTCAAGAGAAGAAGGAAGCGAAGGAGCAGATGAAGATTCAGTACTATCGCGTTTTTGAAGATTAAAATTCTCGACTTCACTACTAGAATCCGAACTTTCTTCATCATTTGATGACTGACTGTGTTTTGGCACCAATGTGAGTATTTTGCTAGCTCTTGAAAGCATATGGACCTACAATTAATATATAAAATAAGCCATACATAGTCATATGAACAGTTATTCAGCTTGGCAGTGTGCACATACAGATACATGACGATTTTGTAAAAGTTGTTAGTAAAGCTAGCAGTGTGTACCATGAGATACATATCAAATATATATAGAATTGTTAGTTTCTTGGCAATGTGCACGAGGAGATACATTCATTAAAAAAGTCACATGAAGCATCAACCAGACAATTAAAGAATGTCCAAAGTAATTATTTTAGTGCTAAATATATCTATAATTAATAACTTAACACATCCACTCATTCAATACATAAAAACAAGAAAAAATCATAACTTTTCTTACCTTTTTGCGAGGCAACATGTCGGAACTTGAACTAAAGTGAAGTTTGACAGCTCATCAGTCTTACCAACACAAAAAACTTAAGTTGCGTTCCGAAACTAAGAAATGGCCTAAATATTCTTAAAAAAATATCATGGTTTCGCTTAAAAATAATAACACTAGATTTTTTTTAATTCTGGTGTATCTCTACAGATACACTAACAAGAAAAGGGTTAATACTTACTGTAATTCTGATGCCTATATTTTTAAGACTTTGTTTAATACATTTAATTCTCGTAAAAGCGTTGACTGGTATGTACTAACGTGACGTTTTCACGACTTTTCTCTATTCTTTTTCCTCACACGGCACCAAGCATAATTGCTCAGCGCCATGCTTCTTATCTAAATCGACTTTTCGGATCAATAGCCCAGGTGAAAGTACACGTATTCAATCGCTTGACAACCGTTATAACTATCATTCTATAGTAGAAACCACGAAAGAAGTCCTCTACGTCATAGGTTCCTAACTCAATTCAAAACATACGTTTAAGATTATTTAGAAGCTTAACTAATGTATATGATAAAGATAGTAATACGATTTGTACGTGTTTTAAATTACGACATACGTGAACACGTTCATCTGGGAAAATGACAGAGACGAGTATGTGTCCGTATGTTTTGAGCTTTATACTTAACAGGCGAACCTTCGGTAAAATTATAGTCAACTAAACAAAATGTAAATTTTTCCGTAAAGCAAAGGTTGCCAAAGTTATTGTACGGAGAAAGATTTCAATACAGCTGCCGTAAATAGTTTATATTACAGTTATTGTGCGTTTCTAGTCAGATCAATATATGAACTCAATTTATGAAAATGCGTTTTATTTTAACTGAGTTCATTAAACTCGTATAACAAGAGGACGCCAATTTATAAATAATTAAAGCAACTACCTCTATGAAAATAAAGTATTATTGGCAACCATGCTTTAATACGGTTTGCATATGCGCGAAGCTTGACGGAAACTTTCGAATCGTAATATTTATTGGGTATTAAAATTTTCAACTAATACAAACGATGACGCAGACAACTTCTTTCCTGGTTTTTACTATACTTAACAAAGGAGGGAGGTTTTAATATGACACTTCTAAATGTTATTTTCTGTCACTGCATCACTTGAAATGATGCTCCCAGTTTAGAAGCTTAAGCTTAAAACAACAGGTAATAAATACAAGAGATTAACAGTTTCGTAAAATTTGAAGAGATATAAAGGCTTGAACTAACCTTCTATTAAAATAACAGCACAAACATTCATCAAAATACTGGCGGAAGATAAACTTGTTACAAGCTATGAAAGCACCTTGTGGCAAAATAAACTTATATTTTGGTAAATTAACTAAACTGATCAATAATGAAGGGTGCCAATGGAAAAGCATTAATATCCGAAAATTGTTGAAAATTAACCCAGTATGCCATGTTATAGATCTCAACGAGTACTACCAGCTATGTTTTTACAGTCAAAAGAAATCCATCGTTGTTACAAGTTTATGGGCATGTAAATAAATATCACGTCGCGTAAAAATCATGTATGTTCGTGTGTTAGCGATTGAAAACATTGAATGTCCAGTTAGCAGCAATTTTTTGCGTGTTTGCAGCCATCTCATTATTGTTCGTAAACACCTGTTGGCGTGCGGTTTATTTTACATAGCGAAGAGTATTCATAATTTACGGGGCATCTGAAAATAATTTATACAGTGCTTTTATTAGTAACACTAAATTTTATAATGGCAGATAGTGAAAATAATATCAGTGGTGGTTCAAAGAAAAAAAAATGGGAAGGATATACGAAGTGATGTAAAAAACTTCGGTTACAACCTCATGAGTTTGGGGAATTATGCAGGTGCAAGCGTTTAAAATGCATTGGAAACGCAAGCGACACCGATGGAAAACGTATTAAATGCTATTTTAATTCTTTATTGTCCCATAATGAACAAAATGCGTACTTGTATTCACTAATATCACAGGTAAACACACAAAGACGACGGTCTAGTGCCGAAAGGAAACACGATGAAAAGTTTAATGGTTTAAGTTATATGTACAGCATAAGAATTAAGCAGATTGTGAGTGAAGAACCAGAAAAGGCAAAACAATTTGAAGAAATAAAAGTTTGTGCTACATTTCTTTAGCAGATCATGGGATTGCAGAAGGCAAGCTTCAATACCTACTGAAAGCGTTAAAGTGACTAGCACATGAAAGAAGAAGAACTAATTACAGCAAATTCAAGCAAGAAGTTCCAGATATTATGCATCAACACATTCAGTCGTTTAAAGCAAGGCAAAACCACTACAGCTTACAAACAACCGTGGCAAAATCTGCTTGCCTGAAACTTTTAACATAACGAAAATGTTTCCTACGTTTAAAGAAAAATATTCAGAAATTTAAAGTTTCCTACCAAACTTACCGGTAAATTTTTAGAAGAGATTTTATCATAAGGTTGGGCTATCGCCAATGCGTTGAATTTAGTGCAAAGATGAAAGCAGTAGAAAAATTATGGCTTTGAAAGCACTGCAATTCGCTTTCTAAAATTGCTAAAAGAACTCCATCTTTGTAAAGTAGGCCCTTTTTATAAGAGAAAGAAGGCGAACAGATGACAGCGCAAACTGATGTCGATTTTGAAGCTATTACCATGAACTCGCAAAAAGTATTCCACTGCCAAATACTTCAACAAACGACGTGTAGTATCGGAGGCAGCTTTCAATGTTCTGTTTTAATATCTATGTACTCTCAAAATCCGACTCACACTTTCACACATATCTGGAGTGTATTGCTAAAAACGGATCAAATGACGTGTGCTCATTTCTTTTCAATTCTATAATAAATACCTTGCTTCCAGGAATTCAGATTGTCCATATTTTTGCGACATTGCAGGAAGACAAAATAAAAATTTTCTATTTGTGAAATTTATTCATTATATGGTATTCGCAGTTAAACTGTGTAAATCTATAACTGTATCATTCCACAACGGAAGCCATTCTTATCTAGAATGCGACAAAAATTTTAAAAAGGGAATGGAAACGCCTGTAAATTGTGAGGAAACATTGCCGCTTCTCGCAGAAAGCCAAAAACGTACCGCACTACCAGTAAAAAATCTTGTATAAGGATGGATCGAATTCCTAAAAAGTAAGTACGTCAAGAAGTGCCCTTTCGCAATGTATTGTTTGTTTAGACAAACAAATAAGGTATTTTCGTTTTGGATTGAATGATATAATTTACAGAGACCATTGACTTCGTGCATTAGAAAAGAATGGATGACGTTTTACGATAGGCATAAATTATAACAACCGTTATAACCGCACTTAATTAGCTCATTGAAACGTGATTTTGCATAATTATTACATCAAACAGGATGCGTCATGCTACGAGATGAATCTAAAACGGATTGAAAAAAATTACGAATTTAGAATTTTTCCATTTAAAGAGGAAATGATCGAGACTCAGTATTCATTCTTTTTACGGCATCGAACGTGTAAGTTTTCTGTAAAGACTAATTTGATGATTTATCTTAAAACCAAACAAAATGTAAGATTCGTTCAAAGTTTCACCCTATAAATTATTCTACTACATGAAACATAAACTTTGTGAGTAATTTGTAATCAATTTTTTTTCGACATTCCACCACTAACATAACATAAAGATTTATCACAATAATATGAATAATCTGGTACAAGATCACAACTACTAATTTTAATTTATTTAAAAAATTAATGCATCTTTTAAACTGAGATTTTAACTTCAAATAGAGACTTAAAATGGGACCAGGAAGTATTTAATGCCTCTAATTACAATGGAAATAAGATTTTGATAAGCGCTATTTGAGAATAACAATAGTAAATAGAATTTGTTTTTGTAACTTATAAGGATATTTAAATATTATTAACTTCCGCTAGAATACGTTCTTAACTTCGTAACAATTACTTATCAAAGGGATTAATTTCCAGCAAATTTTTGAGATCAGGGTTTGAAACATTTTAAGCTCTACTAAATTATCTGTCCGGCGCATTGGCCAATTACACTGACAAACGGGTAATATAGAATAGGTAAATTATCCATTCCAAAATTAAAGAGGATCTTCTACCTCACAGAGGAGATATTTGGTTTCTGTACTTGTTAACCAGGATTAGGTGAGGAGTATTTTAATAATTAAGCAACTATTAGTTAAATTTTCTGTCTAAGCTTAATCTGTAAATTGTTTGTTTTATAAGCATTATGTAGATTTGTGTGGAAAAATACCGCGGCATTGCATTTTTGTTAAATTTTTGTGAATCTCAAGAAGCAAATGATAAGTAACACAAAATAAGAAGAATCAAAACGAAGGAAATCAAGACGTAGAAAACACAGATCATCCCTAACCGGCATCATTATTCAAGAAAAATAGGTCCATGGACCTGAAACAAAAATTAGAATTAGCCACAGCCACAGAAGATAAGTCCAGAGAATATGGAAGAAGAAGAAGTATACTTAAAAGTAAGATAACAATTACTAACTTGTAAACATTTTCCCGTTATAGTAAGTATCCGTTCATTTTGTTTTCAGATTACAAAAAAGAAGAAAATGAGACTTCCATGATTTTCTCCCGATAAAATTGTAGCTTAGTTCATCTTTGTATTCTGATAATTACATTCCTAGAAAATTTTTGTAAAGTTGCCCTGGTTTATAAGGAAAATTTAGATTTTTTCAAAATTAGATGACCGTGACATACATGGTTTTTATTAGACATCTTTGAAATTATTACTTTATCGGCGGAATTACCAATACCTAAGCACCTCGTAGCAATATAAACTTATATTCTACAAATTTCTTATACACCGCACAAAATATACCTTTATGGGCGGAATTACCACTTACTGATTTCTTCCAACTTTACCACAGTGTCTCTGTATTGCTATTTACCAATTATAGTACCATACAAAGTCACAAAAATTCCTGAATTGTTAAATCAGATTGACCACTTGCTAGGCCTACTGGATAATGTATTTACATCTAGGTACGCATTTTGCTAAGTGAAAATGAAAAAAATCTGTGTATTGTAATTCGAACTGTACGCAATGCACATAAAATTTAGTTTTATTAATACCAAATTTTAGATACATTATACCAACGAGGAATATCTCAGATAATACCTATTTATGTGTCCATATGGATTAATGTTAAGTATAGATGCGTACGGTATCGTAAGCACCTTTGTATAAAATAAGGGTAAAGGACATGACCAAGGTTTGCATAGGTCTTCAGATAGTGTTTTTGTTAATATTCAATATTATTTCCATAAAATATCGGTTCTATTTGAGGAACCACCATAGTATAAAATTCTTATTCTGTTACAGTATGCCAAACACTTTAACTACTTAGTTTTACTTCTTCTTTTGAAGTTTTACAACAATGGTACATAAAAAACTTTTACGTTTCAACAAATTTCAGGAAATGAGCAGAAAGCTATATTCCACAGGCAATAAGATTCATAATTTCATCAGCAGTCAAAAATAGTCGAATCAAACGAATACCGCGTTATTTAATGATATTTTGCTTCAAATAATGCGTATTTAAAAATTCCATATCTGAGCAGTAGAGTGTGAAAACTTCTTCGTTACTTAAAATGCATTACCGGAAAACAATTGGCGCTAGAAATTAGAGTCAGCAAAAATAGTATATTAATAAAAACTATATGAGAAATAACAATATTTGCTTAACTATACTAGCATAAATATTCTTGTTCTTCTATGCAATAAGTAGAAGTCTGAGTAATAGACAGTTCTCTAACTTAATAATAATGAATGGTATATCAAAATTCCTCTCACATAAAAACTATTGTACGAAATTGAACTAAAGTAAGTAACAATTTGCTCTAGTAAAGTAATAATACCTAAGCTTCCCTTAGGATGTACACTATCTTTAAGTGATTATTTTTCAGAAAATAGTTAACAATAAATTAATATTTGTAATTTCCCAATGCAGAGCTTAATAATTAAAATTAAATCTTGCTTCTAATATTTCAAAAGCTATGTTGTAAAGGCATAGTTACAACATACGGAAAAAATTTTGAAATAAACCATAGGCTAGCTTTCTATTTCATGTATTCAATATTAAATGTAACAGCAGATGTATAAAAAGTAAGCTTGACCATGAGTACAGAATCAAATCAACTATCCCTTTAAATGCATTATGAACTTTATATTTAGAAATCTCTATTTTCTGCTTCTAATATTGGTTGCCTTTCTGCAACATAAAGGAGTAAAGACCTATGTAAAGTAAACTCGTTTTCTTGATAGCGTAAATGCTTTTGCATAAAAGATATACAAGCAAACTGAAGCTATTTAACATCGTATTGTTCTAGTCTAGGGAACTAGATTCTTGGATATTTACAAATATACCATAGCGCTTTGCATGCATCAGCTTCACCCTAATCCCTCTTTCAACTGCTGAATGGAAAATCCTAGTGGAGATCTAAGAAAGACATTTGCTTTTATGACGAAGACAGTATTTGCGTATTTATTACGGTTTTGTCATTTATATTGTGAAAGCTTACATCTTTTATGGAGTAGAGAAACGTAATTTTCTCGTATTCACCGTAGTCGTAAAGGTATAACATTGCAAAGATTAATTAATAGTTAATGAAGTGAAAGAGGAGTCGCACTGGGTTTTATGTGTCAGTAAAAACATGCTACATTAAACATGTATATCTTTGTCAGCATACTGATGCTCTCCTAAATAGTTGTAGGAAGATTGACATTTATTAATGAAATCTATACAACCATAAAAGCCTAAGATGTATTTGTGTCAACTATACAATAGTAATGTTGATGAACATATATATTTTACTTTCATTAGAGTCCAATACGTATGTCGTTCTTCATAAAGTAGCTGAATGGGTCAGGCCGCATTATGCACAAATTAACAAAAATGCGTTTAGGCATGTTTGAAAAAACAGTGAATTTGGAATGGCATGAATAAGGCTCATGCCTAATGTTATTTAATCTCTCTTCCTTTTACGTGTAATTATATTATAGGTAGTAAATTATTTTTTTTATTAACTCTTCCATCATTTTCCAACTCAAGCTTTGTGAATTCACGCGCTTGTTCATTTTAATTAATTTCTTTAATTTCGTGGTTTGATTTGACTGCTTCTAAAAATCCTACCTGTTTGATATTCCAGATGGATTAACTATCTCTGCGTATGTTCTTTTATTATCGTTGCTACCCTTTATGCCATCTCGTATGTTTGTCATATTATCTCTTCCTTGGGTTACGGTTCTTTTCTCAATGGCACGGGATTCATTGTTCTTCCTTCCCCCGTTCTATTAATGACATTTTCTCTATTTACTCACTTCTCTGGAAATTTGCTCTTTTGAATGTCCTGTCTTGACATCTTTCCTGTTCATTATTCCATTCATGAATTGGCTCCTTGACCTGGTCTCCATTCTCCTTGGTCGACCCATATCACCATATCATTGAAGATATTCCAAAAATACATCTCTATCGACAATATTTTGTAATGCTATGCCTTGCCTGACCTCTGTTTCAAAGTGTCCTGCTAAATATTTTATAATCTGTTTGTCCTCTGAAGGGACATCAAGTTGTTTGGCAAAGCTAAATTTCTTGATCACATACAACTCCCTTCTCTTGCTTGAAACACTACTATATTTGCCCTATAAATGGATTATCTCTAATTTTAAATGGCTGGTTGTCCCCCCCCCCCAAATATCTTAAAAATTTAATCTCGAAGTTTTTAAACAAGCTCAACCCACTTCTATTCAACATGGACCTCACAATATTTAACTTGGTTTTCTCATCCCAGCTCCTCCTGTACTAAAGTTTTTAGGTTATTTAAAAATATCTTAGGGTTAAGTTTATTATCCCCATAAAATTTCGAGTGTTGTTTCTACGGAACACTTGTTGAACTCTATGGCATAGGTTCCCAAACATGAATATTTTTAAACATATCTTCTAAATTTTCAAACTTATTCCCCAAATCTGTTTTAAGATTTTCCAAATCGTTTCTAAATGTTTTAAACCAGCTTGGTAGATTCCCTCCATTTCGCTTACTTTTTGATTTAACTTTTTAATTTTCCCATTTGTTTTTTTCTCATTTGCATATTGATTCACCTTTATTTGAACAACTTCTTCATTAACGTCATCCATATCGTCTAAATTCTGTACCCTTCCTCTAATTTCAAATTTCATCTCAATGGCTTTATTAGTTTCTTTTAAGCCGAAATTAATTTTTCATTCATTTCTTTAAATTGTTTTTCATTCTTCTCACTTTTTAATCTTGTACTCCCCCCAATTTTGCTATATTTTTTCCAAATACCGCTCATAATCCCTGAGTATTTTTATCCAATTTGTCACCTATTTATATGAAAAGCAATGCCAACGAGAACCAACCGTACATTTATTTACTATGTAGCAAGTCCAATGTTTCGCCACTTAAAACTCATACAATTCCAACGCTTGAATTTTGCGGAGATATAGCATTGGCTTTAGCAAAAACTATTTCCAAAGCGCTTCAGAACAAATTCAAATTTTATATCTAGTGTGATTCTACAATAGTTCTTTATTGGATCAATACGCAAGTCTGTATATTACAAACTTTCGTATCCAATAGGGTTTCAGAAATCTAAACCATAACGAATGTTAAAGATTGAAATTACGTAAATACAAAAGTTTTTGTATCACGTGAAGAATTTGCTTATACACTGGTATCTGGTTTACTATGGTGGACTGGCTCTCTCTTTTAAAAAGGCACTAGCAACTGGGGTGACCCTCAATTTTCTCTTTATCTATTAAGGTACTAAAAATACATAAACAATTCAAAATATTGTGTGTTTTAGAAAAAAATTTGTTAAATTTTGAACAAATTTTCTGAATTTGGTAAATTAACACGAGTACACGTTTATCGTTTAAGGTTTCTATCAAATTTAAAGGTATTAAGAAATAATCTACAAAGTAGTGCATTGACTATTACTGAATTAACTGCCAGTGAAGTTATTCTTGTTAAATTAGCTCTAAAAGAGAGCTGTTATGCAGATTTAACTACGTTAAGGTCTAAAAAGGAGATGAAATTGAATCATCGGCTAATTTCTCTTATTCCATTTATTGACGGTGATGGGCTAATGAGAGTTGGTGGTCTTCTAAAGAATTCAATTTTATCATTTAACTCAAAACACTCAATATTACTTGATGGTAAGCACAAGTTTACCAGACTAATTTTCAGATATGAACATCTCAGACAACAATATGTACGTCCACCACTCTTACTGGCAATAGTGAGGCAAAATTACTGGTTAACTTCAGGTAAGACAACTGCTAAATTGATTGTCAGACAATGTCTTCGATGAATTAAAGTTAAATCAAACTCTAATCATCCTTTAATGGTCGATTTACCATAATCTACGGTAACTGTTTCAAGGTCATTTACTGTTGTCAAAATTGATTATGTAGGACATTTCATTCTCAAAAAACGGAAGGGTAGAGCTTGTAAAATATATGAAGCAATTATTTTTTGTTTATATGTCTTGCGACTAAAACTGTGCATCTTGAACTAGTGACAGAGTTACCTACTAAAAATTTTATTGCAACCTTTCGTCGTTTTTGCTCCAGATGAGTTACTCCTTACGTGTACTTCGATAACAGTTCAAATTTTATAGGATCAAAACGGGTGCTAACCATTCTGTGACTTTTTGTACTGTCAAATAATGATATTTTTAATAAGCTTGCTAGTAGTGGGATGGCATGGCATTTTATACCACCAAATTCTCCAACTTTTGAAAGGTTGTGGGAATCAAACATTAAAGGGGTAAAATACCACTTATTTCGTGATATCAAAAACACGATATTTACAAATGAAAAATTCAACACACTGTTGCTGCAAATAGAAACCACACTGAATATTTGTCCATTGAATCCATTATGTTTCTAAGTTATGTCCATTTCCAATTTAGAAGAATTAATTTATTATTAGTCGATTTAATCGCCCAACGGAAGGTGTATGGACAATTTATTATTATGTGTTACTAAAAGCTTTCCTTTATATGTTAGTATGTAAACACTTATAATCAGTTACATGAAAATTGGTATCCTAGTAATATAAACAATGTCAGAGAATCGAAGTAAAAACAGTTCTTTACACATTTTGGTAGGAGTTTCAAGTTGAAAGAACAATAGATAAATACAGATACTGAAGTTCAAGATAAGTACTTCTAGGACAGAATACACCAACTCTGTCCATCTGAGCTATCAAAGGAAATAAAGTATGACAAACTAATATGAATACTTCATCAGCCTTCATAATTAAATTACATACCAATTACAATTCACTAGAAATGCACATAGGTCTTATACATTTAATAATGTAACACTATATGTTTAGCATTACTTTATACAACAACCATCATACATAAATGCCATCAAAACAACAACTACTTCTACAAAAAGTTGACTCATAGTTTTCATTTTAAGGTAACTACAAAAGTCCATTAGAGCCACGAGTAATTATTTCATTATTCCGGTATTTAATTCCAACTAACATTTGTGAGAACCACGCCGTCCCAATATATTTCAGTGTTTGTAGCTTATGTCAAAACCTCTTGTTTACCAGGAAGACTCTTGTTTATTGTTCCATAATCTAAAGATGTTTGACGGTCAACAAAACCTTTATTGTTTACCCGCGGATTTGTCGATGTTTGTTGCTTGTAATTAATGAATCTGTGTTTTTAACAGTCTGACGTTATTGCTTCTCGTTTACCTTTCATCTCCTTCTTGCGTTCGGAGGGGAAGATTATATCATTGCCTGGCTGCATGTCAGGTGTATGTAATGAAACACCTGATTCCGGAGTGAACCTATGGGATCCTAGCACGCACAGGCCACATGTTCGTGACTTGCAGTTTTTAATCAATCTGATTACATACAGTGTTACCCTGGTTACACTGTAGAAAAAATATAATTATCTGAAAATTAATCTTGGTGAATATTACGAACTAAGCGTCTATAATTTATTAATACATACTATTAAAGTGTGTCTGGGGTTTCTTTATACTGCACTATTTGTAGTTCATTTCACGGATCGATAATACATCACATGAATAGAAGTAATACAGGCAATCTACCGCCTCATTTGCTCCAGCATCCTCATTTGCTCCCTCATCTGGACCAATGTACATGTAAATTCCGATAAGGAGGAAATGAGGGAGATGAATCTCCGCCTTGCTCCGCCTTGCTCTCCGCCTTGCTCGGACACCCCCACATCAACCAATTTGATTACGTCATACCCGCATTCCTTCCACCCACGAGATAAATCTTTCTCCACATTTCCACCCACGAGATAAATCTATATTGTTCGGTATCAATTAATATTAGAATTTTCTCAGCTGCCCAAATCTCTAGGAATTTCTTAGATTGCATCACCCTCCAGAAAGCTACCCGAATTTTAAGATTTATTTACCACTAACATTTTGAACCAAATAGTTTTCTTCAACTAGTCATTGCATCTTTTGAGATAAACCTATCTTGTTTGGTATCAATTAAAATTAGAATTTTTCACCTACCAAAATCTCTAAGAATTTTTTAGATTGCAGTACCCCCCAGGGAGCTACCCTCATTTTAAGATTTTTTCTGGTAGCAATTTTTCCCGTCCTTAAAATTTTTTTAGACATATGACACATCAAATTAGTCTAGAATTTTATGCAGAATCTGAATCTGTAAACAGATTTAAAATCAAACCACCCCTTGCAAAGTTACACTGGTAAAGTCCTGAACCTCCAAATTTTGCTCTTTGCTCTATAAGCAAACCTAACAAATAGATTTCTTCTACTAGCCATTTCTACCCACGAGATAAATGTACTTTTTTTGGTATTATTTAATATTAGAATTTTCTCAGCTACCCGAATTTCTAGGAATTTTTTAGATAGCACCATCTCCCAGAGAGCTACTCTCATTTTAAGATTTTTTACCGGCAGCGATTTCTGACCGTCCTTATAAATTTTTTAGTCATGCAATACAGCAATTTAGTCTAGAATTTTATGCAGAATCCGAATCTGTAAATAGATTTCAAATCGAACTACCCCTTACCATTTTTCCCACACCCTTTAAATTATAAATTTCCTGCAGCTCATACATAAAAGAAAATCTAAAGACCATTCTTAAAACTATTTATTACAGACAATTTTTACTAATACAATTTAAATTTTGTAAACCGCATTTCTAAATATATATTCGCAATTTTTATTCTTAACCTAGGACTCCTGATATCGGCTTATACTTATTAATATTTATTTCTAAATAGAGCACCGGACCCCACATGTTTCAAATTCCTCTGATTTTGTTCTCATGGTTTCGCTTAAGACTTCGTACATATTTTCCAGATTACTAGAAGATGTTATAACCATATTTTTTGTGTTAAAGGATTTCACATCGGTAGTCTCTTCTCCCATTTTTGTGTAGACGCCGTAGAGTTCGCCAGAGACTTTTATTGCTGTATGTTGTATTCTTTTTTCATTAAGTAATCGAATAAACCGCTCTTGCTGCTTCCAAAGAAACTCAGACACTACATTGTCAACACTGGCGTTCTTTATGCGATAGCTAGCCATACGGTTGTTAAACGTTGTGCTAACCATTTCTACACCATCTTCGCCAGTAACGGTAACTGTTGCATTTTATGTCTGTTGCTTCTCAAGTGTGCGGAATAGGTAGTCTTGTCCATTTCGAAATCGCATACTTTACACATCATTCTTGGTTGTTTCGTACAAGACCCTTTAACACATCTCGGAGCTGAACGTTTACGGCTTAATGACATACCATGCTGTTTTTCCTAGTGTCGCTGTAAGCTGTCCATTCTCGTAAAAGCGATACCGCAAGACATACAGTTTAAGTACTTTGCTGCTGACGAATTGTATAAGCCTAACCCTGGACGGTATTACACCACGACATTTATGCTGGTGCCGTTCGAGAGCATTTTTTCAGGTATAGGAAGTACCGCAAGAGTTACATTTAAAAACATTTGCAGGTACCATTTTAGTACAAAACAAAATCCGCACTATAGGACTTTGGTGAAACTTGTAAGCGAACTAACTTATAACTAAAGAGTTTACTCTTGCGTACGTGCTTTATGTACCCTATAGAATGCAAAACGAAGGTTTCCGAAGACGGCCGAACGATGTTGAGGATTCAGCGAGGAACTAAATGACGCCATCTTTTACCAATCCCTGCTACTCGTCCAGTACATTTAGCACCAATGCATGCACCCGGTTCAAATCGTCCATGCTGCGAATGCAATTAGTAGAAACACCGGAAACGTCTTCCATGTTATACGGATCAACAATCGCATCGCGTGCATATTAAAAATCCAAAAGGTTGGTACCACACGCACACAAATTGGATGCAAGTCTTGTAGTGGAAGATGCAGTGCTACTATAAACAAAAACTTAATAAATCACTTTAAACCTTTACTAAGGGAATACCAAACTTGTTGTCTACAGGATACTTACTAATAAAGCAATTTAATTTTAAATAACTTGTACGTCATATTTTCGGAAATGGCAGGCTAGAATATTTTCTTTGGAAACAATCGAAGATTGTCGAAGACACTCGAAGATTGCACAAACGCGCTCACTATACCAATTAGCATTAATACCAATTTATCTTGCTGATTTAAAGTGTTCCTAACCTTTAGCGGCAGAAAAATTCTTTAAATCTGTGGTGAAAGTTTTCGTATTGATTATTAAATTTGTTTCTCGTCTCAATGACTGAATTATCAATTTTTTTGTAACTTTTCTTTGAGTATTACCACGTAGATTAAAAAGAACCACGCTTCTAAGGAAGGTCTTCAAAAAACTTTTTGATAATAACAACTGGGGCCTATGGAAACTCAACATAGTAATTGACCGATGCAGCTTTAAAGGACCACGAAGCAATTTTTTTTATTCAAGCACGCGCAGAATTGGATTGTTGTATCAACACATACACAGACAAAAGGAAACTTAAATTCTACTTCAAGTCCTTAGATATAGGTAGAGTTCTAAGTAACGAATTGGTAATATATTGCTACAATAGAAATTTAATATTTTCTGTTTAATAAAGGATATTTCTTAAATAAATATTTAGAACAACAGCGTACATTAATGAAGCAGGTAATTGTATTCGTTACAAGCGCTGTTTATTATTACAACCGCAGTTATTGTTTCATAGTTGTGCCAGTAAACATTATTGTGCAGTAACTATTTCAACTGAAAAACTTCTGCAAGGGCTAGCCTGAACACATATTTAATGTAAACGTATCATATTTCATAAACTACATTGAATCTGAATCACTTAAAATGATATCGCTATCATCATACGTGTCGTTGAAGTTTATAATTATTGGCTCTACATCACCTCTTTTAAATGCAGCTTCTCTAGTCCACCACAAACAAATTGATATACTCCTTCATTTTTCAATTTCATGAATTTCCTCAAAAAGTCTATACGTTTCAATGAAATTTGTGGCACTTCCAATAAACCATGGTGAGGGTCATTTTTGCGGTACTTACATCCAATATTCCGAATAATTCTCCACATTGACGACCTCGGCACCTATTTTCGAACTCATGCGATATTTATCGGATGCGAAACATGAACCGTTCGAAACGTTTTAAAATTATCGCATATAACACCAAAGACGCATTTTCAAACACCATGCGATACTTAATTTTCGTATGCTCTTTAATGTCACACGATACATATGGCAACGTGGCATTTTAACGAATTATATGGATTTAAAATTAAAAACCCTAACAATTGAAATAGGGATATTATTTTAGTCGATGTGTTTAGAAGTTAAAAATATCCTTTAGCTTAACATATCTCGGTAATTTTAGATACTTTAATTTACGTTATTATTCATCAGCTGGAAATGGATAGGCGCCTAGGATATATTACACCCGAACAAAAAAAAGAATTGGTTTCTTTTCTAGAAAGACATCCAGACTTACAAAGTGGAAGATTTACAAAGGAATCTACTTTTAAACAAAGCTAACTATTATGGTTGGAAGTAACTAATTTATTAAATGTCCTACCAGGCGCCAATGACTAGAAACACTGGCGTAAAGTAAGTTGAGCAATTTATATGTTTTCTGTTAATGGATTGTTTGTAAGGAATAACTTTGGATATTCTTGTTTGATATGTAAGTCGATCCTATTTGCAACTACTAGTAATTTTGTTGCGATTGTCAATACTGCAATGTACATAATAGTTATGATGAAGCTGTAGCTTACCTTAACAAGCTTTATCCAGTTTCTTCACATTTACACCTACAATACCAGTAACAAACTATTTAATAGCATTAACATTACTTAAAGCATTTTTAATGCAGTATATTTTTAGACATGGCAAGATTTAAAAGGCAAAGCAGAAAAGAAAGTTTCTACTATTAAAAAACATGCCATATTTTGTTACGTGCCAAAATCGGCACTAGACATTCTCAATTAAGTTTTAATTTGTAAGAATTTCGCGCCTTAAATTTAAAAAAACGTGTGCATATTTCCGTCACTTCAGATAGTGCGTTGCGCAAGATTTGCGCCGATGCGGTGGGCCAGGAAGACAAGTGGTGGATTTTCGGATACGTGTCTGGGCTAGCCTCCGAGACGTGAACAAGGGCAGTGGTCTGGTATCGTATCGGATTTTTTCTCATATGTAGGTTTCCTGTGATTCCCAATTATCGTACCTCTACCTGTTCCCTTTACCTTATGTTTATCTACATATAGGAAGAGGACAACTCAATTTGGATTCAACCGTGCTTAAGCCGCCGATGCCCGAAAGATTAGCGAAGCCGCCGACGCCCGAAAGATTAGCGAAACTGCCGCCGACATCATGGAGTATTTCTGCAAGAAGCCCTGCAAATTATGTGAGTAGCATTTCCGTTTCTTTTTTATGTGATGGAAAAATTTTATATAATTGTGTGACGTCATCTTTAATTTGCGCGTCATTTTTACAATTATCTAACATTGTTACCAACTGACGTAGTTGCGCGCGTACCTCGCCGGCTGGGCTGTAATAATTTATCGTTGATTTTAAGCGACCTAGATGAAAAAATTGTAGAAATTATTGGGACAACTACAATTGAAGGGGATTCCAATATATTAGAATCTAAAACATCATTTGATTTTAGTGATTTGAAAACTGAAGCAGTTAGTGAACACAATTATAACATTTCTAGTGAGATGTGTCAACCTGTTGCTGCAATTCCTTCAAACAGTAAAACTAATTATGATGTTGCTGCAAGTGGCAGTGGAGTTGTAACTGCAATTCCAAAAAAAGAAAAGTGTTCGAGTGCAAAGATTAACAGAAACAATTAAAGCTACGGAGCGCTTGACTAACCTGACTGAAGAAAAAATTGCAGATAAAAAATCATATTACAAACAAAAACTTTTATTGTACAATCAGCAAGTACAAGAACGTATTGTCAATGCATTAGAAATTATATCAGCACAATTAAATAGTAAATAAATGTAATCATATAAATCGTTATAAGTTTGTTCTAACCTGTATAAAAATATATTTATTAAAAATCGAGGTCTTTGAACAGCAATATAGTTATAATATAAATTCGCTAATTATGAAAATGATTTCGCATCAGTAATTGTTGCAATCGTCTACCAGCCACCAAGTCCGAGTTTACTCTATTTGCTAGTGCAGCATTTTGTAACTCTTCTAGTGAAACATCGTACTTTCCAAAGTCAAACTGGATGTGGTTATTTACATCATCATCATTGTCAATTGCAATATGCGGCAAATTATTATCGATACACATATTGTGTAATACTGTGCAGCTATTAATAATATGTGAAGCCTTGGCAGGTGCATAATGTATGGCAGGTGCATAATGTAAGATCAAATGTTTTAACAAACATCGAAAACGTAATTTCAAAACACCGTTACACCTTTCTATTAATGATCTAGTGCTTCTGTGTCTTTTATTGTAAACTGCTTCAGGTATGTTAGGTGCAGCATCTGCAATAGGTGTTATCATCTCGGGTCTTAATGCATATCCAGAATCTCCTGCATTTACAAAACGATTTAGTTACAAGCAAATTTAATCTAGGATTTTACCTAAAAACAGAATGAATGAAGTCCATTTGTATGTAAATTCTGAATAAACTGCAAGACATTGATATGATTCCATACATAACTATCATGTGTGCTTCCTGGATATCTGGCACACACCCTTATAATTTTTAAATTACTGTCACAGATCAAACATATCCGTATAATGTAACTGAGACCAACGTTTTTGCATATTACCAATTGTACATTGATCGAATGATATCCTTTCCTGTTCACATAAGCATTTCTGGATACATTGCTTCATTAACGGGAGGAGGAAAAAGTGTTACATGTGTGTAGTCCACACACCCAATAACTCCCGCAAAATTATGAACTTTGTAGAACCTGTTAATCAATTATAATAAACAAATAAGACTACATAATTTTGTATTTACCTTTCACGTGCATGCTTCAACTCGTCAATATTTCGTGGTAATGTGATGTAGTGGTTGAAGATTTCTGGCATATTAAAAGTATCTATTACTTCCTTAAAACCCTTACTAACCGAAGTTTGATTAATGGCATGGTTTACGTTTCCACCTAAGTTCAACTGATAACTACCACCAGCAAAAAATTGCAAACTAGTCAATACCTTGTGTTTATATATAAATCATACGAAGGAAGAGTACTTGCCTTTTGTGATATATTCAATCCAGATACTCTTGTTGGTGCAACCATATAGGGCTCTACTAGATCGATTAGCTCTTCGGCCATTGGTTTAGTTGAGCGATACAATTTTTTAAAATTATTATCGGTTAACTCTTCAAATGGATTGTCATGGGGCTGGAAATGCCGGTCATGAATATTTTGGGCTAACAGTTCAGCAATATGCAATATGCGGCAAATTATTATCGATACACATATTGTGTAATACTGTGCAGCTATTAATAATATGTGAAGCCTTGGCAGGTGCATAATGTATGGCAGGTGCATAATGTAAGACCAAATGTTTTAACAAAGATCGAAAACGTAATTTCAAAACACCGTTACACCTATCTATTAATGATCTAGTGCTTCTGTGTCTTTTATTGTAAACTGCTTCAGGTGTGTTAGGTGCAGCATCTGCAATAGGTGTTATCATCTCCGGTCTTAATGCATATCCAGAATCTCCTGCATTTACAATACGATTTAGTTACAAGCAAATTTAATCTAGGATCTTACCTAAAAAATAGAATGAATGAAGTCCATTTGTATGTAAATTCTGAATAAACTGCAAGACATTGCTATGATTCCATACATAACTATCATGTGTGCTTCCTGGATATCTGGCACACACCCTTATAATTTTTAAATTACTGTCACAGATCAAACATATCCGTATAATGTAACTGAGACCAACGTTTTTGCATATTACCAATTGTACATTGATCGAATGATATCCTTTCCTGTTCACATAAGCATTTTCTAGATACATTGCTTCATTAACGGGAGGAGGAAAAAGTGTTACATGTGTGCAGTCCACACACCCAATAACTCCCGCAAAATTATGAACTTTGTAGAACCTGTTAATCAATTATAATAAACAAATAAGACTACATAATTTTGTATTTACCTTTCACGTGCATGCTTCAACTCGTCAATATTTCGTGGTAATGTGATGTAGTAGTTGAAGATTTCTGGCATATTTAAAGTATCTATTCTTTTCTTAAAACACTTACTAAGCGAAGTTTGACTAATGGCATGGTTTACGTTTCCACCTATGTTCAACTGATAACTACCACCAGCAAAAAGTCGCAAACTAGTCAATACCTAAAATTGTGTTTATATATAAATCATACGAAGGAAGAGTACTTGCCGTTTGTGATATATTCAACCCAGATACTCTTGTTGGTGCAACCATATAGGGCTCCACTAGATCGATTAGCTCTTCGGCCATTGGTTTAGTTAAGCGATACAATTTTTTTAAATTATTATCGGTTTACTCTTCAAATGGATTGTCATGGGGGTGGAAATGCCGGCCATGGATATTTTGGGCTATCAGTTCAGCTTCTTCCAGAACGGTTATGGCAGCCAAATTTACTTGTTCATCTAAATAAGCCATAATCACACGAAATACACAAAAGTTAATATCCTAACTTAAACACTATAATAACTATAATTAAATTAAATAAAACAATTAATATCAATAAAGAACAACCTTAAAATTAATAAAGAACAAAAAAGTAAAAAATGTAATTATTGATATACCTCTCAATCAAATGTGCATAGAATAAACACGCAAGCGCAAGTCAATTTTCATATGCGACACGGTATTCCGTGTACCACATACCCATCCGCTGCAATTTCGCATAAGAATTTTGCATGCGGATGTATCGCATGGGTTCGAAAATACGCTGTCACAGATTTCATGCGACAATATGACATTTTCGTGCACGGAGTTCGAAAAAGGAGGCCTGCCTACCTTCAAAATCTCTCAATCTGCAAGCGTTTGCCGTAACGAATCTAATGTAATGTGATTCTCTAAAACAAGTGGCAATTATTTACTAAACTAATAAGTGACTGATACTTACTGTTTTGGTACATGTCATAAATAATATCCCGAATTGTAGTTTCGTCATAAGGGTCAATATCAACTACGGGTTTGAAACGAAGTTTACTTCGAATCGAGCTCGTTGGAAGTACTCCTTGCTTAGCTATAGCTACAATGTTGTTCACTGTAGTGAGGCTTAAATTAAGTGCGGCACTGACACGCTGAAACAAAATATAGGTACTACTATTCAGATCACACGCCTTTAAGACACTTGATCTCAAACTTTACCAAAAAATATATATGTTAAATGAATTAGAACAATAAAAAATAAATTTTAAAAAAATATATAGAATTACTTGCATCGCGAACTGCATGTGAAGGAAGTAACGGAGCCCCATTAATAAGTTCCAATTGAAAGTACGCAGTAAGCTTTAAAACTAGTTCCTCATAACCCTCGTCTAAAGCATTAGGCATGTTATACACGACTAAACACAGTATACCATAAAAAAAGATAATTGGTCTGAAAAGAACAGTTTTAATTCCAATTAAATAAAAATAATTTGTAAAATATATAAGAACAAGAACTGACAAAACAGCTGACAGATATCAAACAAAATTACAAGAAATTCGCAAAAGTAGTGGCGGCAAAACGCTGATGGCTACCAATATTTTCCATATATTTTCCTCTAATAATTAGGTGAGTTAGATACGAATTACATTTGGCAACAAAAACTTCTGTTTGATACGTCACACCACTGATCCGTGAAATGAACTATATCTTTGAATTTAATTTATTTAGCTGAATCTGTAAAAGCTCCTTCTATATTAGGAATGTATATTGATAAATTTACTGTTATTTGATAATCTAAGTTATCTTAAAAAAATTACATGATTTCATTATGAAAGTTTACAGTTATAAATATTTTGGTTACATTTTTGTAGTTTTAAAATAATTTATGAAACTAAGTTTAGTTCCAAAATATATTTAACAATGATAAAACGATTATTTTGAGTTTTTTATGTTGATAGGTTTGATCCAAACATCAATTTTGTTAAAATGACATGTCTTTGAATACTATTATACTTGAATTCAGAATTACACAGGGTGCTTCAATATTGATTTACCGATTTAAGATAAATTTTCCCCGTTTTACATTTGGTTTCTATTTTTCGTAAGGCGTTACATACCCATTGTAGTTTTGTGCTCTTACCACACATGTACTTAAACCGGTCTTAAAGATCCCAATGATATAAATAGTTCGTTGGACGTTGAACTGATTGTGCTTAACAAACATCATAAAAGAGTTTTTTAATCATTCGTTATCACCTATGACATGATTTTGAATTTGACCAGAAAATGCTTTTTAATACAAATACTACCTATATTCTATAGCAGGGATCACTCCAGATGCTTTATAATTTCATTGCACTTAAGAAATGCTGGCATTTGTTAGAGTACTACTTTTACTTTTTCCTGAAATCTCTATAAAAGCGTGGAAAATACCCAGGGGAATGTGCATAAATACGAAGAGCTCATTCTTTGCATTCCATTTAAGTCTTCAGCAATGAGTCTTTGATGCTGCAACACGTAGGTCAGCGCAGCGATCAATAAAGTGTTAGTAGAGCAACAGAAATAAAAATTAATTATCTCTCTTCTTCTGTTAACTTTTAACACCCGCAACAAAACATTTGAGAAGAGGATTTATACGCGTTCTATAAAAATTCCAACTGTATCAGCATCCAGAAGTGATGAGATTGGCGGGAAAATAAACCTTTTAGCAGGATGGGAATGACATGATTAACATGTATAATTAACTGTATACAAAATTAATATACGGCAGCTTGAAATTTGATTATACATTGTAAAGTATCATTTAATTTGAGCCCGTGGAATATATTAGCCCGACAGCAGTGTCATGTTAGCGGTAATATAAATAGATTAGCTTTACTGCAACACAATAATAATTGAGCGAAAAATGAGTTTAAAGGAAAACACGCATCGACTATCGGTTTAAAAACCTCACGTTCAAAAGTCTGCCTCAGTTTCATTAATATTAAAGAAGAGGCAGAAGTGTATGTAGGCGTTCATTTCATGCAAGCACGCACTTTCAGTTGAGTGAAACTGAAGTGTTGTTGATCCGTGCAGGTGCGAGGTTAATTAGATGAACTCTGGTGTTCCGTGCTAATATTAACCCTTAGGGAAATTGGGAGCGGACATTTTGTGGCAAGAAAAATATTCCCAATTTCAACTCATCACGGTAACTTGAATTAATTTTGTGCATGGTAAAGTGGCAGAAAGAAGCAATTTCGCCTGCTTCCGTAGACATCATTTGGCGTTTCGAATCCACGATCTCATTTATTACGAGATTATACCTATAACTCATTAGTTATTTATACTTCGTGCCCCCTTGATAATTTGTAATATTAAATACATGCAACCTTGTGATTTGACTATTACGATTTGCGTGCTACAACTTAAACGCTCTGCGACTTTACTTAGATGTGTGTACTTACTGCTTATACAAAGTGAAACTCTTGTGTCAATGTTCGACATAAAAGAGTGAAGTTTCTACTAGTAAAGCACGTGAATAAATCAGTAAGGTAGTAACATGTAAACGCAAATTTGTAAGCTGCTGAGACAACAATAGCCATAAAATTGTCGGTGCTGAACACAGGATGGAAGGATTTTTATCTCCTCGTTCTTAAGCAAACGAAGCATTAATATTTAAAACAAGTCTCCTTGCGTATCCAAACAGAATTGAAAAAACATACATTTGTAAGAAAACTGACAAAACGAAGTAGTAGAGAATGTCCAAGAAACAACATGAGAATTATTAAAATCATAAGGCATTTATGAAATGCATTGCATATGTAACTTTAATACCTCCCAAAAAAATACTACGTTTACAGAAGACAAAAAAAATCCTTTTGACTAAACATAACTTGCAAATGTGCCATTGTTTTTGTAATACTTTTCACATGCAATTATAATTTTTTACGACTAAATTTCGTTTTTGTAAAGTACATTCTAGTATATTTAAATAATAAGCAAGAACTATGAAATACGACTCGAATTAAGTATAATAAAAACCGCTTAACGATAGACATTTAGAAATAGGTACGTATTTCAAGAAATAAGTAGAGAACATCGGTAGCAAATCTTGAAGATACAATTAGTGAGGTTGTTCAGCATCCTTTTTGACGATAGCCAGCCTGTCTAATAAACAAATAACTAATCTTTTTTAGAATACATGAAAGAGCTGCATATAATGGTTTAAAGAAAGTGAAAAGCAAAGTACTTAATGCTTCATTAGTACTTCACTATGCTTCAGCTCTCAACCCACGGTGTCGAAAGTGCTAGACTCTGAAACGCAGTGCTGCAAATTGACTACAGCTTTTTTGGTCTGATGTAGCAAAATCCTTGTCGTTTTATTATGCTTCAGACATCAATGCAACCAAGCTTTCAGTTTCTGAAATTTTATAGCTCGAAAAGAATAGGACTAAATAGGAAGTCTTCGAGACGAGTGGCTTATTGTATCAGAATTCTTCAAATCGTAATGTAGCCGCATTTTTGGTTCTCGAAGTATTAGCCGTCAAAGTTGGTACGAGTATATAAAAAATTGCATAAAACCCCGTAACGCGTTACGTTACGCTAGTTATAAATTAAATTGGAAGAGGCAAATTCTAATATGACAAACTAAATATGGACGCACTTTGTATGAACAATTTTATGAATAAGTATTTTTAATTAAGCATGATACATTAGTTCTTTTGTTTTATGAAAATATAATTTCAATTAAAGCAGTTAGTATAACTGAAGCAATACAAATAAATTTTGTTAAAATACGTTGGTGTAATTTAACGCAATACTAAGACAGCACATTAGTTATTAAATAAGATAAACGTTGCGATATTAAAAATACCATAAATCGTACAATATAATAAATATCCAATTGATGCAGTGAGTCATGCAATAAACTCAAACCACGAAATCAGATAGTTATTTATAGTAAAATACATATCAGAAAGAACTCAGGTTCATAAATTATATTGATACCACAAATAGGTAAACATTTTAATGTTATGCATTTTCACGTAAAATTAAAGACGCTTTTGTACATCAGTCATTGGAAATAATTTCATTTAATAATACACCGAAACAATTACAGCTACAGGTTTTAATCTAGTAGTTCTTTAAGACCCAGATTACGTAAAATTCACGAACATTAGATTGCAAATATAATTTAATCATTTTAACACAATGTATTCATTTATACTGTGGAAGACATTAACATTTAATGCTAACTTAAATAATCCATAGAAAGTCATGCATCAATTACCTGATAAGATTTTATAGGAAAAGAAGTGGAGTAGCTACATCCGAGAAAAGATGAATAAATTAATAATTCGCGAACAGATAATTAAAACGGTTTAAATATAGTCATTCGGGCGGGTAATAAGGCGACAGACCCGCGCTGTAGGAGACGGCATAAAACACAGTTTCAAGTTGAAGTTGAGCATATGGATTCCTCGCAAGAAACGTACACGGCAAACGACGTGAATTGTTGACATACGCTTGTAAGTGTAGGGTAGGTTCACATACGCGGGGGCGAGGATATAATGTCCTAACGACGAGGTTAAAGAAATGGGTTAGGTCCTGGAGAGTTCTTCCTCCATTAAGTTGGAATTTTGTTTAATTAATGTTTAGTTAAGAGAGCTGTGTTAGCTCAAAAGACAAAAAATTAGCATTTTGGAGGTGTCTGAACAACCTGAAAGTTTTAAGGATTGGAATCAAACAGTGATTAATTTTATGAGCTTTTGTGTTACTTTTTAATAATGTATAAATTATTAAATGTGAACGCGTTGGCATTTATGTAGTAGGAAATGAAGCCAACGTGAAAATTTACTGAGGTTATTGTAACAGGATATTCAGTCACCCCAGTGATGGAATCGTATTAAAAGAAGCATTTTATTTTAGAATTTTATTTAATTATGATAAAACTTAATAGTGTTTTAAGATATTTTAACGAAAGGGAGCGTATAACGTGATACACATAGAAACCTAAGCAAAAGAGAACCATGCAAAATAACAGTATTTCGTGCAAGAATAATATTGAAGGAATTGAAGTGACAGGGAGTTTAGCGTCTCCTAGTTATAACAAGAAAGCTTTTAGGGGTAAGTGATTTTGTAACGTTGTGGTTTTCATTCCAGATATTTTATTTTTCTGTTATTTTTTATAATTTTCCATAGGAAACTACTCCGCACCATTGCAATTAGCCGACGCACTTTTATACTGTTGCGGGGTCCCCGTCCTTTTAGCGCTCATCAAAATTTATTAACTTAGTGCTCACTTTAGCCTTAACAATGGTCTGATGAATCAATGTTTTTAGTGTTTTAAAACCTTATTCTGTTTTCAACCTCAACACATACGCGGTTCTAAAAAATTTGACTTAAAAAAGGATAGGAGTGGTTGGAAAGTTGACTTTAACTTTTTTGTACAGATGACGAGGTGCAGCAAAATCCTTAATACTTAATGCTCCAAGTCACACTTAAGGCTTCGAATATACTAGATTATGATCTACTAGAAAGTCGGTTATAATCCTTGTTTGTGGTGTGGAACTCGAACTAGTAAAAAATGTTGTAACTCTAGTTGGTACTTTATTGTACTCCAAACAGAAACCCAGTACAAGTTTATTCAGATTATGTGTGGTCAAAAATTATACTTGGAAAACTGGTAGAACATTACTATTATTAAACTGTATGCAATATTAACTTATCTTAACTAGTTGCCTATCTCTATTTGTGGTTCGTTATCTTTTAATTTATAATCAAGCACACTATCTAATTTCGAAGAATTATATTTTCTGTTTCCAACTTACACGACTTTTTTCGTATATTGATTTGTAAATGTATTAATAAGAAATCTATAATTCTACATAAAGGATTTATTAATTTCAAAATTGTTGTAACTACATAATGAAGCACTAATGAAGTATCGAAGGTGTTATTACATAAGCTAGCTTGTTACACTGTCACCAATAGTCTTATGTAATAAAACCTTCGATACTTTTAAAATTAAATAATAAATTAAATAAATCGTAATTTAAGTGTCACATACAAAAACCGTTTTTATACTGTTTTCTTACTTCACATAAGTAACAAATACACTATTAAGACTACCTTCACTAATCTGACAAAAAAATAATTGTATTAGCAAAACTGTAACATTTATTTTGGCTGAGGTTTAGCCATGTGACAACGTGCTTAGCACTTTATAAAATATTTGTACATTCCTTACTCTAAAAACACATTTTATTATCTCTTAGAATTAAGTTTGATTTTGAATATATACTCATGTATACTCTTGTTCTAGAAAATAAAACTAGACACAGAGATTATTAAGTTTATTCACAAATTTTTCTCCTTCATCTACTTTATATAAATAAATACGTTTACAAGTAAGTTACTAATTGGTTAATTCCTTTGAGCATGTCTTTCAAAACACGACTAGTGTGGATCTGAATACATATCAGGGGTGTCATTCATTCATTGTTCATTCCACTGTTAACCTCTTCCTTTATTTTGTTGGTTATCTGAATCGTTCGAGTAACGTTCGTCTCTTTTAATATCTGACTATCTCTGGTGCAGAAATCGCCAATGTTAATATATCTATCGCTTAACATGGGGTTACCTATGGTACGCATTTTCGATTTAAACGCATGACGTTTTACTACAAATAATTTTATAGATGTCTTACCTCAGGTGGAAGATGAAGCCACACATATTCGGACCCGTCCCATATTTTACGGAAAATTTTTGATTGTTTCGTCGAACCATACGTATTATAATTTGATAACACAATTGATTTTGTGGCCTCCAAATATAACTCAAAATATAACTCCAAATCCAACTCCAAGTTTAATTTCAAATCCAACATCAGTACTCATATCTACAGTTTATCTACGATCATGCTTTTAGTTTTATGTTTTACGTTAAATATCGTCACATTCCTCATAAATTTCTCTTAACGTTTTATATGAAAAACTACTATAAAAGACAACAATTTTACCTACATCATATAAAATATCTGAATGTCGGGTTTTTTCTTTAATGGAATCTAATTACCTTTAATTGCAAATATTTGGTGGACAAGACGTTGTTCCACTGCGAAAGTCGAAATTTTGTCAGCTGTAACTATTTGAACAAGGTGTTTGATAACTTCTATATGTTCTCTACATGCTGCCATGTGGAACTCAAAGAAAACTAAAATGTAAATAACAATCTAAAATAGTTGCTTACTCCAGGTCTGAGTTATACTGTAATTTCTCTAAAAGTGTATAAACATTATAAACGAAATTTTTACACATGCCTAAATTATCTATGTGAGTATTCACAAAAGTGATTTTGCCATCTGCTTATTTTTTTACTTAGCTAAAATATACTCTTAGATATTTATTACTGCTTATAGTCTAACTCTGTGAACATATGATTTCAATAAATTTTCTACGGGTTAAAGATCAGCAATAGTGTAGTATAAAATTGAATCTGTTGTCTTTACAAAAAACTTATTTAAACGTTTGTAAAAAAAACATTGTATTATGACTGTGATTTCCACAGAGTGAATATTTATCATTTTAACACTATATAGAAATACCTATTCATATTTTAAGAACCAATATTTCAGTATACAAAGTTTAGTATTGTTCTTGCTTCAACTTGCGTTTGATTTCTAATGTTTTTAGTGCAAGTGAGAAAGAAACTGAAAGTAATCACATCAAGAACCTTAGGGGATTTATCTGTGAATAACTTCCTCCTCCTAAGATTGGTCATTTGCAAACTCCGCAGCCATTAAAGGCCGATGCTAGCTCTGCCAGAGTATATTTACTTTATGCTCTGTAGTACACCAATCCTTTATATCTCATTGAAAAATGGGACGGTGTAACACCAATTATTTATATATACAAAGATTGTTTTGGTACCAAATAATTTAGCATCACTTAATATTTTCACGTTTCACCCTACCTAGAAGTCGTGCGTTACATAAAAAAATGTATACAGTCATCTATATGATAAAAAAATTACTTATTTGTATCCCATGGAGCTTTAATACTAAGACGAAACGTCATGCACATTGTGAATTAATAGCACATATTAAAAATTGGCTGCAGAATATCTTCTCCTTCTTTTTAATTGACGATTAGTACTCATGAATTTCCTTCAAAAAGAATCTGCCGTGTATCAAAAATCTTATTAAACTATATGAAATGGCATGGCTATTTCTTTCAAGCTAAATACTATGGAACTACGGTTAACAAAAACAACAATGTGATTTATTATTAGGAACAAATTTCATTTTCTTAATACACAATATCCGTTCAATATTGAGAACCGATAAGGTACTTTTCTATAAATTCGTAAACTATTGATTAATAGAAATTTATTGCACTGCGGTATTAAAGTGTTTATTACAAGGGTTTTGTTTAATAAAACGGTATTCTTGTTTTTCCGATTCATGTACTTCAACAACAGCTTGTATAGTTTAAAATACACTTCATCAAGTTGCGCTACAGTAAGCCACTCAAAAGCTTAACAATGTTTATTTGAATGGAGCAGGTGTTTATGTGATATATTCATACACCGATAGAATATTGCACTTGTAGTGTAGCACTGGGAATTCATATGTAAGATAAAGAATGACGAAGGCAAGACGGTGGTGTGTCTTGAGAGTACTAAGTTATCCCAAGGGGATGTAGCCTTCATTTACGTCGCTACGCGTTGGTTTACCACAACTACTAGCAAACCGCAAGCACATTTTGCAAGCTAGACAATGGCATGTTAATGTCGATACAATGATAATGTAATAATGTAGTCGTGTATTGTAAAGCTGTTACATTCATTAATTTAAGTTGTACTATACGCTGTTAAAAGCATCATATAATAGATCTGCAGTATCAGTGTCAAATCTCCAAATCACTTGCTAGTGTAGACTGCGCGTTTTATAAAGTGCGTATTAGTTTACCAAAACGGAAACAAATGCGTCAGAGCCGCCAACATTATTGATAGCCAACCTGTGTAGCCGGTTGGTTAAGCTTCATTCTGCACATCGTAAAAGCGAGTGTTACATCATGGCTGCCTTATGTCTACGTGGTATTATAAAATTTCGAAAATGCTCCTAGAGAACACTTTTACTGATTGCTGGATTTACCGTTTAAAATCAAAAGTAAAATGGGTTTCTTTTCTGCTTATGAATAGATACAAAAGTTGCCGTTTCTTTTTGCTGGTACGCTTTATAGAAATTAACTCATAATCCGAAGGAATATCGATTTTGGCGATATTTGTGAGGCACTGTGTATAAACAATTAGGTATACGTTCTTGAAATGAAAAAAAAGGAACACGACATTAAATTATTATTATTTATTATGAAACAAACAGATTAATAAAAATATAAGTAATAAATACTTGGCTAAAAAGGCATATGATAAAATACTTTTAATTATAAACATAGAAAGCAAGCAGACATTATTTAAACTAACAAAAAAATTATTCCTTGCATAATTCTCTGGAACACTCTAGACAAATTGCTTTGCAGCATTTAATATACTTGTAAACAATATTTCGATGTCTTTATATCGGCAAGTACAGAATTTCTTATCTACTTTATTACTTCTGATTGCTGGTGGATATTCGTCTTGTCAAAGAAAAATGCTTCCGGGGGTTGGTTGCCTACCGGGCGTGTCCTCAGGCGGTGGATTAGGGGCCCCACTTGCACCAACCTAGGAATTCGGATGCTGCACGTGGGTTTCGTAGCCGGGAACGCCTCATCTATACAATGACCAAGAGATGTCTGAGGGAGATAAAATTCGCTACATTGCCATGAGAGTGAAGGTCGCGAACCAAATCACACCCACCGAGCTGTCGTGTCGTGACCAAAGGTATTGCACAGGTGTAAACGGCGACGAAGTTCTAAGAACTACGCTAGACCAGGCCTCCTTGAATACAGTGGTTAAGTCTCGCGGGCAGGGAGATGTGGGGGTCCTGGCTTAACATCCGGGACCAAGAGGAGACAACCTCCCAAACTACCATCTGAAACGGGGTTTAGAAGAGTTCCAGGGAACTCTTGCTGGTCGTAGTAGGAGACTTCCCGGGGCATCGGTATACCCTTTTTTGTATCTCTCCTACAAGATCCTCATACTTTCCCAACCTCCCTAATAATTGTCTATCCTCTAAGGTGTTAGATAGTAGATTGTTTTTCGCTATGGTTTTAAGAGCTACCCTCGTGCTTGTGCCGAGCGAGGCGACTCACGTCGATGGATGAAGGGATCCCGCTGGCTGAGCTTGACTCGAGACGGGATAGTTCTTGGGAAGAGAAATACTCCACTTTGGCCCGGATTTTACCTAGACGAGAGGCAGGCAACCGGTACTGCAAGTGGTCGGTGCAGCTTACATCTGCATTAATACGAGCGACGCTAAGTTTGTCTGTAACCCGTCCTTGGTGCTATATCTTCCTGGTGGCCTTGGCATCAATAATGTCCCTTTTGAGCTCCGTGGCGTGTGACAAGCCAGAAAAATAAACATTCTTTTTAACCAGCATGGATGTTAAAATTAATGTAGACCATGTAGAGGGTATTCCAGTTGATATCCCTCAAACTATGTTGCAGGCTCCATTTCAACAAAACACTTCACTGCAGCAGTAGCAGCAGGAACGAAAACCCCTGCAAGAATGGGTACAATCACGATCTGCGAGGAAGAGGTTAAGTGGGGCAGTGCAAAAGAGAAGGAGAAAAGCCTGTTTCGAGGCTCCATTTCAACAAAACACTTCACTGCAGCAGTAACAGCAGGAACAAAAACCCCAGTAATAATGGGTACAATCACGATCTGCGAAAAAGAGGTTAAGTGGGGCAGTGCAAAAGAAAAGGAGAAAAGCCTGGTTAGAGGCACAGACTGGCGCTGGCAGAGAGAATGGCCTTTTGGCTACCCCGTTTACCAGTAAGGCGGTCATGCAACTACGGCAACCATCTGTGAGCTTGGCTGCAGGAATCTCCTCGGATGGTCAACCTAGCCCTACAGCCAGCCTACCCTCTGAGGAGGTGACAAGGTAGCCGGACTAATCTATAGGGTTAGGAGAAACAGTGTTAGCCCAGGGACAGGCTTGCTATAAGGCAAGTCGGCCCCGGGTTCTGCCACCACCTCCAACCAAAAAGGCGCCCGCCCCAATAGAATACTACCCAGTACTTTGGGACAAGGCAAGAAGAGGGTAAGATCTGAGGGCACCCCGCCCCAGAATAGATCTGAAAAAAAAGAGTGGGTGGATCATACCACTCAAATACATGGATCCGCAAACTACAGAGAGCTTGCAACTAGACATCTCCAGATAGCAACTGTTGACACAAGTAATTCTTAGAGCAGATCGTGCAGGGATTCTGCAAATAGAGCTGGAGAAGGTGCTGGACAATTGTTTGTTTGCCTCTCAGGACAACTCTGTTCGCCCACGTTTGGGCGGTGGTGGTCATAGGCGAGAGCCTAAAAGTATCATGCGTGGATAACCACTCCCTAGCGTTGTTAACGGAGGCAGTTCGCAACCTCACGCTACTGTGGGAGGCTGCATGCCTAGAGGTCGTGCTAATGAACAAGCTCCTCAGACTTCTAAAGGCGGTACTGTGAATTCCGGGTGTACTGGAAGACACAGAGGTCGTCCAGCGACGTCTGAGTGTCCAAAACCTTTGGGTAAATGTTGCCCAATGGTGCATCTTCCATACAGCCACTAGGGATTAACGTTAAAGAAGGCTGGTTGTTTTTGGCGTTGGGGCGGATGATAATAAAACTATGTATAGTAAGGGGAAAGCTGTTCTATAAGTTCACCTACCTAAACCTAAACCTACGGCAGTCTTTGCTCAGGAATCGCCGCAACCTAAAGTTATCCCAGGTGGGCAATTGGAACCAGTAGCTCTGTTGGAGGCACACCAGTCAACGACCTTTTTACCAGAGCCAACATCACTGCACCTCACACTCTAGAGGCAGTGGGTTCGGAGTACTCTGAACTCCTATTTGATGAGTAGTTGGTTGCGGAGTGTAGGAATGCATCTCTGAACAAACCTAAATGATACCAAAATACACCTTCTTACCACTAAAGTTCAATGACAGGTATAACTATCAAGCAGATTAACTTGCAACTTTGTATGGCGTGTATAGCTACTGCATGCAGACGTCTTGCCACCATGAGTAATAAACTCAAACATTGCGGGATTAGGCAGCCTAAAAGGAAATATATACGTTGATATCAAACACGACAAGCCCAGGGCATGTATTTTTGTACCAAGTCGTATACAAGCCACTTTTTTGCCACAACTGAGTGGCCATACAACAGCCGTCCAGGTAAATTGCAATCTTGAGGTCAAGTATGAATTGGTTATAGTTTTAGCATACCTTCCAATAGATGACAAGTCCCTCCCACCTCCGAATAAGGTGGTCAATGTCATCAATTATTGTGAAACAAACAACAAGTATCTCATGATAGGCGGTGATTCTAACTTTCACCACACAGTTTGAAGAAGTCGTGATATAAACGAGGCAAAGCACTACTCGATTTTTTTTTTAAGTAAAAGCTGGAAATTCTAAACTGGGGTAATGAACCAACCTTTGTTACGTCCAGATTTCAAACGGCAATTGACCTCACCTTGGCACCATCTAATATTTTAGAACATATAACCTGCTGGCAAGTGCTGCCGAAGCCATCCTTGTCAGATCATAGGATGATTAGCTTCAAACTGAAAAGCCAAATACAAGCAGTACCATTCTGCTCCCATGCACCCTCTCATTGTAGTTCGGGCAGTGGCTGAAAGAGTGGTAAGTGCAAACAAAGTAAAATGGTCTGTTAACTGTTTTCAGCCATTCAAATGCCCAGCTTCAGATACAATTTATCCAGACTTACAATGTGGCCTGGACATCTTGCTCCCACACCAAATACAAGTCCTTAGAGGCTGTAATGCTAATAAATACATCCCTAAGACCTGGCGGAAAACCAAGGTAGTCTTTATACCAAAACCAAGCAAAGGTAATTACACACTAGCCAAATCATACCGACCAATCAGTCTAACGACTTTCCTGTTAAAAAACTTGGACAGACTACGTGATCTAGACATAAGAGGAGAAGTTCTTGCTACCAGACCTTTCATCCCAACCGACACGCATTTATCACTGCGAGATCAACCGAGTCTGTCCTTTAGTTGTGGGGCGCATCGAGGACTCCCTCAATAAAAAGGAATCCACACTGAGAGAATTTATAGAAATCAAAAACGCGTTTGACAAAACGACCTTTGGTAACATCCAGGAAGCATTACAAGAACGAAAGGTCGACAAAATGTATAATAAATCTACTAATTAACTGAGCATTCAGAATCAACGTGAGAGGGGGTTTGGTTAGAGGGACGATAAAGGGAGGCTGTCCGCAGGGTGATCTACTTTCACCCCTACTATGGGACATAGTAGTGGGCAGCCTCCTCCGTCGGCTGGACCGGGCTAGCTTGATTGGATATGCGGATGACGTTACAATCTTACTGGTGGGTAAACATGAACAAGTGTTTTGCAACCTTATGCAAACAGCACTTCGACTCGGTGAAATATGGTGTACAGAACACTCGTTGACTGCTAACCCAGCGAAAACTGAGTTATCTTTGTTCAGAAGGAAAAGGAAAGTTGAAGTATCTATGTTGCTAACACTTTTTAAGACACCCTTAGACCTTTTAGCTGCAGGCAAGTATCTGGGAATAATACTTGACAGCAAACTAAACTGGTCTACACACATACAAACAGAAATAGCGAAAGCAAGCATAATGTTCTGGCAATGCAGGCAAGCAGTACACAGACTAAAGGGGGTATGAAATAAAAAAAGAGCTAGGTGGAAACACCAAGCTATTCTTACAGAAGAGATCAGTAAAATTCCCCTTGGGCAGGCCGTAGGGGACTCTATGTCACCAATACTGTTAATAGAAAGACACTTTAGCATTCCTACAGAACCTACTAATAAAACCGTAGCAGAGATATCCATCTTTACAGATGGCTGCAAAATGCTGGAGTGTACGGGTGCAAGAATTTTTTCCTTTGACCTGGACCTCAACTAATACTTGGCACTCGGCACCCTAGCAACTGTTTTTCAAGCAGAAGTGATTACAATAATCGAGAGCGCAAACATCATTAAGGAAAAAAATGTCCGAAATAAATCCAATAGAATAATTAGCGACAGCAGGCCAACACTACTTACAATCTCTATTAAGTAAACGACTTCCATAGTTATACATAAGTGTATTAAAGCCCTGGAGGCAGCTTCTAAAAGCACAAGTACCTTTGAACTAACCTGGCCTAGGCCACACGCTTGAAATCAGGGAAATGTTCGGGCAGATTTACTTGCAAAGCAAGGCTCGGCCAAAACTCTTGCGAGACCAGAGCCGACCATTGCTATATCGCCTACTCTGATCAGCAATCTGTTTAAAAAAACACCTCAGCCATTGTGAAATGCGGACCAACATGGATAAATGCCATCAGGCCAAGGAAACCATTGGATCACTATCGGCACAGTTGGCTAAAATCTGTATAAAGTTTCTACGTTAGAAATTGCGCCTTCTTGTAGGAATAATAAGTAGGCAAGGCAGACTAAATAAACACATGCATACCATAGGTTTGGTACAAGAACCATTTTGCCACGAATGCTATATGGATGACGAGATTACTGCACACATTCTATGTACTGCTCAGCGCTCATCAAATTACGAGGATCCATGCTGGGGGACATCTGGCCCGACATGGTCATTCTTTTTTGATACGAATGACGCTTGATAACTGGTTGTTTTTGCCATAATGTTAGCCAAACATACTTAAAATTATGTTCCATGGTCTTTGGTTCTGCACGTCTTAATAATAATTTATTAAAGGGGCCTAGGTTTTGACATAGACCAATTCACGATCACTGTTGTTTTCAAGTAGTTTATGATTGGTTACGATAGTTGTTCTTTTTCCTTAGTATCTTGCCTCTTACCACCGCTAGTGTCGAACACCTCACGATTACGTCCAGTATATCATCAATATGCCGTTTTGGAAGTTGATGAACAACTTCAATTTATTGGGTATTAATATCCACATCTGTAAGATTTACTTGCTGTTTAAACGATTCTTAAAAAATTCTACTTGTCTTTCTTCTACTGTAATTTTGCATGTCGCCGTCGATTTTCACCGTGTTCCTCTAAACTATTCATTTTACTTCCAAGCTGTAGAATTTTAGCATTCCTTTAACGTTTTCTTCAGATAATTTTCGCATTATTGGCATCTTTAAGTGAAATACCTCACGTTTCAGATCATCGTGAAAAGTAGATAAACTCTTAATAATGTTTTGCATGTCGTCAACCATATTATTATATTTATCTAATTTGTTAAAAATAATCGTAAACATTTGATGTATTCGTTATCCTTGTCGCCACCTCCCGATGATTCTAGTTTTGACGGCTAATCGTCATTTCTACAGTTTAAATATTTACAAATATTTTTATTTTTGTTGACATTCGCGAATACGTGTGTTCTGAATATCCTGAACATGCATAATGCAAATTACTATTACAATACTTACAAGTTATGTTGTTTCCATCTTATGGTAATCCAGCATTATATTCATCCTTGATTTATATTTTCTCTCAAAGGTTTGGTTATATCAATTAAATTAAACACGCAGTTAACGATATATCGAGAGTACATATTTCGCTTATGGTAAACACCCTTGCCAATTCAATAAATACGTTTCCTTTCTTACTAAACACGAAATACACAGTAGTCGCGAAGCGTCTCATTACACGTTTGAACGTTTCAAGAATTGAACCAACATAATAATAATACTAAAATTAATGAAACTGTCTGAAATTCAATCTGTTTCTTGGTAATTGACCAAAAATCCTCAACTTAATTTCCTTTTTAAGTACAATTTGTTAATAATTAAACTGCATGTAACCTATCATACAGAAACTAGAAACAAAATTACTTTTCTCTTGAATTTCATGGCTGAAATACGTCGCCGATAAAGCTATTTCTGCTACGTTATTTACTAGAACGTGCAAATAGACGCCTTTGGCTAAAAGATAGCTAACTGGAAGTAAATACTATTTACTCTTCACAAAAGTTTCTATATCGTTTCAAATTCCGAGCATCGATGTATGCATGCCTGCTTTTACTACCGAAAACTTTCCTTACGCTTTAAGAGAAATTTACTTGATGTGCAAATAATATATTGTAATGAATATGCAAACGCTAATAGAAACTCGGTTGGCATTTAATACGAGACAAATTAGACCAAAGTACTTAAATTCAATTTGTTGATTTAGTTTAAAAATAAAAATATTCTCTAGATATTGTCATACAGAGTAGCTGCATAAAGTACCCTTTCTTATGGGATCAATTTTTTCATATTGGAATAGAAAGCACTTTTAAAATGCCATGCTCATGTGTCTGTCATCGTATTAACTGATGGAGTGCAATACGTCAAGCACGCTTTCAGTACGCCTTTCGAACTAAAACTAAACCCCTAATTCATAAAAAGATTAAGTACGTCAACCTACAACACGTGGTTATGAATGGACATTTAGAAAATTCGGAAACTGTTTTACTTTCATAAATTACTTTATATCTTGCAATAAGGTTCACTTGAGCACCATTAAGTTGGCGAAGAACTTTGTTATAAAATAATAATTCTAAACTACTTGGTATACAGCTTATGGATTAGTCCTGCCTTTCAACACATGCAATATTCAATCAGGAGAAGCTAATCCATTGTTTTTAAATCATCATCATTAGGTCTTCAGTTCTGAAACTTGCTACACGCCTACCCTCATTGTTTCCTATTCTGAACTAACTTACACATTTCCCTGAATTTTGCACAGTCTGCATCTAGTTCTACATCTACCTTCTTTTTCCCATCTCTGCTTGTAATATATCCCATACTATTCTCCAAAAATGTCTTAGAACGTATTCTGCCCGTCTATTTCTCCTATTTTTTTCCACAGATATCTTCATTCCCCTACTATTTCTATAACCTATTTGTTATTAACTTTGTCTGTCCATGCTATCATCCTCATACATCTTCAGCACAACATTTCAAAAGTCTGCTACCGTTTTTCTGTCTGCTTTTCCTACTGCCCGTATTTCATATAGGCATACTGTGCTGTGCTCCACACATATGCTTTCAACAATTTTCTTCTTGTTTCTATGTTGGTTGTTTTTGATCATAGGCGCTGCTCTTTTTTGTTAGGTGCAGTTCGATCCCTTCTATTGTCTTATAACTATATATCCTATTTCTCTAACATTCAGTGGTAGTGAAGGAGAGTAAGCAGCAGTGGCGGCTAGTACCGAATATATTTGGTAGTGCTGTACCGCTAATGTACAAATATTTTATTGTTTTTTCTTAAATATAAGTGGAAAACGTGTATTTTTTTTATCACATTGGTCAATCACTATTTCATTAAAATCGGGAATTGAAGTTATGATTTTTTTTCAAGTGACAGCATTGAAAAGACCGTTAACCTATCTCCACATATCGAGTTTCTTAAAAAAAAGTCTTTACACGGTTTAGAGTAGAAAATTGCGTTCGGTTTCAACAGTGGACATTTGATAAATATCTGTATTGAACTGCTTTTTATAAGTTTTACCACGACTTGTACCAGGAATTTCAATGTTCATTTCTGGTATAGGACGACCCTGATTTTTAATAGCTAATTGCTCTTGAAAAATAAGCTGAGAGAATCATTATTCATTTAAATTAAAAATAACATGTATTTTAGAAACGATTAATGTAGCAAACGTCCTCAGGGAACAGTGTAAAAGTTTATTGTTGGTGAACCTAATTATAATTACACTAATATGCAAACTTACTAACTATACACTGAAATTTCAAACGCAAATGTTTATTCAGTTTTTAATCTGTGAATAACAACTGGTGATGGGTTAATATGATATTAAAATAGCGGATATGAAATTTATAAAGATAACGAAAGATGAAATGCGTGACGCGATGTCTACAAGAACCGGAAAGCACACAAAACTTGTGAACGATTCGAATAGCAATAGACAAATGCGCTGCAATTTATGCAGCACGAGCTTGGCTTAATAAGGTCGTTTCCTACTATGATCGTATTTGCGCGAAATGTTCCGACGCTTATCCGAACTCGCAAATAATAGCTGCACAACAACGTAGTTAGACAGTGATTATGTCGATTTTCCTTGTCGTATAGAGTTGTAGCATGTTTACTGTATTATTGACCAACTGTTTTAGACATTCAATTTAGGAATTCATAATACTTTTAATGGCTGGTTATCGACCTCTTTTATACTATTGAATGTGTTTGTTCGTTGCTGGTTCTTGGTGGTTCTGCAGCTCTACAGCACTTATAGAGTAGCCGCCACTGGTAAGCAGCCTCTGGCTGCCAAGTTTCCCAGCACTTGAACTATTGCGCATTTAATATTTTCTGCAAGATATCTTTTCGCCCAGTCAACTTAGTTGCAGATATTTCACAACCAACACCTGTAGTTGTTTATAATAATCATCAGATTTATCTGCGCTTATTTCTTTGTCATTAGGTTTTCCGTCTCAAAACTGGTTGGACACATACCTCCACTTATTTATATTCTGAGGTAGCTTACACAGATTCTTAAAATTTTCACACAGCCTATATACAACTACGTTCTCCTTCTATTGCTTTCTATCTGTATGCCCTATTTCACCGAAATTCAGTGGTATGTGCAGGGGATGCGGCTCCTCGGCGTAGTGTGTCACAGTTCAAATTAGAAATCTAATCGAAACCAAACTAATAGTCTCCTTTGGGGAAAACTGATGGCAAATAATTAAGCCACGGCTTGGATAATATAGGGTCGGGATTCGTACAACGTTGAGAAGACACAAAGGCTCTGCAAAGGAGAAGAAAACCCAGAGCGCAGAAAGGGCGCCAAGGTCCAGGAGAACAATATAATAAAGACACTGATAAGTCCGGGGACCTAACGGACTCCTATAGTTTTCCCAGCGCAAAATGCAAGAGCTGTCACTTCTAATAGAACAAGAATTATAACATGGTATTTATTGTAGTTTAGCCTGAATAATAAAAAAACGAGCAATACAATAAGAATAAATATAAATGTTTAGGTTTGTAGCGAGAGCTTGGTGAGTAGACCATTTTCAGGCATCCTGCCACCTCATTTCCTCCAGAATCCCTCATTTCCTCACTCATCTGGACCAATTTACATGTAAATTCCCATAAGGAGTAAATGAGGGAGATGAATCCCCACCTGCGCTCTCCCTGTGGAACTCCTTGTGGAATTTTTTACCAACCATTTTGATTACGTCACACCCGCATTCTTTCCACCCGCGAGATAAATCTTTCTCCACATTTCCACCCACGAGATAAACCTATCTTGTTTGGTATCAATTAATATTAGATTTTTCTCAGCTACCCGAATTTCTAGGAATTTCTTAGATTGCGCCATCCCCAAGAGAGCTACCCCAATTTTAAGATTTCTTACCTGTAGCGACTTTTGAGCGTTCTTATAAATTTTTTTATACATGCGATACATCTTGTTAGTCTAAAATTTTACGCAGAATTCGAATCTGTAAACAGATTTGAAATCGGACCACGCCCTGCAAAGTTATACCCCTTTAAAGTCCTGATCTTCTAAATTTTGCTCTTTGCTCTATAAGCAATACTAACAAATAGTTTTCCTCGTCTAGCCATTGCATCTTTCGAGATAAACCTATCTTGTTTGGTATCAATTAATATTAGAATTTTCTCAGCTACCCAAATTTCTAGGAATTTTTAGATTGCATCACCCCAAGGAGCTACCCCAATTTTAAGATTTCTTACCTGTAGCGACTTTTGAGCGTTCTTATAAATTTTTTAGTCATGCGATACATCTTCTTAGTCTAGAATTTTACGCAAAATTCGAATCTGTAAACAGATTTGAATTCGGACCACGCCCTGCAAAGTTACACATATACCTTCTGCGAGATAAATCTTTCTCCACATTTCCACCCACGAGATAAACCTATCTTGTTTGGTATCAATTAATATTAGAATTTTCTCAGCTACCCAAATTTCTAGGAATTTTTAGATTGCATCACCCCAAGGAGCTACCCCAATTTTAAGATTTCTTACCTGTAGCGACTTTTGAGCGTTCTTATAAATTTTTTAGTCATTCGATACATCTTCTTAGTCTAGAATTTTACGCAAAATTCGAATCTGTAAACAGATTTGAAATCGGACCACGCCCTGCAAAGTTACACATATACCTTCTGCGAGATAAATCTTTCTCCACATTTCCACCCACGAGATAAACCTACCTTGTTTGGTATCAATCAATATTAGAATTTTCTCAGCTACACAAATCTCTTTAAATTTTTAGATAGCGCCATTCCCCGAGAGCTACCCCAATTTTAAGATTTCTTACCTGTAGCGACCTTTGAGCGTTCTTATAAATTTTTTTATACATGTAGCACATCTTGTTAGTCTACAATTTTATGTAGAATCCGAATCTGTAAACAGATTTAAAATCGAACCGCTCCTTACCATTTTACACACACCTCTAAATTATAAATTTCCTGCAGCTTATACCTAAAAGAAAATCTAAAACCATTCTTAAAACTTTTATTACAGACAATTTTACTAATACAGTTTAAATTTTGTAAACCACATTTCTAAATACATATTTACAATTTTTATTTTCAACCTAGAACTTGTCATATCGGGTCATACTTATTAATATTTATTTCTAAATAGAGCACTTTTTCCAAAGACCAACCGGACTCGCATGTTTCAAATTCCTCTGATTTTGTTCGCATGGTTTCGCTTAAGACCTCGAACATATTTTCCAGATTACTAGAAGTCGTTATAACCACATTTTTTGTGTTAAAGGATTTCACATCGGACTTCTCTTCCCCCATTTTGGTGTAAACGCTGTAGAGTTCGCAGTAGACTTTTACTGCTGTATGTTGTATTCTTTTTTCATTTATTAATCGAATAAATCGCTCTTTCTGCTTCCAAAGAAACTCGGACACTCCATCGTCGACGCTGGCGTTATTTATGCGATAGCTAGCCATACGGTTGTTAAACGCTGTGCTAATCATTTCTACGCCATCTTCGCCAGTAGCGGTAACTGTGGCATTTTTATGTCTGTTGCTTCTCAGGTGTGCGGTATATGTATTCTTTTCCATTTCGAAATCGCATACTGTACACATAATTCGTGGTTGTTTCGTACAAGACCCTTTAACAGCTGGCGGAGCTGAACGTTTAAGGCTTAATGACATACCGTGCTGTTTTTCCTTGTGTCGCAGTAAGTTGTCCATTCGCGTAAAAGCGAAACCGCAAGTCCCACAGTTTAAGTACTTTGCTGCGGACGGCTTAACCCTGGGCGATGTTACACTACGACATTTGTTCTGGTGCCGTTTGAGAGCATTTTTCCAGGTATAGGAAGCACCGCAAGGGTTGCACTTATAAACGTTTGCAGGTACCATTTTAGTACAAAACAAAACCCGCACTATAGCACTTTGGTTAAACTTGTAATCTAGCTAACTAAAAAGCTTACTCGAGCATACCTGATTTATGTTCCTTATAGAATGCATACCGAAGGTTTCCGAAGACGACCGAACGATGTTGAGGATTCGGCGGGGAACTAAATGATGTCATATTCCTTGCTGCTCGTCCAATACATTTAGCGCTAATGCATGCACCTGCTTCGCTTCGTCGATGGTGTGAATGCCGTTAGTAGAAACACCGGAAAACATCTTCCATGTTATACGGATCGCATGCATATTAAAAATCCAAAAGGGTGGTAGCACACGCACACAAATTGTGTGCAAGTCGTGCTGTAGAAGATGCAATGCTACTATAACCAAAACACTTTAAACCATTACTAAGAAAATACCAACTTGTTGTCTACAGGATACTTACAACAATTTAATTTTAAATAACTTCTACGTCATATTTTAGGAAATGGGGGGCTTGAATATTTTTCCAAATGAATCACCAAGCGAAAGTATATGCTTAACGGTATTAGAATTACCCATTAATTTCCTATTTTTACGACCGTGGTTAATTATAGATTGAAATTTAATTTGTGCACGCTCGAGCTTCTCGTAAACTAACATATTTTAGAGCAACAATGCGCTGTATAATACATGCATACCCCTTCGCCGCGCTACTGCTATTCTTGTAATTGCTAGAAAAGTCACTCTCCTTTTACTGTTAGGAGCGATGCAAAGCACCATTTTTATACTTTCTATAGCACATCGCACACTTTTTCGTCTGATAATTAAATTTTGCTTCTGTAGGCTTTTACACTTTCGCATAGCGGTCGGCCGCACGTATTGATTTCTAGAACCGGTAAGTACTCGATATCCTCCAAATAGAGAATTAGATGCTCGATGTCTGTCAACTTCCAATTCCTCGTAAAAGGTAGAAAAACTCAGTCAATCATCCATTAAACTTCGACCCGCTCCTGTTCTGATAATTTACAAACATTTTTCAAACGACAATGGGCCGAGAATTTTAAACCTCCGAGGAATCTTTAAGTCGTGATCAATTACACATCCGAGCTATGCGTAAACTAACATATTTTGCAGCAACTGTATAATACATGCATACCCCTTCTCTGCGCTACTGCTATTCTTGTAGTTGCTTGGAAAAGTCAGTCGCCCTTTTTATTGTTAGGACCGATGCAAAGCACCATTCCCTACTTTCTTTATAAGTGTAGCACATCGCACACTTTTTCGTCTGATAATTAAATTTTGCTTCTGTAGGCTTTTACACTTTCGCTTATTTAAACATCTAATACGATCAATTAACCACTTTAGATTATTCTAACGGAGACAACCATACATTCCGCCATATCGTTCTTTTTAATTCCAACGATCCTATGGGCTTCACGCACTAACACCTGACGTATCTTTCCTACTATTTGTTAAACAAAACTACCGGTATCGCCATTGTGGACGTAAGCAGATGTTTGTGGATGTGTACGAGAATATGTAACCATATACATTAATTAGTCTAAGCTATTTTATTTAGTCCACAAAAACTACTATTTTTCTAATCCACAATTAATAATCGCCTTTATAGGTTTAACATTTCTACCATTACCCAATGACTGGTGCTACGTACATGGAAACTTTAATTTCTTATTGGAGAATTGTTATTCTCCGCGCACTGCTGCGTAGTTGCATGTCTACCCCTTTTGGAGGTATATGCTCGTTATAGGTTGTAAGACCCTCGGTTTTACTTAACTACAATTCGTGAGACCCCTTTAATCTTTTAATCGTATCTTTCTCGCCTACAATACAGTAGGACTTAACATTACTACCAACAAATTCTAATACTGGACCCCCATTAAATACGTCTTTAAATTTCCCTACAACTTTTTTTGTTGACAAGTGTTATATTGTATTTATTATACGCGGGGTAGTCACTCTTTTAAGATAAATATATTTTGCTAGGTATCAACTAATATTAAATTTTCTAGGGCCCCAAATCTGTAAACAGATTTTAAATAGGACCACCCCATACAAAGTTATGCGTTTTAAAGACTAATTTTTGCTCATCTTTATTTAACACCATCTTGAGAACCCTTTTTTTCCGCTAACCAAGACATATGCTTTAACCAACCGTTTCCCTAGAAATCTAAAACCGCAGTGTCCCGCGAATACCACGTGGAGATAACACGTATCCTCTGTCAACCAGGATAGAAGCCGGAAGGATTTGGAAGGTGGGAGAAGAACTTAAAAATTATGGAATCTTAAAACTAATATATACAAATCTAAACAACTATCTTATATCTTTACACCCCCATGCGTAGATTGTTGTACTATTAGGAATGATGTACCTTTTGTCATCTTCCTCGATAAACTAATTTTATTAATAAGCTGCGTATGCAAATCGTATTCTTTACTCCGGATACATACGCAGACAAGTACTCCACACCAAATAAAGAATTGGATGCTTGGTGACTGTTAACATCCGCTTCCCTCGTGTACGCCCAGACACATCCCAGCCCATGAGCACCCTGCGCATGCAGACCCTTGCCCATGCGCGCCCATGCGCGTGCACACCCCTGCCCATGCGTGCTGCCCATGCGCACCCCTCTCTGTGCGACTGCTATTTCAGGGTAACGTCACAGCCTTTTATAAATAAAGAACAATGTTATATACTATTATAAAATGTTTATTCTGACATTATACATAACAAATTTAAAAATATTTAATGCCAAGCATGGATCCATTTAAACTTAATTTTAATACAAAGTTATACACAGAAGACAGTCCTTTCTTTATGCTTGTTTGGAGTGGCTTTAATTTTATCTAATTTTATTCGCAGCTTAAAATTTAAATCGATACCCAAGTCCTCTATCTCCTTTTCTAACCAATAGTTTGATACATAGAGACCGTCTAGGTTTTCGAATTGTAAAATGTACCGAAGATTGCCTCTATATTTAAAGTCTTTGATTCCGCCGACAACCAGATCCATTCCTTCGTGTAATTCTTCCAGCTTGTGACAATCTTTTAATCGCAGCTTTCCCACTATATCCTGCATACGTATCTTGTTAGCTTGATCGACTTCTTCTTGTCGGTATTGGAGGAAATCCTTTTTCTCCCACACACCGTTGTGTAGTTGCATATTCACCACTTTTGGGAATATATGGTTGTTATAGGTTGTAAGACCCTCGGTTTTAAATGATCCGAAAGGTTCTTTACTAGGCAAATATACAATGTTTAACGGACCCCCTTTGCGTGTGGTGTACGCAAAGATTACGAAACCCGCATTCCTTAGTTCGTCTTTGTTATCTGCTATTTTGATAAATACGTTTTAGAATAACCTTTTAAAAGTATACGGATTTAGTACCATCCTTTTCTGCAAGAACGCCTACATAACTAAAAGAGTCTTTCTTACTAACCGCAAATGCATACAACTTGTAGAAACCAGATGTATCTAAGTCAGTCCATCGGCACATAAAATAATCTTTTAATTCTTCCTCATTTTCTCTAATAAGATGTTCTTTGTCTAACACATCTTTGTATTGATCGCGTATTGTCGCAGTGTTTTCCATGTAGTCCAATTTTCGCCTTTTGCATCCATTTCCTCTAATTCCAGTTGTCTTTTCCTTCCACTTACAGCGTATGGTATACATAATGGGGCAATTTCCTTTAGCGTAAACGGATAGAGTTTACTACCAATATTTACGCGTTGTCGTACAACCTCTGGACGAATGTTAGGCGTATCTATCAATCCCAAGTCCGAAATTACTATTTCTTTTGGAATTGTAGAATATGGTGTGCAGATTGTGTAAAATATGTACTACCTGCTTTAATGTAGCACTTGTGTAAGATTTTATTTTATCTTGGACATCTTCCTCTACTATCTCCAAATAATTTACAGGTAAATAGTTAAAACTAAAAGCCGAAAGCACATACTTTATCAATTTTTCCTTTTCCTCTGGTTTTTTGGACAACTTAATTTGCAAGCCCGTCAATTTCTTTGTATTGCCATTCCCCCAATACACGTACTGTAGCAGGTTATTATACACTAAACAGCAGCTATTTTGTAGCTTGTCCGATAGCTTACTCCACATTTTGGTAAGTGGTACCGAGTACATTGGTGCCTTTAGGAAGTATAACTTACTATCTTCCAATAAGGTTAAACAGTCTTTTAAGGGTTTATACACCCGTTCCGCACTGACATAGCTTCCAATTGCACAGTTGTATATTGTCGCTTCCAATCGCGTAATACCATCTTCTTTGGCCAAAGTAGACGCAAATGTTTCCCTTAAACGTACATCTGGACAACGTAAAAAATCTAGTATATGATTGCCAAGTTGTTTATTAACACCAGGACTTGTTATCTGGCACACAAATTTGTTGTAAATCTTAATTCTTGCATTGGTTGTTAGCCATGTTAAACAATCAATCCCCGCAGTTTTATCGTTGTCAACTATAATATTGCACTTTTTTCGTATTCGCCCTTATAGCAAAAGTTATGGTTTGTAGTTAAATAATTACACATCTCCATCTTGCTAAATATGCCTGCAAAATCTTGGGTTACATCCATGTCAAAAAGATAGAAATAATCTTTTCGACTTCGTCTAATATATCTGGTAGTTCCTCCAATAAAGTTTCCAACTTAACATCTGCTAGTTCCACTTTGTATGGAACACATATAGGATTTTGGAATTTTTTATTAATGCATTCGATGTCTTCTTTTCCGATAATTTCTTTTACTCTCTGGCCTATCTTGTTACTGCTTTCCAGAGAAAACGGAAGCTTAGCTTTAACACCATGCCTAGCGAAAACAAATCGGTTGAACTTTCTTCGTAGATAGCTGTTAAATGCACCACAAATTTCTTTTTTTAGGATAAACATCCGTTTGTTTGCAGATGCTTGTTCGGTGTCAGAAAGGTCACAAATTTTAACCAACATTATATTGTCACAAAATGGTTCTGTAATTGGTGTGTGTAGTCCGCCAGTCAGCATCTTTTCGCCTTCGACATAACAAATATTACCAATATCTGTCACCAGATTATTGTTGCACATATTTTCTGCCAACAGCCATAATCCAAATCGCTCATTTGTCGGTTTCACTTTATTCCCAAGAAGTTGAGAAACGTTAATCACCTTGGAGACGCTCATGTTTACCGTTCTAGCTACCGTCAAATACTAAATTGAATACGAAAATCTGTTCCCTTATGTATCCTACAGAGTGGGGCGTATATTACCGAAAATAGTCGAATATGTCGGACACCACCATATCGCTTACATTCTCTGGTTTAGGAACTGTTTTGTTATCCGACCTAGGTCGGCAGGGTTGCGCATCAACACATGTCCGGATATATGTAGGTTCCTTATATACCAAATTTAATCTCCCTGCTCACATAACCACATGACCATATGACCATATGACCACATGACCACATGACCATATGACCATATGACCACATTACCACATGGCCATATGACCATATGACCACATGACCACATGACCACATGACCATATGACCATATGACCACATGACCATATGACCACATGACCACATGACCATATGACCATATGACCACATGACCTAATTGCTTTTAATGAGTTTTCTCATTAAAACCCATTAGCACTAATTGCTTTTAATGAGTTTTCCATTAAAAAACAAGTGTGGACCTAGGTTAGATAAAGGAAAATTTAATAGGTTAGGCCAGCGCCCGGCGCTGGCCTAACCTATTAAATTTTCCTTTTATCTAACCTAGGTCCACACTTGTTTTTTAATGGAAAATAAAATTAGATAAAATTAAAGCCACTCCAAACAAGCATAAAGAAAGGACTGTCTTCTGTGTATAACTTTGTATTAAAATTAAGTTTAAATGGATCCATGCTTGGCATTAAATATTTTTAAATTTGTTATGTATAATGTCAGAATAAACATTTTATAATAGTATATAACATTGTTCTTTATTTATAAAAGGCTGTGACGTTACCCTGAAATAGCAGTCGCACAGAGAGGGGTGCGCATGGGCAGCACGCATGGGCAGGGGTGTGCACGCGCATGGGCGCGCATGGGCAAGGGTGTGCATGCGCAGGGGTGCTCATGGGCTGGGATGTGTCTGGGCGTACACGAGGGAAGCGGATGTTAACAGTCACCAAGCATCCAATTCTTTATTTGGTGTGGAGTACTTGTCTGCGTATGTATCCGGAGTAAAAAATACGATTTGCATGCGCAGCTTATTAATAAAATTAGTTTATCGAGGGAAGATGACAAAAGGTACATCATTCCTAATAGTACAACAATCTACGCATGGGGGTGTAAAGATATAAGATAGTTGTTTAGATTTGTATATATTAGTTTTAAGATTCCATAATTTTAAGTTCTTCTCCCACCTTCCAAATCCTTCCGGCTTCTATCCTGGTTGACAGAGGATACGTGTTATCTCCACGTGGTATTCGCGGGACACTGCGGTTTTAGATTTCTAGGGAAACGGTTGGTTAAAGCATATGTCTTGGTTAGCGGAAAAAAAGGGTTCTCAAGATGGTGTTAAATAAAGATGAGCAAAATTAGTCTTTAAAACGCATAACTTTGTATGGGGTGGTCTTATTTAAAATCTGTTTACAGATTTGGGGTCCCTAGAAAAATTTAATATTAGTTGATACCTAGCAAAATATATTTATCTTAAAAGAGTGACTACCCCGCGTATAATAAATACAATATAACACTTGTCAACAAAAAAAGTTGTAGGGAAATTTAAAGACGTATTTAATGGGGGTCCAGTATTAGAATTTGTTGGTAGTAATGTTAAGTCCTACTGTATTGTAGGCGAGAAAGATACGATTAAAAGATTAAAGGGTCTCACGAATTGTAGTTAAGTAAAACCGAGGGTCTTACAACCTATAACGAGCATATACCTCCAAAAGGGTAGACATGCAACTACGCAGCAGTGCGCGGAGAATAACAATTCTCCAATAAGAAATTAAAGTTTCCATGTACGTAGCACCAGTCATTGGGTAATGGTAGAAATGTTAAACCTATAAAGGCGATTATTAATTGTGGATTAGAAAAATAGTAGTTTTCGTGGACTAAATAAAATAGCTTAGACTAATTAATGTATATGGTTACATATTCTCGTACACATCCACAAACATCTACTTACGTCCACAATGGCGATACAGGTAGTTTTGTTTAACAAATAGTAGGAAAGATACGTCAGGTGTTAGTGCGTGGAAGCCCATAGGATCGTTGGAATTAAAAGAACGATATGGCGGAATGTATGGTTGTCTCCGTTAGAATAATCTAAAGTGGTTAATTGATCGTATTAGATGTTTAAATAAGCAAAAGTGTAAAGGCCTACATAAACAAAAATTTAATTATCCGACAAAAAGTGCGCGATGTGCTACACTTATAAAGAAAGTAGGGAATGGTGCTTTGCATCGGTCCTAACAATAAAAAGGGCGACTGACTTTTCCAAGCAACTACAAGAATAGCAGTAGCGCAGAGAAGGGGTATGCATGTATTATACAGTTGCTGCAAAATATGTTAGTTTACGCATAGCTCGGATGTGTAATTGATCACGACTTAAAGATTCCTCGGAGGTTTAAAAATTCTCGGCCCATTGTCGTTTGAAAATGTTTGTAAATTATCAGAACAGGAGCGGGTCGAAGTTTAATGGATGATTGACTGAGTTTTTCTACCTTTACGAGGGAATTGGAAGTTGACAGACATCGAGCATCTAATTCTCTATTTGGAGGATATCGAGTACTTACCGGTTCTAGAAATCAATACGTGCGGCCGACCGCTATGCGAAAGTGTAAAGCCTACAGAAGCAAAATTTAATTATCAGACGAAAAAGTGTGCGATGTGCTATAGAAAGTATAAAAATGGTGCTTTGCATCGCTCCTAACAGTAAAAAGGAGAGTGACTTTTCTAGCAATTACAAGAATAGCAGTAGCGCGGCGAAGGGTATGCATGTATTATACAGCGCATTGTTGCTCTAAAATATGTTAGTTTACGAGAAGCTCGAGCGTGCACAAATTAAATTTCAATCTATAATTAACCACGGTCGTAAAATAGGAAATTAATGGGTAATTCTAATACCGTTAAGCATATACTTTCGCTTGGTGATTCATTTGGAAAAATATTCAAGCCCCCCATTTCCTAAAATATGACGTAGAAGTTATTTAAAATTAAATTGTTGTAAGTATCCTGTAGACAACAAGTTGGTATTTTCTTAGTAATGGTTTAAAGTGTTTTTGGTTATAGTAGCATTGCATCTTCTACAGCACGACTTGCACACAATTTGTGTGCGTGTGCTACCACCCTTTTGGATTTTTAATATGCATGCGATCCGTATAACATGGAAGATGTTTTCCGGTGTTTCTACTAACGGCATTCACACCATCGACGAAGCGAAGCAGGTGCATGCATTTGCGCTAAATGTATTGGACGAGCAGCAAGGAATATGACATCATTTAGTTCCCCGCCGAATCCTCAACATCGTTCGGTCGTCTTCGGAAACCTTCGGTATGCATTCTATAAGGAACATAAATCAGGTATGCTCGAGTAAGCTTTTTAGTTAGCTAGATTACAAGTTTAACCAAAGTGCTATAGTGCGGGTTTTGTTTTGTACTAAAATGGTACCTGCAAACGTTTATAAGTGCAACCCTTGCGGTGCTTCCTATACCTGGAAAATGCTCTCAAACGGCACCAGAACAAATGTCGTAGTGTAACATCGCCCAGGGTTAAGCCGTCCGCAGCAAAGTACTTAAACTGTGGGACTTGCGGTTTCGCTTTTACGCGAATGGACAACTTACTGCGACACAAGGAAAAACAGCACGGTATGTCATTAAGCCTTAAACGTTCAGCTCCGCCAGCTGTTAAAGGGTCTTGTACGAAACAACCACGAATTATGTGTACAGTATGCGATTTCGAAATGGAAAAGAATACATATACCGCACACTTAAGGAGCAACAGACATAAAAATGCATCAGTTACCGCTACTAACGAAGATGGTGTAGAAATGATTAGCACAGCGTTTAACAACTGCATGGCTAGCTATCGCATAAATAACGCCAGCGTCGACAAAGGAGTGTCCGAGTTTCTTTGGAAGCAGAAGGAACGATTTATTCGATTACTTAATAAAAAAAAGAATACAACATATAATCCGGAAAATACGTACGAAGTCTTAAACATCATTCCTAATAGCACAGCAACCTAATTAAGGTAGGTCAGTAAGCAATATTTAATTGCTGTTAATTGATTTGTATTTAGCGTACTTTCCTATTTAAAACCCATTACATTGGAATGTGTTTACCTCCACGTGATGTCGCTGGACGGTAAAACATATTGTTAGATTAACGATAATATGTCTTATTAACCGAAAACACGTTTCCTCTTTTTTTACATTAATCTCTTTTTATTACAGGTCTATTTAAACAACACATTAATCTCTTTTTTTGTTACAGGTTAAACTACTTGGATTCGGGTACACAACGGAAATAATGTTATACTTTGTAAAAATTGTAATTAGTTTATTAAACTGTAAATAAATTATTGAAATTTTGTGTGCTTAATTTTTGTGTTACTACCTCTATCTTAAAATGGGGGTAGCTCCCTTGGGGGTGATGCAATCTAAAAAATTCCTAAAGATTCGGGTACCTGAGAAAAATCTAATATTAATTGATACCAAACAAGGTAGGTTTATCTCGAAAGATGCAATGGCTAGTCGAAGAAAACTTTTTGGTCCAGAATGTTAGCGGTAAAAAAATCTTAAAAATAGGTTTATCTCGTGTGTGGAAATGTGGATGCTCATTTATCTCGAAAGATGAAAAATGGTTAGTCGAAGAAAACTTTTTGGTCCAGATGTGTGTGGAAATGTGGATGCTGGTGGAAATGTGGGTCTGAAAACCCTGATAATACACTACTTTGGTGTGAAACTACACAATGAATAACACAAAAAAACCAAGATTAAAGACAAACACACCAAGACCTCCTACAAATAATTATGGATTAAAATTTAATAAGGATACGCACGCGCGAAGGCGTCAAATAATTAATTTTAATACTCACCAAGGCGAGATACGCAAAACAATTCGATGAAAGGAATAATTTGGTACCTAACACGCAACGTGGATCCACCTCGGCGCAATTTTTATCGAGTGATAATAAATCGAAACTCAATGACGCGATCGGCGGACGTTAACAAACCTGTTGTAAATGGGAGGTTAATAATACTAATAATATTATTTAAGTTAAATACGGCGATAACAATTTAAGCAGTATTAATGTACTCTAAAATATAACCAATTACAATTAGTTATAAACCCAAACAAAAATACATAGATAAAACTCTTAATATTCACATATATTTTGAATCGGATTCCAGATTAGATAAACTTAGAAAACGTTTTTTTTTTGAAATGGTAGAGTAAAACGGGATTCAGCTTAGCACACCAGTAACAACATTGCCAATCGTAAACATAAACAAGAAGACAAGAAAACAAAACCCGCAGGTAGCGAAATACGATTCCTACGGGTTGATATACAGAGAAATTAATCTACTAATCGCAACAAGTAGACAATCAAAATTGAGCACTGTAGTATTGGCAAGGTTATAAATCCGCACAGCGCGAAATCTTTACTAATGGGAATCAACAAATCTCACCAACATACCACACTACCCCAATAGTAATTTAAGATAAGAGTCGACGTGCTAAATCCGCAAACGCGTAACAAAAAGCAGCAACTTGCCAATAGTTGAAAACAAAAAAAAGAAAATTGTATATATGAAATTAACGGTTAAGAATTATCAAGAATAACAAACGTGTTTTCCAGTTCAATGTTAACGCTTATCAATGAACTTTAACTAAGACGACAATACATAACAAGAGATACCTATTACTATTTATTATCTAAATTATACTGCTGCTTTATTATTAGCTAAAATATGTTTGATAAATTAATTTGTTCTGTTCTAACATTATTAAAGTTGCAGGATGATTAGAACTACATGTTTAATAGAATTAATTTGCAACCAAAGAAAACGACGTTGCAAGTGGTATGTGTATAACTACTACGCCCAAGGTATTGGTCCGCTTGAAAAATGTTAGGCGATCAGTTTTCACAAAAATACACCCTCGTTCGGATGAGAGGTAAAATGACAGTGTAAAAAGATGAAGGTTATCATCTTGTGAATTTTTGAAGTCTTTAGTCTAACTTTGGGTTTAACTCCACCAGCATACGATGAAACGCAGACGTATGGTATGTTTTACTGACGGATTTTTGGGTGCTACAACACCTTCGTATAAAAGGAAAATAGAACACCTCAAGGCTAGGTGTAATAACCGTCGGCAGTTTTAAATACTCTAATTATTCACGTAACTGATTTGCTAGCAAAATATAAAGGGAATGATGAAATTGTTAGATACCAAAAATCGGCTATGTAAACATTTTAGATTTTAGTTTTAAATATGTGACTAAAATCGCGCCAATATTTTAAAAAATAAACTTGTGCGTGCATTTCCGTAACTTGGGACAGTTGCGTCAGCGCCAGAGATTGCGCAGACGCGGAGTAGGGAAGGAAGGGCGCGTTTTTCCGACACGACGGGATTAGCCAACTAGACGTCTAACAGTGAGGTTATCTGTGTCTTTTTTTGTTTTTCTTTCAGATAATGTAGGTTTCCTCTGTCGTACTTATTATTGTTCCTCTTTACCTGGTTGATCCTTTATCGTACCGCTACACAAAGAAGAGGAAAGATAAACTAATTTGGGTTCGACGACGGCGAAGGCCGACCCACGCCCAACTAACGCCAAGATCCTGCCGCAAGAACAGCCGTATTGTCGTGAAGAGCTCCACATTTTACGTAAGTACATTTTATCTTTTTGTTTTGTATGTGATACAAATTTGAGACGCATTAATGACGTAATACCTTGTTGCACAATATTATGCACGTATTTATTATGTTGCTAACTGTCGTAGTGGCTCTTATCAATTACGCGCGGGACTTTAACAGTATACCTTAGACTATAATAGCCGCGTACAGTATAACAAAATCCAGACAAGTAGAGAACAGATATTAATATTAAAGCTATTTTGCTTTCCACAAAAGGTTAGGACATGTGTAGATGTAACAGTGCAAAAAGAAGAAGGTTTCGTCTTGTGAATTTTTGGAACATTCAGTCTAGCTCTGGGCTTCACCCCACAAACATACGATAAAACGCAGTCGCATGGTATGTTTTACTGACGGATTTTTGGGCGCCATTACACCTTCATATAAAAAGAAAACACACCTCAAGGTGTAGCAACCCCCGGGAGTTTTAAATACTCTACTTATACACGTAATTAATTTGCTAGCGTAATATAAAGGGAATGATGAAATAAAGACAAGTACTATCACAATACAGACTACTATTTGCATCTCAAGATTAAAACCAATTTTGTTTGTCGCTTGGTAATTACCATTTTAAAATTACACACCAATTTTACTTCCAACTTCTTCGTAAAGCGCCATTTTTTTAATAACTAACTCATATTCAATAAAAATAGTGTAATATCAGTATAATAAAAGGTTAGATTAAAACAATAAAACATTTTAATATTTTTCTTCATAACTCATTAAATAAAAATTTTGGATTTAATGCAGATATCTTATCAGAATAATTATAAGTACACCAGGTAATATATATATATATATATATATATATATATATATATATATATATCGTCAACATCGAGATGGAATAAATAATTAAGAGATTAATTAAAAGCTTTTTAAGGATTCTAAGAATTTGGTCACCGAAGACATTTCTTTATATTAATATTTACTTAAAACATCCACCACTATCAGACTTGAGGAATTGTTTACAATTGTAAATTTCATATATACTTAATAAAGCAATAGACGCAAATTATAAAAAAATATTCCACATAAATGGATTTTATCAGTAGCATGTTTAATATTAATTCTTATTTAGGAGCATTAAATATAGATGTAACATTTTTATGAAACTTCTATGAGTTAAGTTTAAAACTTAAAATATTATTGAAAAGTAAAGGCCTTAATTTTTCATTTTTAGTTTAACTTAGAAAAATGTCAAAGGTTGTTGTCACCAAGTGTAGCAATTTATTAAAATAGTAATTACATAGCTTGATTTAGGGTTTAATCCAAATTTATACCAATATTCGTTTAAGCATAAATAGAATGCAATAGAAAGCGAGTTATGTATTCCCCAATATATATGTACCATTAATAGAAAGTATTAAAAATTATTAAGAGTTATAAAGATTTACTAAGTTAGATGCAACATTGTATCTCAAGGATAATTAAATAAAAGTTAATGAAAGTTCACAAGCAAGTTGTGAGAACGTATGCAATACATTGTATTCCAGACGGTAGTGATACTGCAGGTGGCAGATCACAGACGGTTAAGAACCGTGATTACCTAGAAAGTAAGATTGTTGCATTGTATAATGAATAGTATTAAGAAATAGGCAGACATGAGCTCTGCAAGTTCCCACAGACATGTAAGGGGCAAGGACAACATAAATATCCCGAAAGCCCCAAGACCATCAGTCAGTCTGAGCATTCAGCTTTAACATTGTTGTTTACCTAGACCACTCGACCTAATATTAGTTCAATTATTAATCATTTTTCGACTTAGAGTAATTTTAAACCAGTTTGTTAAAATTTCATAATTAATGTCTGATTAAACTAATAAAATTTGTTACACGTTTTGGAAGAACAAGGCCCGATACGTAACTCGCGAAGAAACTAAACTTTTTAAAATAACTTTTTACAAGAGCGAAAAGGCGGGTGATATCAGCTTGCAGCAATTAAATAGCAAACAAGATGATGTCACCTAATCTGATTCCAAGTGGCTCCATACTTACGCAAAATTCAGCGTTATAGTCTTCAGCAAGAGAACTTAGGAAAACAGTATATTTGCCAAATATTCATCCTCAAATACCATACTATACAATTTGACTGCATCCCATAACTTTCGTTGTTATTAAACTGAAAATTTTTATCACATCATAAGGTTTGCTCTGAAAATAAGAATTTAGATATAATAACTTATATAAATAATTCAAAGTATTAATTAGTTGGAACTTCTGAGTTCAATAGTACATTCTTGGCGACGAACAGACTGTTACTTATCGATATTGTGACAATATTCAAACGTGCTCCTCACCAGCTTCAAGAGACCTTTAAGAACTTAATGTGGAGATCTCGCTTAAACAAGATGGTGTTATCTGCTATAGCTTTTCATTCAAAGCCGTATCCGTATTATTTCCCAGTAAGGCGATATCAGGTAAAAGCACCATTCACTTACCCCCAAGGAGTTAAAACTTAAGTTAATTGAAGTGTTTCTTGTGAAGTTGGTTTAAAAGTATACAGTATCGATGCACTGCGTAAACCATTGGAAAGTTAAAATGCAATATTGCTATTGAATTTGCAGAAATATCCAAAGCCCTATGTAAATGTACATTCAGAAATTTCGGTTTAAACTTCAATAGTAGCGCTCCCGTTATGATCATTACATAGACAATATTTTGTCATCTCAAATTACATTTATTTTAACCTAAAGTTGTGTTAATTTATTAATAAAGTATCCTTTTAATAGTCTCCTCACTTCATGATTCTGTGATATCCAGAATCAAAAGGTTTTTAGAAATTGGGAGTAGCTTAGAAAAGCTTAGGTAAAGTGTAAAGTACTGTAATAAAACTTCCTTTACATAAACAGTGCTTTATTATTAACTTATTACATAAACCTTGCTCGCATTTACATGAAATTCGAAACTACTAAGAACAATTACTTACAGCTAATCACTAACAGTACTAACTTCCTTAGAGCGACAATACTACCTTCTTAATTAATCCTTGATGCACCTGCAATTAACAATCCAACCACTACGAATATATTAATTATTAACTGATAATTTGTTAGATCAATAATTCCAATAATTTGTATCACATAGATGTGCCTATTTCAACACTTAATCTATTTTGTATAATGACTATATAACTAGTGTTATGAACAAAGCTTTAATTCGAACCCATTAATCCCCACGATGCGAAACTTTGTATATTTACTTCAATTATCCTCAAATTTCCTATATGCAAATCAGAATCCTCCAGATTTAAAAAGTTTAGCTCCCAAAAGGTTTCTTTGGTCAGCTTATAATGTCCTTAAATGCACCATTGTATAAAATTCGATCGCTTTTCGTGTGTAAGGAGGCCGTGACTAGGGAAGGTATTGTTCAGTTCAGTTGCAACCTCCATGGCGGCTTGTAACAGTATGCATTGTTGCATCCTAGCTTGAATACATGATAAAACAAGTTATAGATCTTTCAAAATTTCATGAGCTGTTGTGCCGAACACCAATTTAAGTTATTTATATTAAAGTGCATCCTAAAAATACTGACAACTCAGCCGTCGACTTTTATACATCTGTAATTTATTTGCGTTTTTAAAATTTGTGGTCCATTACTATTGTTTTTGATTATTATTTATGAGATTTCAACCTCAACTTCAAACAATTTTCTTTTAAACTATTGCAACTCAATCTATTGTTTTTTGTAAGTATAATGCAGGTTTCAATTCAAATAGAAGAATAATGTTTCGTTTTTATAGATTATTTTGTTATTCGTGAGCTTTTAACTTTACAATGAGTAACCGCAAGAATACAATTCACAGTCATGGGAGAGAAATTATTTATAGTACGTATAAGTTTACGACTGAAGAAATGAATGGAATACCTGTCATTCCTATGAATAATTTACAAAAACAAGTAGCAAAAACAACTGGAGTTGGACAAAACACAGTCAAACGAATTATTTCAGAAGCGAATAGCAAATCGGAGGGTAACAAATTTGTATCTTCAAGAAAGAAAATTAATAAGTGTAGTTCTAAATCAAATGTGGAGCAATTTGAAGAAGAAGTGGTTTGAACGACTGTCTATAGTTGTGCAAGCATTTATAAACGAATACCTACCACGGAAGCCATATTTGAGGAACCAACAAATGATGATTGTGTTTATTTTAAAAATTGTCATCGTTTAGGCGTCTTGTACATAAATTGGGTTTTCGGTGGAGGAAAACGCAAGATAAGCGAAGTGTATTAATTAAAAACTGACATTCATCAAAATTTTGTTAAGTTTTACGACAATTACAGCAATATAAGAAAGAAGAAAGTAATATTGTATACTGTCACGAAACATTTTTGCATAGCTCACATACGGGTTGCTCCTTTAGTTTGGGATCTTGGCAGCAGTAAATGTTTAAAACCACCTGTAGCCAAGGGTTAATGTCTGATTATTCTTCATTCTGGTGGTAATAAGAGATTTTTCCCGAACGCTTTGTTAATGTTTAAATCGGGTCTTAAAACGGAGGATTATCATGATGATATGAACAACCGTAATTTTCCAAAGAGAGATTCTTTCCAAATTGAGAAATAAATTCAGTTTAAGTAATGTAATAGATTATGCAATATACCGTAATTATCGTAATGTAACAACAGAACTTACTGATAGATCTACTTGGAGAAAAGAATATGCAAAAATGGTTAACAGAAGAAGAAATTGATTATGATGTGCGTGAAACAAAAAGTCAACTATTTTAGTTTTTTCATTGTTTTTAGCAGATTGAGTTCTCCACATAAAAATTTACGTTTTGGTACCCAAGCGTGTTAGGACAAATATTTTCGAGATTTTTTACAAATATTACACGTAGCTTTCCAAATCTTTGAAAACTTTTCGAAAAAATTATTTAGGGTGGTCGAAAATTGGTGCCAAATTTTACTGTCGCAAAAGTTCGGAAAATTACCTTTTTCAAGTGGCAACTTCCACTTTATTCTTCACTCTAGGATTCTACCAAAAAAGTAAGAGGATTTTGTGATAACATTCCCATATCTAAAAGGAATGGTAGCTCTAGAAACCTAAAAATACCGAAATTTATGTATTTATTAAAGAAATTTAAACTATAAATTGACTTTTGTTTGAAAAAAACAAAACTCTTAGATCCAATTGAGGTTTGATATTCCACAAAACAAACTAGTTTGTTATCCTCGACGCTACACGCCATGGGTGCACATTGTATGATTTTCGTAATTAATAACAAATAACTGCAATATGAGGAAAATAAAGGATAACTTAGTAATATTACAAGAAAAAGGAGAAAAGCAAAGGATGTAAAAGTAATTCAACTACAGCAAATGTTCGAACGGATTGCCTCCAGCTTCCAAACATTTATAAATTTTTCTTAAAAACCGACCATGAGTGGTCATCCGAATTTCTTGCGGAGAACGTGATCGAATTGCATTACTGACTCTTTCCTGGCAATCCTGTTTTGTTGTGATTGGCGAAGCATGCACGATATCTTTTATAGAACCTCAAAGATAAAAATCTTGAGAGTAATATCGGGCGAGCGGTGAAGTTATTTATGGGACCCTTTGATTCCTATCCAACGATCTTCAATGATATTTTGAAAAAAGTTATTTACAAGCAAATTACTATAGAGAGAAGTTCCGTCATGCTGATTCCAATTCATATTTGACGGATGTAAATAATTTTGTAAAATTTCCAGATCTCATTCTCATGAAACAAGCAACAAAAATTTTAAACCATATTTGCCTTCCATTTTCCAATATGAGCTTATTATTCAAATTTTTATTATAAATATGTACCGCTAGCACTTTGTCATTTTTTATTGCAGAAAAAACTTTAAAATTCTAGTAACCCTTAAGCCGCTTTCGCGGAATATGTGAAGATTATATCATTTCAGTAATGAGGGTTACGCCAGTTAAACATTCCATTCTTCTTAAATTTCGCTTCGTTCATCCAAATTATTTTTTGTAAAAATTTCTCATTCTGTAATTAAGATATATTCAGAAAAATCAATTCTTTCTTGACTGTCATCAGCCCCTTCAAATTGTGTACTAATTCGAGGAATACGGATGGAACTTACGTTTTTTTAAAATCCTGCAAATACTTTATTGAGATATTTCCAAATCTCTTTCCGCCATGTTAAGGATTTTCAGGATACGCCCCGAAGTATTCCAATACTGTAACTTTGTTATCTTCTTTGTCTAGAACAGGGTTAATTCTTTCAGGCTTTCCAACAACCTGTCCGTGGGTTATAGAATTATGGATAGCTGCGTCAGGAAGCGTGCGCGGCTTTTGGTCTATCCGTATATCTCAAACCAAAGGTTTTGCAAGCTCTTTTAATTACCTTGTTACATTCCCCATATACTACTAATAAATATGAGTAATTTTGCCTGGCATTGGGAAAGCAATTCGAGCATAGAAGAACAAAAATTTATGTAAAATTGTTGGTTATTTTGCAAAAAGAAAAGCCCGTGACCGGTTTCGCTGTTCTTGCAGCTCATCAGACGAACGCATCTCTTTCTCCAAAACAACCAACTAAGGTTTTGAATTACACACAAATCCTGGTGTATTTATACGTACAAAGCATTTCTCATGCGCCCTCAATACTCGAATGTAACCAACCAACTATGGGTGACCATTCAAGTCTCCGACATGTTGGTATAGATTGCAATGCCAGAAAAAATTTTAATAACTGGTCAAAAGACAAAGTTGAAAATGAAAATAGATAATTGACAGATTATCTGGCGAACCTTGTAAGTAGGTACTACGTTCAATCCAAGACGAGGAGGTTGGTCAACGGAAACCACTGCGTTTCCAGCTAAAGAGATATAAGTAATTTTGCCTGGCATTGGGACACTTGGTTGTTTTGCAAAAACAGATGCGTCCGTCTGCAAGAACAGCGAATCCGGAAAAATAACCAACAATTTTACATTAATTTTTACGCTCGAATTACTTTTCCAATACCAGGCAATATTACTCATATCTATTTAGCTGGTAACGCATTGGTTTCCGTTGATCAACCTCCTCGTTTTGCATTGGGTGTAGTACCTTCTTAGGAGGTCCGCCAGTGCATAAGTAGGTAATCGATCATTTATGTATTTTCATTATTACTACTAAATTGAAATAATCTCTCATTACTAAATTCCAAACGAGACATAATTAACACTTTTGCCATGCTCAAGCGTCAAGTTATTTGAATTTTCTGTGAGTTAACACAATAGTTATTGTTCCTTGTTGATTCTTTCAAACCAAAGCCAACTGATAATCTAAAATTTTGCTAAAACTACGTAAATTTCAGTATTTTTTAGTTTCTACAAAAACCTTCATTTTAAATATAGGGGTGAATTCACAAGATTCTGTTACTTTTTGCGTTGAATCCAAAATTGAAGAGAAAAGTGTAAGTTGCCATTTGAAAAAATAAGTTTCAGAACTTTTGCGATAGTGAAATTTGACACCAATTTGCAAACACCCTATATAACTTTTTCAAAGAGTTTTCAAAGATTTCGAAAGCTGCATGTCTTATTTGTGAAAAGTCTTGAAACTATTTTGCCTGACACGCTTGGATGTCAAAAAGTAAATTTTTATGCGAAGAACTTAATCTGCTAAAAACAATGAAAAACTGAAATAACTCAAAAAAGATGCATTTAAGCCATATGATTTTAAAAACTATAAATGGTTTAATACCCAAAGAAGATTAATAAGAATGTTAAACAAACCACAACAAACATACAGGAAGTATTTACATATGATGTTTTGTATAAAGTTACGTTGCAATTTAAGGTAGATTCCCAAATTTCAATATAAGTCGGAGCAATCCATTTAAAATAACGAAATTGGGGTTTATTTCCGGTATAACTGGATGTAGCAAGAATTTAAAAATATTTTGGCCAGATCGAACCTTTTGTAAAACCCCAGTACACAAATTTTTGAAACTAGTTCTAGTAGTTTACCATATACATATTGACTTGCTACGTACCTAGACGCAGCCGGAAGAAACGTAAATACCGGGCTAACTACCAGTCGCGGAGAGGGGGAGATTTACCTACATACCAAAAAACAAAAAAAAAATGTTCCTCGCCCACAATTATCTATTAACAATAAGAATAAATAAAGGATTCTGTACAAACAAGCAAAAGAAATAAATTAAGCGTTACTATTTCAAAACAAACAATTATGTGATACGAACAATCTAGCACTTTAGATACGAAGTACGCATCTCATATTTTACACAAAATAAAACTAAGCAGTAGAAAATGAACATGTGATAGCTTTTGCCAAACGTTTCTAAAATTGCACATAATACCTTTGTAAAATAAACTTATCAGTAGAAAAGAATTAACGTGTGAGAGCTTTTGTCAAACATTCTTTTAAAGTGTACATAATACCGTTTGTAAAATAAACTAATCAATAGAAAAGAATAAGCGTGTGGGAACTTTCGTCAAACATTTTTAACAATTGCACATCACACCTGTAGAGCGATAATATCGATTCGTAGTAACAAACAATAGTCCTACAGTGTCACGTTTCTTATAACGCAACTACACCAAACGCTGATAAGGAATATGCCGTTGATATACACAAAAGAAAACAAGTTGATACCTGTATGTGTCGGGATACTTAGCTTGCACGCCATCAGGAGTGAATAGGTACCGCATCGCCACGGTCGTCGGGATCTATTTACCATGTTACCATAACGGCACTGGCGATCTACAGGCAACGACAGTTGATCTGTGGCAAAGAGCAGTTGGGCCTACATAAAAAGAACCAACTTGTCCTCCAGCTAAGAGCTAAAAAGGGAATCTGATTAGGATGGGTAAGTGCGGAAAAACTCACCGATACACGCCAGATACCTCCTACTTGTAGAACAAAAAAACGTGGATCGCTTTTGAAGTACTGGGACGAGTAATGTAGAAAATATTACAACGCACAAGCTGCAGAATCAAATTAAAAAAATTTGAACTGCAGTCCTCGCGTTATTAAAGCGCGATTAACAAACTGGGAAACGCGCTATCAAATATTAGTAGTATCCATCATTTCAACAAGTCTTTAGATGGTAAACACAAGAGAAAGCAATTATACGTTATCGGAATGTATAACAAATTAACGGATACTTAAAACAAGGTATTGACTATTTAATTTATCGAATAAATTTTTGTTTTAAAAGCAAAAAATTAAAATTATGTTAAATGGGACTTATTCTGAACAGGTGCACTATATAGGGTATTGTTGGAGAATTTAAGAATAGAAATGGAATTTATTCGAGCGGGTAATGACTTGACCAGGAAAAAAAGGAGTATTTAATTTATGTTGAAAAATAAACGTAACAGACTCAACTCGTCGTTATGGACCCTGTATAAAACTAAATATTACTTAAATAAACAAAAACTTTAGCAGATATTTGTGGATGAGCAGCATTTATGAGATTGTCAACCAGATATTAAATACATTGTATATAGTACGGCACCTCTACACTAAAAATGACCAAAATCCATTGTGGTTATAAAACAAAAGGTCTGTATTAGAATATAATTAATACTAGTAACGCTTTCATTACGTGTTCCGTCCAACCCTGTACATATTCATTTAGTTTCTTTATATTATTACTATAAAGTTCAAGTATATTTATTAATGGTAATATCTGTTCTTTTATCTAAATTTAATAAACCCGGCATCGTTATCACCTTCAATGTTCTATCTTCTTTGCCGTATGTTTGGTAATTGCGCGGTCTAACACAGTCCATTGTCACCGCTTGAACAATAAGTTTGTGTTTCGGAGGTCAGTCCCCGTATAGGACTACCTCACAGCTTTATATTATTTTACGAGTGCAGTAATAAGTGTTCTGAATCCAAGAATCTTCACTGCTCTAACTGAACGTCAGGTAAGAATATTGAAGGTCGCATTTGTTTAATATCTGTTTGTTGATACACCCGCTTTTATCTTCTGAGTATCTTTTTATTTATTCAACATTACGTAACAAAAGGAAATGAACATAAGTAGATGTCTCGCAACGCTTATGACATGACGCTATTCTTTTTTTGTTTTCGTACTGACCAGTTATGGTGTTATGGAGGACAACTTCTCGACCTATGCCTTGAATTTTTTGCGAACTATTTACCGCGGTTCTGGACATTTTGGTTTTTAAGTAAGAGAATACCAAAAGTAAATATTAAACAATTTAAGCGACTCCGAAAGTTATTCTCCTTCTGTGTATAAACAACAATCGATCGTATAAGAACTTTCAAGAGAAAGGTGGATTTTCTCAAATCATATACCTTGCTGCACCTTTTTTTTAAATAACCTTTTGATACTTAATCTTCGTGTAGTCGTTAAAAATTTTTATTCAACGTATTGTTTCTGGAGCGTTATGAATTGACGGCGAAATTGTCAAAACAGATTGAGCTAATTGTTTGTCGACGAGACACAGCTACTAAAACACCATTTTTTGCGAGAGTATAGGAAATTTAACAGAAATGCCGATTACCAGCGAACTACACATGCATGTTTTATAGTTCACGTGCACAGAAGAATAAAACCAGTTACAGTAATTTGTTTCGCATGAGAGTTGGTGCATTTAATTATCAGTAAACCTCGGGCACTACAGAACACTTGGAGGATAGTTCTGTGACACTTTAGCGTTACGGGAAACAAAAATCAGATACAAAAGGAGGAAACTATTATAAAACGTACAAAATTTTTATGCATGCGCCTGCATAACATGGTATTTATTTCAAATCTTTTGGTTTTAGAATATAATTTCAATTAGGATAGTTATTATAAGTAAAGCAAGAAAAATAATTTTTTTTAAAATAAATTGGTACAATTGAACTCATTACGGAGATAACGCATAAATCATAATAGTATACATATTGTGAAACTGAACACCGCTTAAATAGGAAGTTCTCATAAGTCATGAAATATAATAATCATGTAATAAATGAAAGCGTCATGCAACATACTCAAGTCACATAATCAGAGAAAGTTATTTATGATAAATACGTTTTGAAACGAAACTCAGATTTATAATTTAATTTAAACCGCAAAAGCGTAAACCGCATATTTATTTGTCAAGTTTCATGGGGGAAAAGTCATTTTTCAATAAAACGTTAGAATTATTAAGTGAATAACAGTAAACTTGTTAAATAGTTGCAAGACAAAGAAATCCTATACATACAGTAATAATAATACAGTGTAGAAAAATGTTAGACGACCGGTAGTAAGTTTAGATAATTAATTACAGCATCAACTACAAGGTTGCAAAATTTCAATGTATCTATTATGGAATATCCACAATCGCGCGCCTTTTGCACGATAGGATAATGCCAGTTTGCGTTAGTTTCACTTCTTAGGAAAGACCAGAAAAATCCCCGCTTAAACTCAAGAACCAGTGGAAAGTGAATGACAGAAATTACATCCGACGGAAGAACCAAACCAATTAAAGAGTAGTGAGCGATAAACTCACATACATGTGCGGGTAAATAGCAGTGGCGTAACTACGATTTTTGGGCCCCCCCGCAAAAATTTTAAAGTGGGCTCTCTTTAAAATGTATTACTTTTACTGGCTTATATTTAGCCATATTTTTAAATTATAGTACATGTAGAGAAGGAAGCAGTATAGAATTAAATACATATACTATATTAATCAAGTGCTTTATTAATTATAAAACCAAATTACATAAATTCAAACTTATAAGTTAATTAATATTAAATCTACATATTTATACGCCGCACAAAATTATTTACACCTAAAAATTTGATACAGTAAAAACCTATGAGCTAGCAGACCTTCCAAAGCAAATTCAAAATTTTGTTTTTCTTGCATGTTTTGCTGCAAACGCGTTTATTGTATCCTCTATATTCATATTTTTGGCAGTGTCATGTTCTACTGCTAAGAGGGATAAATCGTCTAATCTATCTTGTGAAGTGCGGTTCCTAAGATAATTTTAATAATTTTAATTTTGAGAAAGATCTCTCCGCACTTGCAACGCTAACGGGTAAAGTTAGGTATAACATTAAGGCTGTTATGGTGTTTGGAAAACTGCTAGAACCTGTAGATTTGGAAAGTACTAGATATTCTAAAAATTGTAAGATACCGTTAACATTTTTAATTCATCACAAATAAGTCTATTATTTTTGAGTGTAGTAAGTTCTATACCTATAGCATCATTTAAATCTTTGTAGTAAAATTTTGCAATTGTTTTGCCTTAGATAAAATATCGTCTGCAGTTAAATTCAAAAATACATTAGGTTCTAAGAAATTAAACTTTTCGTTTACATGAAAAAGCGATTTAAAACGATTCGACAGCTGTGAAATTATAATATCCATTACGCGATAAAATACATTTATTTTAAATTTAAATTCTTCATCATTAAATCGATAATCATTGGATAATTCATCGTAATGCTTTTTATTTTTGGTTGCCTTTTTTTATAAATTCCGGTTTAATTAATATTCCATTGCCCTGCAACTTTCGCTGCTTCCTCCTTGATGTTGGAATAGTTATTTCTTGTTTCCTTGAAAAATTTTAAAGTTTTTGAAATAAGAGAGTTATCTGATTAATATTCGCCTTTTCACTCTGAGCAGTTTGTGAGAGCTTGTTAAGCTCTTCTAGAATTTGACTTAAAAACACTTAAAAAATAAAATTAAAATTATCCATGCTAGTTAATATTTGCTTTGCGTCATTTCGTTCATCTGTTTTTTTGATATCATAATAATTTTATTAAGAGACATTACTATATCTTTATACCGAATTCTTATGGCAGCTAAAGATTTTACTCGATCCGCCCAACGTGTCGGATTTAAGCGTTTCAATTGTGTGAAATTTTCTTTAAAAACAGAAAGCCAATTCCATCTTACTATACTATTAGCAAAAATGTATATATGTTTTCTAAAAGTAGAAAAACGATTCTATTTCTTTTATACCTTTAACGGCATCATTTATGACTAGATTTAAGTTATGGGCACTACAGTGCATATATAAGGCTGCAGGCTCTATGTTTAAAATTCTCTTTGCACGCCAGAATACGTACCGCTCATAACGTTAGCTCCATCGTAGCCCTGCCCTCTACATTTATTTATATCTAATTGCATGTTGGTTAAATTGCTTAATATAGTATTACATAGTCCTTCAGCAGATTGGGACTCTACTTTTGTAAAACCCACAAAAGTTTCACAAATATCTATTTTGGTTACCTCTCCCAAGCTGTCTTTTTTAAAATCAATATATCTTACAATTTTACTTAATTGATCAATCTTGGTTATATCCTGTGTAGTGTCTATTATGATTGAGAAAAAGGAGCGGATCTAATTTTATTTAATAAAATATTTTTAAGTGTGCGCTTAAAGTATTAATAATATCGTTTTGAATTTTTGGGGAAAGATATTTAATTGAACCTTTGGGTCGTTCAAGCACTTTTTGTAATATAGGATCATAGTTACTAATTAAATGAACTAAACTTAAGAAATTACCGTTGTAACTGTCTTTTGAATCAGAAAAACTTTCTCTATGTCCTCGAAATGACAGCATGCGCTGGGATAGTGTTAAAGTAACATTGAAAAGTCTGTGTAAAACATTTTTCCAAAATTCAGTTTCTTGTTTTAATAGTAGAGTATCTTTCTTATCTATGGTATAATTTTTTTCCACATATCGTAAATAAAACAACAAGTTAAATAAGATTGAGCAAGCAAATGCTCTTTAATTTTTTTTGATAAACCCTGCCAATCATTAATTCCGGTCGTCCAACTTGACCTTACTGAAGCAAACAGCCAACATGGTTGACAATAAACACAATTTTTTAATTTAGAATAACACAACCACCCATTTGAATTGTGTGGTAAGTTTAACGTATTGCTTTTATTTTCGCTTGCAGTTATTAAGTAATAATAGTGAACTGAAAACTTCTATTTTATTATCTTTAGGAAACGCACCATCTGGTCTACACAATCCGTAATTAATTATTTCTTTTGTTAAATTGTCATGTTGTAAAACATTGATTTTTAAAAATGTGCAAAATCGGTTGGATATTCTTTCGTCAGATCCATAGATAGTTCATTAAGTGAAAAGTACTACTCACATTTACCTCTGTAATTGTAGTGGTATCTAGTTCCAAATTTCTATCGCGGCCGTCATTATGTGATGTACTTGCGCCCTGGGTGAGAGTTTTAAAATTGTTGACGACTGCTGTTCGTCTGTAGCGGAACTAGTAGATGCTACTGTCGAAAGCCCAATTTCTTTCATAGATTGTTCTTGTTTTTCGGACTCTTTAGAAGTAAAAAGGAACTTATTTTTGGAATCTTGCTCTTTGATTCTTCCAATAGTTTCCTTTTCGTTTTTGCAGCGCCGCTTGTAGTGCTTATTGTATATTATTTCCTGCAATTTTGAATGAAATTAATTATAATGTAATTAGATAAGTAATAATTATTTAAAAGCCTTTTGAAATTACAAATAACACTGTAAGAGTAATAAAAACGGGTAATTATAAACTTTTGTAAGTTTATTACCCTTTATCCTCGTGACTATCAGCTATATACTAAAACTCTCTATTTTTAATCTGATATCACTAGGTCGAGATTTTCTTTATACTCCAAGCCCAGGGTAATGTCAGATGGAAAACGGCTTTAGACAAAGAAAACTCTTAGGGTTAAACGGCTAGTAGAGTGTTAGCTCTGGGTAGATCATGAGCATGGGTCATGGGTGGATAATCGACCAAAAATATTTTTAATAGGCGCCACCGTATTTTTTAATACAAGTGCCAACAAAATTTAACTGTGTTTGTATAAGGGAATGCGGAAACCTTATCTTAACACCACTATCATAGCCATAAAATTTGAATTTCACTCTTTATCACACACTTACCAAAACCTCAACCACCAGATGTCAAACAGTTGTCTCAGCTTTACCTGTGAACAAACAAAACACCACATGGACACTATCTGTGTCTTCAAAAGCATATGCCAAAAATAGAATAAATGAATTTAAACATCTGTGAAATACTAAAGAGATTCATTTTCATTACTCTGTCTTTTACTTAAGGAGGATTTGCTCTAGTTTTCTCTTTCCTAATTTAAATGTTGTATAATAAAACGTCTTTCAAAGGAAACAAAAGGAATTCTATTTATATATAGAAATCTGATTATATACATGTGACTGCAATATATATGCTTACTATCTTGTCATAAATTTTTATAAAAGAATTTTAGTGAAGTTTAACCTTCAAAATAAATATGTATAAATTGATCATTTCTATAAAATTTAGTTTAAGCAAACATGTGATAATTTATTAGTTCATAACACATGATTTTATTTTTACTATAATCATTGAAGCGCTTCCTTGACCATTTACAACAAAGACTGATCATCAGAAAATAGCGATCATAAAATGCAACTACTCAAATTTAACTGTAATCTACAAAAAATATACGCGAATTTCAGCACCAATAAAAAGCTTTTACATGACCTGAATGTTTTTAAGCAAAATGTGAAAATTAAATCAAGACTGCATCTGGCGTCTAGATTAGGAAACAGAATCTATACTATTTTTTATCTGACATAAGTTGTCATTCTAAATATCTTAAAACACATTGTATGCGTGTACAAATAACTGACAAACTAGATATTTATTCGGTGTGTTATTAACTTTAAAAACTACTTTATATTTTTGTTACTCTAATAATCAACGTAGGAAATCTCATAATAATTTACTATACTTTCAAAGTTACGGAAAGTTTCAAACACTCACGTGTATCCAAATAAATTGCAGGTGCAAAATCATGACGTCAGCTGTTGTATTTTTCCAGCGTATTAATCATCAGTGAGTTTGAAGTACCAAGATTCTTTGTTGAATAAACCATTGCTATACGGCGTAGTTAAATAGATAGAACGAAACCATAACTGCCTGCTTTAAATTATTGCGACGAAAATTTATTATAATTTAACATTGAAAATTGTTGTTGTAGATATGTCCATAAGATATTGCACTAAAGTGAAATATATTAGTTTAATTTATTGTATTAATCTATACCAACTGTCTTAAATGATGTATATTATCGTTCCATGTTCTCAACTCAAGTTCTTCTTCTTGACTCTATTAGACGCCTCGTGTTTTAGTCGGGCCATCTTGACTTTTATCTCTAGTCTACAAAAGCGACTTCACTCTTGGACGTTGGAAACAAAAGTGCTGATAATTAACTGGACACCGCTTGGTAACAAGCCTCAGAATATATATCTTCTAGAATCTATGTGTTATTATGAACATTATACTTTAATTTTTATTGGCTGAATATTTACGAATTAAATGCTTTAAAATTTATCTGTTTTATTATTAATTTATTAGGCTTCGTGTAACAAGAAAAAATACGTTACACAGCCTCTTCCCAAGAGAAAAATTGAGGTGTGGAAGAATTTTTTCTAAAAAATTTTCGACTGAAACTTCAAAATTACTCTTATTAACTGTATAAACCTCTTACAACTCACAACAAAACAGCACAAACTTTAACTATAACTAACGATGAGTTTAACAAAAAACAGAATCATTCACTAATTGATATGGGGAATATTAATGCATGGGATTGAGTGATTAGTAACTGCGCGTACTACACGCCTATAAAGGGACAAATTCGGGAAGTCATAATCAGTATATACGTCAATCAGTTAAGAATATTTAGGGAATCTAACACTCAGTGGATGCATGTCATCTATAGTTACAAACGCAACAACCATATCAAAGTAAAAAATTTTACCTGAAGCGAAAAATATTTTCTATAAATTAGAACTGTAATAAACAAAATCGAATGTATAACAAAATTACTATTAAACAAAAATCTGTACAACGAATACTCTTCTCTAATTTACTATATCTGTCTTAAGGATTTATGTACATAACTTTCCAAGTGCTAATTACATTTAAACTAATCGATGAATTTAACAAGTACCAAAAGCTGTTATTTACGAAGTCCATTCACGAAACAAATCTCCAACACTCGAGAAACAGACAAAGTATTAACAATACTTATTCATCAACAAGATACCTTTGATCTTTGAGTGAGCACCTCACAACATTATCTGTACGACTACTGTGCTACAGACTCAACTATATCTCTCAAAATCCTACAACATCAGTGATTCATCACCAAAGAACTCCAAAACCACTAATAAATCATACTTTGAGCCTACTGGGAGACATCAACCAGCAACTCACAAAAACTCTTCATGAACTCTCTTAGCTCATGTACACTCTCAATAAAAATAAGCACATCAGGCCTAGTCTCAAACTACTAAACCAAAACTCAAGCATTCCTTTAATGCTTAATACTCTATCACACTCTAACTATATAACTATACTCAACACTTTACTAAACACTCTCTATAATCTCCATCATGTACCTCATAACTGAATACGCACCTCTTCACCGAATACATATTCTTCTCTATATACCTGCAACATCTCTAAGCATATGCTGCACTCTCAAACACCTCAAAAAACATATCATCATTCAAAATCCATAAACATATCCTTGTCGTCATCAAAATTATCATTTAACACATCCTTGTCGTCATTTAACACATCCTTGTCGTCATCAAAATTATCATTTAACACATCCTTGTCGTCATCAAAATTATCATTTAACACATCCTTGTCGTCATTTAACACATCCTTGTCGTCATCAAAAATTATCATTTAACACATGCAACATCTAAATCAACAAACATATTAAGCTCTATTACTACTAAAACAAAATTACTTTAAACAAATCAAAAAAAATTTCACTAACTTTAATCTTGTCCTACTTAAGAATTTAAAACATGGACCAAAAAGAATTACTACTGACATCAACTATAATTAGAAGTACTTAAGGATCAGAAACATTTGTATCATCTTCATTTTCACCTTCATCTGTCGCAGAATTATCGATACTAAACATTTTCTTAGACTTAAATTTGAAGATACGGATAAATGAAAAAGGGGGAATTTGAATACGAAATTATTTTCTACTTTACTTCATGATAACTATTAATAAATGTTCTGGTACACGCTTACTCTACCCATAATCAAACTGTCGATATAAACTAAAGTGCTTCACAACGCATAAATTTGCTAGTATGACAAGCTCCTCTATGAGCCTCACCTAGACTTATAAACAAAATTGCTAGAATGACAAACTCTTCTCTGAGTCTCATCTAGACTGACAAACTAAATAAGCAAAACGAATCACATCATAACCGACTTCAAATAATCTCAAGTGACGATGCCAAAACTGCTAAAGCGACAAACTTACCACGACCCTCGCATAGACTGACATAACGCTGAGCGACCAACCCTTCCGGAGTTTCGTCTAGACTAACATAACGCTACACGATGAACCACAACAAGTCTCGCACAGATCTAACTTAACTCAACATACTACGTTGTAACGCGACCATAAAAATTGCTACTCAAAACCAATCAAACTAAACCAAAACGTGCTCATGCACAAGAGCAATCTTCAAAACTATATTTCAACAGTAAAAACTAGTGTACCATTAATCGACCAACAAACATAACTAATAAGACTAAAAGATGAACCTACTATCGATGTAATACATCCAGAATCAAATAAACCTGTAATATCCATGTCGAATAACTTTACCATCACATATGGGCGATTATCATAAGGCTTTTCTCAAACAATGCATTAGCTTTAGGTGGAACTCTACTCCTGCAAAATTTCTAACTACCTGAAGCCATCGCGACCACTCCTCTTTACAACATAGACCTTCTCGAGCACACAACATATCTGTAGCCTCTTGTCTAAACCCAGGGGAATCGTTATTCAACTTCTGTTCCTTTACTCGTTGAGTTGGACACGACGGACAAGTGATACTAGTCACTCCTTTACGACCACAACCATAACAAAATAATCTCTTGAAAGATCTACAGACACTGAAAGTATGTCCATAACGTGAACAATTCCAACATACCAATTTATGCTTAATAAATGAGTTACCTACTCCACTCTTTTCTATCATTGGGGTAGCAGAATTAAGAACTTGTACTGGGAATGTGAAGATGTAGGGGTATAAACACGACTTGAAGCATTCTGAAATGAACTAGGGGTTTTGTTTCTAAAACGTGGATTAAAATAATTAATAGGCTGCTTGTGACTATATGGTGCAACTGAAACAGACTTATGTTTACTTAAAGAAGCTTCTTCTAACTTCTTACACAGTTTAACTAACGTACTAATATCCTCTATCTCTGTAAGAGCAAGATGCTGAATGAAATATGGCAATAAATTTTTCTTGACTATTCTAACTTTAGTGTGTTCTGCAGGAATAATAGGTAATCGGTTAAACAAATTTTCCATATTAGCAATGAACAATACAACTGATTCACCATTCCTCTGTAATCTATTTTGATTTTTTCCCAAATATCGTCTTCAGGATGTGCTGGCAAGAAATCTTCCTTTAGTCTACTAACCAACGAACTCCAATCTGTTAATGAACTACGAACGCAACGATACCATACTAAGGCATCACCGGTAAACAATTCAACTGCGGAATTAAACAATTCCATTTCAGATACCTTTCGGGACTGTGCAATGTCACTAATGTTTTCTAAAATTGATATAAAGAGATGGGTTTCCGGAATATTTTATCGACCAAGATCCAATAGGGACTGACTGTGTGACATATGTAACCGTTGGAATGGGCACATTAGATGCAGCAATAGGATTTATATTAATATCTTTATGATTTGAACTCGTATCCTTATTTAATTTCTCATGCAGATCTGCTTCCACAACAAGAATAGTAGCCAAACTTTCATTTTTAAATAACACAATTTCCTCAAAATTTTCTTTAGGAAGCTTTAACCGTTGAATTCTACCTGTAAGATGTACTAATCTTGACCTTATCCTTTTAAAAATTGACTCTGCGGGATCATCCATAAATTCTAACAAAACGTTTTTAACTGACTCTATACTAGACTCAATCTCTTCTTTCTCTACTTTGAAATCTACTTTATAACTTGAAGGATCTATCAAACAACCGGGTTTATCTGTTTCTTTGGCCAACAACCTTGCTAAAATTTTCCTTTTATCTGAAACTGGTCTTGAATTTTCAATGCCTCTAATGTTCAATTCATATTCTAACTCATTTTTAAGTAAATGTACGATGCTATAAGTTTCTGCCATAATTAAATATCTGAATATCTCTAACGTAACTCAATTATAAAATTTTTGAAGATGAAATCTCAAACAAACGAATGTCCTAACTATATAAAGAAGAACCCACTATAAACTGTAACAAACTTTAACAAAAATGAAACTAAAAGAAGACGTTACTAATATCAAAGCAAACCTCAGTCGGTGAATATAAGTGTGATGAAAATAACTACTAAATGTTCCAGCCTCTAAGTGAAATTATTCGAGCCTCTAAATGAAATTCGAGCCTCTAAATGAAATTCCAGCCTCTAAATGAAATTCCAGCCCCACGTTGCGAGCGCAAGTGTAATAGTAATAAAAACGGGGTAATTATAAACTTTTGTAAGTTTATTACCCTTTATCCTCGTGACTATCAGCTATATACTAAAACTCTCTATTTTTAATCTGATATCACTAGGTCGAGATTTTCTTCTTTATACTCCAAGCCCAGGGTAATGTCAGATGGAAAACGGCTTTAGACAAAGAAAACTCTTAGGGTTAAACGGCTAGTAGAGTGTTAGCTCTGGGTAGATCATGAGCATGGGTCATGGGTGGATAATCGACCAAAAATATTTTTAATAGGCGCCACCGTATTTTTAATACAAGTGCCAACAAAATTTAACTGTGTTTGTATAAGGGAATGCGGAAACCTTATCTTAACACCACTATCATAGCCATAAAATTTGAATTTCACTCTTTATCACACACTTACCAAAACCTCAACCACCAGATGTCAAACAGTTGTCTCAGCTTTACCTGTGAACAAACAAAACACCACATGGACACTATCTGTGTCTTCAAAAGCATATGCCAAAAATAGAATAAATGAATTTAAACATCTGTGAAATACTAAAGGGATTCATTTTCATTACTCTGTCTTTTACTTAAGGAGGATTTGCTCTAGTTTTCTCTTTCCTAATTTAAATGTTGTATAATAAAACGTCTTTCAAAGGAAACAAAAGGAATTCTATTTATATATAGAAATCTGATTATATACATGTGAGTGCAATATATATGCTTACTATCTTGTCATAAATTTTTATAAAAGAATTTTAGTGAAGTTTAACCTTCAAAATAAATATGTATAAATTGATCATTTCTATAAAATTTAGTTTAAGCAAACATGTGATAATTTATTAGTTCATAACACATGATTTTATTTTTACTATAATCATTGAAGCGCTTCCTTGACCATTTACAACAAAGATTGATCATCAGAAAAATAGCGATCATAAAATGCAACTACTCAAATTTAACTGTAATCTACAAAAAATATACGCGAATTTCAGCACCAATAAAAAGCTTTTACATGACCTGAATGTTTTAAGCAAAATGTGAAAATTAAATCAAGACTGCATCTGGCGTCTAGATTAGGAAACAGAATCTATACTATTTTTTATCTGACATAAGTTGTCATTCTAAATATCTTAAAACACATTGTATGCGTGTACAAATAACTGACAAACTAGATATTTATTCGGTGTGTTATTAACTTTAAAAACTACTTTATATTTTTGTTACTCTAATAATCAACGTAGGAAATCTCATAATAATTTACTATACTTTCAAAGTTACGGAAAGTTTCAAACACTCACGTGTATCCAAATAAATTGCAGGTGCAAAATCATGACGTCAGCTGTTGTATTTTTCCAGCGTATTAATCATCAGTGAGTTTGAAGTACCAAGATTCTTTGTTGAATAAACCATTGCTATACGGCGTAGTTAAATAGATAGAACGAAACCATAACTGCCTGCTTTAAATTATTGCGACGAAAATTTATTATAATTTAACATTGAAAATTGTTGTTGTAGATATGTCCATAAGATATTGCACTAAAGTGAAATATATTAGTTTAATTTATTGTATTAATCTATACCAACTGTCTTAAATGATGTATATTATCGTTCCATGTTCTCAACTCAAGTTCTTCTTCTTGACTCTATTAGACGCCTCGTGTTTTAGTCGGGCCATCTTGACTTTTATCTCTAGTCTACAAAAAGCGACTTCACTCTTGGACGTTGGAAACAAAAGTGCTGATAATTAACTGGACAACGCTTGGTAACAAGCCTCAGAATATATATCTTCTAGAATCTATGTGTTATTATGAACATTATACTTTAATTTTTATTGGCTGAATATTTACGAATTAAATGCTTTAAAATTTATCTGTTTTATTATTAATTTATTAGGCTTGGTGTAACAAGAAAAAAATACGTTACACAGCCTCTTCCCAAGAGAAAAATTCGAGGTATGGAAGAATTTTTCTAAAAATTTTCGACTGAAACTTCAAAATTACTCTTATTAACTGTATAAACCTCTTACAACTCACAACAAAACAGCACAAACTTTAACTATAACTAACGATGAGTTTAACAAAAAACAGAATCATTCACTAATTGATATGGGGAATATTAATGCATGGGATTGAGTGATTAGTAACTGCGCGTACTACACGCCTATAAAGGGACAAATTCGGGAAGTCATAATCAGTATATACGTCAATCAGTTAAGAATATTTAGGGAATCTAACACTCAGTGGATGCATGTCATCTATAGTTACAAACGCAATAACCATATCAAAGTAAAAAATTTTACCTGAAGCGAAAAATCTTTTTCTATAAATTAGAACTGTAATAAACAAAATCGAATGTATAACAAAATTACTATTAAACAAAAATCTGTACAACGAATACTCTTCTCTAATTTACTATATCTGTCTTAAGGATTTATGTACATAACTTTCCAAGTGCTAATTACATTTAAACTAATCGATGAATTTAACAAGTACCAAAAGCTGTTATTTACGAAGTCCATTCACGAAACAAATCTCCAACACTCGAGAAACAGACAAAGTATTAACAATACTTATTCATCAACAAGATACCTTTGATCTTTGAGTGAGCACCTCACAACATTATCTGTACGACTACTATGCCACAGACTCAACTATATCTCTCAAAATCCTACAACATCAGTGATTCATCACCAAAGAACTCCAAAACCACTAATAAATCATACTTTGAGCCTACTGGGAGACATCCACCAGCAACTCACAAAAAACTCTTCATGAACTCTCTTAGCTCATGTACACTCTCAATAAAGAATAAGCACATCAGGCCTAGTCTCAAACTACTAAACCAAAACTCAAGCATTCCTTTAATGCTTAATACTCTATCACACTCTAACTATATAACTATACTCAACACTTTACTAAACACTCTCTATAATCTCCATCATGTACCTCATAACTGAATACGCACCTCTTCACCGAATACATATTCTTCTCTATATACCTGCAACATCTCTAAGCATATGCTGCACTCTCAAACACCTCAAAAAAAACATATCATCATTCAAAATCCATAAACATATCCTTGTCGTCATCAAAAATTATCATTTAACACATCCTTGTCGTCATTTAACACATCCTTGTCGTCATCAAAAATTATCATTTAACACATCCTTGTCGTCATCAAAAATTATCATTTAACACATCCTTGTCGTCATTTAACACATCCTTGTCGTCATCAAAAATTATCATTTAACACATGCAACATCTAAATCAACAAACATATTAAGCTCTATTACTACTAAAACAAAAATTACTTTAAACAAATCAAAAAAAATTTCACTAACTTTAATCTTGTCCTACTTAAGAATTTAAAACATGGACCAAAAAGAATTACTACTGACATCAACTATAATTAGAAGTACTTAAGGATCAGAAACATTTGTATCATCTTCATTTTCACCTTCATCTGTCGCAGAATTATCGATACTAAACATTTTCTTAGACTTAAATTTGAAGATACGGATAAATGAAAAAGGGGGAATTTGAATACGAAATTATTTTCTACTTTACTTCATGATAACTATTAATAAATGTTCTGGTACACGCTTACTCTACCCATAATCAAACTGTCGATATAAACTAAAGTGCTTCACAACGCATAAATTTGCTAGTATGACAAGCTCCTCTATGAGCCTCACCTAGACATATAAACAAAATTGCTAGAATGACAAACTCTTCTCTGAGTCTCATCTAGACTGACAAACTAAATAAGCAAAACGAATCACATCATAACCGACTTCAAATAATCTCAAGTGACGATGCCAAAACTGCTAAAGCGACAAACTTACCACGACCCTCGCATAGACTGACATAACGCTGAGCGACCAACCCTTCCGGAGTTTCGTCTAGACTAACATAACGCTACACGATGAACCACAACAAGTCTCGCACAGATCTAACTTAACTCAACATACTACGTTGTAACGCGACCATAAAAATTGCTACTCAAAACCAATCAAACTAAACCAAAACGTGCTCATGCACAAGAGCAATCTTCAAAACTATATTTCAACAGTAAAAACTAGTGTACCATTAATCGACCAACAAACATAACTAATAAGACTAAAAGATGAACCTACTATCGATGTAATACATCCAGAATCAAATAAACCTGTAATATCCATGTCGAATAACTTTACCATCACATATGGGCGATTATCATAAGGCTTTTTCTCAAACAATGCATTAGCTTTAGGTGGAACTCTACTCCTGCAAAAATTTCTAACTACCTGAAGCCATCGCGACCACTCCTCTTTACAACATAGACCTTCTCGAGCACACAACATATCTGTAGCCTCTTGTCTAAACCCAGGGGAATCGTTATTCAACTTCTGTTCCTTTACTCGTTGAGTTGGACACGACGGACAAGTGATACTAGTCACCCTTTACGACCACAACCATAACAAAATAATCTCTTGAAAGATCTACAGACACTGAAAGTATGTCCATAACGTGAACAATTCCAACATACCAATTTATGCTTAATAAATGAGTTACCTACTCCACTCTTTTCTATCATTGGGGTAGCAGAATTAAGAACTTGTACTGGGGAATGTGAAGATGTAGGGTATAAACACGACTTGAAGCATTCTGAAATGAACTAGGGGTTTTGTTTCTAAAACGTGGATTAAAATAATTAATAGGCTGCTTGTGACTATATGGTGCAACTGAAACAGACTTATGTTTACTTAAAGAAGCTTCTTCTAACTTCTTACACAGTTTAACTAACGTACTAATATCCTCTATCTCTGTAAGAGCAAGATGCTGAATGAAATATGGCAATAAATTTTTCTTGACTATTCTAACTTTAGTGTGTTCTGCAGGAATAATAGGTAATCGGTTAAACAAATTTTCCATATTAGCAATGAACAATACAACTGATTCACCATTCCTCTGTAATCTATTTTGATTTTTCCCAAATATCGTCTTCAGGATGTGCTGGCAAGAAATCTTCCTTTAGTCTACTAACCAACGAACTCCAATCTGTTAATGAACTACGAACGCAACGATACCATACTAAGGCATCACCGGTAAACAATTCAACTGCGGAATTAAACAATTCCATTTCAGATACCTTTCGGGACTGTGCAATGTCACTAATGTTTTCTAAAAATTGATATAAGAGAGATGGGTTTCCTGAATATTTTATCGACCAAGATCCAATAGGGACTGACTGTGTGACATATGTAACCGTTGGAATGGGCACATTAGATGCAGCAATAGGATTTATATTAATATCTTTATGATTTGAACTCGTATCCTTATTTAATTTCTCATGCAGATCTGCTTCCACAACAAGAATAGTAGCCAAACTTTCATTTTTAAATAACACAATTTCCTCAAAATTTTCTTTAGGAAGCTTTAACCGTTGAATTCTACCTGTAAGATGTACTAATCTTGACCTTATCCTTTTAAAATTGACTCTGGGATCATCCATAAATTCTAACAAAACGTTTTTAACTGACTCTATACTAGACTCAATCTCTTCTTTCTCTACTTTGAAATCTACTTTATAACTTGAAGGATCTATCAAACAACCGGGTTTATCTGTTTCTTTGGCCAACAACCTTGCTAAAATTTTCCTTTTATCTGAAACTGGTCTTGAATTTTCAATGCCTCTAATGTTCAATTCATATTCTAACTCATTTTTAAGTAAATGTACGATGCTATAAGTTTCTGCCATAATTAAATATCTGAATATCTCTAACGTAACTCAATTATAAAATTTTTGAAGATGAAATCTCAAACAAACGAATGTCCTAACTATATAAAGGAGAACCCACTATAAACTGTAACAAACTTTAACAAAAATGAAACTAAAAGAAGACGTTACTAATATCAAAGCAAACCTCAGTCGGTGAATATAAGTGTGATGAAAATAACTACTAAATGTTCCAGCCTCTAAGTGAAATTATTCGAGCCTCTAAATGAAATTCGAGCCTCTAAATGAAATTCCAGCCTCTAAATGAAATTCCAGCCCCACGTTGCGAGCGCAAGTGTAATAGTAATAAAAAACGGGGTAATTATAAACTTTTTGTAAGTTTATTACCCTTTATCCTCGTGACTATCAGCTATATACTAAAACTCTCTATTTTTAATCTGATATCACTAGGTCGAGATTTTCTTCTTTATACTCCAAGCCCAGGGTAATGTCAGATGGAAAACGGCTTTAGACAAAGAAAACTCTTAGGGGTTAAACGGCTAGTAGAGTGTTAGCTCTGGGTAGATCATGAGCATGGGTCATGGGTGGATAATCGACCAAAAATATTTTTAATAGGCGCCACCGTATTTTTTAATACAAGTGCCAACAAAATTTAACTGTGTTTGTATAAGGGAATGCGGAAACCTTATCTTAACACCACTATCATAGCCATAAAATTTGAATTTCACCTTTATCACACACTTACCAAAACCTCAACCACCAGATGTCAAACAGTTGTCTCAGCTTTACCTGTGAACAAACAAAACACCACATGGACACTATCTGTGTCTTCAAAAGCATATGCCAAAATAGAATAAATGAATTTAAACATCTGTGAAATACTAAAGGATTCATTTTCATTACTCTGTCTTTTTACTTAAGGAGGATTTGCTCTAGTTTTCTCTTTCCTAATTTAAATGTTGTATAATAAAACGTCTTTCAAAGGAAACAAAAGGAATTCTATTTATATATAGAAATCTGATTATATACATGTGAGTGCAATATATATGCTTACTATCTTGTCATAAATTTTTATAAAAGAATTTTAGTGAAGTTTAACCTTCAAAATAAATATGTATAAATTGATCATTTCTATAAAATTTAGTTTAAGCAAACATGTGATAATTTATTAGTTCATAACACATGATTTTATTTTTACTATAATCATTGAAGCGCTTCCTTGACCATTTACAACAAAGATTGATCATCAGAAAAATAGCGATCATAAAATGCAACTACTCAAATTTAACTGTAATCTACAAAAAATATACGCGAATTTCAGCACCAATAAAAAGCTTTTACATGACCTGAATGTTTTAAGCAAAATGTGAAAATTAAATCAAGACTGCATCTGGCGTCTAGATTAGGAAACAGAATCTATACTATTTTTTATCTGACATAAGTTGTCATTCTAAATATCTTAAAACACATTGTATGCGTGTACAAATAACTGACAAACTAGATATTTATTCGGTGTGTTATTAACTTTAAAAACTACTTTATATTTTTGTTACTCTAATAATCAACGTAGGAAATCTCATAATAATTTACTATACTTTCAAAGTTACGGAAAGTTTCAAACACTCACGTGTATCCAAATAAATTGCAGGTGCAAAATCATGACGTCAGCTGTTGTATTTTTCCAGCGTATTAATCATCAGTGAGTTTGAAGTACCAAGATTCTTTGTTGAATAAACCATTGCTATACGGCGTAGTTAAATAGATAGAACGAAACCATAACTGCCTACTTTAAATTATTGCGACGAAAATTTATTATAATTTAACATTGAAAATTGTTGTTGTAGATATGTCCATAAGATATTGCACTAAAGTGAAATATATTAGTTTAATTTATTGTATTAATCTATACCAACTGTCTTAAATGATGTATATTATCGTTCCATGTTCTCAACTCAAGTTCTTCTTCTTGACTCTATTAGACGCCTCGTGTTTTAGTCGGGCCATCTTGACTTTTATCTCTAGTCTACAAAAAGCGACTTCACTCTTGGACGTTGGAAACAAAAGTGCTGATAATTAACTGGACAACGCTTGGTAACAAGCCTCAGAATATATATTTTCTAGAATCTATGTGTTATTATGAACATTATACTTTAATTTTTATTGGCTGAATATTTACGAATTAAATGCTTTAAAATTTATCTGTTTTATTATTAATTTATTAGGCTTGGTGTAACAAGAAAAAAAATACGTTACAACACATACATACTTTGCTTTAAATGCTTTAATTAACAAAATATAAATGATTTTTATTGAATGCTTAAAGATTTATTTATATGTATTTCTCAGCGCGACTTCAACTATGAACAAATCAATAGTAGTTTAATAAAAAATAGATATAAATACTTACGTTTAAATATGAAAGACCTCCTGTAATACGAACACAACACTATTGAGTAAAACGTACTGGAATGCTTTTTTACTTCCTTTCCGTTATATATAATGCAGCTAATGCAAATACGTTGCAACCAGCTGACTAGAAACCACAAAATGAATTTCTTTCTAGTATTATATTTCTAGAAAGCGAAGGTTACTAAGCTACCTGCCATCCTGTGAATCTGTACTGTACAGACAATAGCCCTTTATTCCTATTTAAAATCCCACAAACCAAACTAACCCTACTATACGTCGTTTAATAATGCTTTACCACTTTATACAACTTATCACTTAAGAATAATATAGACATCTTTGTTATTAAAGTTTACAGTCTCTTTCATCTGTTTATTAACCCTTACAAAATAGGACAGAACGGATAGAAAGAAGAAAGGATGCAGGCTGCAGGTGGTGTTCAGTATTTATCTTAATTATTATTTCTTGTATTTCAGCAGTTCCTAGTAGTAACATCAAGAAAACGTTCGTTAACCTGCGGTTTCTGAATTATCTGCAATATTTTCTTGACCGTTTCTTACCTGCCAAATACGTTGAAGATGAATAAGTTGAGTTTATTATCGTTTGGGCCTTCTTGCACTTGGGGCCCCCCCGCATAGCGGGGGCTGGCAGGGGTGTAGTTACGCCACTGGTAAATAGTGAAAGTTTGGTTTGTCGTTAAATACTCCTTTGATTATGGAATAATAAACGGGAACCCACGTGACGGATCACGTATTTTTGGCATCTACAGGCATCACACACAACACTAAAATATATTGGCTCGGTTTGGTTCCCAGGAAAGTCAGTTTGAAATTAAATACCCAATAATTAGGTACATTACCCTTGGGTCCAATAAACTTTCTAGTCACTTAAAGGTGTAATGTAAGTCAACTTTTCGAAGAATTACATGCTGCTTTGATGGCATTTATGTATGAGGGTTGTTGTATAAAATGCTACAGCGTAAGAAGATTAAAATTTTAACATTGCAAGTTGATGGTAGAGCAGAAGCGTATTATAAATTATTGCTATAGTTAAAGATCAAAGTATGATGAACTGATTATGCAATTTTCCCATTTTTTGTATGCATTTTCTTAGAGGAATGTGAATATTCTTAGGCCCCTGACGTTAATATTAATGTTAGTATATTAAAAATTTGTTATATGTAGACATGTTCACGGGAATGATGAAATAATGTTATTATAAAAATAGATATAGGCGATATGAATTGAAATTGGTGGTTTTATTTTTTTAAACATACAGGTGGCTTGTTGTAAGGGAAATCCATTTCACCAACAGAGTGCAGTAATTATAATTTCACCCGGATTACTAGTCATCTTAAAGGGATTTTCACTAGGTTAGATGAGCTGGCGCACATGAACTTGACTGAGTGAAAACCTTGAAAGATAAGTGTTTTTTAGTAATGTAGCTTAAAATTACACCTAAGTAAATTTTTGATTGTTCAATTTTATTCTATTCTTTCCACTTACTTTCACAGCGAGCTACCCTGTAACCACTGTAGTTAGCCAGAGCATACTTATTTGTTACCGGATTCCCGCGCCCTTTTATCAATTCCAAACTTAATAATTTAACACTTCAAGCAACCGTAAAGGTTTATTCACAAAAGTGCATGATATTATTTATTGCCTCTTATATGGATGCTTGCCGAAGTCCTTTCTTAACGTTGTGCGGCAAATTTGATATCAAAATTGAATTTTTCGAGACAGACATGTTACAGGTTTTGAATGCATTTGCTCCATATGTTTACAAACATCATTAACAATTTCTATAATATACTAGGACGTATCTACGCGTCACATGTATACAAAGCACACTAACAAGAATCTGTAGTGCACGTACAAAAATCCTAAGATTGTAGTGTTCGGGAAAGCTCCAAATGTTAATGTTGAGTGTATAGCGTAATTTCATTAATTAAAGTCACAGTCAGGATCGCTCAAAGTAGACCGGACCCTAAGTGAGCTTTCACGTTGAACCTCTTTTTCTATAATATTATATCAACTTTTGAACTTCTTGCTGAATTTGTATTTTTATAGATTAAAAAGAAAATTATAATACAGATTTGCTTTTATTAGTATTCACCTGTAAATTTTATGATTTATTGCATATAGAAAATTATAGGAGCGTATCATTATTCCGTGTTATCAAAAATGTATTTGATTTTTGTGTAATTACATTAAAGCGTATAAGGAAGTATTTTATTTACGATATCTTAAATGTGATATATTTATTTCAGCAAACCTTATAATGCTAAGTGCATCAAACTACATAGCTCCAATCCCACCCCTAATCTTCGCCCATCCAGCCAGCCAGCCCTGATCCCGAGTATTTCGCCTCGCTTGAATAATCTATCGAGGTCCACGACCAGGGGAAACCGAACAAATGCTTGAAAAATGTACATTGCGTATTCGGTTGTGAAAATCGCACATGCCGGTATCAGGAATGATAACACCTTTCCAGGAAGCTTGTCGTATTATGACAATCAAGAAAGTACTCGAAAACTAAATTCCTAGTACGCGCTAAATTAGCTGTTAAAATCTATCGGCATCATTGACAAAAATAGTAATTTTAACAGTTGACTACTTTAAGTATCTTGAAGTTATTTTAAAGGTGCAGTTTAGCGGTTATAAACTGCGCAACATTGAGTAACAATTAAGATAAGATCAGACAAAGACATAATAACAGTAGTGTAATACCGGCATGCAGCACAATGAAGTACGAACCTTTATAAAACCAAGAACTTCTTTAAGAAAATCTTCAGGCGGGGTCCGTATTGCTCAACAAATTGTGCTGCCCATCTCCTGTAGAAGAAACTTACGAAAGAGGTAAAAAGAAAAGGTAAAAGAAAGAAAAAGGATAAGGTAGAGGTCTTTCTTTGCTGCAGTTGTAGCTACCTCATAATTTAAAGGTACCGGTCAACGTATGTCTTTGCTGCTGGTTGCACTCACGGTTACGAGTCAATTATCATTGGCTTACGATGGGCATGTAATCGCAGAAAATCAATTACACAATTTCAAACAGGAGATCACGTAAATATTTAGAAAAAAAGGGCTTAATTTGGGCATAAAGTTATAATAACTTTACGTATAAAAAGTATATAGTAAAAAGGTCTGCCACGCGTCAAAATTCCACGTAGTGTATTGTCGAATAATTGTACCAAGTGTCAAAATTTGAATATATTTCTAAATTTATGGGTTGTTGATTAGAGTTCACCCGTTGTAGGATGGACGTTTATTTAATAGTATTATCGGTCGTAATCAGTAGTACGTAGAAGGTAAAAATTGTTTATAGAGTTTAATGTATTTTACATAAGCACAAATCCAAATTTTTGAGAATTTAATAATATAACCACTTTCTTATCCGAATAGTATACGGCCTAACCAAAACTGTGGTTCTAATAAATAGAGTAGACCACTCAAGTGATGATATATACATTCTGTTACGTTTACTTTACGATGGTCAGTAAAACCTACCGCGTTTTGGTATTTCATTATTCATTTACTTAGATTCTGCTCAAATCCTCCAACAACACCCGGTATATCAGACCTTCTTACAATAAATACGCTTTCTAATAATTTTCAATTTCAAATCTATTTACTTTAAAACGAAAAGTTTATTCTATAAATTAAATAGTAAATACCTTGTTTTAGGTATCCGTGAACTTGCTACACATTACGATAGCGTATAATTACTTTCTAGATTACTTCAATCTAAAGACTCCTTGAAATAATGAATCCTACTTCAGCGATAAAGCTTGTTTCGAATTGCTAATCACATTCGTATATTTGATAACACCGGCATGAATGTAAATTGGTGCTATCAAACGAGCTAATAATTATTCTTTTCTGCATACGACCATGAGCAATTGTCGTTTCCGTTCTTTGAAAAATTTTTGTGCACACATTGTGTGCTTCTTCCTTCGGTGGACCTGACGGCCCCTTAAATATCCGTTGGTATTGTTATGGGATGACACCCAGGCTGCAGTATCTCGAACTCCTCTGCTCCGCCCTGTCATTAGGGAAGGTGTGACACAAACCTACACTGTGGACGCTCGGGTGAGAGTTTATGCACTATTTTCTTGTATGGGTCCTGTGAAGTTGGACGAAATAGTATATTTATTAGGCTCCACGTAATGACTAAACTTAGTATTTTTAAACTGATTATCGTCAAGTGAGATGATTTTTATTATTAATGTTTATTAATCGTGACCATCATATATGTTTAATTGTATGTTTACGAGGATGATTTAGAACTGTGGGGTTTCCTTCCTTTCTTGGGTTGTAAATTTTTTGTTAGTTAAGACATCGTAGTGCCAATGTTATATATGTACCTTTAAGTTTACGATGATAATTTAGAGCTGATATTTTTGGAGTCGTAATTTTTTTTTGTTTGGTTAATTAAGATTTGTAGTGACCTAGAAACTGCAGCTCGCCATGTTAAACAGTTTTTTTTTGTTGTTTTTGCTATATGTACAATTGTAGTTATTAATTTTTCGTCTTTGGGTTTACTACGCTTTATGTCTTTCCAGAATGTCACTTAGATTAATTATAAGTATTAATAAGTATGTTTAATTCCTTATTTTTACGGCAGGCTTTCCTTTAATTTTTTTTTCTTGTATTGGTAAGACCCCGCCTACTCACCGATTGAGCTCGGTCAGTGCTTTCTTTGTCTTTTAGGCTTACGTCAATGTACGTAGCAATTCAGACTGCAGTAAATCAAGATGAAGCTGTTTCACGTATAAAAGATTGTTGGCATTACTCATACAAGTAGAAGGTAGACTAAATAGTGAAGGTGAACTATTATATTATATTGGTATAACTGAAAGTAAAATGAAGAGTGACGCCATGACCTCGTGTTAGGTAGAAACAAGGTCGAATCTATAATTAATATTGAAATATAAACGAATACTTGACTAAGCCCCGTCGAAATTCGACGGCTATTTAGCATAAATGTAACATTTCTATAACAATTTAAACCATTACTAATACTTAATTGGAAATTACCGACCACTTCGTAATTCTTCGTTTGAAATTGGTAGCATTATAAGTCCCGTCGAAATTCGACGGCAAGACATTGTAATGACCCCTACAAATATTACTTGTAAAGATTGCTATCAGTGATGACATCTACATACTCAAAAATGTGATTGTGGTCGTCATCGTATCCGGAAACAACCGACCTTTGCAATTCTACATCGCCAGCGTTTTCTCCATCTAAAGACATTAAATTGTCATATTCCACTGCATTAGTAACCGGCAAGTAGCCTATAAAAGACCAATCACCAATAATAAACGCTGCAAATAAATCCCAATCGTCTTTTATTTTTTCGATTACTTGCAAGCGGGTGTCACGAAACACAAAATAGCCCATTTGAAAGAAATCGGAATGGTGCAATTCAGATAATTGATAATTCACCACGTAAGTACTCTGCATAAAATAATTTGTTATTTTTTTTACGGCAACTTTAATATCTCCACTATAGTTCTTATTATATCAAATAGTGGAAAACTAAATTTCTTCTCCTGAGCTTTCCGCAATCTGATGTGTTTGTTAGGAATTTTCAGACGACCTTCAACTTAACTACATTTTCTAAAGTTAATTTCTTAAATAATTAAGCTGCCTGTAACACATCATATAGAAACTAAAAAAATTGCTTTTCCCTTAAATTACAAGACTGATATATTGCCGATAAAATTATTTCTGCTACGTCAACTTAGTGGGACGTGCAAATAAACGCCTTAGTATAAAAAAAAGCTAACTGAAGGAAAATTATTTTTACCCATCTCAGAAGCTTCTATATCATTCCAAATTCGCAGCACTCACGCTACTTGTCTTTCCTTGTTAACGAAAAGTTTCCTAATATTTTAAGTAATTTTTGAACATTGTTAACATAATTAACAAGAGAACATGTTCCCTTATACTTGAGATGCAAATAATATTCTGTAATAAACGTGGATATACTACTTAAAACTAAGTTTGCATTTAATTCGAGAAAATTAGGGAAATCAGGTGTGGCCATAAAATGACGAGACTCATGGCTATAAAGTTTTTATTCTAAATATATATTCATACTTAATTAGTATTTCTTTTAACGTACACCCCCCACGATCCCTATACGCTTGCGTCCAAATTTTCAGTATTTCAAAACAATGCTGGAAATTGTCGTCTGTTGAGCTCGTTCAAGACGCCTGCCGTTCTTTCTTTTATTGCTTTATCTGAAATCTTGTTTCGTTTAATACAGATTTGACCATGCAAAACAGAAAAAATCACAAGATTACTCTTTTAAATCGCTGTGATTGAAGTATACACAGGCCAATGGTCGATCCTAGTAAGAATTTACTCGTTCTAAACAAATTGTTAAATTGTTTAGCAGTTGTTGTTCTTTGCTTGTTGAATCTTACTTTCTCCGCGACCGCTGGTCAAGGTCCCGCTTGGTTTGCGAACTAAATGGTGTAGGAGTGTGCCGTTGAGGAAGAGGGGAGAGGGAGTTACAAGATTTGGACTTACGGACTTAGCAAAGTATAGTGCAATTTATGGGAGTTTGGTAATTAGGACGCCTGCTACAAATTTGTCGAAGTAAATGGGATGACGAGTGACTAAGGATGCAGTACGTGGGAGGGAGGGTGAATGGGTCAAGGTCTATTGCGAGTTTCAGGTCAGAGTAGATGCGATGAGTTTGGGGATGTGCATATGCGGTGGTGGAGATTTTCAAAGGTATTTTGAGTACACCACAACTGATTTTCAAATGTTCCTCCTAAGGTACTACATTTGCCAGGAAGCGAGTTTTTTAACTGGAAATTGTGAATTTTACTAGATCGTTGTTGTTCCAAGCAAGGTAGGATCCTTAATGTGCGTGACAACACTCACATACGGAACCTACATTTTAACTCTCATCGGAACGAGAGCATATGTTGGTAAAAATGTTCGCCTAACATTTTTCAAACAGTTCGTGTCAGGAATCGAACCCAAGTCCTTCGACTTAGTAGTCACGCGCAAACCAACAGCCGCCCGTGTCTTGAGTACAGCACGCACATAGTGGTGATGGAATTATATTTAGGAAGTATAGTTTATGTGTGAAATTACCGTAAACTGCGAGGAATTGAAAGGTGAATCGTGACGAGAAAAGAAGGTATGTTTGGGAACACGTTGTAAGTTTGTTGGTCCTTGGGGAAAGTGGTTTAGATTTCATTCCAGGAGTAGATGAGTGAGCTTTGTATAAGGAATTTAATCTCTGTGGTTATCATTGCGCGATAACTTTGGTGTTGCAAGATACGATCGTAAAGGCTGACGGGATGGTTATGTTTTATTATGTATTTTACCGTGGGTTATATTAAAATTTCTGAAGTTGGAGTTTTGAGAAGGGTTCATAGTGCGGAGATGGTGGTGGTTTCGGAGGCTCTTGCGCCGTAAAGAAAGAAAGGACGAATTATAGGATTTACAGTTTTTCGAGAATGAGAGGGTTCTAGTAAATAGCCATACATTTGACTTCTAATGATTCACCGGAAGGTATAATATTGACCAGGAAGCGAGTTACTTTTTAACGCGGAAAGATTGAATTTTGCAGAATTCTTGATGTTCCAAGCAAGGTAGGGGCCTTGAACGTGCATGACAATACTCACGCGGAACCTAGTTTGACTTCTTATCATAAGGAGTGCGTACTTTTATGGAAAATGCTTGCCTAGCTTTTCTCAAGCGGTGCGCATCGGGAATCAAACCCGGAACCTTGGGCTTAGTAGTCACACGCAAACCAACTAAGCCACGAAGTCGCACGCTAGTGCATACCCTAAATTTGATTTTTGAATGCTCTACCCGAAGGTAGTACATTGGCCAGGAAGTGAGTTATTTTAACGGAATATTTTTAATTTTACCAAACCCTAGCTATTTCAAGAAAGGTAGGGATCTTTAGCGTACCTGACAATACCCACACACGGGACCTACATTTTAGATTTCATCCGAACGAAGGCGTATTTTTGTGAAAAATAATCTCCTAACATTTGATTTCCCAATGCTCCACCCGTAGGTACTACATTGGTCAGGAAAGCGAGTCTTTTTACCTGGAGATTTTGAATTCTGCTGAACCCTTGCTGGTGCAAGCAAGGTAGGGATTTTTAACGTTCGTTTCAACAATCACATACGGTACCTCCATTTTACTTCTCATTCGAGCGACTGCATATTTTTGTAAAAAATGCTCGTCTAATATCTTTTAAGCGGAGCGTGTCGGGATTTGAACCCGGGACCCTGGGAATAGTAGTCACACGCATACCAACTACACCATGGGCCGCCTCCCTTTCACATACCACTGAATATCGAGGATATAGGGTATATATTTGTAAAACAATAGAAAGTAACCGAACTGCATCTAACAAGAAAGAACAGCGGCTATATTCAAAGACAACAAACAGAAACAAACACAGCACAGTACGTCTATAAAATGGGGGCAGTAGGAAAAGCAGACAAAAAAAGATAGAAGCTTTCTGGAATGTTGTGCTTCAGATGTATGAGGATGATAGCATGTACAGACAAATATAATAATAAATAGGTTATAGAAATAGTAGAGGCTTAAAGATGTCAGTGGAAAACAAAAAAAAATAGAAGAAACAGTAGGGCAGGATACGTTCTAAGGCATTTTTGAGGAATAGTACGGGATATATATTACAAGCAGAGATAGAAATAGAAAGGTAGACCGAGATCAGACTTTCGCACGCAGATAGTAATAAATGCAGACTCTACAAATTTCAGGGAAATGTGTAGGTTAGTTCAGACTAGGAAACAATGAGGGTCCCCGTCTAACCAGTTCCAGGATTGAAAACCTGATTATGATGATGAGGATTAACGTGACTGGAAACGTATTACTCGAACGAAATGACAAAATTTATTAGTGGTTTTGGATCAAAAATTTTTGGAGTAAATTTTGTTTGTAAGGGAAGTGTACCGCTGGTACACTACTTAGATACACATCAGGGTGTGCAAATAAATTTGTACAATTTCAGTTGGTTTAATGAGCTTTTAGCAATAACAGTAGCCTGAAAAATTTATAGAAGTTAGGGTAGTTTACATTTAGGGATATGGCTATTTTTATAAAATATTAAATTAAAACAAATATACACCAAAAAGCACCTAGTACATTTTCATAGATCTAGCAATAAAACCGGTGACATCACCATTCACAATAATACTTGTATTAATTCACACGAAGTTCAAAATACCACAAAATTATAGAACTTTTAAATTAACGTGTTCACATGGACTGATGACCTTAAATGCTGCGTTGAAGTACAAAGTGCCAGAACGGAATTTTAAAAAAAGGGAGAAGTGGGACATTGCGATTAAGCTCGGCATTAGTAAGTTAAAAGCAAAATGGTGTATTAGTCACAGTGGACGTGTAGGCTGTGGGCTCTCTCGATTGGTGGCTTATGTCAAATTGTTTTGAGCTTGGTTTGATAATTAAACAAGGAGGCCTAAGCATATGTGTTAAGCGTGAAACTTATATCGAGTGTGTGGTGTATAATGAGGTGATAAGTGGGTTTAACTAAATGTTGGAAGTTAAATAGCTAGAATGGATGACCTAACGTGCCTGGGAAGTGAAAGAGAGTCAGTGCAATTAACCTCAAAATATTTAGATTTCAGCACTCTGGGTACTGTTATAGTTTTTCTTGTTCTTTGGTTTACGTTTGATAATACGTACATGCAGACTTGCAAATATAAATTGTAATTAGTTCGTTAAGCTACGGAAATAGTTTATTTACATTTAAAAATCATCATGTTTTTGGAAAGAGAGTTGAAATCATTTAAAACGTTAAGAGAGGTGTGGGTATTAATTAAAACAGAACCTTTATTTGTAGGATGTAGTGCTAGTTAATTTCTCGGTGAAGATTTACTATTTTTAATGGACATTGGGATGACGAAAGCAAAAGTTAGGACTGTGCTGTTTTTCTAGATTATGTTGTTGAGGACATTTACAAATAAATGCGTTATTCAGTGTTGTATAAAGCAATCTAGGAAGTAGGCCAATGGAATGGTAGTATTATTTACGAATTAAAGTTTTTAAGGGATTCTGTTAATAATACGTGGCCAGTGGAAGTAGATTAGGAATGTTTTTTTATTGTCAATGTACGTGCAATTCTATTTTCAAAAATTACTGTTAATAGTGTTTATGCCTGGATAGAATTTATTTATAAGATGCGTAAAATTGATAATTGTGAAAGGATATTCAAGTACCCCAGCGATGAAGTCATATTTGGGAAGGGCCGTTATTTTAAAATTTCTTTTTTTTAATAAAATAGCTAACGAATATTTTTAAGGTATAGTTAATAAATGTAAAAGAGGACGTGGCGAAAGATTAGATAAACCGAAAGCTGTATAGCAACCATATCGAAGAAATTGTTGGAAAAAGATGGTTTGGCGCCTTTATTTTTGATGACTAGTAAAACTTTTCAAGGTAAGTGATACTTGTAAAGTAGTTTTGTAATTCGGCAATTTTAAATTTTATAATTTTAATATTATTATCGTTTTCTCTATATGCATCCATTCCCGTACCATTGTAGTTAGGCGGTGCAACCATAAAATTTATATCGGGTCCTGCCCCTTCTGGGCAAATCGATATTCGTAAAGCAGCTTGATTATACCTGTATCGCTGTATCAATTGTGATTTTTGTTATGCACGTTGTAAATTTTTCCTGTGTACTTGTTTTTTGAGACTGCGTAGTTTACGTACGCTGTGTTCCTGTGAGATGCCAAAAGTGAACGTAGTATAAAATTTATTAATCATCTTCAAGTTTGTCATATAAACAGAAGAATCAATTAAAGGCATGAAAACATTTTAATATATTAAATGCAGGAAGAAAAATAAAGTGTTATCCAAAACGCCTCCAGAATAATTTATGTGTGCGTGAGGAGGAGGTCAAAACTACTTTCAAAAATACTGTTTATTTGTTATTAGTTAAGGAAAGGCACCCCGTTACCGGACGAAATAGAAAGTAATGTAAATCATTATATCTTATTTCCTTCCAATACCTCAAAAGTAACTGGAGTCACCGATAATAGAGCGCTTTTTAGCAGTATTTCAAACTGAAAGAAATTCGTAGGATTGATAGTATCTCAATAATCGTTGCCTACTGTGACTTAACTAGCTTTCATAAAAGTGTAAAGTCACTTACCAATCTCGTAGATTGCTGGTGCAAGCTATCAATTCTTTTGGCTTGCTGATACACAGAGTAGCAAATGGAAAGGATTGGATTTTATATTAAAACACACTAATTAAAAATTGAATTGACTTATTCTAATACACTTAATAAGCCGCCCGTAAGAAAATGTAAAAACACAGACACGACACGACCCTAGTTAACGGATACCGAAAAGTCACACAATCGATTAATAAATACACGACGGACACTTTAAATAGTGTCTCAAATATTTGTCGCACAAACAAACACGACTAAGAGTTGTACAAAACTATTATAACTCGAACTGCTGAATAGGACAGTTTTCACGTTTTATTAATCTTCATAATTTTTGAATTAAAATATCAATATTCCCGGTGTTAACCAAATGTTTTAGGACATCATTTATAAGTGCTTCTTTTTCCTTATCTACAATGTCTTTATGTACACTACGCATGCATAATCCTGATAATCTATCCTCTGAAATGCTTGATCTAAGTCACGATTTTACCCTGTAACGTTTTTGCTTTCGTCGTATGTCAACAGGTGTTCGGCCCGGCGTTAACATACAACAATCAGGGTTCGGCACCAATAAAATAAAACACGATGTAATTATAAAGCATTTACTGTAGTTTTCAAAATAACGGAAAATGAATACAGGTAGAAAATCAACAACGTTATAATAATGTTATATAAAATGCTCAAACAGGCGAGCCCGCGAATATCAAACTCCTCCAGATTAACACAATCGGACTAAATTACTTTCTATCTTTAACAACAATAATGATGCGCGGTCGATCACCGCAAGTACCGCCACGCTCCACGACTTCCCGATCGAGACTGTCTTATGTCCGTGCACACTCTTCACAATCGCGCTCCCTTAATCTAACTCAATTATACGGAATCAGGGCGTACACGTCACAACCCTCTTAGCATACTAAATGACCTTTCTATTGTTGCAGTAGTTGGAGGTATTGCCGTAAATTACTCGGCGCAATTTTGACGGCCGAAAAAAATTTTATTGTTTAGCAAATCTACAGTCTACAAAGTCTTGTTGACTCTTTCCGTTTTGCCAAAGTTCAACCAACATTTGCAACTGTACTGAAAAGTTGTCAATGTTGAGCTTTTTTATTTATATGGTTGTCGTTCAAGTTATTTAGATGTAATCAAGAGAGTAACATCTTTAGAAAACCTTGTGGAAATGGACTCCATAAGAGAATCCAAATAAGGAATAAAAAGGTATACTCGAAAGTAATTTTCTACAGTACTCATAAGATAATTCGACCTATGGATTGGTCTTGGAGCAGTGCGTTATAATGTAGTTTTCAATTCAAAACTATTGGCATGTTCAACTCTTTTTTTATAAATCTCTTTAAAATATTGTTCAGGATCACTAAGGTGTGTCTTAAAATTTTTCTGTAGTTCACCAATGTGATGTTTATCGGAAAATAGTTGTATATCTTTAGACTGCAGTGCATAACAGATCGGTTCCAATTTGCTAGAACATTAGGCAATAATATGCAGACAAAGGATAAATTTCTACGAAAAAACGCAATTAAAAAGCTGACTGGCTCTATTTCTGGTAGGGATGGATTCGGGCCGGGCCGGGCCGGGCTTTTAGATGCGGCCCGGCCCGGCCCGAAATAATTTGCTCCGGCCCGACCCGGTGGCCCGGCCCGAACCAAAATGCATCGGCCCGGCTTGAGGCCCGGTTTGAATTTCGGACCGGGCTTCGGGCCGGGCCGGGCCGATTCGGGCCGGAATGTAACTAAAACCTTAAGTGATGTATAGATTTTTTAACATCCAAATGGAAAGTATCATTTGTTATTATATGTATTTTCGGTTGTATAAAAATACTTCTTTACTATTATTATGCTTTTTTACAAAAGTTGAATATATATCAACTTTAATAAATTATAGTTTATAGTATCATTTTAACCTCGAAGAATCCCAAAGGTATTTGGAGATAATGCACACTTGCACAGGCAATCCAAAATAGAAGGTAGTTTGCGTCAAACTTCAACCTTAAGTAACAAAATGCATTTTAGACCTCATGTACTACTACTAGTATATAGCAACATATTTAAAGGAAATTATTCAAAATTTGACTGAATATTGTTTCCCAATATTCTAAACAAAGAACGTTGCCAATTTCCATTTTACAGATAGCTTGTGTATAGGTCTACATTTCGAGAATGTGCTAGCATCCGTTCAGAGAACTGACTATTCAAATCTCTCGTATCAGGTAGATATTACTTTGTTGTCTATGAATATCTTTTTGTCGCATGCTTTACTGGAAATTTTAATTATTATGAAAGAAAGGCCGACAATATTATCTATAAAAATGTTCAATATTAATATATGCAGGGTTTTTCAAAATTATGGAAACGCTGCTCTCGCCGTATATAGAGAATCTGTTACGTATTGAGAAAAACAATAACATATAATTACAAAGAATCTAGCTCTTTAATATGAAAAAAGGCATGTATACAGGATGTCCCACACCGAGCTTCCATTAAAAGTATTTTAAAAACTACAATTTTGCTGGCAAATTAAAAGCTTGTGTAGAAATTACCGAAAAAGGCGAAACTATAACTAAAATAGTTTTGAAGTCTTACAAATATCTGTCTCATTAATTATTTTAAATAGCACATCCTGTATTTTATTCCATATATGAAAGATGCTTTAGCAGATGGTTATTCTGATTTATGCGCATGTATCTTCAATTGTTGTGCATCCAGGAATTATTGATCTAAAAAATCGTGTTAATAAACATTTAATCAAAACGGATTGCAGGTTGTGTTTCCATTACACCTTAAGATATGTTTTTCAATAAAAACAATAAAATAGTTTTTACAATTTTAAAAGGTGAACAATTCTGATTTGAAAAATGTAATTTTTATAATTGAACCCCCATTTTTTTATGCCTCGACATGAACGAGCATAAAAGTATAATCAGTTATTTGGAAAATTTGGGTTTGTGCTTATTTTTCTTTAATTTTACTGTCGTTTATGGTATTGCGGAAATTAAGGTTATACATAATTTTTTTAATAAATTGAGCTCAAGCAAAGTACAAATATTTGTTAAAGAATTTCATTGCTTATTCTAACTTATTATTAGTTTTTAAATTCGCGTTATTAAATTGTAAAAACTATGTTATTGTTCTTATTGAGATTGAGAAACATTTGTTACGGTGTTATGCTAACACAACGTATAAACCGTTTTAATAAAATGTTTATTAACACCATTTCTCTGATCCTCTAAAGGCACTTTTTAGGAGAAAAAATTCCCGGAGGCAAAACAATTGAAAATAGTTTTACAAACCCTAATATCAAAATAATAATCTACTCGCGCATTATTCAAATAAGCAATAAAATGTGGAGTATGCCATTTAAAATAATAAAATTGGCAGTTACTTTCGATGTAATCGGAAGTTTCACAACGTTGAAAATATCTTAGCTAAATTTGCCTTATTAGGTAACACCTACATGCAAAATTTCAATTTTTCAGGAATTGTAAGTTTTGAGATTTCTTTAATGAAAGTTTGTCCATACATTCAAATAATTAAATATAATTGAGCTGTTTTTTGTAATCGTGAGTTTAAAATATTTTTTCATATACAGAGGGTTTTGATTTATTCATAAATAATCTTGTTACGTTGGCTCGCAGCCGTGCGTAACGAAAAGTAAATCAAAGAGGAAAAAAAGAAGTGACCGGGCTCAATCGGAGAGTAGGGGGGGTTGTAGAAAGCAGACCAACATATAAGGTACGGGGCTATAAGGAGTTAGTAACATTACCTGAAAAAAAAAGAATTAGAATAGCCAACCTGCAATAAAAATAGTTAAGTAAACCTGAAAAAAAAAGAATGTAAAAGCATGTAAAAGAAGGTAAAAACGTTTGAATAATCTATATAATATGACAACGGTAATAGCAGTACAAAAACTTTTAATACAAGGTGAGGTAATATTGGGGAGTAGCAGAAACGTTTCCTCACACACCAATTTAACATCAATTAGACAAAAATATTCTTAACAAAAGATAAATAGATAAGCACAATTGATGAGTAATTCATTAGTATGAGTTGTTTTTTTTTGTTTCTTAATAGCATGCAAGTCTATTGTAAAAGGTACCAGAACAACAAAGGATATTGTAGAACCACGGATAGATATTTAAAATAACAACAAGTATGAAATAGTGCACTTACAGAGAGTCCTGCAGTAACGCTTCCTTGCAATGGAAGTGTGGGATGTACGATGTTCTGCACTAGCGAAGCACTTCACCCTTGCCTGTGAGGGTGTTGATGGAATTTCTTACACTTTACACTAATCACAAAAATTGTAGTAAAAATTTAGCATTTAGAATCACGGGCTTGCAAGGCACGATGTAATGCATGTCCTCTAATAAGTTCTTGCATTAAACTAACAGCAACGCGAGATGTTTCATTTGCTACCTATAGCAACAAAGAAAAATCCAATGCCTCTGAATAACGAAGTTTGCACCAACAGTTCCATTATAAAAAGATAAATCAACAAAAACACTATTAGTCTAACACGTGCAAACACTAAGCAAGTCCGTCAACTGTTCTTCGTATTTTATCACAGTTTATTTAGTGAAAAACGAGCTTGGCTCCAACAAACAACATCGCGTTTTTCCACATTCTCTTCAAAGCAAAAGCAAACAGTAAACTTTTTATTGTACACGAAAAACAACTAAAGACACAATCAGCCAAGCAACGCGTACCACTCAAAGTACTTAATATACCGGAAACCAAGAACAACAACGGACCACGCATCTGTTCATAACCGCTCGTGGTTATTACAAGCGCACTTCTTCTCAATCCAACAAGTTACAGACAAAAGCATACCTCTTTCAAAGGTAATCAGAACTACACTTCATATCTGTTTATATTTAGACTCGTATATCCACATAAGGTACAAATTATAATACGATGCACTTTATAATCAATTATAAGCGGTTTATAATTTTAACTAAGTTGGAAAGCAAGTTACGAATAATTCTCATAAGGAACGAAATTTACATATAGTAACAAAAGACAAACTAGAACTCAAAGCACAATCAGTAAAGCAACAAGGAAACAGCATCTTGAACGTAATATCGGACCCAAACACAAAACTAACTACTACTAAACTCGTAATTTATAGGGAACAAAGCACAACGAACTCAACCACGCTAATCTGTCGATATATCCTCGTTGTTGTCCATCACCTGCGCGCCTCTTATCTCCACTTCGATAATAGCATAAGTAACGAAATTTATACGACGAATAATTATTTATTTATTAATGTAAATCCAACTTTATGCAACCAGCTATTCAAAGCGATGTATTTTAAGTACGCTAGCCGACAGGAGCGTAATATAATATAGAATATAACAAGTGATTTGTAGAAATTTATTTATGAGTAGAGGATAGCGTAAAAGTTTAAACTTACAAAAATTGCAGGTTACAATCTTCAGTGCGGGGCCACAATATTAAGTTAATTAATAAGTATAATAAAATAAACCAGCTCAATTAACATACGTTGCAATACTCCTTCAAATTAATTAAATATAACACGGACAATTTTTATTTCAAATTTCTTGAAAAGTGAAAACAAGTGAATATTACTTATCGAAAAAAAAACGAAATTCACAAATCGGTTTAAATCAAATCATTTTCGTTTTCGATTTACTTCCATTATCACACTTACCAATATGTGTGTAACTGTACCTAGGTGATATATTAAGAGGAGCGTTAATTATAATTTTGCTTAAGAGGCAAATAAAGAAATCATTAAATGGAAACTTTTACTAAATCAATAAATTTTATATTTCGTTACATAAACTTCGGGCCGGCCCGAAATAGCCCGAAAAGCTCGAAGAGCTCGAGGAGTCTGGCCCGGCCCGGCCCGGGCCCGACACGTACTTGGCCCGGCTTGGGCCCAAAAAAATTTTTGTCGGCCCGGCCCGAAGCCCGGCTTGATATTCGGGCCGGGCTTCGGGCCGGGCCGGGCAAAAGCCCGGGCCCGTGGCCATCCCTAATTTCTGGTTTGAGCATTTGGTTCACGGCTGTGAACAAAGTTTTTCAGAGCGCTCATAGTATCTACAAAATGTTCCGCAAACAATTTTATTGATTTATATTTAGCGGACTAGCGTGTTTCACAAATAGTAGAATACTAGAAACATATCTATGCCTTAACGGACTATCTCGAAAGAAAGTAATTACATCTTTAATGGTACCTGCTAAATTTTGAATTTCCGGGATCTTGCACAAATCATTTATCACTAAATTTGATCTATGGAACGCGCGGTGAAAATATATCGCTTTTGAATATTCATTTCTGATAAGTCTCTGTACCCCCTAATCATGACCAACCATCTTGGAGCAACCATCAAACCCTAGTCGAACTAATTTATCCATGTAAAGACCATGTTCATTACAAGCGTTTAAAATTGCAGCAGCTATACCTTGTACGTTCATCTATGGAAGGATTGGGAAGCCTAAAAGTTCTTCTTTAACAGAATCGTCATTACTAACAAATCTTACTTCAAGTGATAGCTATTCTACTCCAGCAATATCCGCACTTTAATTAGCTAGAATTGAAAGTGCTTCACAAATTGAAATTATTTGATTTTGTGTTCTGTGAGATGTATATTTTGAGTTCTTCTTGCACAGCTTTAGGTGCTTGTTTAGAATGTAACCCACATTTTCTATTCTGAATTGTATAGGTTCTCAAAATTACCTTTCTATCACCTCGTATTGGCAAATCATGCATACCACAAAAAATTATGGTATATATTATTGGTATAAGTTTTTTTGCAATTCGATTCAATTAAATCCCGCTCAGCTTCATTTAATTGAGAGGTAATTGCTGGACGTCTTCCGTCAACAATTTTTGTAAAAGTAGAAGCTATTATAGTTGAATCAGATGCCATTCGGTTGTAGCTTGTGCTTTTGCAGAAGGGACAAAGTTATAAATATTTTCTAAAGGGCTCCACAATGAAAGAAACAAGAACGTCTCTTTTAACAATTGGTTACAAAACTGCGCAGTATTTGCAAAGCACGCTTTTGAGTTTTAGAGAATACGGAAGCCATTTATATTGTTAAAGGCAGTCCTATCTAATAGTTGGTTTTTTTCTTAGGAATCATTCTTGGAATTACCTTTAGGATCTGGTTTGTAAGAATTGTTAAAAGCGAAAAGCAAAGGTGTTTCATTCGAGTTAACAAAATTGCCCAAATCGAGCATGTGCTTATTCTTATCAGTTGAAGAATTGGAGTCATATTCACATGTGCGAGATTTTAAAGTATTATGTGACGAACTATTAGCCTCATTTAGATCATTAGCACTATTATGTACCATACTATTACACTTAAAAATAGCATTAGCACCAGTGCCGCTACTATTACAACCTATGGTACATAATTATTTTAGTTCATTTCGTTTGAAAAAATTTCTAATATACATTGTTACTGATTTTAAAGAAAAATAACAAACTTTTCTAGCAATCAAAGTTTACTTTCCTGATACTTCGAAGTTCGAAAGAAGAGATTTCTAATCAAAACGCTAATATTAGCGTTAGACTTTGAAGACGAAAAAATAAAAATCTCGCTAGTTGCAATTGCAAATATATATTATTTTTAAATATGTATTCTCACGCATTACATTAGTACTTACTGCTATTCTATCCGTAACTGCAATCCTTGGCATTATGTGAAACCAAAACCAGTAACTCCTTATTAACAGTAATAACAATAGCTATGTTACCGTTAAAGTATATAATGCAGTTATTTCATAGAATACCTGTTATTTCATGAAAAACTGATCGTGTTCGTTAAAGTGTGTAATAAGTTAATAATTGCACACTGGACGTACCTATGAGGTTGTAGCTAGAATATATCAAGGTACATACCTGGAGATACTGTCGAAGGACGAAATTTGCTGGTCCAACGATTGATAACCAACGACCTTGTGGACTGTATGTATAAGATGTTGTAGTGCTTCCTCTGCAAGCCGAGACGAAATATCCATTAAACGACCAGTTTATTCTCACTTACAAAGTTCGCACTATTATGGCCATAAATAGCACTTGTGTAATTACAACCCTTTATTCCGAACACTACACGATAATTAATGTTTTACATAACGAACCATGAAACGAGCTTCGAAAACATACCCAATTGTATGTTGCGTTAATAACGTCTTCACGTTTCAAACGATTAACTACGACTCCTGTTATTACACTCTATTTAGGGGTGCAAGCAGGTCAAAACAAGTTTCTACCTGTTCGAAACTGATCACGCGTGACCTTCGTGATAAAAGGGAGATGTATTCAGGATGCATATTTCCAATGTCTACATTAATAGGATATAGGAGCGAGTCGTCTTCAAATTAAATTTAATAAAATAATAAAAAAGACCGAACACACACTATAGCTAGTTATTCTATGAAATAACTAGGTGCTCTATAAATTAACTAATGATACACAGTTAAAGTGAAAAATAAGGAATTTATCTAAAACGAAATAAGTACGTCTTCTATAAATAAACTAATGGTAGACAGTTAAAATGAAAAAGAAGCCATTTTAAATTATGCAGCGAATAAATGGGAACGTATCGTAAAATCATTTGTTACAACAATGATTACTAAAAAGGCACTTGGAATTGCAAGGAACATTATTTCTAAAACAAATACATTTTTTGTTGACACACTGCGTTTTACACGAACATTTTTTAAGTCCCTGACCAGTACCTAAATTTTGAGCTGAAGCAACCGACCGGAGCGATATTTCTACATCCGGTACTTCTTGGATATTAATTAATTTTTGTTCGCAGACACTGAACTGAGATCGGGAATATAATTGTTTTATGCGGCCGTTTCTTGTGCCCAATTGGAAAAATCCTCCTTTGGTTGTTTTGATGATGATGGCTAAAATAGATTTGGCATCACCTTTTCCTCTGTCAACTTTAGGTACTGGGATACGGACGGTAAACCCCACAGAATGAGATTTATCCGGCATTAATTTTATCTTTTTAGCTTGAAGTTCTAAACATTTTTAGACTTTTCTCTTTGTCTTTGAACATTAAGTTTATTAAAACACAATTTACAGATTTTCTGCTCAACTTCGTCTTATGGAACATTATCTTCCGAACATGATATATGGACAGGCTGCGTACAATTCAAACAAACCATATCTTCACTGCTTTCTTTTGAACAGACCACACATACTTTCGTAATGGGAGTATTTAATACTGTTTGTTCAACTACTCTCTCATTATCAGGTTGAAAAGAAAACATTAATTGCAGTCAAAGTATTTCGTAATTGATCTTCGTCGACCAAAGAATTAAATGCTTCCTTCGGAATGGCAGTTGTTGACAGTCCAACTCTAGCTGCGCAACCAAACATAGCTTTGTAGGGGACTTTTTAATACCAGAATGGAACGCTCTGTTTTTCATAAACTAGATAAATTTTAACCCGTTATTTCACGAGCTTCATTGGTTGTCTCGCATTCAAGTCGTCAACATATTTTCTTTGTCCTGATTGGCTCTCGATACTGCCTTGGTTTTGGCTATGTTTTGGTTTGCCATGCACGATCTTAAGCTTTGGCTAAGTTAGTTTTAAGTCATCAATAAGTTTATTAGAAAATTCTCTTCTATTGTCGGACTGTAATATACATGGGGCTCTAAAAAACAGGAATATATCAAGCAACTGTCCTGCAACTTCTTCGGCTCTCTTTGTCTAAAGAGGTCTTAAAACCACAAACTTTGTAAGGTGATCTTGAGTATAGTTTCCATCAGGTTGTGATTGAAAATCTATGAGGTCAACCTCACATCGTAATGTTGAAGTAATCAATAATCACGTGGCATTTTCTTATCTGATGTTTTAGATTTCTTTACATCAGCTATCAAACTTAATAATTTTTCACGGGTGAACAAAGAACTGTTCTCTTTCACATCACGTTTATTTAGTAAAGATTCAAACCTGTCTTTCATTGCAGCTTTTTTTTTTTTAATATCACTTAAAGAATTCATTGTTCAAGACAATTTAACGTCGTAAGTTAAATTTAAGGTCTAAGGTTAAAAATAATTGCACTTTAACGTAAGCAAAGTAAATTAACGTAATAATAAATAACTAAATTATAAAACTTAAAAAAATTAATGTATCCCAATACCTGATACCTGGAAACAGTATTTGATGAACAGCAGCCGGCACGGCACGTGCAAGCAATAAATTAACCGGAATGAACTGGCGCCGACACGCTAAACAAGTTCTCTCCCTATGGCCTGGAATAGTTAATAGGTGCAGTAAGAGTGGAAGGAAAATGTATTTGTCGTTGACGTTCTGAGAGTATAGCGAAAAAGTATTCTCGTTGTTTTATGCTTTGGTATTTTTGCTGTTCTTCAAAAATTATTTATATTTGAATTCGAAATAAACTTTTTTTCCGCTTCTTTCTATATTATTAAACGAAACGTAAATGTATCTTATACTAAAAAGCGAAATATATTATACAGATTATTTTACACTTTAACGGCTTGTAGATCGTTATTCTATAAAATAACTAATTAAACCATGAAATACAAGTGAGTTTTACAATTTAACGGACACGATTAGTTATTTCATGTAAAACTAGATATTCTATGAAATTACGGATTTCATACTTCAACGGTAACAGCTACAAGAAAAATGACCAATCAGTATCTATCAATATATACGTCTTCTACTAATTCAATGTTCGGGTAGAGTTTTTAAGATTACACAAAATGAAAGTACACCGCATCTAAGGAACACTGCATACAAACTAAAATGACCGAATATATAAACGTACGTTACTGTTAGATAAAGAATATATTGTTTCTCATTCTCAGAATAGGACACAATGAAACATTTCTAGAACATTCCAGAGTCTTAGTTTTATTGAGAATTTTTAGAACCCAGTGATTGAGATATTTGTGACAAAGGAGTAAACTTTTTACCTAAGCCATTGTAAACTGCTATTTTTACTTAGCTACGTGTGTTTATAAATGTTACATTTGTCCTCCACATAGAGCAACCAACCGCCACTGTCGTTCCAATATAAGAAAATAAAATTTCAAAGATTAATAAAAGTAACAAGTATACAATGTCACCATAAAATGATGTTTTTTAAAGTTTAATAAATTTTTAGAGACTACCAGAATTTCATTACATATCATATCAAACACAAATTAAGAAGCAGGATTCATGAAAATTTTGCCAGATGCAATATAAATTACTATCATACTACTGCTAGATGTTGGATATGTTTAATGATCTTTTTCCGTGGCTGTGAAGTAGAGGAATCGTGTTCTTCGAGTGCAGAAAGTGTCGCTAATGTATATTTATATATCAGTCGAACGTTCACCCTGTGGTATTGGGAATTCTACTCGAATAAAGAATGTCGAAACCACGACGTTCGTTGTGTCTTGAGGACACTAAATTATCGCTATGGGATGCTGTTGCGACTTAGCTACGTGTTGGATAACCACAGCTACTGGAAACCGCAAACACATTCTTGGCGGGATATAGAGTCGATCTTAAAGTCCATACCAAAATGTGTAATTATGTAGTTGTCCAATATTATAGTGTCTACATTTTCTTCCTATTAGCGAACTCGAGCCCGTAATCGCTTAACGTTTCTTTATTGATTTGCAACATGTACTCATGTACAAAATGGCAGTGCTTGGGATTTATAAATCCGTTCCATATAATGTATTTTAGACTACCCAGCGGAAAATGAACACGTCGAGCTTTTAATTAATACATTTGTACAGTAGTTGCAATAGGATAGTGGCACAAAAAAGAAAAACGTTTTAAAATTATTAATTACGGGTTTGGAAACGGGAAACAATATTTAATTTTAGTTTTTACGAGCGATTTAACAAGTTATACTAGTTTGAAGATAGCATTCTTAAGTTACGCGCAAAAACGTCTATTTACAATATGGTAGTCCGTGACGTCACAAATAAGTAAATACTGCCAATTAAGTACCTGTTTGTAAGTGTGTTACACTAATGTACAGAAAAATGTTAAAATCGTCGTATTATCGTTAGTGCATAGTGCCAAATTGTAAAAATACAAGTCTATAAACTGCCGGCTAAAAGATTTATACAAGTGCGTAAGAATGCAAAGCGTAGAAAACTATGTTTTTAAGCTGTAAGGAGATTACGTTTTCGGAAAGTAGTAGTGCTTTGTGTGTGAAGTTCAACTTGATGTCTCTCATTCGCTGTATTAATATTATTTATAAATACCAATAAGTGAGAATGAAACTTAATTTAATTAGTTCTAATTAATTGATAACATTTGTAGTTGTAGTTAGGCAATGATATGGAAAACTTATAGAGAATAGAAGCTATAGCAGCCTACGTGAAGTAGCTTGTTAAGTTCCAATTTGCCTTCAAAATTTCCCTGGTTAACTCAAATCCCTTTTGCTTTTAAAACAAAAATTGATTCGATAAATTAAATAGTCTATGCATTGTTTTAAGTATCCGGTAATCTCTTAAATTTTTTAACAACATCCTGTACGCTTGCTACACATTTTCATTTTGAACTTATTTATTTCGAAACGACAAGTTTATGCTACAACTAAATAGTTTATATCCTGTTTAGGTACCCGTTATCTTGGTATACATTACGTCCGCGTGTAATGGTTTTCTCTATTGTTCCGATGTAAAGACTTATTGAAATAAGGTCGCACAGTTTGATTTCGTGTTATTTAAATCATTGCTAAATTTGATTCTACAGCTTGTACGTCCAAAGATTTTCTACATTATTCGTCACCGTATTTCAAAAGCAATGCACGTTTGTTTTTTTCTTTTCGACAATTAGGTGTTTTGCGTGTATTGGTGAGTCTCCCCGCGCGTACATATTCTAAACAGACTCTCTTTTTAGATATTTTAACTGGAGGTCAAGTGGGTTCTTTTTTCTGTAGAACAACTGTCTTTGTCTGTAGACCAACTGCTTTTGTCCGTAGACCGCTGCTGCAGTTATAATAGCAGGGTAAATAGATCCTGACGACCATGGTGTTGCTGTGCTGACTCACCCCCGATGACTTGCCAGCTAAGCATCCGGACACTTACAGGTATGCAACTCGTTTTCTTTTGTGTGTCAATAGCATATTCTATATCAACGTTTGGTGTAGTTACGTGACATTGTAGAACTACTGTTCGTTGCTGCTAATCGATATTATCGCTCTCCGGGTGTGAAGTACCTTTGTTAAAAATGTTGGACAGACATACGCTTACTCTTTTATACTGATTGGTTTATTTTACAAACGGTACTATGTACGATTTAAAGGATGTCTGACAAAAGCTCCCACACGTTAATCCTTTCTTACTAATCAATTATTTTACAATAAGTATTAAGTGAAATTTTAAAAACGTTTGACAAAAGCATTCACGGGTTTATTTACTACTGCATAATTTTATTTTGTGTGAAATACGAGATGCGCACTTCGTATGTAGATTCCTAAATTGTCCATACAATATAATTGTTTGCTGTAAAATTTTAACGCTTGATTTATTAATTTTGCTTGTTTGTACAGAATCTTTTATTTATTTTTATGTGTTAATAGTTAATCGTGAGCGATGTTTTTTTTTGTTTATTTTTGGTATGTAGGCGAATCCCCCTACTCTCCGCGTTTGACAGTTAACCTGGTATTTGCTTTTCTTCCGGCTACGTCTAGGTACGTAGCAAGCTGTAAAAAGAAGCAAGGCACAATTAGTGCATGAAATATTGCTTGCAGAAAATTCTGTCAGTGCGAGTACTACGCGTAATGCTGCTGAAGAATCTATAGATTCTTTAATACACGTCCTACATTCCACCAAGTATAGCAGCAATAATAGAACAGATGTAGGTGTGATGGCTAACATTAGACTTGCCTTACAAAGCAAACATACACAATAGAATTTGCATGTAAAAGTTGCTCTCCCGTTAAAGTTGGCACAGTTCAAGTTGCAACATCTATAAAAAGCCAATCTTTGCAAAGTGGTACAAAAAAATTCACATTCATTGCTTTTATTATTTAAAACAAGCTTTAGTGAAATGACAACAAGAACTTCCCAGTATTTGTAAAGTTCTTGTTTTTCATCAGCAAATGACATGCAAGCGGTTATGCACGAAATGTTTACAAAGAATAATTTGAAGCTGGCCCGTCAGCATACAGTTCGAAACATAAAGTTGAGACTAAGGTTTTGTTTAGGAGTGCCGAAAGAATGTATGTTTATTGTAAAACTTATTGAAAAATATACGTTGTGAGAAACAATTAGCATATATGTAGCGTTGCATAAAATCCGGTTACATCAAAGCTTTGTGGAGTTTGTGGATGCTTATGAATTTTCAGAAAGTACTGCAAGTGAATACCTTTCAAAATCTGTTACATTGCTTAGTCAACTGATGAAAGAATTAATTATATCTTTACCAAAAGAGAAAATAGAGAAGTTATACCTGTACCGTTTATGACCCGCTACAACCAAGTAGAATAAGTACAGTATCAATTGTTTAAAATTTGAAATGCAAAAACCTACTAATACCTTTGAATAGAAGATGATAGGCTTGCTGGTGTTTCGCCACTGCCCCAGCGCTACTAATCCTTAATAATGGGACTTCTCATTAAAAAACTCATTAGCACTAATTGGTTTTGAATGGGAAAACTCATTAAAACTAATAGTTTTTTAATGGGAAAACTCATCAATTCTAATCGTTTCTAAATGGAAACCCTCGTTAACAATAGACATTTTTTAATGAGAAAACAATAATATCATTTTTCTTACGTCACATCTGTCATCTGTCATTTTTCTTACGTCACATTCACCATCCGTCATTTTTATTGTTACGTCACATCCGTCATACGCCATTTTTTTCTTACGCCTATCCGCCATTTCTATCTTACGTCACATTTGTGATCTTCCGTTTTTTTACGTTGATCCACCATTATTCTTACGTGAAGCCCACCATTTTTCTTACGGCTTTTCTTACGCTGCACATATGTGGTTTACATTCATTGCTCCATCCTGTATATACATTTTACCGCAAGTTCTTAGAGAAAAAATTGTCCCAAGCGGGATTTGAACCAGCGCTGTCTGCAATCAAACCAAGTGCCTTAACCGCTACACTATCGAGTCAATCGAAATAAATATGTATATATATTTTAGTATTTAATTCATAACATAAAACCCATTTTTAACTTGTCTGGGTCCTCCAGATGAATAAGAAACATCTTACAGATTAAATATTGAATTATGTGGGTGCTTAAACTTGAGAAGCACCGAATTTTGAAGCATTCTTATATATGAATGTCTAAACACCTAATCCGTTTTCCCTACATTTTCCTTACTTGCATTTTCAACCCACCTTGCGTATATTTTCAAGTAGTATATTCCACCAAACTGCTATAATTTTTTCTCACTTACCCAGATATCTTAAAAATTTTCAAATTAAACCATCTCTTTAGCCGCTACCCCTATATTTATATATTTTTTCCAACAGCAATTGTTAGCGCTATTTTCAATATAACTCCATTGAGTAGAACGTCAGTTAATATTGTCTTTTCTCAATTACTCGAATATCCTGAAATTGTTCGAATCGAACCATCTCTTACTGATTTAGAGATTAACTTTTTACAAACTACAAGGTGTTTATCTATAATTTATTTCTAAACAGCATTGCTCTGCTTTTTAAATAACCCATTGTGTAACCTATCAAATCAGTATAGAAATTCCGTGAAGAATCGAAATCCCTTTAAATTTTTTTAATCGGGGAAACCCTGTATCTGCTACCCGTATATTTAGATTTTTACCAAAAATAATGGTTAGCAGTATTTTTAATATAAACCCATGCGTTTTTAAATTGTAAAAACTAACATTACAAACATTCTACTTTAAACAAAAAATTACCTGTCCTCGAAAATTCCAATGCTCAACGATAATGTACAAATGTACAAACAATTCCTACTTTTTACCCTGTTTATGCAACAATCCTTTAAATTGGTATGTTTAATAAGTCATTGGCACAGAAAGTACAATTTTTAAGTTGGATATCATCTATTAGGCGTATTAGAAATTCACATTTTGATTAAAAGCAGAAACTGTGTCCGTTTTTTGAGATTCCTGAATATTTCCATACTTAATACAATAAAAATATTTAAGAACTGCACTTGCTTACTAAGTCGATTACCTCGATTTCCTAGCGCAGATGTACAGTAAGTCCAGATTTTCGATCTGCAAATATAGCAGACTTATTGCTAAATCGAGTTTACTGGAATGAATACAGCTGATTAAGGGGTACACGATTTCACTTTAAAAGATATGCCTTATTATATGCTTTACTATGTCGGACGTATGACGTACATATGTGGGATTTATGTCGGGTGTACGTCGGATGTATGTCGGATGTGTGTCGGAAGTAAGTCGTACTGATGCGAGAGGAGGGTGGACAAGAATGTAGGAAGGAGGGAGGAGGGCTCATGTTAGTTCACGTTGTTTGGACTTTGGATAGTTAGTGTTGTCAGGAGTTGATGTTGTCTGGTGTTGGGTTATACATAACACTTTACAAATCTACTAATATACTTACCTATAATTAAATTCACCTCCAATACCAAGCTTTCTTACTATAATATATATCTCAAATTCACCATCACATCGATAAACTTTATAATTGATAGCTAATTATTGTAAACTTTATAAGAACACCAACCATACATCAAAGATAGTTTGTAATTCATTTGATGGGACTCGAGATGTCTATATATTTCGCCCAAACTACCCTAATCATTTAACATCATTAGTCCATATTACTAATAACAATAATAACCATTTATAATGCCTATAGTTTACATGATTCTAGCAATAAAGGGCATTTAGGAAATTTAATAGTATAACGATTCTCATGTTTCTCTTTATTTTCTATCGCTCTTACATAGCAGCACCCATATTTTTTACACAATCAAACTTTAGATGTCTACCTAGCTGCTCCATGGTCAAGTTTCTAATATTATTGTCTAAAATATGAGCAATGTACATTTAAATAATGAAATTTATAAACTTAATAAGCGGTTTCCGACATATTACATATGTCACAATCTTTTACAACATTTATTATAAATTACATGACACATCCGGCATTGCTTAATGGGTGGTGGAGCGAAATCGTAACATAGTGGACGCTGAAACAAACTTAGAAGTTGATCGTTTATCGATGACTCCATTGTTGTTATTTCGAGCGGCGATTAATAGCAAGAACATTAGGTAAAAGTTTTCAGTTTGGTTATATGCAGCGCTATTAATTATAGAAAGTTCAAATAATTGCTATAAAATTGATTTACTTTTCTAGGTTTCGAGAATTTAGCATTATAGTGCTTACATGGCACAAACCAATATCATCTAATTAGGTTGTATTAGATACTAATATAGAATATCAAGAAGGTATGTATCAAAACGCATTAACTTGCTCTTTGATAATTGTATTAACATTATAATACGCTCAAATGATATCATTATCTACACCAATTTCCGAATTATGAAAATATATGTTAGACCAATCGTGTCACGATCCTAATAATTAAAATATTGCTGCATTGGAGAAAGTATCAAGATTACTTATTAGAAAAATTACCTAGATTTCATTTATGCTTTTAATTTAACTAGAATTGACGGGTCTATACAAGGCATAAATTGGACTTTCTAACTGCAAACTGCAATGTTCAGATCAGATTTTACATTTTGTAAAAGTAAAAATACTGACTCCAGGAAATTCTTTACTAACTTGGTAGGTTACACGATTGATTTATCTCAAAAAACAGACGAATGCGGTTTAGAAATAGATTAGAGATAAACACGATATGGTTTGTAAAATGTTAATCCCTAAATAGTAAGGGATGTCCCGATTTGAAAAATTTTAAGAAATTTGAGTAGTTGAAAAAAACAATATTAATTAACATCTTACACGATGGATTTATATTAAAAATACCGCTAACAATTACTTTTGGTAAAAAATCTAAATATAGGAGTAGCAACTAGAGGGTTGCCCCGATTTGAAAAATTAAAAAGATTTTGATTCCCTCAGGAAATTCTATCATAATTTGATAGGCTACATTATGAGTGTATCTCAAAAAGCAGAACAGTGCTGTTTATAAATATTATATAGATAAACACGGTATAGTTTGTAAAGTTTGATCTCTGAACCGTTAAAGGGTGGTTTGATTTGAAAAATTCTAAGATATTCGGCAAGCTGAGAAAAAGAATTATTAATTGACATTGTACACGACGGAGTTATATTAAAAGTACCACTAACAATTGCTTTTGACAAAAAATCTAACTATAGGTGCAGCGGTCATAGGGATAGTCTGATTTGAAAATTTCCAGAAATGTGAGTAGCTGAGAAAAAATTATAGCGGATTGGTGGATTAAACTACTGGAAAATGTACGTAAGGTAGGTAGAAAATGCAAATAAGGAACATGTATAGAAAGCGGATTACGTGTTTAGAAATTCATAAATAAGAATGCTACGAAATTTAGTGTTTCTCAAGTTTAAGTTCCTACATAATTCAAGATGAAATCTGTAACATGTTTTTTATTCATTCGGACCCATACCCTACAGATTTTCATATTTATAAGTAAGACGCAGGTAAATTAAACATGGGTTCTATGTTATCTGCAATATTTAGATAAGTATTCATACCTATTTCGATTGACTCGATAGTGTAGCATTAAGGTACCTGCTTTACATGCAGCCAGCACAGGTTCGAAACCCGTATGAATTGAGTTTTTCTTTAAAAATTTGCAGTAAAATGTATATACAGGATGGAGCAGTAGAAGTGTACCACACATATACAGGGTAGATCAGGCGTAAGAAAAATGACGGCTTAACCTAAGGGGAAAATGGCGAATTGATGTAAAATAACAAAAGTTAGCCAAGAGCGAGTCGAGATCGCACTATAGGGTTCCGTACCAATACTACAGTGAGCAATCAATAAAATAAATTAAACTGTTTTTATTTTTTATGTATATTTAAATCTTATCCAAATTTGATTGTGATTACTGAAAAATCAATATATTGTCCCACACTGTACTGGTACATTAGTAAATACGTTGTGTATTACTGTGTTTAAAAAAAAATTTCCCAGCATCTATTACACTATCAAAAAAACTTGCAGTTTTCCGATAATCTACGACTCAAAAGCTACTATCCCTATTAAAAACAAAATTTTAGCTTTGGAAATGTAGGAGAACAGGGGGGGACGGTTTTTTTGCACATTTTGAGCTATATCATGAAGATTACTGGACCGAAAATTATAAAAAAGATATTTGTAGAAGCCTTTTATATTCCTATTTCAAACAATACCTCGCACGATACGTTTATTAAAACTTTTTTTTTTGACCAAATTTACCCCCGCCATTTTAATCTAAAAATATTTTTTTTCTATTTTCTGTCGATATATGTGCGATATATATGTGCGCCATAAAGACCTAGCATTGTGACAAATTTAAAATTCCTACGTTACATAGTTTCCGAGAAAACCTCTGTGACAGACGGATAGACAGACACGAGAGTAACCTTATAAAGGTTTCGTTATACCTTATAAAGTACGGATCCCTAAAAATAGCGGATGACAGATATGATGTATTAAAATAGCGGATGACGGATGCGAAGAAAATGGCGGATTGATGTAAAGTAAAAATGGCAAATGAGATATGTGACCACACCTTAATCACGTTCGACATCGACATGACAACCAGGCCCTTACATTACAAACTTCAATAGAATACAATGATACAATAAGAAACGCAAATTGGACACATTTGTTCCCCCACAAGACATAAGGTCAGACTAGAACGTCCACGAGTAGTAGACATTTACAAACTGACGCCTGGGAAATACCCTGTAAAATCACTCAGGATGAAATCAAACCACCGATGGTTTAATCGACATTAATGAAACAAGACGATACTTACACAAAAGACTGGGGGGACTACGACACTACTAGTACAAACACTTTTGCCTGATGACAACGTACAAGACGACATTGACGAACAACGACTCAGACGAGAAGGAGTAATTGACAGAAACAACGTAGGTAACTTACAATGGAACAGACAAGATGACAACTTTTTTACTGAAAACGAAGTGAGATACACACTATGCTCCAAACAACCAGGCGATTACAGACCCATATGCCTTTTAAAGACCCTTGAAAAAACGTAAAAAACGCTACTACCGCACATAAACCACAGGAGTACATCTAAGATAATGCGGCTTTCCAGAAAACAAATCGACCAAGGACACCATAAACCAAGCAATACAAACCATCAAACAATCACACCAAAAATAAGTCCTAATAATATTAGTGGACATAGAAAGCGCATTTAATAACCCTTGGTGGCCTTCACTTTTAACCAGACTTACGACCACAAACTGTCCATCACAACTTTAAGAGCTATTGCAGGGACATGTACGTAACCCTACACGGCACGGAGAGCATTACCAAACATATTTACAAAGGTTGCCCGCAGGGCTCCATATGCGGGCTCCTATTTTGGAATATAGTAATGGATGAACTCCTGGAAAAGCTGGACACCGTTAACCAAGTGTTGTCTACGGTTGCATACGCCGACGACATCTTGCTGGCGGTTGAAGACAATTGCAGAAGGGAAACCGAAATCGCCGTAACTCAAACACAAGGTTGCCGCAAAACCAACGAAGTGACCATAACACCACAAAAAACTACATACCATGTGATGAAGGGAATCCTGGTAAGAAATCCCTCCATCAAACTAGACGATTTAAATTTAAGTAGAACACAAAACATGAAATATCTTGGCTTAACATTAAACGAAAAACAGAATTATCTTACACATTTAAACACCGTGTGTGCAAATGCAGCTTCTGCATTGCAGAACATCGCAACGCTGCCCCAAAGGACTTATAAGATACCACTTAATTGCGTAAGGCTTTATCACAACAGTGTGCTCGGGGCTATGGTATCATATGCCACGCCTGGGGACACCGCCTTAACACAATCAAACCTAGACAAAGAATTAACAGTACACAACTAAGTGTTTAACTGCGACTGATGGGGGCTATAGGACTATCGCATATGATACACTTCATGTACTGGTGGGAACTATGCCCTTGGACCTAGTAGTAGAACAGCTAGCTGCAATGTACTGTCTTACACACAATGAAAACCAACAACTACAACGCTTCTTAAACATAAACCAACTGCGCACGACAAGGACGGAAATAAAGAACTACATACTTGCAGAATGACAGACACGTTGGGATCAAAGCACAATCGGTAGAAGGCGTATACGTAATGATCCCTATTATCAAAGACCGCCTTATAGCCAAATACATGGTGCTCAGTCAAGGATTTATTCATTATCTAACTGGTCCAACATACAGAGAACGCATGAATTTAATTGACAGCAACATATGCACGTGCAGAGAATTGGGAACCCCGGAACATCTAGTATTCGAGTGTAATGACCTACAACCGTACCTTAACGCACATAGACAAACATCATTCAACAAGACCCCACACGCAATGATGTGGAACAAATACCTTTTTCGACACTTAAATGCACTCGCACAAAAAGCCACGGTACTCATTCACCAACGTTATCTGGACGGATAAAGGATACAAACAAAACTACCCAGACAGAGACAAAAAAGTACCACCTCTGTTCGAACCAGGGCTCTGCCTCGGAGACTGGAGACCGATCTCCGTGGCAGAGCCCCGAGGCGGCAGATGTAAATAACACACAAACACACACAAACACACACATACACACACATACACACACACATACACTCACATACACACACAAACATAACGAACACCTCTTAAACACTGCACGAACACAAACACCTATTCACACACTCTTATATTGCCTTTTCAACGTCTCTATTTCCGGCTGCCGCCGATGGTCCGGGCTTATAAGATTATATCCGTTGAGCGTTCTTCCTTAACGACTGGGATTTCCGTCTGCCGATGGTCTTAGTCTTAGAAGGGAAACGTAACACGTATCAACCACTACACACAGAACATACACACACACAGAACCTCACCCACACACAAAACATATGCCCTCAAACGCGCGCACGCGCTCACACACACACGCACAACCCACACACATACACACACATACATACACACACAGACACACACACACACACACACACATACATACATACACACACAGACACACACACACACACACACACACACACACACACACACACAACACACAGACACTCACACACCTTGCTTACGGTTAATTTCCAAGGGGGGGCAGATCTGCTTTAATTTTAGGTAGAAACTACTGACACGTTGGAACAAATAAAAAAAATTAAAATGTGACATGAAAAAATGGTAGATCACAGATATGACTTAGAAAAAAAATGGTAACAGCGTTAATGAGTTTTCCCATTAAAAACAATTAGCGTTAATGAGTTTCGCATTAAAAAGCGATTAGCGTGAATGGGGATTACCAGGAGATGTTAAAAACCCTATGGGATGTAATTTTATATAATTTTATATTCAATTGTTCCTCTATAGTGGAGAATGCTTACCTTCTAACAAAAGCTAGAGTTTCTGGTATTTTTAAACTGTTAACAATATTTTATATTAATACACCTGAATCTTCTTTGCACCTGATTGCTGCACACATTTTTGATGCTCTTAAACGACCATGCCACAAAAGATGCCATAATTTATTATCGCCTTGATCAATAGTTGCGTTGCAACCAGCTTGACAATCGGGTTCGGGTATATATCTTTTACACAACTCAAAAACTCATCAGTAGTGTCAGCCATACAATTGAGAAAACGAAATAAGGGTCTGTGTATTCCAATTGTATTAAGAGAATTCTTCTGTTGAAAATATTTTAAAATTTTGCAACTGATGCAACATTGTTAATCAACTTCTACAAGTTGTTTTAAAAATTCAACACTCGAGAGTGTCTTTCAATGTTACACGTTTTATGCTTGTACCAACAGTAGCAAGCTGTGATTTGCACCATTAGCACTCAACTTCTCTAGACGAACGTTGTTCACTTCTTCCATAAACCCATATAAAAAACACGATTGCATGCTTAAAACCACCTGTAACAATAATGACTTTTGTTAGTGTTGCTAGGAAAAACTATAATAAATGAACACTTTGTTAATCTTATCGTAGATTACATTACTAGTGTAGAAAGTGATAACATATTATACCGTTTTAGCTAAAATGAATTGACTAAATGAAATAAGGTGAAAAACACGTAGGCGTCCAGTTGACCTTCTATGAAATATCAGTCATTCCAAGCTAGCGTTATCCAGTGATATGTATAGAGTTTTTCTATAAGAACTACAATTTTGTATTTAAATACGGAACGTACCTTTAAAGTTTTTCTGATCTGTCAATGTCAAAACGTCAGTTGAGGTTAACATTTTTATCACGGTAAACTTCTCGAATAGGAAACGTTTGAAAATTATTGAAAATTGCTATCGAAATTTTGAGACGGCGGTCGCAACTTTAAGAACTATTACTTCAATTTTCGGTCGTAATAATAGTCCCACCAGACAAGCTGTGCGTGCTATAGTGGAATAAATTCGAATAAACATATTCACTATTGAACGTTTCTCTGCCAGTAAGGTAACGCACAGGTCGAAGTACCGAAAATATCATAGCTGTAAGTGCTTCAGTTCAAAATGAGTCAAATCAGTCGATTCCACGCCTTTCACAAAAATTGGGAATCTCTCAGTTCACAGTGCGGCGAATTTTGCGTAAAGATCTTTGTCTACGCACTAACAGGATCAAACTAACTTAACAACTGAAGCCTCATGATGATCGGAGCGCTGAAACTTCTGCAATTGGGTTTTGTAAAAGTTTGAAGAAAATCCTGAGTATCGTCGAAAAATTATCTTCATCGATGAAGCTCATTTTTGACTTATTGGTTTTATCAGTAAACAAAATATGCATTATTGGACAGTAAAAAACCCACACGTGCTTCAAGAAGTTTCACTGTTTACATTAAAGTGACCGTGTTGTATGAATTTTATGTCAGAGGTGTGATTGGACCGTATTTTTTCGTAGATAATAATGATCGTCATGTTACAGTAAATAATAATCTATAGGAACACTGTGGCACAATTTGAATAAAATAAAATGAAAAAACCCTTACCACAAAAAATTTTTGTGGTAAGGGTTTTTTTATTTTATTTTATTACAGTAAATAGTTCATTTTATTGTGCAATGTTGCAAAATTTTGTGGCCAAAATTGGATGGATTTGATATCAGTGATATGTGGTTTCAACAAAATGGCGCCACATGCTACACAGCTAGTCAGACAATTGATCAATTGAAAGAGAACTTTGGTAATCGTTTAATCTCTCTCATGCAATTTAACGCCATTGGATTTCTTTTCATAGGGTGACGTTGGTTTATGCCAACAAGTTAGCTACGTTAAAGGAACTCAGAAACAATATCGAACTCGAAATTGCCTACGTTCCAGCCGATACGCGTGGAAGAGTGGTGGAAAATTAGTTACAAAGAATCGATTCCGTTAGCACGTAAGGTTAAATCGCATGTAAACTAATATAGTGCTGAAACATACCATTTAAAAACGAAGCTCAATTTTAAAACAATTTCTAATCCACGAAAATAGAAAAGCACTCATTCACTGAAAAATCAAGGTGTAAATATTTATTCTCTTGAGAAATGTCGGTTAAAAACAAATTGTATTGCATTTATGTAGACAAAGACGGTAAATGAGTTCTGATGCAGAAAGGTTTAGCCCGTTAAAAATATCATTTAATATACGTTATTTACTCCAAAAAGAAAAATAATGCATTTATTCGCTGTAACAGCCACATTGGGATGTTATGTTGTTACTAGGTTATTGTATATATCTTCACTTGCATGTATGATAGTTGGGTGATCTATATTTTCAGGGGTAGATTATAACATCTAATAGGAATCAATTATTCGAGTAACGAACGTATCCCTATAAAGTTTATCCTAATTAGTAATGCTATTAATTGTCAAGGTTGGTTTTGTATATAGTTCTGAAACTTTGGGGAATATCCACATTTCATTATCCTTTAAGCAAGGAATATTAATGTCAACATTGGTTATAGAATTATCTCTCTACAAATAAACATTCATTCTATTCATTCGGTTTAAGTGTTGTGATTTATTATTAACAAGTTTCATATCATTGCTCAAATACACTTCGTGTTTAAATATATTTTTGTGAAAGGCTTATGCAATCATTCTTATTATTTTCAATTATCTTGCGAAATCTATATGAGTAAATAGGCTAGGTATGTTTATCCTTCATTAAACGTTTCTGCCAGAATTCCACAGGTGACTGGGCTTGCGCGTTTGTGCCGTGTCTGATCATCTGAAGCATAGGTTAGATAAGTTAGTATAGATGTGCCATTTCCTGTTTATAAGTTGTTGGCGTCTTTGTCCGCCATCTGGGCGGATTGCGTTAATACTTCCTATGAAATTATAGGTTTGGTTTGCCTCTACACTATATTTAAAAGGTTAAAAACCCTGCTATGGTTTACATCTAAGATAGCATTGCAAATTAATTTGAAAGCTTATAGATGCAAAAATTTATATGTCCATATTTTACTAAAATGAACTACATACATACATTATGTATGTATATAAGTCAAATTAATAATACTGAAAATATAAAGTTGTACATCATACATGCATTTTAAGAAATGAAATAAACATTTTACCAAAATATATTATTGGCTTATTGCATATTACAAGAACAGGCCATTGGCATACAAATTAAAAAGAATCATGAAAACGTAATTTTATTTTTATAAGGATTTGAAAATCTATGCCTAGTAGCATTTTTATTTCCACAACCTCTCACATAGTAGAGAACGAATCCATAATCCACGATTCGGATAAAAACATGTAACCCATTATTTTACCATTTGTTACAAAAACTAATAAACATGAATCTCCTCTAAATACAGTAATGTATAAACTAACACCAAGCTTTAACTTTAAGATATCAGTTTCTCTTAGCTTTCAGTTTTATAATAAATTATTTGTTCATTAAATATCGGTATGTAATAACAGCCATTTACGGTGAAATAAGTACCTACAAAAACAATAGTAATGTAATCTTAAGTAAACCTAATTGTATTTTTTTAATCACACAACTGGATATAATCAAGAAGTCGATTATTATTATCACAATTCACAATCAATTTTTTGAAATGCAGCAAATCAAATTAAACAAATTTTGAATAGCGCTATGGTTAGATAAACAATAATTCTAAACATCAAATTAATGTCAAATAAATGACAATCAATAATTGCTGTTGAAATTGTGGGCGCCATCTATTCGGATAGTGTTAATACTAAAATGCGCCAACAGAATGGTCTATAAAGTGCCACCACCGTGATCTGAAGTTTCTCAACAAAGACGTACTGTTTTAGAAGGTCACGTTTATATTCATACAGTTAACGACATTTATTTAGTCTCTCAGAATTTATTGCATCACTTTTCGTAGTATAGAATTACTATTCATCAAGGGTACATTGCGTGCATAATTTAATGAGTTCATTCAAAGGACTAAAAATTCCCACTCTAGTTTCAAATATTATTTTAAAAGGGTCCGCCTATGGAATAGTTATTTATCGGGGGATACGTTTTTATTCTGATTAAAAAGTTATCGTTCAAAATGGAGAAACAGCGTTTGTTCTCTTTTACAAAATTCTTTGAAGGGTTTAGACGTTTATTAATAATAGGCAAATTGACAGAAGTGTTTAAGTGTCTTCAACTAATTGAGTTGAACTTAACCAACAATTATTTAGTCGTTGGGATAGTGTTTTGGGAAAGCCCTAAGTTCCGGTTTGAGTTTTAGGATAATCAGCATGTGCTGGAAGTAATTATTAATCGCGTCTGTTTTACATCTGCAAGATATGTACCCTTTTTAGTTTACGTTTATTTAGTTGGGTTGATCTTTGCCCATTTTGTCTTTTACATTAAAGAGTTTTGTTTACCGTTTGGTTATATGCAATTATGGAGTGGTTCAAACGATAGGATTTTTGTTAGAAGCTTTATAGGAGCGTACGTTGAAAATTGAAAATTATTTCGATCATTCCATTTGGGGACTCATCTAACTCATCACAAGGTGCTACAAATTCACAGTTCTTTGTTCATATCTTTTCGTAGATTAGTTTTGGAGAGTACAGAGAATACCATTTCCTGTTTGTCCACCTTTTCTAACATCCATAGAAGACTCAGGTGCTGCTTGTCGACCAGGCTACATCTGTAAATGTATGTAAAAGAAAATTCAACAAATACGTTGATAATAACCTTTTTAAGGTTCAGTATAAGTGTATAATTAGAAAAACGTATTTGTGCTTTTAATATGTTATATATCATCTGTTGTTCTATACTTATTTGTGCAATTTTAGCCACACATGTTAAACCACATGCATGCATTTGGCACCCATTTTTTCATGTGTCAAATAATTTAAGAATTTTATACCAATGGAGTAATACTGGAAAATTAACCTTAATAATATACAACACGGATCACTTCAAATTGTGTCTTATTTCTCAGTCTATAAATTCAAGCCAAGGAACTCTTTTTTGAATCAAGACGTCTCACTTGCTTCCACCTTTGGACAAGGGATCATTGCCGTGTGTACCGCTGAGCCTGGCCGAGGGGTAAGTACACTGAGTTATTCTTGAAACTTGAAGTGATACCTAGAAGTAGTATTGGATGTTTAAATTTTGAACATGTTGATACCTATTTTTAAATGAAATAATTATTCAAAATATTAACATAACTTCAAAGACTGCATAAACTAATAGGTTGCGAGATTTACGTTATATCGCATCCTTTTATACACCCCACTTTTCGAGAGCTCTCCTAAAATCATAAATTTGTAAATAAATAAAGGATGGTTAGTTATCTTCCACGAAAGAATTCATGTCAATTCGTGGAACGCGATGGCACCGGCAAAGTATAAACCAAATGATACACCAAGTTTTAAAGGCTATGAATTATTACAGAAGCTCATAAATAGAGCGTTAACCAACTATCAGTTCCAGTGATAGATTTTCGATTGCCATAAATTTCAATCTGAAAGGCCATTAAGGATAACAACACACGAAATTGCGGGTACTTGGTACAGCAAGGGATGACTCAGACTTCCTAGAATGTAGTCAAAATTTGAGAACGATAACGTGTTTATATAAAAGCCGAAAATTCATGAGATGCGGAAATTCAAGATTTGAACATGTCATTGTATTGTAACATAAATATATTCTATAGCATTATGATCATAAGAACCGCTTCAACATAAATATATTCTGTGGTATTTAATCCTTGTGTTCGATGTTGTAAAATCATAAAAGAACAATTCTATATGAAAGCGGGTAGTCGTGTTCACTTAAGGAACTTAAATGTTTTGTACGGAGATATTTGGTATTTTTATAACCATCAAGAAACGAATTTATTTGGAACTTAGTAGGTTGTGTTGTCTACCTTTTAGGCGGATATTTCCTACGCATCCGTACAATCGGTACAGCGCGTGTGCATACCGGTCACGAGATAGGACACGCCGATGATGTGTCGCTAGAAGGGTCCGCCATTTGTCTTGATAGATGTAGTCGCGTGAGCATTCTTTAGTTTGTTAAGAAGATGAAACTCCAGGCCTTACCTAAGTGGGGCCTCCACATCGGTTGGTATGGGAGATGGTAGAAGGTGGTGAGTTTTGCTTTGGGACGCGGATGAAGTGCCAAGCTCCTGCGAATCCGGCAAAGCGCTAAAACACGCCATTCCTTAAAGATTGTTTTGAGATTTGTTAACGGTAAGCTCTCTTCAAACCTGAATAAATTATAAAATATTTTTATCCTCTTTAGTGTATGACATTACGGACGGAATGAAATGATGGTTTATGTTGTATTTGAATCCAGTATTGGAGAGCAGTTCATTTGTCGAGGCGATTAAAGTTTACTTATAACCAGTCGAGAAGCAGATTTTTGGAACATGTGTGTTGGTAATTAATAATTAGATTTGGAAACAAAAAACCTACAGGTATCAATCTTTCTTTATTCTGTTTGTGAAGATTCATAAATGTTCGAATACATAAATTTCGAAGTCCGTTTGATCGAGTTAAAATTTTGTATGTTTAGAGCAGCATGAAAGAAAATAGCTAAAAATTAATACAGTAATAGTATTACAAATTTGTGTAAAGTCACTTGTTAACAAAATGATAGTTCAGTCCACTTTTTTTTGCCTTTTAAAATATTTATCTACTCATATTGAAACCTTTATAAGCCTCTAATACCAGATTTAAATGAAAAGTTGTTTGCTTAAGTTAAAACACATGTGATTCGTTTTAATAGAAATAATCTTTGTAAAACTTGTAAACCAGAACTCAGATCTGAAACTTGGTACTAAAACTTGTTTGATACATGATAATTAATTTAAAGATCTGTTAAGTCAGAACAGATGTATTGAAATTTAATTTTATTTTGTACAATTTATTACCACATTTAAAGAAACATTTAACAAAGAAAAACATATTAAATTCCATTTTAGACTCAAGTTTTTTATTCAATGCATATTTAGATATACTAAATTCTTAAAAGAACATGAGCTTGTTAATCGATGAAATTGTACAAGGCTGAAGTAATTTAAAAGGCCCTATTTGCTGCAACTAGTTTGTTATAAGTATTTATTCCTGATTTAAAAGCTTTGGTGTGTTAAACTCCATATTATCCACTTGCAGTTATTAACAGGTATTTTTATTGAAAAGCACAAACTGTGTTTTTCTAATAAAGAATTTGTTGTGTATTTTGTTCCAGGTTCATCGTGACCAGAGAGGTAGTAAGTATGTTCCAGAGATTTCCAGATACTTCAGTTTAGTAAGTTGTAAGTTTAATTGCATTTATATCCCATGAGTTTCTGTATCTTCTCATAGGAATATTGAATTTTTAGTGTAACCGTTCATTCAGATACAGTGGCGCTCAACCCATTTTCCTTTTGTTAGTTTATCGTAGAGTTTAGACCATCACCACCCCTTTTCTCATTGCTCACCCTTGGGGTAATTCCCAGACTTAGCCGCGAATAGTTAAAGCTTCACTTTATCCTTCAACAAGGAAGTTTAAAAAAAAAAGGTGAAGAAAAAAGTCATTTCAGTATGTTCGATCATTGATAGATAGTTATTGAATAGCTTTTTATGGAGCGCAACGAAGAAATATTTATTGCTCTAATATAAACGATAATTGAACTTGGTCAACGTTACTATAGTTTATTACAATAAAAATACTTTCGAAAACGGACGAAATAAACTTTGACATATGAAGATTAATTAAAAGGAAAAAATAGAACGACGAATTTTTCTACGCAATTAATTCTAAATGGAATTGATATCTAGCAATTATAATCAAAAAGAGGTGATTAATGGAGATATGAAGGCCAGCAGAAATTTGTCGATCTAAATTGCAAGTATAACTTTGTTTTATACCCTGAGAGCGACAATTTGTGTATTATTAAGTAGGTTAAGTCAGTATAAGTTTTTGCGTATAGAAAATTACTTGCGAATGAATAGATAAGTAGATAGGGAAAGAGAAATATAGAAAGCGAGAGAGATATTGAGAGAGACAGAGAAGGGAGAGAGAGGCGGCTACCTCAGGTTAGTAAAATTAAAACCACCCTAGTTACTGTCGTAGAACGTTAATATTTAATTTGTCATTTATTTGCATGAGTATTTCAAAACCATCACCTACCAAATAAAATAATTTACATTAAACTATGCCTAAAACATTTATTGAATAGCCAGTAATTTAACTGCTGCATTTCTGTAAAGCCGGTGTTCCTATCTGATGTGTTTTTATTAAATTAAATGCTTTGCAATAACTTTAATAAACAACATACTGTTCCAATGATTAATTTTAAAGTTTTATATATTTGTGATTATGTGAAGTAGGAGTTACTATTGGTAATGCGTGAACATTTAAAATCGACTAATTGTAACCAAAGTCACATTTTAGGAAGTCATTAAGGCATGCACATGCATGTGTTGTTCTGAATTTCAATTATGCTCATGCGTACTTGCTCCTACTCAAAGTTGTTATAATGACTTTCCGCAGAGACAATTTGCTAAATGTATTTAACATATTCTTTAACCTTATTTCAATAGTTATCGTGAATATTTTATTAAATATTGTACAACCGGCTTGCGTTGAAAACACTGATAACAAGGATTTATTTGTAAAGTATAAACTGTTACTGCAGTGCATAAACTAAGTAAAAGTCAAGTTAGTTCTAATTCATCTTCATTTAATTTCCTTCAGCAGAAGTTTGTGCATGCTGCTTAAGGAAATTGTAAATAATTTGGAAAGTTTTATGCTGCTAGGTGTTAATAAGAGAAATAAGATAAATTGAAAGCAGTTTTCCGTTTCCTGGGAATGTGCATATTTTTATTAACTGAATCAAATTTGCTGTACTTAGAAGATTGCTGTTTAATAAATCGCTATGAAGAGTTGTAGATCTTTTTATTATAAATTACTTGAATTCAGTATCACTTACCATATTTAAGTGCTATTTATACTTTACGTTTATAATAAATCTGCGTTGTATGATACAAATTGGATATGGTTTCGATGGCTATGCTGCCGCTAAAGTGACCTATTGAATTTAAAGATTATCGATGTGCGAAATTTTTTAGCTACTTCAACTTAAATAAACTCTTACTGTCTTTGTCCAGTACTGCCGAAACTGTCAACACTAAATAGCTTTTAATGTTAGGACTGTATCCAGAAGATATTGTAAAGTCTCATTTGACTCCTCGAATTTATTTTAATAATTGATCATGGGGTCATTACACGGTTGTGTAAAATCGATTTAGCATCTAATACATTGTAATTCAGCCAGCTAATTGGTTGTGTAATCATCCTCCGGACTTTTTAGAATGTTTTTGTTATTAAGTAAATGCGGTTTGAATTTTCAGCACTGCTGTTGGATTAATCATAGTTGATGTCACGGATTAGTGGTGTGGCATACTATTCAAATATATTCATTTTCTAAAGATTCGTTTGTCATGTATATACGTAACCTATCTTTTGTATAATTAAATATTAAATTTCTTTGTTGTTCATTTTACTACTGACAAAATATATATATATATATATATATATATATATATATATATATATCAACTAAAAAATTTGTGCAAGTAGTTAGCTCGAATTATTAACTCGTTTAGTGTTTCTCCATCATTAAACAAAGAAAACGAACGTATTGTAGACCGTATTACAGCGTAGAAAGTTTATTCGTGTCGTCGTATGCATATTAAAAATGCAGTTGTTAAGAAAGTCAAAGTAAAAAAAAATGGTGCAATAAGGCATCGAACCGGGGCGATCCGCATGATTTTTGCCACTGCACTTCTGTAGGTGACGTTAATTTGAATGTCGTTTGTTGTATTTTAGGATTTGTATACATCACACTAAAATGTTGACAGTAGATAGTTATTAGCAAAACCACCGCCACATTTGCACCAGCATCCACATTTGCACCCGCATCTGGACCAAAAAGTTTTCTTCGACTAACCATTTTCATCTTTCGAGATAAATATATCTTGTTTGGTATCAATTAATATTAGATTTTTCTCAGCTACCGGAATTTCTAGAAATTTTTTAGATACCATCATCCCCCAGAGAGCTACCCCAATTTTAAAATTTCTTACCTGTAGCGACTTTTGAGCGTTCTTATAAATTTTTTTAGTCATGCGATACATTAAATTAGCTTAGAATGTTACGCAGAATCCGAATCTGTATACAGATTTAATATCCGACTACGCCCTGCAGAGTTACACCCCTTTAAAGCTCCCAAACCTCTAAATTTTGCTCTTTGCTCTATAAGCAAACATCTCCATAAATCAAAAACCGTGGAGATTTTAGAAATGAACCCTTTATAAAGCCATAAGGGTTTAATATTTAAAACCATTTTTTAAACGGTGATGCACTGTTTTTAGAATATTCAAAACCATAACTTTTTAAAAACAGTTATCAAGGTTGGTTTAACATTTTTAATAACTATGCGCGTCATAATTATATGCTCAAATGCTTGGAAAATACAAGTCGTTAAGGAAATAAATTCTTAACAAGCATGGGCTACCTAAATTACATCTTTAACATTTTTAATAACCATGCGCGTCATAATTATATAGTCAATGCTTGGAAAATACAAGTCGTTTCGAATCAATTTCTTAACGAGTATGAGCAGTCTAATTTACATATAAAAGCTGTATATAATTTCTTTTCTTGGACTTTCCATTAATTATATTTGTGTATTAGAAATTGATGAGTAATTGCTGGATACAAATTTTAAATTAACACTTTAAACCTATACTAAGGGAACACCAAACTTGTTGTATACAGAATACTTACTAATAAAGCAATTTCATTTTAAATAGCTTCTACGCCATATTTTTCGAAAATGGCAGGCTTGAATATTTTCTTTGGAAACAATCGAAGATTGCCGAAGACACTCGAAGAGTGCACAAACGCGGTCACTAAACCACAATTATAATCGCCTTTATAGGTTTAACATTTCTACCATTACCCAATGACTTTAATTTTTTATTGGAGAGAATCGTTATTCTCCCACGCACTGCTGCGTAGTTGCATGCCTACCCCTTTTGGGGATATATGCTCGTTATAGGTTGTAAGACCCTCGGTTTTACTTAACTACACTTTGTGAGACCCCTTTAATCTTTTTAATCGTGCCCTTCTCGCGTACAATACAGTAGGACTTAGTCTTACTACCAACAAATTATAATACTAGACCCACATTAAAGTTGTCTTTGAATTTCTCTACAATTTTTTGTTAACATGCGGTATATTGTGTTTATTATTTGCGGGGTACGCCACTTTAAACCTAAAAATAAAAACAAGATAGTTTAATACGTCTATGAATAATTTATGCTAATGTTGGCAATACAAATATGTAAAAACAAACTTAATCAAGAAAATATAATGTTTTTAATAGAATACATACATGTATTGATAACATCTATAAACCGCTGTGGTAACCAGAGTCTGGCGAATCTGGGATAGCCAAATCTCTAAACATTTGCGCAAGCGATTGCCATGCAGTTGCATCTTTTAGGTACTGAATGGGGAAACATTTAATAAGTTCCAACACTGTCAAGTAATTTAAATTGCTGCAATCATTAGACAGAGAAATACTGGCACTGCTCTCTCCCTCTAATAACGTTTGAACCCCTTCTTCCTGCGTCGTATTTCCACATACTTTTTTTATATTACCAACAAATTTTTCGTAAAATTCTGGAGAGTTTCTACACCTTAACTCAGCCATTTTAAAACAGATTAATTCTCGCAAATTTAATAGCTTGATGCACTCGTACGCAGGTAGCACAATAACATTCCGCTCTTTCGTAATCTCCATATTATATAAATTCTCTTTTTCAAAATTGTTCAACAGCCATATATTTCTATTAAAGGCTGTGCTCAGCTGCAATTTAAAATCTTGATCCAATTGTATGTCAACAACATCGTTTCCAGTAGTCAAACCATTTAATCTGACTTGTTTTCAGTCTTGAGCAAATTGGTGAATTTGAAATTCCACTTGAAAAGTACACAATTTCTTCCAATCGAAGTAAGAGAATGTTATCGTAGAATCAGCACACATACCACTACAGCAAATAACTTGAATGGCAGGTTGAATACCACCATATAAATCAAAACCAACTTCTATTATATGGTGGTGATAATTTGGAGGAAATTCGCCTAACCTATAGGTTGTCTTACCAACTAGTTGTTTGATATTTAATTGTGGTACTCACACATCACTTGTAACGTCAACACAAGAAAAATCCATCTTTAACTTATAATTTTAATCAAACTCGACGGTACTTTGACGACTAATGCACTGGAACATGGCTCTCTCGACTTTTATGCCGATGGTCGAGCGTGCGCAGCTCCTTATTATGTTAGTTGGCGTTATATGCAAGTCTTGACTGGAAAAGTGACGCGTATAATTGTTTTATAGTGGGTTTTACCTGTATGTATTTAACCACCAACACTATTTTTAGAATTATTAAACAAAATTACTTTTAGCAGTATTTTTAATATACCGTCGTGTAAGATTTCAATTATTATGGTGTTTTTCCTCAGGTTCTCAAATCCTTCGGAATTTTTTTCAAATCGAATGACCCCTTACTGATTTGCAGATTAACCTTTTGCAAGCACCGTATATAATTCACTTTTAATCTATTTCTAAACAGTATCGCTCTGTTTTTTGAGATAAATCCACGGTGTAACCTAAAAAATTAGTATAGAATTTTCCTGGGGAATTGAAATTAATGATTATGTACATAAATACGGGGGAAATGATACTAAAAGTTCATTTTAAGTTTATTTTTGTAAAACGTAAAGTCATTTATAGTGTAAATAATAGTAATACAGAATTTTCCGTCTTTGAAAATTTCGTGTGAGACTATCTACAAAGAAGAGTAAATCTTAATTTGAATTTTGCAAACGTAGAAAAAATTAATATTTACATGTATAATTCAAAAACTGTTAATCAATAATTTTTTCTAGAATGAACATCTTAAGTATTGCGTGCAGTGTGTGCGAAAATGTTTTTACTGGATGTGATGCCATAAAAAACACAACGAAAAGCGCATCGAGATGGTTTATTTCTAGGAGGAACTAAAAATTACAGCCAATGAGTGGGAACAAATTAAGGATTTGGAAAACTAATCGACCGCAGCGCATACAGAACGTATAAACGCCGCAATTCAGTTAGAACGAACCAAAGTTGCTATTTGAAAAACCATACACCATAACAAAATCCTCTTCCAAAATCATAATTGTAGGCCTGAACCCGTTCGACGATTACAAAATAATTTTTAGATTTGTTGACACCATTTCGCAGAGCGTACTTGATGTATCCCTGAACGTATTTAAGAAGTTTATATCAAATCTTCCACACATTATACGCACTATGGAAGTTGGCATGCGAAATCAGATATGCAAATTCGACAACTTGCGTTTTTATTTAAATAAGAATTGTTTAGTGAAGATGGTGACATTTGATGAGAATTATATGATGTTTACCAAAGGAACTTTAGAGCACTTTTAAGGGGTATCTCAGATCGTTCTCAACCATGCTAATAGTTTAAAAGAACTAACGGAAAACGGTACTCCTAATATAGATCTGTTTCTGTTAAATGTTGCAATGGAAAGATATAATAGGAATGATGTCTTACAGAATCTCGCACATGATGTAATTAAAAGCAAATACAGTAATAGTGATATTGGGGTCATATTATACGAATTTATAAGAACCTACCCAAGATTGTTTGAAAACAGTATTTGTAAACAAGTTGAGTATATGGAAGAATACAACAGGTTTCCATTCCACGCATTTACGAGCGATGTTTAAATTTTAAGCCAAAGACTGAAAATTTTGTAACACTATTAATTACACTTTTGTTTTCTTATACGTTTCTAAATTGTTGTATTTCAACTACAGATATTAATAGCTGTCAATAAAATTATGTTATAGTTTTAAATAAAACGATTCTGATTAATAATTTTGTAAAACGTAAAACGTAAAGGCATTTGATAGAGTCTGGATTGTAGGTTTAATATATAAACTAATAAAATTAAATTTTCCCATATATCTAGTAAGACTATTATACTCATATTTAACCGACAGAAAAATTTCAGTAAAAGTAGGCGAATGTTTTTCCGAAACACAAACCATAGAAGCAGGAGTTCCCCAGGGATCCATACTGGGACCAAAAATTTTTATCACATACATTCACGATTTACCGGAATTCACAAAAACAAAAACGTCACTCTTCGCAGATGATACGGCAATTTATACCCACTCGGACATGGCTATAATAAGTAGCCAGCAGACACAATTTCATCTGAACCTATTAGAGCCATACTATAAAAAATGGAAAATACAAGTTAACGCCGAGAAAACGGAACCAATAATATTCAGCAGGAAATTCACTAATAGCAAAATATTTAAACCGATAAAAATTTATAACACAGATATAAAACAGACGGATAGTGTAAAATACTTAGGGGTACACCTTGACCGTCGACTAACTTTTAAGAAACACATTAAACAAAGCATAATAAAAGGATATGCGACAGCAAAAAAGATGTATTCGTTAATGACAACAAACAGTAAACTTTCTCAAAAAAATAAGAAGTTAATATACACAAGTATCATACGGCCTACAATAACCTATGCAGCGCCAGTATGGAGTAATTTAAGCCGAACAGCCTTGCAACCTTTACAGAGGTTTCAAAATAAATGCTTGAGACTCATAACAGGAGCGAACAGATACACAAGAATAACGGATCTTCACGAACTAGCAGAAATAGAAACACTACAAACACACATTAACAAAATAGCACAAACGTTTTACGCAACAAAATTACACGCAAATAACCTACTAAAGAACATCACAAAAATCAGACATGATACGACACAACTGAAATTAAAGCACAAACTCACATACCAACAAGTAGTGAGGTAGGGCCGGTCCTACTTCAAAACGCGACAGACGTATTTTCCATGTGTAGAATACGGCTGAATCGTTTTGAATTAGGATCGGCCCTATATGATTTCAATGTAAAATAGTCGTGAAAACATTTCAATGTAAAATAGTTGTGAAAACATGAATTCTTCTATACTTTCAATGTAAAATGCTTGTGGGCACGTTTTGAATTAGGATCGGCTTTATATTACTTTCAATGAAACACACACGTATGTTGAAAAGTGCAGAGAAGAATGTGTGTAGCTGTTTTGAATTCGGTTTTCTAGCGAGAAGTTACACGTGCACCGTTTTGAATTAGGACCGGCGTTATATACTTTTAATGTAAAATGTGAAAACCTGAATTCTTTTCAAATGTAAAATACTTGTGGGCACGTTTTGAATTAGGATCGGCTTTATATTACTTTCAATGTAACACACGTATGTTGAAAAATGTAAGTGCAGAGAAAATGTGTGTAGCTGTTTTGAATTTGGTTTTCTAGTTAGAAGTTATAAAGTATGACAGATGCAAAAAAATATCGCATTCAAGTCAATTGTGTTTAACACGTGCACCGTTTTGAATTAGGATCGGCGTTATATACTTTTAATGTAAAAATGTGAAAACCTGAATTCTTTTCAAATGTAAAATACTTGTAGGCACGTTTTGAATTAGGATCGGCTTTATATTACTTTCAATGGAACACACGTATATTGAAAATGTAAGTGCAGAGAAAATGTGTGTATATGTTTTGAATTTGGTTTTCTAGCTAGAAGTTATAAAGTATGACAGATGCAAAATATTGCATTCAAGTCAATTGTGTTTAATTAAAGTGGATTCTGATTTATGTTTAGAGGCTGCAAATACACACATGGGCCGGTTTCAATTCAAAATGTGTTCACTCTTGTGATAGGTTGAAAAGTGGTTGGCAAAGTACGCAGATGGTGGTAATCTGCTATATAAGGAGATTGCTCCTAATATTAATTTAATTAGTCAAAGAAAAGCAATATGGATTTTAATACTCTTAATAAAACCACATATCGCAAACCTTATGTAAATTCAAAAGATATTATAGTGAATAAGAGGTTTAAAGTTTTAAAAGTGGAAACACTCAAGACAAAATATGGAGATAGAGTATTAGTGGAAACAGAAGAGTTCAAGAGTATATTGCCATTGAGATATTTTGAATACCTTCAAGCACATGGAGTGAAACAATTAAATGAAAGTATTGGCTCGAACAAACACGTATACATAACTAGTAAGGGATCGATCGGTCTAACTGTCAACATAGAATTTTCAGAATAATATGTCACTAATTTAAGAAATTAGTTTATTATTATAACACATCTAAGTCGATTGTATAAAAAATTATGTATTAAATTAAAGTGGATTCTGATTTATGTGCGTTTTACTGAGTTTACTACCTTGTTTAAAAAGTCTTGTTTCAAAAGAAACTATTATAAAATACTTTTTATTTTTACAAAATTGTTGAATATTTTGATCTAACTATTTATAAATGAAAAGTATTTATTAACTCACGTTCTTGAAGTAACTGCTGCTCCTCACCGCTAGTTCATCTTTTTTGCTTTATTATTTCTAGCTCCAAATATATACGACGCAGTAGCTTCTCGCCACGCTTTTAAATGCGTTAAGCAACTCTACTGCATCATCTTCGTAGGATTTGTCATCTTCACAGCAAACAGTCATATTTGATTCTGTACATAACTTTTCATAGCCGACATGTTTTTGCCTGATCTGTGAGCATAACATAAAAGATTATTGTAGGTTCACCTTTTCTTTTGTATACTACCTGATGTTTCTGAGAGGTTCAGAGTGTATCAACGATTTTACGATAGCCTCAGAATTTCCAGAATGGTTTTTTGATCTAATGTAACTTATAAATTAGTAGTGTTTTTAAAAACACATGTATAAATGTGAAAAGCACTTACCGTGATATATCTATTACGTCACTATCAAAAATAGCAGCAGTATCGAGTTGAGCCGAAGAACAACCAAAAACTTCTTTAATCACGTCTTCGTCAGAATGTAATATAAATTGCTCTAGAACTTTTACGTTGGTACTATTACAATTTTTGACTGATGACAAGTTACTCATTTTTTAAAAAGTTGCTAGTAATAGTAACTAATAATTATACAAGAGATCTGATTGAATACTGTTGGTAAATCTACGTGAAGTATTTATATTAAATAATAAACTGATCTGTTAGAAAAATTAAAATTTGCATCGTTTTTCTGAAAAATTCAGCTCTGTAATCTATTCTAATGAACAAAACAGTATGTAAGCGAATATAATTATACCTCGGCAGAAAATAATGAATTAGTTTCATTGTATGAAAAGAAATTGCAATGAATGCACATAATAAAACCCTAAATTAGATTTATTTCGTTTAGATTACCGCTGTATAAGAATTTTTTAAAGGTACTGCTAAGCAGAAATAATGAATTACATTCAAGTAATAAACTGATCTGTTAGAAAAATTAAAATTTGCCTCGTTTTCTGAAAAATTCAGCTCTATAATCTATTCTAATAAACAAAACAGTATGTAAGCAAATATAATTATACCTCAGCAGAAATAATGAATTAGTTTCATTGTATGAAAAGAAATTGCAATGAATGCACATAATAAAACCCTAAATTATATTTATTTCGTTTATATTACCGCTGTATAAGAATTTTTTAAAAGGTACTGCTCAGCAGAAATAATGAATTACATTCATTGACTGAAAAATAAATTGCAAAAGGCGCTGCATATATAGGGATATAGTAATTTGTGCGAATCATGCTGAATTTTTGTAGTAAACGCTAGATGATTATGTATGTTTCATTGAAAGTAATATAAAGCCGATCCTAATTCAGGTTTTCACATTTTTCATATGTATCCATAAAAATAGCGCTGTAATGATTGTGTGTATTTTTCTGTATACACATCATAAAATCAAAGGTCATATAAAACATTTTTCATAGTAAACGTAACTGAATGAAAATGATGTTGTATGCGAATTCCTTTACAGCTGTTTTGCACAAAGTCGCCTTCAGTTTGTAAATACTGGAAATGCTTGCTTAGCGAATTGTTTGTCATAGTTACGTACTGAATGCAAACTCTGCTTGAAAATCATCTTGAATAAAAACGTAAATAAAGGAGATTTTTAACAATTGCATTCAAAGCAATTCGCTATGCAATTATTTTGATTTGATGCTATTTCTTTTTACAGTTGTTTTGCTTACGTGTTTTCCGTAAACTCAGATGAATGAACCTTTTTGAAATTGTTTTGCTTACGTCAGATGATATTTAGTATAAATATTAAATAGAGAAATACGTATATTGAGTAGTGTATTTTGATTTTATATGGAATCATGAATGCTGAAACCGTATCCGAGATTAGTGAAGCAATTTTGAGATTAACTGTAAAATGCGTGAATTTATTGAAAACAGTGAATGAAATAACGAAACACATTTTAGTTATCAAAGCAAATATTAGTATATTGAAGCTTGCTATTAGAAATAAGATATACGAAAACAATCGACAAGAAAATCCTAGTAGACTGGAATCTAATTTAGCATATCTTAAAAGCTACCTTGTACGATTGAGGCACTTGAAACGCTCTTTGGAATATCGTGGAAAAGGTGTTGATTCAACGCTTTCTAGAGGTCATACTGAAAAATTTGATTTGGCATGATGTACAATCATGTTTTGGAAGTCGAATAATTACGGGACTTATTACCAATTTAAATTATAGAGATCCTCTAGTGTTCTTAGACAAGGCGTTCGCTAGTTTTAAACGCAAGATTGTTGCTTGCTTAAAAAAGTCAATGTTGAAAGTTAATGTAATATTTGCAGCTAACTTTGTTAAGCCTACAACTGGCGAAATGGATTTGAAAACGTTTCCTACTGCAAATCGTCACATCGATATAAATACCAATCTCAAGCTATGGTATAAGGAGAACGTATTGAACAAGATTTCGAAGCGATTAGAAGAATTTAGCGAGAAAGATTGTGGTTGGGCAATCCGAGAAGTTTTACACTTGAAGGTAAATATAAACAATCATGATCCACTTAAAGGAGGGTGTTCAACGTTTGTACCGGTCCCGGACTTTATAAAAAGAAAAAGCTGTGGTAAATGTAATAAATAACGATCAACATTGCATTCTTTGGAGCTTGGTTTCCGCTTTATTTCCTGCTAAACAAAATAGTCATAGAATATCTAGCTATCCGCATTTTGATACAGTATTACGCTACAATTCAATTCAGTTTCCAATTGCATTAAAAGACATAAAAAAAATTGAAAAGCTTAACAATCTCGCAATTAACCTATATTGTATAGAAAATGCTAAAATACTACCATTTTGTTTAAGTGAAAATTTTAAAAAAATTGAACCTATTAATCTGTTAGTTTTAAATAATGATTCCTTACAATATGCTCGTCTTACAAATGCTAATGAGAATCACTTTCATTTTACTTGGATTAAGGATATGTCAAAATTATTTGCAAAACAGTTGTCTTCACATCACCATAAAAAATTTTTTTGTTATAGATGTTTAAATAATTTTAGTACAGCAGCATTATTTAAGCGTCATTCGAATTATTGTGAAAAACAGAATACTTGCTCAATAAGATTACCTGAAGAATCTGAAAAGTATCTAACATTTAAACATTTCCACTATCAAGAAAAAGTATCATTTGTAGTTTATGCAGATCTCGAATGTATACTAGAACCATGCAATGAGTCTGAGGTAATATTAAACACAGTTCGTTACCAAAGGCATATACCCTTTAGTGTAGCGTATTATTTGAAATGCTCGTATGATAATAAATATTCCAAATTTCAATTGTATCGCGGAAGGATTGTATAGAATGGTTTGTTGCTCAATTGAAACTGATTTCAGAAACGACTAATAAAATTTTCTGTAACCCAAAACCTATGAATCCTTTAACGGAAGAACAAAAGTCAACATTTAAATTTGCCCTTCACTGTCACATTTGCAATAAACCTTTAGTATAGATGATATTAGAGTTCGTGATCACTGCCACTTTACAGGTGAATTTCGAGGAGTGGCTCATCAAGATTGCAACATCAATTATCATAATTTTATATGATACCGGTAGTTTTTCATAACTTATCAGGCTACGATTCGCATTTCATTATTAAAAAATCTCGTTAGAGTTGTCAGGTTCGTTAAACATTCTGCCAATAAATAAGGAAAATACATATCTTTTACAAAATATGTAAAAGGTATGAAAGTTAGTTTTAGATTTATCGATTCAATCAGGTTTATGGCATCTAGCATCGAAAAATTAGCTTCCTACTTAGATGATAATAAAAATCCATCACCAGGAAAATTGTAACACTGATAATGAGTTTCAGTTACTTACGCGCAAAGGCATATTTCCTATGATTACATTAACTCTTGGGATAGACTCAATGGAACCGATTTACCCTGTAAAACAGCATTCTTTAATCGTTTACGCAATGAAGAAATATCAGATGAAGACTACAATCATGCTAAACACGTTTGGCAAACATTTAATATAAAACACTAGGGGACTATTCAGACCTATATTTAAAAACAGATGTACTGCTCTTGTCTGATATATTTGAAAACTTTAGAAAAACTTGTATGTTCACGTATAAGTTAGATCCGCTTCACTACTTTACGGCTCCTGGTTTAGCTCTAGATGCGATGTTAAAACGACGAACGTTAAACTCGAGTTGCTTACTGATATTGAAAAATAATGTTTATAGAACGGGGAATTTGTGGCGGTGTTTCTCAATGTTCGAATAGATATGCTAAAGCAAATAACAAATATATGAATGCAGATTATGATCCAAATTTCGATTCTAAATATTTAATGTATTTTGATGTTAATAATTTATATGGGGCTGCAATGTCTGAATATCTTCCATATGGAGAATTTGAATTTTTAGATGGTACCAGTCCAGATATAGTACGTTTAGACATACTTAATATTCCCGATGATTCTGATGTAGGATATATTTTTGAATGCGATTTACACTATCCAGTATCTTTACATGAAATACACAGTGACTTACCTTTGGCGCCTGAACATATGATACCACCAGTACCTTCAAATAAATCAAACTCAAAGAAATTACTTACAACTTTATATCCAAAACTCAACTATATTATTCACTATAAGAATTTAAAAATGTATTTAAGCTACGGTTTAGAACTGAAAAAAATTCATAAGGTACTTCGATTTAAACAAGCCCTTGGTTAAAAGAATACATTGATTTGAATACGAAATTAAGACAACAGTCAAAAACAGTTTCGATATATGCTTTTATAAAATATGATAAATTCGGTTTATGGAAAATGATGGAAAACGTACGGAAAAGGAAAGATGTGAAATTAGTGAGCAAATGGGAAGGGCGGTTTGGAGCTCGTAGTTACATAGCGAAGCCTAATTTTCATAGTTGCACTGTGTTAGACAAAGATCTAGTCTTAATAGAAATGAATAAATTAGAGGTTTATTTAAACAAACCCATTTATGTAGGTTTCTCTATTCTAGATATTTCAAAACCTATTTATATGAATTTCACTATAGTTATATAAAATCGCGATTTGCTAACAAAGCAAAGTTACTGTATACAGATACGGATAGTTTGATATACGAGTTTAGCGTTGAAGATATTTACCTTATATCAAACAAGATATTCATAGATTTGATACTTCCGATTACGACCCTCATAACAAATATCATATTCCATTATCAAATAAAAAGTTCCTGGTATTATGAAAGATGAAAACAATGGTGATATCATGCTAGAGTTTGTAGGGCTTAGATCTAAAATGTACACTTACAGAGTTCAGGATAGGATAATAAAAAGTCAAAGGGATCTTCCTTAGCAAGTATTAAGCAAATTTCTTTTGATGATTATAAGAATGCTTTGTTTTATAACCAGTCTGTACAGAAACAACAATGTTTAATTAGATCAGTCAAACATGATGTCTTTACTATTAAACAAAACAAAATTGTTCTTAATCCAAGTGATGATAAAAGAATTCTTAGTACCTCAACCACTGATACTAAACCTTGGGGTATAACTATACACTCAGAAATGACTTGTGAAGCTTCAACCGCTGGCTCAAATAAAGAATGCAATTTATTTTATATCGATTAACATATAATTTTTTTAGTTATAAAACTTCAGTGTTATGTTTATACCTGCACAAGTACACCGTTTTTTGGATGTATCTAAAAATAGGATATCTTTCAATCTGCCTGAGTTCGAACTATATTAGTATAAATGTATTGTAGAAAAAAAAAGTAGTAATAACCGTTCTGTTTTTAAAAAAATCCAGTTTCTTAATAACATACCAGTTAGTTTATTTTGAGAAATGTATAATATGTGAAAGATATTGTAAAAAGCATGTAAAAAATATTAATAAATAGACTGTGATTGCTAAATGATTTATTGTTTTTTCATAATTTGTAAAGGTACAGTAATAATAATAATAAAGTAATTATAATATTCTTATGCTGTTTGAGAGTGGATTGTATTTGACTATCTTATCATGAAGTATAAGGCAATGACAAGATGTATTTGGCAAAACGTTTCTGCTAGTTTCAAATTCTAATCTAATATCGACAGTACCAGATTTTAACGTTTCATTTTGTCTAGAACAATCTATGACTACTAATGGTGCAATACTTCGTAAATCTTCAGGATTAAAAAGTGGTTCATTTTCCTTTTCGTAGTATGATTGCTGAAACTGAGCATACATCTCATATAACAACGCAGTCTGTTTATTCTCGAACTTCAAATTTAAGTTATCGTACGGGAAAATTTCTGAATTTAAATATAGTTTCATGTTGGTTAAATAGCAATGATCAAAACGACTGTAGTTGCTCATGTATCTATTTTTTCGGTTGGTTTGGAAACCGACAATCACAAATCTTGGTTTTTCTAATTGTGTTGTTGTTTTAATGTTCCATGTATGACGTTGCGTTCTTGTAGAAGTTGATATTCATGCAACTCCCATCCTCTAAACGGAATATGCAAATCCTGATTTTGTGCAACGCATTCTATTAAATTAATTCGTTGAGTATCATCAACGACTACATGCGGCATTTTCCATAAAACTTTGTTTAAAACAACTTTTATTTCTTCATCGGGTGTAGGATTAATTATAGCATTAGTATCAAAACTGGAACGTAGTAAAACTAACTCATGACGTATGTTTAAAATAATTTTTTTAAAATCTTCGCATAATCCGAGAACCATTGAAAGGTTTATTGCAACATTAAAATTCCCATTGGCATCAACTATTTGCGAATCATCCATAGGAGACCACCCAGCGTTTTGTAAATGTTTACTTTGATTGCTATTATATGAAACATATCCCTTCATTATAGACGTTAATCCAGGATTCCGAACACGATCTACAATGATACCTCCAATCTCATATCTAATTTCATCAAAAAGCAGCAAAATTCCATTACTTACAAACTTTGCTGTCTGAGACGGCGTTCCATCTGTTCTAATTAATTTGCCTTCTATGTACAGCATGCTCTTCGATGGTAAGGTGTATACATCTTGTTGCTGTATAGGAATTCGAATTTCATCATTATTGTTTAAAGATGTGTTAGCATAAGGTTGATGAGTATGTTTTTCGATATTAACAATTGCATTATCGAAGTAAACTTTTTCACGCACGTTCAGTATTTCACTATTCATTCTACTTTTTTTTTTAATTAAATAAATGCAGTCCTAACGATTGTAGAAACTGTCGGTTTTGTGTTGTTAGCGGTTTTGAAACAATCAATCGAGTGTCGATTGCTTTGAAATTTCCAGCATTTATAGCAATTCTTGACATGTTGCGTGCATTATACTTAATACCCATGGCTATTGCAGATTTTTTTTAAATGCAACCTTACAGTTAGCAGTTCTCCTCTGAAATTAACTAAATTTCCATCTTGATCTAACACTTTAACTATTATTTCATTTATTATACGTGACTTGATTGGTAGATATATAATCGTAGGTGGGCACTCGACAATTTTAAAACCTGCAGGTACTTGCGGAAAAATTCGTGTATTACATGGGCTGGTTTACTATTTAAATAGGATCCGCTTGCAATATTACAATCGATTAAAACTGCATTCACTTTACAAATGTTGATTGCGTAGTCTGCTTGATGCGTGACAAATGCTAGCAATTTTGTGGATTGAAACCAAGTAGAGAACCAATTGAATCCTTTTGGTAAAATCCACATCTAGACTACATTTAATACTACATTTAAGTGTATTATTGTCAGCTGTAATTTCTATATACACTGGAGTCTTTCTAGCGCTTCGTGATTGTTCCATACGACCACGCCATCTTTTATCACCTAAAGCTTTTTGAAGATATTTATTAATTTCTCTAATCTCATAAGCACCTTCAGGTATTTCTATGAATTCTCCGTTAGATCCATAATAAAATTTATTATTTATTCCTTTTTCTATGTTTGGAATTGTGTTATAAGACTTAAAATTTGTTAATCCTAATACGTACTCCGAATCATTATCCAAGTTTATAGGTGGATTAAAATTGCTTGTTAAAACTGAAGTGTTTCCGTTAGAGTAAAAGTGTACGACATAACGACTTCGTACGCAGTTCTATGCGCTACTTAGAAATTGTAAGCATAAATGTCCGCAAAACACAGTACCGTACGATTGTTCTTGGTTAATGTTATAAAGAATTCTACATTTACCCCGCTATTCAAATAACTTATCAACTCTGTTGGCGGTCGCAGGTTTCCGTAGCTGTCATAGTAAATAGCGCTACTACCGTACTTTTGTAAGAGGTCCAATGCGTGCCTAAACCTTCTATTCCATCTAAATTAATTATACCACATTCTTTAAAATTAACTTTCTTGGGAAGATTGTTTCTCATGAACACACCACGGAAATATGGTACTTCTAATTGCTTAACAAACTCTATTAATTCTACATTGCTTAGTGCACGATTAGGTAAAATCAAGTTGCGTTCCTTTGAGGTTTTGCAGAGGCTAAAAAAAGACCAAAACCTTTTTTATAAGGTTTGATGTACATGCCGTTTCCGACTGCAATGTCCTCCATTGCCTTGTTATGACGCTGTTTTTCCGCTAGTTGTTCCTTAGCTATTTTAGTATCTGAAACTGCTTTTGCAACAGCAGCTGCACCTCCAGTAAGAGTACCAAGAGCGCTTAGGCCTGCAAAAATTGGTATTAGTGGTAGAAAACCTCCTGTTTTAGGACTTGATATAATACGAGCTGATTTAATATGCTTCTTTTGTTTTGCTGTATTGGCTGCCTTAATTGCTATGTTGATTGCATCCATAACATTAGATCCTTTAGACTTTTTTAAAGCTGTACGTGCTTGTTTGATAATACTTTTAATACCTAGCGTACTTCTTATTTTACGTTTCTTTATCAGTTTTCTTATTTTATTGATATTTTTTGTTCTCAGTGATGCACAGGCACCCATACCAAGTTTTACTTTAGCTTTCATTGCGGTAGCTACTCCAAATGCTGCTACATTTCACCTAAAGACGAGTCACCAGAATTTAGTCTTTCTGTAGCTAACTGAGCTAACTTCGAATCTGCTTGATGGCGTTTAGATAGATCCTTTTCTTTGGAGTATGCAATATCGTGCTCCTTACAAGCCTCGTCTAACTTGTTTATTCCCTTGTCTCCTCGAGCTAACCGTTCGATTAGTTTTGTACCCGGACCGCAAAATTTGTAACCCGGAATATGCGCTTCGAATGGTAAATTGTTAATTACAGTATTTAATAGTCCGTTCCCAGTAGTTTTAGAATTATTATATGTAATCATTAGAGGACAACTATCCTCTCAAGCTGTGCAGCAAATAAATAAAATATTATGAATTAATGATTCTTTATATACTAGCCGTTTCTTATATATATAATTCTACTTTTTACAAATCGAATTTAGTACTTGCAAACATGCATGTTGTGAAACAATCAACACCTTTAACCATAAACAATAATGACATTGGTGCGCAATCTTTAGCTAAAAAGAAAAAACATAGCGTTCTTCTACCTGCATCTATTCGATGTCTAGTTGTTGGTCCTTCAAATTGCGGTAAAACCAACGTTATGATTGGGTTGATAGAACATCCTAATGGTTTAAAGTTTGAAAACGTATATGTTTATTCTAAATCACTTTATCAACCAAAGTGTCAATACCTTGAAAGTCTACTGCAACCAATAAAAGGGATCAAATATTATACATTTTCCAGTTCTGATAATATTATATCACCATCTGATGCTCGAAATAATTCTATATTTGTTTTTGATGATGTAGCTTGCGACAAACAAGGTATCATTAGGGAATACTTTAGTATGGGGCGTCATAAACAAGTAGACAGTTTTTACCTTTGTCAAAGTTATACTCGTATACCTAAGCACTTACTACGTGATAATGCTAATCTTTTAGTTTTATTTAAACAAGATGATTTAAACTTAAAACATATATATGACGATCACGTCAATACTGATATGAAGTATGATAAATTCCGTGAAATATGTGCTGCTTGTTGGCGAGACAAATACGGTTTCTTAGTTGTAGACAAAGATAGTGAACCAGATCAAGGAAGGTACCGAATAGGTTTTGATCACTTCATACATATTTAAACCTTGAGAGACGCAAGTATCGTTAGCATCGAAGAATTTTTTATTACAATAAACTTTTACGCAATGAATAAGGAGTCGATAAAACTTAAAAGAATTTTAATTAAGAAAAGAAACATTGTAAAAACAAATTGCGTCAGTTAAAAGATAATGAAGTCGTCCAAGTGGAATCAATATTACCCATAACATCACGATTAGAAACTATTGCTAATAAACTGGATGGGGAAAGTGTGGTAAAGAAAGAAAAATTTAAAGAAGAAGAAGAACTGCCTCATAGCAGTGTAAAAAAAATTAAACCTACATTGCTAGAAAGGAACGTTGACTATATTGATTCGCCGGTTATTGCACAGCATATACCAAATATAAAAATGATGCCCTAGAGGTAAATGATGATGATGTTGAGAATGAATACGAAGCAGAAATTAATCGAAATGCACAAGAAGCTCAGGAATATATTCAAAGCTTTGTCGATTCACCTGGTATGACACATCATCTCGAACAGCTACATCCGCTACCTCGAGAATATATTTACAATATGTTTAAAGATGTTAAGAACGAATTTGATCATAAATATGGTATTAGGTTTAACCCTGATTCGAATGGTCTTATGATAGGCAATTCGAATTTCGCGTTGGATGATGAAAATGTTCTAATAAATGATTTGAAATATAAAGGTACTCCTGGATTATACGAACTACTGTTTAAAAAATATCCTGTCGGGTACAGTCAGCAAGATCTAAAGTCGTACTTTGATATTGTGAAAAGAACAAATGCTAATAGAAGATATTATTCTGAAACAGAACAAATTCAGGGTAATACTTCATATAAGTACAAAATATAATATCTACATTAAACATACTTCCCAAACACCCCGTAGACCTAGAACATTACCCTATAGAAAGCGTCTTGGAGACGGTATGACAATGGAAGTATCAAATAACGCAATAGATTATTTATATTGGAATGATCCCAATGAACTTGTTGATAGATTACGACTTTTAGTTTCATCACAGACTGCTGGACACACAGGTCACGGCAACGAAATAAATTCGATCACTGAAGAATTGCGCGAGGCAAAAGTAATTAGATGATATGACAATTGACAAATTTGGAAGGCACTTACATAACCGTAAAATAGATATAAGTGAACAGGAATATGAAAACAAAAGTGAAGGTTTTGAAACCTTGATTGAGTATAAGTTACATATGCTACATTACACGGTAGTAGCAACGTTTTACTCTAATACATTCCTCGACGGTGATAAGACATTTCTTATTTTCAATATTAAACATGATTATGAATTTCCTTATGAGGAAGCAGTCATTGAGAATATTAAAGGATACTCGCAAGACATTGAAATTCTTATAAACGAAAAAAGTTATGTAATTGCACAGTTACAACGATTTTTGCTTAAACGTATGGATGTAATCAGCTTTCGTGACAGCGGTGCTATCATAAACAATACCACAATGTTTCTTGATTTTATATTAAAAGTTCCTTTCAAAGCAAGTGGAGCCCGCGACATTCAAACATAGAAGTATCTTAAATAATTGTATTTAATAAATCCTGATTAGAAAAAGTATTATGTTAGTTGCTCAATCAAAAGTGAAAGAGGATATAGTAAATGAACTTCATAAACCAGCAAGAATAAATTTCAAGAGACGCAAAGTGATAGTAAAAGGTTTAAATGACCTTCTTCAGACCGATTTGATTGAAATGCTACCATATTCGCAAACAAACAAAGGATTTAAATACATTTTAGTAGTTATTGATTGTTTCTCCAAATACGTATGGGCTGTTCCACTTAAAAGTAAAACGGGTATTGATGTTACTGCTGCAATGAAAACAATTTTAAAAAATTTAAAATCCTCCAAGAAATTTGCAGTCTGATTTTGGTAAAGAATATTATAACAAACACTTTCAATCCTTAATGCGGACATATGGCATAAACCATTATAGTGTTTTTCTACAAAGAAAGCATGCATTGTGGAACGTGTAATTAGAACTTTAAAGAGAAAATGTGGCGCTTGTTTAACCTGAACGGTTCTTACAATTGCATAAAAATTTAAGCGATATTGTGAAACAATACAACAATACAGTTCACAATACTATCGGAGTCAAACCTGTAAAAGTTGATAAATCAATTGAAAAACTATTCTTAAATCATCATTTACCCACATCAAACTTGCAACCAAAATACCAAAATATTCAATTAAAGACAGTGTGAGAATTAGTAAACACAGGGAAGCATTTACGAAAGGTTACACGCCAAACTGGTCAAATGAAATTTTTAAGATTAAAAAGGTAAACGTAACCAATCCGACGACATATATATTAGAAGATCAAGACGAGAAAGAAATCAAAGGTGCATTTTATGAAACGGAGTTGCAAAGGTTAAACATCCAGGAATTTACCTGGTAGAAAAGTCCTAAGAAAGAGTGGAAATAAAGTATTTGTAAAATGGTTAGGCTTCTTTAACGTACACAATAGCTGGATCGATAAAAATAATGTTTGCTAGAAGTTGTTATAATAATAGTTAATAAGGCTAACATTGTAAAATTATATTAAAATAAATAATACAAACAAATCTTTCTATTGTTTTTATTATTATAAAGGAATTTTGTAAGGCTAACATTGTAAAATTATATTAAAATAAATAATTCAAACAAAATCTTTCTATTGTTTTTATTATTATCAAGCCATTCTTTTAATAAAAGGTATTTTGTTTTGCACATTGCAGATTGTTATTGCTGTGTTTACAACAATGTATGTTATATTTTAAACGATTGTTGATTTTTAACTCCGATAGCTTAGGACAACCTAGTGCAAGCATATCAGTTACAAAGTTTTGCATTATATATGTTTCAATCAATTTCTTCTTTTCTAGACCCTTCACAAATACTTCTTCACCGGGTCGGATAATTTGCTTCAAATAAAGCGCTATATATGTTGACACCATTCCAGCCGTTGAAGATTCATCCCAAGAAAGACCATGAATATTCCTTGTCACCCAGTCATTATGTTTTATATGATCTTGACTCAAACAACTAGACTGCATTGGCAGTTTAAAAATTTGATGCCAAACATCACCTAACAACAAGTCCAAAACCGCAATTTCTTTGCACACAAACTCGTTTTTCTTGTATTTAAATCCCTGAATATCGATTATATACATGTTTGTATGTTAATATATGCAGTAAACTTCGACTAATTAAATTAATATTAGGAGCAATCTCCTTATATAGCAGATTACCACCATCTGCGTACTTTGCCAACCCACTTTTCAACCTATCACAAGAGTGAACACATTTTGAATTGAAACCGGCCCATGTGTGTATTTGCAGCCTCTAAACATAAATCAGAATCCACTTTAATTAAACACAATTGACTTGAATGCAATATTTTGCATCTGTCATACTTTATAACTTCTAGCTAGAAAACCAAATTCAAAACATATACACACATTTTCTCTGCACTTACATTTTTCAATATACGTGTGTTCCATTGAAAGTAATATAAAGCCGATCCTAATTCAAAACGTGCCTACAAGTATTTTACATTTGAAAAGAATTCAGTTTTTCACATTTTACATTAAAAGTATATAACGCCGATCCTAATTCAAAACGTTGCACGTGTTAAACAAAATTGACTTGAATGCGATATTTTTTGCATCTGTCATACTTTATAACTTCTAACTAGAAAACCAAATTCAAAACAGCTACACACATTTTCTCTGCACTTACATTTTCAACATACGTGTGTTACATTGAAAGTAATATAAAACCGATCCTAATTCAAAACGTTCCCACAAGTATTTTACATTTGAAAAGAATTCAGGTTTTCACATTTTACATTAAAAGTATATAACGCCGATCCTAATTCAAAACGGTGCACGTCTAACTTCTCGATAGAAAACCGAATTCAAAACAGCTACACACATTCTTCTCTGCACTTTTCAACATACGTGTGTGTTTCATTGAAAGTAATATAAAGCCGATCCTAATTCAAAACGTGCCCACAAGCATTTTACATTGAAAGTATAGAAGAATTCATGTTTTCACAACTATTTTACATTGAAATGTTTTCACGACTATTTTACATCACGACTATTTTACATTGAAATCATATAGGGCCGATCCTAATTCAAAACGATTCAGCCGTATTCTACACATGGAAAATACGTCTGTCGCGTTTTGAAGTAGGACCGGCCCTACCTCACTACTCCAACACCTACCTATATTTCAGAAGAACACCTAGCAGAACTTAAAACTGCCCTTGAGGCAAAAATTTAAAAGCAGGTTTTTAAAGATACTTTCCTGCTAAAGGAGGACTACAAATTATAAATTGAACACATTGAACTTAAACAATTAGCTAATTGTAAAACAAAAAGCAGAAGAGGCAGCAAGCCAAGGAAACAAAATAGAATGGTACGTCCAAAGGGACAGGAATATTCTAAAATACAAGAAAATATATAATAAAATGTGAATTTTAATATCTTGTTGCAATTCATATAACTCTATGTAAAATATTTAATAAACTTGTTTTTGATTTTGATTGGTTCTCGTCCGATCACCGAAGTTAAGCAACGTTGGGCGCGGTCAGTACTTGGATGGGTGACCGCTTGGGAACACCGCGTGTCGTTGTCTTTTTTATCTTTTTACGCTAGATTATCGTGATTTACCCTGAATTTGTAATTTTTATTAAAATCACACGACCCCTACTTTATTTGAAACTGATACAGCCCTTTTTTCAGGTATCGAGAGCTCCGAGAGGTCGCAGGACAAATTCGCGACTTTATACACAGTATCCGGCAACCCTTCACGATATGTGAGACCATTTAAGTATCCGATTCGCATATCACTTAATTCATTTGGTCATGTGGTCATGTGGTCATGTGGTCATGTGTTCATATGGTCATGTGGTTATGTGAGCAGTGGTGCTCCAAACAATCTATTACAAAAGCAGCAGAGGATATCCTGGATGGCTCGAGTTTCTACGCTGCTAGTAAAAAATATAATATACCTAGAACAACGTTATGCAGATATGTTAAAAGGTTGCAGAACGTGAAGAAATTACATAATTCCAACGATGCATCCAGAGATGTTATACCAGAAGTTAAAATACCTATACAGAATTATGATAACTTTGCTATTGCTAGTGCAAGAGAGGATGGTAAACATGGTCCATTGTTCCCGTCTAACATACGAGCTATATTCGTGGGACCATCGAGTTGTGGGAAGACCAACGCTTTAATATCTCTAATCTTACACGAGAACGGTCTTAGATTCCAAAATGTCTATGTATTTTCGAAGAGTTTATATTAACCGAAATACGAATTGTTAAGAAACGTTTTTACACCATTAAAAAAAGAAATTGGGTACCATGAGTTTTAAAATTACGATGATTTGATCGGACCCGGAGATACCAAAGAAGATTCAATTATGGTTTTCGATGATATACCTGCAAACGAGCAAAGTAAAATCAATCAGTTTTTCTCGTTCGGTCGACATAAAGCAATAGATTCGTTCTATCTATGTCAAACTTACGCAAGCGCCTTAAAACATAGACTCAGAGATAACGCCAATGTAATCGTATTATGGAAACAGGATGACACAAACCTTTGCCATATCTTTTCGGATCATATAAGTGGTGATATGACAAATCCGAAATTTAAAGAAATGTGCTTACAGTGTTGGGGTGGGGGTGACTCAAAACATAATTTTATAACTATTGTGAAAATTTTTGATTTGGATAATGGTCGATATAGGAAGAATTTCGACGAGTATATAAATATTTGACATAATTCAAAAAAAAAGTTAGTTCCCATCCAGAGTCCGATGATGAAGAACGTTAACAATTTTATTGTAAATAAACGTAAGCTTCATTTTATGCAGGATTCGGTACGAAAGAACTTTGTGGCATACAAGAAAGGGAGGCACTACATCTCTACAAAAATTCAAAGAGGTGCACAAACAATTGATGGATCCCGTTCAAATCACCGATTCCTAGTCACAAGGAATAGCGGAAAAAATCCCCACACCTACAACAATCGTTAAATTTGAAAACAAGGGCTAGCTTTTAAAAAAGATTAAGTTACCAGTTGACGACTAGCCTGTACATCTTTATTATACGAACGTGTTAGCTAGAGACGAATACGAAAATATATAGAAGTCAGTTATGGAGTAAAGTATAACCGTCAATTGATACGCATAGTTTAGGAAAAAGTATGTAGGAAATTGATTTAGAAAACAGTGACACAACCTAAAATAATAACGTTTATCTAGAGACTAGATGTCTAACAAGAGTTATAATTATTTTTAAAGTCCTTAGCATTTTTCTTAAGAAATGTAATGATTTTGTTCATAGAATACATTCCATACCGGTTGTTTCGTGCGTGCACACAAATCGTGTGCAATCGGTACATATCCGAATAGGAGTAGCTCATATAAAAGGACTGTTCGCGTAGAAGTTATTATTTGTTGATTGTACGGTTTAAAGAGACAATATAGCAAATATGTATAAAGACTTTGTGGAGGTTATTCGAAGATTTCGCAATGCTCTACGAGTAAAAAAAGCAGAATGTGGGCAACGCTTTTCGATAGAAGGAGAAAAATGTCTTATGTGTCAGTCATACGAGGAAGCAATACAGCACTGTACTGCAGTGTTATCAATGCCCGAGGATCTGGATGATTTTATAGAAATAGTCGAGGAGATGGGGTTAATAAAACTGTTGGCAGATATTCAAATGGAATATATACTAAATTGTAAGTTTTAAAATAAAAATTTAACCACCACAACTGTTATCATAAGAAATGAATGATGTGAATTTAGAAATTATTTTTGTATATATTAGCTTGTTTATGTTTTAAAATATAAAGCATACATTGATATTGTTTAATTTTTCAAATGTCCACGTAACTGAAATGGGTATCTAAGTTCTTATGAAAAGAATTATAACAAAGATGTGTATTATTTTTTAAAAAGGTGTTATAAAAGTTTTACAAAATTATTAATCAGAATCGTTTTATTTAAAACTATAATATAATTTTATTGACATCTATTAATATCTGTAGTTGAAATACAACAATTTAGAAACGTATAAGCAAACAAAAGTGTAATTAATGGTGTTACAAAATTTTCAGTCTTTGGCTTAAAATTTAAACATCGCTCGTAAATACGTGGAATGGAAACCTGTTGTATTCTTCCACATACTCAACTTGTTTACAATTCCTGTTTTCAAACAATCTTGGGTAGGTTCTTATAAATTCGTATAATATGACCCCAATATCACTATTACTGTATTTGCTTTTAATTACATCATGTGCGAGATTCTGTAAGACATCATTCCTATTATATCTTTCCATTGCAACATTTAACAGAAACAGATCTATATTAGGAGTACCGTTTTCCGTTAGTTCTTTTAAACTATTAGCATGGTTGAGAACGATCTGAGATACCCCTAAAAAGTGCTCTAAAGTTCCTTTGGTAAACATCATATAATTCTCATCAAATGTCACCATCTTCACTAAACAATTCTTATTTAAATAAAAACGCAAGTTGTCGAATTTGCATATCTGATTTCGCATGCCAACTTCCATAGTGCGTATAATGTGTGGAAGATTTGATATAAACTTCTTAAATACGTTCAGGGATACATCAAGTACGCTCTGCGAAATGGTGTCAACAAATCTAAAAATTATTTTGTAATCGTCGAACGGGTTCAGGCCTACAATTATGATTTTGGAAGAGGATTTTGTTATGGTGTATGGTTTTTCAAATAGCAACTTTGGTTCGTTCTAACTGAATTGCGGCGTTTATACGTTCTCTATGCGCTGCGGTCGATTGGTTTTCCAAATCCTTAATTTATTCCCACTCATTGGGTGTAATTTTTAGTTCTTCCTGGAAATAAACCATCTCGATGTGCCTTTCGTTGTGTTTTTTTATGGCATCACATCCAGTAAAAACATTTTCGCACACACTGCACGCAATACTTAAGATGTTCATTCTAGAAAAAATTATTGATTAACAGTTTTTGAATTATACATGTAAATATTAATTTCTTCTACGTTTGCAAAATTCAAACTAAGACTTACTCTTCTTTGTCGATAGTCCTCACACGAAATTTTCAAAGCTGGAAAATTCTGTATTACTATTAACTACACTATAAATGACTTTACGTTTTACAAAAATAAACTTAAAATGAACTTTTGGTATCATTTCTCCCGTATTTATGTACATAGAGAAAGTATAAGTATAATTTGTCCTTACATTAACCCAATTTAAATCAAATTATAGAATGTGTATTCCCGTATATTAACTAGAATTGTGGAAAGTGCTTTTATTAAATTAATAGTCAGACGTCATCGACAAAACAATGCAAGGCTCATGATCATACATTTCACTAAATTTATTTAGAATATACGTCTTATGTTGAACTACATTTAAAATAGATTATCGAACCACTTTCTAGCTCACCGTGCAGAATTAATATATATTATACCTTTTGGTTTAATCATTTGTATGTGGATTCACTAATTGAAAATTTTAACAATTCTAGCTACTAATAAATATTTTTGGAGTTTAACTCTATTATCGAGCTAAATCTAAATAAAAATGCAAAGGTGTTTTGCTGATAGGTTTTGAATATTAATACAATATATACAGGTTTTTGTTGGAACTAATTTTAAAAGACGTGATAATTAATTTCAATTCCCCAGGAAAATTCTATACTAATTTTATAGGTTACACCATGGGTTTATCTCAAAAGACAGAGCGATACTGTTTAGAAATAGATTAAAGGTGAATTATATACGGTGCTTGCAAAAGGTTAATCTGCAAATCAGTAAGGGGTCATTCGATTTGAAAAAAATTCCGAAGGATTTGAGAACCTGAGGAAAAACACAATAATAATTGAAATCTTACACGACGGTATATTAAAAATACTGCTAAAAGTAATTTTGTTTATTAATTCTAAAAATGGTGTTGGTGGTTAAATACATACAGGTAAAACCCACTATAAAACAATTATACGCGTCACTTTTCCAGTCAAGACTTGCATATAACGCCAACTAACATAATAAGGAGCTGCGCACGCTCGACCATCGGCATAAAAGGCGAGAGAGCCATATTCCAGTGCATTAGTCGTCAAAGTATCGTCGAGTTTGATTAAAATTATAAGTTAAAGATGGATTTTTCTTGTGTTGACGTTACAAGTGATGTGCGAGTACCACAATTAAATATCAACCAACTAGTTGGTAAGACAACCTATAGGTTAGGCGAATTTCCTCCAAATTATCACCACCATATAATAGAAGTTGGTTTTGATTTATATGGTGGTATTCAACCTGCCATTCAAGTTATTTGCTGTAGTGGTATGTGTGCTGATTCTACGATAACATTCTCTTACTTCGATTGGAAGAAATTGTGTACTTTTCAAGTGGAATTTCAAATTCACCAATTTGCTCAAGACTGAAAACAAGTCAGATTAAATGGTTTGACTACTGGAAACGATGTTGTTGACATACAATTGGATCAAGATTGCAAATTGCAGCTGAGCACAGCCTTTAATAGAAGTATATGGCTGTTGAACAATTTTGAAAAAGAGAATTTATATAATATGGAGATTACAAAAGATGGAAATGTTATTGTGCTACCTGCGTACGAGTGCATCAAGCTATTAATTTTGCGGGAATTGATCTGTTTTAAAATGGCTGAGTTAAGGTGTAGAAACTTTCCAGAATTTTACGAAAAATTTGTTGGTAATATAAAAAAAGTATGTGGAAATACGACGCAGGAAGAAGGGGTTCAAACGTTATTAGAGGGAGAGAGCAGTGCCAGTATTTCTCTGTCTAATGATTGCAGCAATTTAAATTACTTGACAGTGTTGGAACTTATTAAATGTTTCCCCATTCAGTACCTAAAAGATGCAACTGCATGGCAATCGCTTGCGCAAATGTTTAGAGATTTGGCTATCCCAGATTCGCCAGACTCTGGTTACCACAGCGGTTTATAGATGTTATCAATACATGTATGTATTCTATTAAAACATTATATTTTCTTGATTAAGTTTGTTTTTACATATTTGTATCGCCAACATTACCATAAATTATTAATAGACGTATTAAATTATCCTGTTTTTATTTTTTAGGTTTAAAGTGGTGTACTCCGCAAATAATTAACACAATATACCGCATGTTAACAAAAAATTGTAGAGAAATTCAAAGACAACTTTAATGTGGGTCTAGTATTATAGTTTGTTGGTAGTAAGGCTAAGTCCTACTGTATTGTACGCGAGAAGGACACGATTAAAAAGATTAAAGGGGTCTCACAAAGTGTAGTTAAGTAAAACCTAGGGTCTTACAACCTATAACGAGTATATATCCCCAAAAGGGGTAGGCATGCAACTACGCAGCAGTGCGTGGGAGAATAACGATTCTCTCCAATAAGAAATTAAAGTCATTGGGTAATGGTAGAAATGTTAAACCTATAAAGGCGATTATTAATTGTGGTTTAGTGACCGCGTTTGTGCACTCTTCGAGTGTCTTCGGCAATCTTTGATTGTTTCCAAAGAAAATATTCAAGCCTGTCATTTTCGAAAAATATGGCGTAAAAGTTATTTAAAATGAAATTGCTTTATTAGTAAGTATTCTGTATACAACAAGTTTGTGTTCCTTAGTAAAGATTTAAAGTGTTTATTTAAAATTTGTATCCAGCAATTACTCATCAATTTCTAATACACAAACATAATTAATAGAAAGTCCAAGAAAAGAAATTATATACAGCTTTCATATGTAAATTAGACTGCTCATACTCGTTAAGAAATTGATTTGAAACGTCTTGTATTTTCCAAGCATTGACTATATAATTATGACGCACATAGTTATTAAAAATGTTAAAGATGTAATTTAGGTATCCCATGCTCGTTAAGGATTTATTTCCTTAACGACTTGTATTTTCCAAGAATTTGAGCATATAATTATGACGCGCATAGTTATTAAAAATGTTAAACCAACCTTGATAACTGTTTTTAAAAATTAATACTCTGACTGAAGGAGAGAAACGAATTAAAATCTTGATTGGAGGCGAAGTTCGAATTGACAATATTTTAGAGGTTTGGGAGCTTTAAAGGGGTGTAACTTTGCAGGGCGTAGTCGGATATTAAATCTGTTTACAGATTCGAGTTCTGCGTAAAATTCTAAGCTAATTTAATGTATCTCACGACTAAAAAAATTTATAAGAACGCTCAGAAATCGCAACAGGTAAGAAATCTAAAATTGGGGTAGCTCTCTGGAGGATGATGCTATCTAAAAAATTCCTAGAGATTCGGGTAGCTGAGGAAATTTTAATATTAATTGATACCAAACAAGATAGGTTTATCTCGAAAGATGCAATGGCTAGTCGAAGAAAACTATTTGGTTCAGAATGTTAGCGGTAAAAAAATCTTTAAATGAGGGTAGCTCCCTTGGGGGTGATGCTATCTAAAAAATTCCTAGAAATTTGGGTAGCTGAGAAAAATCTAATATTAATTGATACCAAACAAGATATATTTATCTCGAAAGATGAAAATGGTTAGTCGAAGAAAACTTTTTGGTCCAGATGCGGGTGCAAATGTGGATGCTGGTGCAAATGTGGCGGTGGTTTTGCCAATAACCATCTACTGTTGACCCTTTTGAATAAATCACATTCAATTGAAATTCTTCTGCTGCATTCATTTGTTTCCGTCGAATTAATTTTTTTAATGTGTTCATTAGGCCTAAATGCAATAAAAGTAATTTGTAAATTAGATAAGAACCAGGATATTATAAGAAGTTCGCAACAGTACTAGCGGTAATAGCGCTAACGGCTATCTATCTTTAGCATATATTTTCCCCTAATAATTACTTGAGTTAGTTACGGATTACATTGGGCAATAACAAATTCTGCAGCGTAAACGTTTTCAATCACTTTGAAATATTACATTTATTTATTAATATCTTTATTAATATACAGCAAATATAAAACGGCTAAACTGGCGAGGCTCCGGCTAAAGAGCCCGCTCTTACACGTAACCAGAAAAACTACAAGTAAATACAAAAATAAATTATCGATAATATATAACAAGTACATATTTTGATGTAACCTAGTAAAATAACACACACACACATACACACAGGCACGCACGCACGCAAGCATGCATGCACGCATTTACGCACGCACGCACGCATGCGCGCACGTGTCCTCACTCACGCACGGCTGCACGCGCAAGCATGCACGCGCACACGTACGCAGGCAGCCACGCCCGAACACACGCACGGACGGACAGATGCACACGCGCACGCATGCACGCACGGACGCATGCGAGCACGCCCGCACACACGCACCCAGGCCGGAAGGTACGCACGCACGCACGCACGCAAGCACACACGCGCGCACGCACGCACGCGAGCACGCATAAAAACACAAGCACGCACGGTTATGTATGAACACAACAAACATAGAAAAAGGGAGAAAATTGTTGAAAGCATATATGTGGAGCACAGCACAATACGTTTATAAAATAGAGGCCGTAGAAGAAGTAGACAAAGAAACGGTAGAGCCCTTTTGGAATGTTGTGCTTCAGATGCGTAAGTATGATAGCATGGACAGAAAGTTAATAATAAAGAGGTTATAGAAATAGTAAGGGAATAAAGATATCTGTGGAAAAAATTATAAGAAATAGAAGAAAAGGATACGTTCTAAAGCATTTGTTTAGAATAGTAAGGGATATATTACTTGCAGAGATAGAAAAAGGAAGAGGTAGAGGTAGACCTAGATCAGACTATTGCTCGCAGGTAGTGAAAGATGCAGACTATGGAAATTTCAGGAAAATGTGTAGGTTATATCAGAATAGGAAACACTGAGGGTACGCGTCTAACTAGTTCCTGAAGATCTAGTGATTAATCACATAAATGTACAACATAATTCTGCATTTTAGGTACATAGCGTTGCATGCGGGCAATACAGATGGTTTATTGATGGTGATGAAATGGTCTTTTGTTTATCGACAAAAAATGACGAAAATCATGGCGAGATGAATGAGGATAATTTTTTACGCTGATTTGAAGATCAACTACTAAAGAATTTAGAAACACCACTTGTAATTGTCTTGGATAATGTTTCGTATCACAGTACTACAGAACAAAAAATACCAAACACTTCGTGAAAGAAAAGTGAAATAGCAGGATAGCTTATTGAAAATAAAATCAGATTTGAAATAGTATCTTTAAAAAATGAACTACTACATGTGGTTGCTTAGTAAGTAGATAATGTTGTATAATTTGTAGCTGGCCAACATTTTTCTCCAAATTGTAGGAACAAACCACCAAGTTTTTAAAATTGATCACTTAGCCGAACAGTATGGTTATAAGATACTAGGACTGCCTCCCTACCATTGTATTTTCAATTCAATTGAACTCGTTTGGAACATTGCTAAAATTATCGTAATTGACATAGTGGTAGGAATGGCAGATTTATAGATACCTGTATGACAATGTGGCATGAAGCGTTAGCGACTGTAACACTTCATGTATGAGCAAATTTTGTACAATACACCGAAACAATCATTAAAGATAGTGGAATCGAAAAGTTAAGTTTGATGAAAGATATGTTGCACTATTGATTATTAGTGTGAATGACTGCAGCGACGACAGCAACTGGGGTTCAGACCGCAGTAGGGATGGTCTCGGGCCGGGCCGGGCCGGGCTTTTAATAAGCCCGGCGCAGAAAGAAAGAAAGGTAACCGGCCCGGCCCGAGGCCCGGCCCGAAGTAAAAATTAACGGCCCGGCCCGCCGGGCCGGGCCGGGCCGGCCCGAAATTTCGGGCCGGCCCGACTTTTATTCGGCAAATAAGAAGATATTTTTTTCTGTTGTGTTCAACAAGTAACTATCACTCTTTTGTTTAATTTAAGAGTATAATGATTTTGAATTACAATCAAGATACTTGTGGAACATATCGTAGTATATCATTTGATTTTTGATTCTGTTACGTACCTAGACGTAGCCGGAAGAAAAGTAAGTACCAGGCTAACTATTAAACGCGGAGAGTGGGGGGATTCGCCTACATACCAAAAAGAAACAAAAAACACATCGCCCTCGATGATCTATTAACAAATAAAAATAAATAACGGATTCTGTATAAACAAGCAAGAGCAATAAATTAAGCGTTACTATTTGAAAGCAAACAGTTAGGTGATATGAACAATTTAGTACATTAGATACGAAGTGCGCATCTCGTTTTTACACAAAATAAAATTAATAAGTAGTAAATAAACCTGTGAGAGCTTTTGTCAAGCATTTTTAAAGTTCCGCCTAATACTTTTTGTAAAATAACTAATTAGTAGGAAAGAATTAACGTGTGGGAGCTTTTGTTAGATATCTTTTAAATCGTACATAGTACCGTTTGTAAAATAAACTAATCAGTACAAAGGAATAAGCGTGTGTCTGTCCAATACTTTTAACACAGGTACATCACACATGTAGAGCGATAATATCGATTAGCAGCAACGAACAATAGTTCTACAATGCGACGTTTCTTGTCACATAACTACATCAAATGTTGATACGGAATATCCCATTGACACAACACACAAAAGGAAACGAGTTGCATACCTGTAGGTGTCCGGATACTTAGCTTGAAAACCGTCGAGAGTGAGTCAACACAGAAACGCCGCGGTATTCAGGATCCATTCACCCTGGCATCGTAACTACAGCAACGACCTATGGACAAAAGCAGTTGGTCTACAGAAAGGAAGAACCCATTTGGCCTCCAGCTAAAAAAAGCAATCCACGCAAGACACCTCCTAGTTGTCGAACAGAAAATAAACAGACGTGAACTGCTATAGAAATAAGGAGACGAGTAATGTAGAATATATGTCGACGCACAAGCTGTAGAAGCAAATTTAACAATGGTTCAAATAACACGAATTCCAACTGCAAATCCTCGCTTATCGAAGCGCGATTAAAACTGGAAAACCCGGGTTTTATCAGATAGTGTGCGACCTTATTTCAACAAGTTTTTACATTGAAACAATTGAGAAAATCATTATAGGCGGTCGTAATGTATACCAAGATAACGGGTACCTGAAACAGGATATAATTATTTAGTTGTTGCATAAACTTGTCGTTTCAAAGCAACTAGATTTAAGTTGAGGAATTTATTCCAGAACGTGTTTATTATTAATTATGTTGAAGGATTTAACAGTGGAAACAGAATTTATTCGAGCGGGTATTGAATTAATAAGGGAGAAAAATAGGGTAATTAATTTGTGCTGAAAATAAACGTAACAATTCTTTAAAAAATCCTAAAAATAGGTAACAAAGGTACAAAATGTTTAGCAATTTTCAATGTTTATGAAATTGTACGCTTAACGCACCTTATAACCTTTATAATAAATTTGCGTCGGCTTTATTTTGTCGCTTTTACTTTAAAGAATTTTACTAAAATTACCTACTTGAAATTAGAGAGTTGTTGCGAAATCATTCCAAGCAGACTTTATTAAAAGAATCTTCAAATAAAGTATTCTTTTTTAAAAGTTTGCATCCAATTTAAAGGAGTGTTAGTGCAAGTGTTTTTTCCCTTACTCTTTATTCTGACATATATGTTTAGTATTCTATATCGATAGGTTATGTTTCAAAAATGAATAAAGAATTAATCTCTTTTGTGATAAGGTGACCTACATGTTTAACTATATTGAAAAAAATCAAAGAAATTGTATACACACAAAGATGAACCTTTTTTATTATTTGAGTTTTTTATTTCCAACTGATTCGATAACATTTGTGTGTGTTGTCAAAGTGTTTTCACCGAATACTTTTTGAGTTTACTTCAAGACACTGTTTTTACTTCTTTCCAAGCATATAGCATATCTGTTTTCAAAAGGATTTTTACAGTTTACTTCTAGGAAAAGCATTACAAAACAGCATCCTCGTATTTAGAGCGTTAACGTTTTATATCTTTTTCGTGTTATAAACTTGGACATTATATTTCTAAATTTAATTACGGAATCAACACTACAAGGAACCATTTATTTCGCTATATTTATACACAAAGCAGACAATTAAATGTAAGTTTGTACGTTAGGCATTGGGCATATGTCAAAATTAAGGCGCCTTAAATAAAAGCATTCCCTGCCTGTGTTTAAATTAAATAAAGGTGTCCTGTATTTTAATAAAGTACAAACATTAAAGGTGTAATTGCGCATGTGTAAATGTCAAATAAGGGAAAACTTTATTAAAAAATTGGTTAAATGAACGTTGCAATAACTCTCTAGTGTTTTAGGCGGTAGACATAAACTATACACGCGATTGATAATATCGACGTTCGCCGCATGATTGAAATTTGAAGTATATACATATACATAATATAAATCGTGCAAACTTTTGAATTATGAATAAATCACCTAGTTTGATGTTCCTGAGCATCTTTAACTTGCCCAAAGTACAACATGAGGAACATTAAATAGGACTAGAAAAAATATTCGGTATAAGAAGTGAGTTATAATATCACGTTTCCTTTACACTAAACAAGACAAAAAACTGATTATTAATGGGTTCATGAAGACACTACGTGAAAATATAATTAAGAACGTTTACTTACTCAATGTGAGATAGAAGTGAAGGGACGATGGAGTACTTACTCGTGGGTTTTTCGGCCCGAAAAGTTTGGGCCGGCCCGAGTCGTTTGGCCCGGCCCGGCCCGAAAAAAGATAGGCCCGGCCCGGGCCCGGCCCGAATAAAGTAGCCAACGGCCCGGCCCGGATTTGAGCCCGAAATCGGGCCGGGCTCGGGCCGGGCCGGCCCGAAAGCCCGAGCCCGAGTCCATCCCTAGACCGCAGTAACGACTAGTAGACAAAAAGTGATGAAACGTTAAGGAAATTAAAGGAAGAAACTTTTATACGGTGGATACATCGAAGTTTGTAAATTAATTAATTATTGGCATTTAGTAGATTGTGTATTAATAAATGTCTTTAACTTTCTGTATAATAAATAAATACATATAAAACCAAATATAACTTCTACTGTTAAATTAAAAACTATTAGGCACTTCGTCAACCTCTTTGGTCACTTCCGTCTTTAAAACATCGACTGCAAAATCACACCATTCACTTTAGCACTTTATCATCTTCAGGTTACGCTTTTATTGTCTTTGAAGCCTTTTTCCGCTAAAGTTATTTACTTATATCTTAGCAATAGTCAAAGGTAGTATATATTCAAATTTGATGTGAACTTGCGCTTATTGTTGAGGATGCTACTTGCTTTATTACGTCCATATGTCTCATAATGTTAAAACAGCAAAATTAACACACTAAATACACCAAGCATGTATTTTTCAGACGCACAAGCAGAACCAATGTTTTGCATAACAACCAATTCAATAAAACTTTCATGCTGTATTTATTGTATGAACTTAAGCATTGAATTTAACTAAGTAGTTCTTCACGGTAGTTCTGGGTTCGGATTACTCATCATGGGCACTTTTTAAATCTTGCCATTTCAACTAGTTTTTGCAATGTTATGTTGATTTGTTTAATATCCGGCAAATATTAAAATTAAATTTTCATGAATGTTCATTCTACGTACCAACGTTATAACAATATTCATGAACCTTGGTCCAATTTAAAAAGATTGTATTTGTGTATTTGTATATTTTGCTGAAAATCATAATATAGATGTTTTCTAGTAAAAGCTAACTTTATAGCAGATCCAATTTCAGAATAGAAAAAATAAAAACAAACTTGATAGGATCAAAAATATGATAGTTTTATAAACATAACCTCTAAAGGTCTTGACTATTGGTGGCTATCATTCCGTGTATGGTATAGTGTGCTTATTACTATTGAATTAGGAAAATGTGATGACTTTAAAGACGCGCAACTGTATTTAAAATTTACTCCCTAGTTGGAATTATTACGTCAAATAGTTTAGACTGCAACTTTGTGATATAATTTCAATATAAAAAGTACATTTTCAAATGTAACAAACTACAGTCCGCCGCTCACTACTAAATATTTGCAACTTTCTCTCTATTGTACCAATAGCGTCATTGTAGTTGCAAGAAATAGTTATTTTGATAGTGGTAACGACGCCGATATATGACAACACGAATATTGATGACGAAAGTCAGTTTAGAATTTTCGAGAACTATAAAGCTACAGAAATACAAAAACTCTATAAATCTAATGTTCGTAGTTGTCTGCTAAATTTAGTCGTTGAATCAACAAAGCTTTCAGTGTACTGAAATATATAAAGCACCTATTAAATAAATATAACCAGTAATTCAAACTGACAAGGTTTTACTCAATTATAATACCGATTTACAAATGATTTTAACTATAGGGAGCTGTTTCTAAACCATTGAAACTGTTATTTTGCATATTTCCCCAAAGGACTGAAACTGTCAATTTCAGTTGCTTTTTAGGCATTTATACGTACATAACATATATTTCCACATATATACTCAAATAGAGGGAATTGCAATTAATACTGCTACTAAAAGTGTTGAACAATTTCTGTACGTGGCTGATTAACGTTATTTGCTAATTCCAAGAAATTAATTCATATTCTTTCTTGAAATTACACTGGAATACTATGCACTATCCACTATCACGTATAGCTTTTGACTACGACTTCAACTCAACGATTTTGATTGTGCATTAGTGCACTGTGTTACTGTTTTGAAATCGACAATTATTCCCAAGATGCAAATTTTAGCTACATAAAACATTCGAATGTAAGTTGTTAATGAGTTGCTGAGCTTTTTGTAAATAGAAATAATATAAACAGGCAAATTTGACATCTAATTTTTCTTGGTTGGTTTTATTGAGGGGCGATAAACATTTGTATAGTTATTTGAGTACAACGGCTAAACTCTCAAGACGTAGCAAATCTATAATATTCCTACTGCGGGTCTGGTCGACATGGAATTCAATAATGCAAAAATTTTCAGTTTATACCAACAATCTCTTTGCTCAGAAGTCGCTTTTTGTTCTCGCTTGTGATCAAAGTCTACGAGTTTTTAATGAATGAAAGTGAATTGTATTTTAAACATTATGTACAATAAAATTTCAATTACAAATTAAATCTTTTTATATTCCTGAATAGTTAACGAAGAAACGAAGTATTAGAATTACACTAGATATAAGTACAAACATTAACTTATATACAAAGTTGCGCGAAGGGGCTTGTGGTTTTCTTAAGGGTTTTATGTTAAACGTCTTTGTTGGCACCTTTGGTCGTAAGAGCTGTTCTTCTACTCAGGATGCATAACTAAGGGGGGCAAATACGTGCAGTTGTTCATCCAACACATACCCCAGGGCACTGCAAATTTTTAAAAATTTTGTTATTAGAAAAAACAAAAGAACTTACACTAGATACTAAAAGTAGCAAAATATAAAATTAAATATGAAACATAACTTCGACTACTAAATACCTACAGGTAACAAAATACAAATAGATATAAAACTTAAGCTAAATCAGCACTACAAAACACTACTTGTCATTCAATGAAAGATCCACAGGTAAAGGATACAATTTTGAAAACGAGCAAACAACAACTCTTGCAGAAATCCTTGTTAATGCCACACGGTTTACACATGAGATCGAGGATGAACGTAGAGAATTCTACCTACCTAGTTTCCATCGCATCGGAGGCATGTTGTCTCCCTTTATGAAAACGGGAGCGCTTTCTGATAGACCTAAGGATTGTATTCGCCACTTCTGGTGTTGCTGGAGATGTGAAATATACTCTCTGCACCACCGAGCCCAATGTGTTGGTTTTTCTGCAGAATCCTCTGAAAAGTAGATAACACCGAATCTAAAATGTCAATGATGTCGGAATTGGGTAATGTTCTCAAAGGTCTACCAACCAAGAAATGTGAGGGCTAAAGGGTTGCAGATCATTAGGATTGATCGAAAGAGGATATGAAGCTCTTGAATTTAAGGTAGCTACTACCTGCAAAAACAACGTACAAAGTTTCTTGAATGTCAATTTGTGACTACCCATGAAACGCTTAAGGTGAAATTTACAGCACTTAACACCTCCTTCCCATAAACCACAAAAATGGAAACAATGTGGGGGTATAAAATTCCAAGTGACTCCTCATGTGATACAGCTTTGTGAATGTTATTATACCAATTTTTAAAAGATTTCCAACCTCACAATGTTCTGAGTTTGTACCAATAAGATTTGTTCAATTCTTAGAGTATATTTAAAAGGACTTGAAGCGACAGGCTACAAATCTAGTAAATGAAAACATGAATGTTTGTGTAAATGAATCTGTCCCCAGCTCGAGCTGACCAGCCTTAGTGGAGAAAGATATATGTACGTTTTTGAAATTTTACAATCACAGCCCTTGCCTTCTTTGATAAACACAGGGCCAGCATTGTTGACGCCTGCCATTTTGAAACGTGAAACAAATTTATGACACACTGACCAAATTACAACCAGAAGTGGTGTAAAATTATTCAGATAAGGATAACAATAACAACTGAGGACTAGCGTGTAATAAACGAACATGTTCACGTTCCACAATAAGTTTTGACAAATGATATTTTTCTTAAATTAGAATTGGATGTCTTTTGTCGTATAGTATCTGCGAACTTTTGAGTCTATTTGCAACACGAATGATTCTATCAGAATCTATAGAGACTATGACGTAATAAGAACGAATTAAATTCTATAGACTTATTTTGCATAAAGTTGCTTAAGCTTGTCTGCAAATAATTCTGCTGGGGCAATTTTTATTAAGGTGAACAGTAACTTATGAATTTCCTTCGGGATAAGGGGGCCTCTCTAACGATTTTTAAGGGATAAACAATTGTGGTAAAATAATAAACTATAAGCGATGGTTTTGCGAGGCGGTTAAAAAATCCGTAAAAGCAAATGATGGGCTGACAGCCAACAAATTTAGGCTGCATTTTGTCTGGCTGCACTGGGACACAAGAATTATATTTTGTCCAAATGTTCAACAATTGGTGGGTGGTTCCTCGAAACAAAATGTCAGCGGAATTTTGATTTAGTGGACACGTGCCGCCACTCTATGTGTGACAACAAGTTTTGAATATCTGCAATTCTATTGCTAACAAAAGTTGTTAACAGGTTTAGAATAGTATTCAACTATACCAGAGCAATTGTGGAATCAGACCAGAAAACATAATTGGAGATTCCTAAACACAAAGCTTTCAGAACTTAATTTGCAAGCTTAGTAAGAAGTAATACTCCACAAAACTCGAGTTTTGGCACTGTTATTGATTTGGCACATAACAAATGTTGTTGAACGTGGAGCGAAGATATGTGCAAAGCCGTAACCGCAAAATAAAGCGTTGCAAAAACCATAAAGTTGATTATCAATAGGTCTTGGACATTGGATATAGCAAAATACTTTAATCGTTAAGATTCATAGGTTTATTATGATAACTAGTCCATAAAGGCTAAGTTTTAGTTCGAACTTCATCGTCACAGGACAACTTTTCTAGCCACAGCTGCTGTAGAAGAATTTTTGCACTTACAGTGCAAGATGTAAGAAGTGTGTCAAAAATTTGGGATATACTAGAATGAATTATTTTTTTGCTACATGAAGTTGGAGTTGAAAATGAATGTTTCAAATGATCGGCAGTAAAAGACCAAATATTGCCTAAGATGTTTTTATAATCATGAGGACCAAATTTAGGTGCAACAGGATGCAAATCAAATTCTGGTATGTTGTTTGAAGTGGCAGGATAATTTGAAATACGTTTACCTAGCTTGAAGCCACCAGAATCATAAATACTACGAAGTTCAGAATTAATTTCAAAAGCCCTGTCTAAGGTATTTGCACCCGTCAGTAAGTCGTCTACATAAAAATCTTCTACGATTGATAGAGAAATATTGGGGTAAGAGTTTTCACAATCAATATCTAATTGAAAGATACTAGAAATGGCCACAAAGAAGGCAGAAGCGGTGACGTAAGTGACAGTGTTAGGATTATATGATTTAAATTGGTCCGTTGGTAAAAATCGTCATAAAATACGTTGTAGTGACCGTTGTGAAACTTCTACTCGAACCTGTCTATACATCTTTCTCTGTCGGCAAAAGGGTATACGATTATTTCCGAAATCGAGCAAGAATGGAGAAGAGATCTCTCTGAATTGTCGGACCTGCCATCTGAATACGATTAAGAAAAGCACCTGTTGAAGTTGTTTGAGAACCGTAGAATACTACACGCAACTTTGTTGTTAGATTATCCTCTTTTAACATTTCATGAAGGGGTAACAGTATAAAATGTTTCCTGGAGTTGGATTGGATGCACCAATATTGACTTAGTTTGAGATACTCAACCATGAAAGTTCTTTACCGGTTTGAAAGTTCTGGATTGCCCTATTGCGGTGTCCCAACGATAAAAACATGTTTTGTGCTACAGCGGTGGAGTTTCCCAATACTTTAATAGAGTCTTTCAAGGGAATAGAGGCAACAAATCTACCATCTGAACCTCTATATGTATTTTCGCCGTAATGCAGTTGGCACTTATTTTCCTCCGTAGAAAAAATGTTTGGTAGTTTTCGAATTCCATAAAACGAATTAATAGTTTTAATTTGTCAATAACACTTGAAAGGTGGCATTGCACTTGTGTGTCCACTTTTGAATAAACAGAACCAGAAACAATCCAACCGAAGCGAGTCTTCCGAAAAATTAGAAGGTTGAGACCTTATCGTATTTGGTCTATGCATAAAAGCTTAAAGAAAGCAGGAGCCCCAATCAATAAATAGATTTTCTCTGGTTGACACTAGGAGGAATCGGATAAGTGAACATTATTAGCAACCTTGAAATTAGATTGATTTACCTTGAACGGAGAAGTTGTATCTGTGATTACGTTTAACACTAAACAAGGAGGTTTGACTTTGAAAGAAGAATGGCATGCAGAAAGTTCCAAATTGCAACTTGAATGAATGTGAGGAAGAAAGCCTTTCAATCCTGAAACGGTGTCATTTGCATTTTGTATAGGTAGTTCTAACTTTGTACATAAGTCAATGCGAACAAAGTTTGATTTACTTCCCAAATCAAGGAGAACTCGAATTATATGAGAGTTTTCAAAGGAATCAATCACCTTACCATTGACAGTGGGAAGAACCTCAAATGTGTAGGAACAGAAAGTGCACACTAGAGGTTGTTTTAATAGAGGCTTTAGAAGTTAAAGTAGCGGAAACAGATATTATAACATTTGAAAATAGACTATAGACAACATGACGCAGTGAATGGTGTTTGTATTTGCAGGTACTACAGGTGAACTTGAAGTACACTGTGACTTAAATAAATAAGACAAACGTTTAAGGTCATGACCTTGGCTGATTGTCTTTGGGCTCAATATTTAAAGCCATGGGTTCATCATACATAGAAATTAACGTTTCAAATGCTATGTTACAATTACAGGCCAAGAAGTCTAATGTTTTAATAATTGTTGCAACCGAATGGGTTAAAACTGCAATTTAAATAATGAAGATACTGAATATCCGTTCGATCTGAATTTTCATGAATGTGTGTGAATTCGGACCATGTTTCTGGGTCACCACTATTACGAGGAATGCTAATGTTTGGTAATCTAAAGCAAGCGTTTTGTTATGTAAATTACGACTGGAAATACTTGCGTTCCTTTGAGAAATGTTTATATCAAACTGTGAATTGTTTGGTGTGTGTACTTCGAATTAGCACATCATTCTTTAATTAGGCAGGCACTTGGCTTGGCCAAAGCCACTGAAATACTTATGCTCGAATTTGGCATAGTACTGCTCCGTAGCAATTGAATCATATTCTGTCTGTGAAATAATAATTATATAGTTTGATTCATAGTCTCAAATGAATAGAAGCATTGGTTAATCTTTCTTGTAACCCTGAATTTTGTACATTTGATTCGGATTATCATGAATACCTTGAATGTCATTTATATAATTTTTTAAATTGGTCAGTTTTCTTTTTACAGTTGCATGGTTTCGAATGAACATTCCATTTCTGATAATGGAAACACCTAATAACAAAAAACCTGTAAAAATGAAACTAAATATAATAAATTTGAAACCCTTTGACTTTCACTGAATTATTCTAAAATTAACTACTTTATCGCAAAACACAGGGACTTGGATATCCAAAATAATTCAAAATTACTAATGCTTTATAAATAAGTATTAAAATGCTTCAAAATGTACGTAAATTAGGATAACTTGTTTTGTTTGCGACTAAAGGCAGGTATTAGGAAATAGCTTGGCTTTTAAAAATAATCTGAGTTCAAAACTATAAAATAAAATAGAAAGAAATTACAGGCTTAGTCATAATACTATGTATTTGTTTGAATGTCGGTTACTGTGCAATTAAACGGTTGAAAACTTGCCCTAACACAATTTCAAGTAAAGCGGATAGTAAAGGGTGTAAGAATAGCACAAAAACAATGAGCTTCTATTACTTGGCTGGAATTTTACCTAAAACTATACAAATTCTCTACAGACTCGGAAAGTAGGGTTAATTGCTTGTATCTACAGCACATAAGAGTAGGTTACGTCCATCTTTCTTAAAAGTAAACAATCATTGCGATTTTTGATAGCCGTACTTTCAGTTTGAATATTTTTTTCACTTTATTTCCACTTTGAAGTTGTGATTTTCTAAATCTTGGAACCAACATGACAATGAATAAAGTATACTTACAATTTTAATTGTAATTAATTGGTAATCTCGCGAGTAAGGCCTATATGTTCAGAAGTTGTCCTTTGTTCTCACTATTGATCAAATTGGGCGACTAGTTTGAATATTGTGTGCAATAGCATTTGAATCACAAATTAGGCCTTGTTATTACACATGAATAGTTAACGAAAAAACGAAGTTATACAAGTACACTAGATATAAGTACAAATATTAATTTATAAATGAGGTTGCAGCGAAGGGGCTTGTGGTTTTCTTCAGGATTTTATTTTAAGTCTTCTTGTTGGCCTCTATGGTTGGAATAGCTACTCTTCTACTCAGGATACATAACTGAAGAGGGCAAATACAAGCAGTTGTCTATTTAATCATTGTATATAGTATAATGAGCACTTACATAACAATGTTTAAAATGCAAGTCATAAAATGCCACCGACTACTTATCTGCTATGGAATTATATAAATCTACCTAATACCATAAATACACATATGGGGAACAAATAGATAGAATGATACGTAAAATATTAATTCAAGCTTTTTCTGAGAGATTGCTTGAAAGCTTGTGTAACGAGCCAATTCAGCACTACGACACCAAGGGACGGATCGGCATCCGTGCGTGGCCTAGCTCTAGCCGGTGAGGGGTGAGTATGATACAAGTCGTAGGTCGGGATTGCTAAATGCCCTAAGATGACAATTATAATGGGTCGTAAACTTGGTAGTATGCCAAAAATGACGGCAAAATCAGGTGGGCACCACCAGTAATGTCACTGTGTTAGATATAATCGGGGTCTCTCAAAAGAGTGTAGACTATAGCCCGAAATATCACGCGTGTTACACCGGGTGCATGCAAACCTCCGGTAACAATGTGGACGGTAGACGTAAGTCTACTTGAACTATCTAGGCGCTACAACTGGTACAATCTTACGTTACGGAACAAGTTGTACAATTTGGAAAAGTATCGCAGCTTTAAAATTTTACGGACTAATCGATATACAATGCGCACACAAGTGGCTTTCTGTTTTACACGGTTGACTACCGTGAAAGTAGGGTAAATACGGGGCGAAACACACTATCTACTTTTAACTTCACTGACGGTAGATGCAAAAGAACATTCTATAGTTCAGGGTAAAATATCCCAATACCAGCGTGCGAACTAGTTTGGTCACTTAGTAACTACTACAGTGCAACACTTACCTTGAAGGGTTTGTGGGGTGAATCAGGTCACTATAGACACAGCGAGGAGAGTGGATGTCGGTATAATGCAACAGCCCAACTAACTTTATCAGAGGTGTGTGTTAATTCATCAGGTTCCCGACTAAATCGGTTGATTACAGCGTACGGCAAATGTAATCTGAGGTCACTTTTCTTTCATCCAAATAAACTCCCACTATGAATTGGCATCTTATAGGCATAACAATGACGGTATGTAACATCGGATGTTAGAGTGGACCTACAAAAGATTAATTAAAACACACCCCAAACGTAAAACGCGACTCGACACTTTTTAATAAATTTGACACTCCTCTCCTGTCACTTTCTAGCCTTCTTCGCCATTTTGAAAAAGTGTACAGTTTACTTGACTGTCCTTTATCACAAATTGGCATGTTTAATATGCTCGCTAAAGTAAACTATACAATACTAAACGTTGAATTAAACCGAACGTTACACTTGGTTACAATTTGAGATGGATCTTAAGTGTAATGTTGAAGATAAAGTATATATTATACCTTTAGCTCGTCCGAGAAAAAATGTAAAACCAAAAAGGGGAAGAGTACTGTTCAATCACTAAATACTAAAATATAACCGAAATTAGGCATAATATTGGTTACATGAAAATGTAATCTACTTCAGATTATAGGTCTTACCGAGATTTTGAAATTTTTCAGTTTGAATACAAAAAGCAAGACGAAATTCACAAAAACTAATTTCAAAAGTATAGTTTAAGATACAGCAAATTAAATTAATAATCACTTTGCTTAACAAAAATAAGCAACTTTTTGCTTCAAATCCAGATGTAAAGCAGCTTATGCTTTCTTTTTTGAGTGGTCACAAGCAAGCTACACGACAATAGTTCTTCTGAAGCCTTGATTAAGGTCAAAGTCTAAAACTAGATTCAGATGTAATGTAGAAAAATCGATTTTAAGAGATACTGATAATTCTATTTTCTAATAACAATTAAACCCTTAAAGAATACTCCAAAAATCAATCGTTTCAGCAGTGCGTGCCTTGACGCCTCTCATGGATGTACTATGCAATATACAACCGATTTAATTATCGTTCTGCAAAGCATTTTGTAAAACTTAAACTCATTCGCTTTGGTAACAAAGGATGGATGTTTTGTAATTGTTCTGGATATTGTTGATTGCTTGGTGAATCGACTTCAGGAGCGAAGATACCTCACAATTGGAGTTATTGATTTTTAGAGTATCTATTAAGGGTCTTACTTTTGCGAACTTCTCATTTTAGTCTATCGTCGTTATTTGAAGTTAGGAATGTCATTGAAGATTTTCGATTATTATTTGCCTAAATGTTCTCGAAAATTTCTTCTTTCCGTTCTTAACTGATAATGGCGTTTTTACTTTCTCTTTGTTTCTCAAAATAATTTTCTTGTTTTTTGTTCATCAACAAGGGTAACTCTTATACGACTAAACACTGTAATAAAAAGAATATTTTATGTGGGGAAATTAAACGAAGACCTGAAATCCCTTTATCTGTCACTTGCACCGGTAAATCAAAGGCGTATTAACTACTCCCACATTTGATTTTTCCAATGCTAGACCCGAAGGTACTACATTAGCCAGACAGCGAGTTTTTTTTTCCTGGAAGTTTTGAATTTTGCCGAACCCCTGCTATTACAGGCAAGGAAGGGATATTTAACGTGCATGACAATACTCACACACGAATCCTATATTTACCTCTCCTCCAAATAGAAGCGTATTTTTGTAAAAATGCTCGTCCAATATTGTTTAAGCGGTCCGTGTCGGGAATCGAACCTGGGACCATAGGTTTAGTATTCACACGCAAACCAACTAAACCACGGAGCCGTTCCGTATTATCCATCAGAGAAGGAAACCTAGGCACCAGATGGTATACTGCTCTTGACGACAGCTCGGGCGTGCAGTAGGCACGAAAGTGGTCGTAAGTATATTGTTTACATAATTAGCTAACAAGTATATGGAGAAAGGGAGGACACCACTACCTCTAATACTCCTGCTTGTTAAATAGAAAAATGCACCAGGGGAGACGTAGAAACCTTTATGCTTGGGACAACAAAACAAACAACCTGAGGACACTACAAAGCGGTTCCCACAATTAAGGACTGCATTTGAAGGGGGAAGTTACATTTAGTAAATACGATGGGATCACTATTTGTGATCCAAGACAAGCAATAACAGTATTACAAGAATTCAAACTTACTAACATTTAATACCTTGTTTAAGGTAAACAAAATTAATAAAAGTGTTACCAAATAAAGTATTTCTATTTCTCAAATAAAATAAATTTTCCCATTTTCAGTTGCTGGTTATAAAAAAATATATACAAGAAAAATCCAGAAAAACCCAGCTTAGATTTGAAGCAACGCTTTAGTGTGTTCATTTAATTTAAGTGTTAATATAAAGGAGGCACATATCGCTTTTATGAGCTGTATTAGCTTTCAGATCTGAATACTCTACTGATGGCTATTAAAATATTAAAACTCTTAAATTTCAACATAAAAACATTAATTAATTATTTGCATTTAGTGTTCAGTAGGTATAAACCTGGTAACAAAAGTAATCAATTTGAACATGTGTATGTCAAAATAATCTGACTTAATTTCAACTGAATTTAATATGTGATGGAACAAACAATTTAGTTGTCTAAAAACAACTTTATTCACTACTCAACGTAATGTGGTATTAAATACGCCCCGACATATTTAAAACAATTTAGATTATAAACCAAGTAGTAGTAGTCTTTAAAAACCCGGCTCAGTTTATTAATAGGAATAAGTGAAAAGCGTATTGAAAGATCGGACTCAGATCCTTAGTGATGGATGAAGTTCACAACCAATATCTCTTGAATTTCATTTATCAAACTTATGCTTGAAATGTATCGTGTCTTCTCAAACGCCATTTCTAGCAATATTTACTTCAAAATTAGCTAATCAATTTATTATTTTCCCAACTTAGCGATGCAAATAAATCTTATTACTGAAAATGAAAGGCACACTTTTCACCAAACTATTAACGAAGACATCGATTTCAAAAATAACTAAAACTTATTTCGAAACTTTCTTAGTGCAATTCTTAAATAGTATGCCCTAAGTAAAAACTTGAACATCCTTTCGGAATTTAAAAGGACGCACTGCGCTCATTTATTATCGTTTCGGGTTAACATTAATTTTGAAAGCAAATGTGAAAAGACACTCCTTCCACTGTGTATGAAACGACATAAATGTCTGTAATAAGGAGTTTTGGTGCCCGCAATCGCACAATCCACGACAAGCGCGAGTAATGCCTGAAAGTTTATAATCTATTTTCTTCTAATAATAGTACCTTAAAAGTTATGAAGTAATTAAACAGGATGATTAAATCAAAAATATTGTGACTTATACAGTGCAGCAAATGAACTTGCTACAACAAAAAAGCGTATTTCTCTAGTGAAGAAACGCAATTTTCCGACCACGTACTCACTGGACGACTGCTTGAATAAGATTAGCTGCGAATATCTTTTTTTGCGCAAAAGCTGCATGATAGTTGTTTGTAACGTGAGTCTTAGTTTACGATCACTAATTGTCTACATATAACTTATGTGCAGTTAACTTACATATTCTTCTGACGTACGCTCCATGCATCCAAAGGTTTTTTTGTATCTTTACAAATCCAATCTACAGTAAACACGGAATTGTACGAGGTGATACGAAAAAAATTTAGGAAACTTAATAATGAGCATTTCTACTTTAATTAAAAAAAGTAGTTTTCAAAATGCATACTAAACTGTTTAAAAAAATACTTAAACCTTGGAACTTAGATTTATTTGGTATTATGGATCCTTAGCTTGAAAAGTGATTTTGAATCTCAAGAGTGTTGCAATGCAGTAGAAGTTATGAATATGAAAGGCAAAAAGAGATACAGAATACTGCCGTAAATCATTCATTGAGAAAGATATCTCGCGAGAAACCAGACTTTAATTCAAACACGCAACCAACAGGATTTCAAAATAGTAAGAAATTATTTAAACTGACTTTTAGTATTTATTGTTGAAATTGCTTTCATACTTTTCGCTGCTCGTCTTAGCATAAGGTTTTATTACTGGTATGTGGACTAAGTATGTGGACTAAACAGGGTGTGTAATTCCCCAATAGTGAAAACTCGTAAATCGAGATCGTGAAGAATAGGAAGTTTGATAAATTATGTAAAAATAGCACCATTACACGGTGATTGAGATTTTGAAAGTTGCCCATTGTATTTATATTGACCTCCGATTTATCCCGACACAATTGAAATTGTGATATAGAAAAGAACTATTATTTTTCGTACATCTGACGCTTTTTTTTAAAATAAAACTTGGTAACTTTATGCTTTTAACCATTCTAAGTTGAGATGTGCTTCTACATTTCAAGATTTCAAATTGCTATGCACACTGGTTTTACTTCTTGTGACGGTTATTTCTATCAGGAATAGAAGACCGCAAGAACCATTTGGGGTAAAAATTATGCAAATTAGTTGCATGCATTGGCACAATGAATTAGAAATTCTGAATGCTGTAGTCGAGGAATTACTTGGGGGTGCAATGTGTACGACTCTTAATTAAAAAGACTACTTAAGAGGCATAAATTATATTATTACACAAATTAAATCTTCATCCCGGTTGTGATGGTAACAGATTAAACTGTGTAATAAGTTTTTTGCAAAACTGCAGCAAAATTAGCATTTTCCAATGAGGATATTATAGACTGAAGAGCTTTTATTAAGAAACTCGGGATCGTTTAACACAGAAATCATTATGATTAGAAAGCAAAAAAAATGCAAACGTAGGTGCAATTGTTGTCGAAGAATAACAGACGTTTTAGATAAACTTATTTTCTGATCGATTTTATGTTGAGAGAAATTGGCTAGAGCTGCCTATTTAAATTTTTGCAACAAATTTATAAAGTACATTTGGGAAATTGCCTTTAGCAGCATTTCAAAATCTCAAGTGGTTCCAACGTGATCGTGCTCGCTACTACAATGCTTAAATTGTTTGAAACTAATCAGATCCTTGGTTTCCAAATTCATTACTTTGCACGTCTGCTATTGTTTGTTGACCTCTACATTCTCCATTTCCTACGGCTATGAAAATTAGCTGTTAGTGTATGCAAAAATCGTCGTGTATGCAACTGGAAGCAAAATATAGATCACTTTTATCTGAAAACCATAAACAACTTTCAATATAAGGCAGCCTATTCAAGAACAGAAAATGAATGGCCTTCATTATCGTTTGAGGAATTTAAGTATAAATATTTTTGAAATTATAATCTCATAACCAAATCATCAAATGTTCTCTCACTTAAAACCTGACATTGTTGCTATTGTTTCAAACGTTTTTAAAAGCATTTGTGATTACATAAAGATAATCAACAACAAAATTAGAATTTTAACCTGTATCTGGAAAAATGGTAATATTTGCTACTAATATGAAATTTTCTAGTCAATCGAGTGTTGTAAAAATTGAAACTGATTGTCATAAAAAATTAAAAATAACTGTCAAAACTTAATATCTAGAAGGCCTACAATATTTCTGTTGACATCGTTCAATTTACTAAGACGGCGTTGACGGTATGGAGGGTAATAATTTCTTTAACGATAATTTTTAATTTCATCGTCCAAAATTAAGAGCGAATCGAAATGGCATAAATTTTTTCAAAATATCAATTTTTATTTAAAAGATACGTTTTCACTAATTTTTATCTGACCTATCTTTTACCGCACGTACGATATCGACGGTAGCCAAAGCCGAAGCCGAAGTAAAGTATATTTGATGGGTAGGAAAAAGGGTAAAAATGAAAAATTTGTGAAATTTAGATAAAGTCGTATTTTTACTCAACAAATGATACTATTCCATATGAGTCGAACAGTAGATGTCAATGCGATATTTTATTAATATAAAGTGAATTATAATTTTAATACAATTGCGGTTTGTGTTAAAAAACGGTACAATTTAGGTTACACTGTTGTATACATTACAAATTGAATAACACAGCTCGACTTATTGTGCGAAACTGGGTGAAATAGTATAAGTCAATAATGGGTGTAGACAAAAGTACGAATACCATGGCAAATGAGTGCTACGCAAGCGTTAAGGCTGTGGCGTAAATGAATATTTCATTTGATGTTTAGATTTGCAAAAATTAAGAATTGATAGAAAGGAGAATGCTGAACATGGTACTTGTAGGTCTCAGTAAGTATTACTTATTACTTCATGTTACTAAAACTTACTTCTTCGGGACGTTATCGTATCGAATGAAAAAGAACAACATGAAATAAGCCATAATCAACAAACCTATTCTCAAAAAATGTATATGATTAGGGATAGAATCACTCACTTTGGTAAGTAAACATTAGTTTGAGTCAAGTTCTAGAACATACCGCTTTGTTTTGTTTTAGATTGTTGTCAACACCAATACTTCTTTGGAAAATAAAACTTACGTAAAACTAACACCGGCTGAAGCAAGCAAATCAAAAAGGAACAATAATATCCAACAAAACTATAATTCCGATGATAGCATATTAATACGATGTTGACAAATGATAATCACAATCGCGCAGAAAAAAAAAGGACCCATATCACATTCTGATTAAGACAGTATAAAAATAAAGGACTTAAATACACGAAAAAAAAAGAAGAGCGAAGGAAACGTTGAAATACTGGATTTGGCTATGTCACGAGAAAAACCAAAGAAAGAAGACAGCGAGCAATGAAAATATCAACACCTTGTAGGGCGCAGTGCAACGAGAGAATTTCAGAAGCTATTCAAAGGAAATATTCAATGAATATTGGTCTCTTGGAGAGAGAAATAAAGGAGTAGTTTATATTGCGAACTGTACAGAATCGCATACCACTACAACAAATAAAAGAAGGGTGAGTGATAAGAAAACAAAGAAATGGAAACATGACCCTTAGTTATCATTTAAAAGTTAATGGGAAGAAATAAAGGTATGCAGGTATTGTTTCATGAAAATATTTGACTAGAGTCAAATGTTTGTAAGACTTTCAATAGTAAATTCAAACAGTTCGATATAAGGAGTAACTCATGATAATCCCAGAGGGTATTACCTAACCGGCTAATAAATTTCCAACTAATGTGATGAAAGAAGTGGTAAATCATCTGACTACAAATAATGTTTAAGTTATATTGTCAAGACAGACTGGTCAAGGTATTCAGAAAAATTTTTGAGAGGGAACTTCGGAAATTGAATTTGGTTTTCAAGAAGCCCAAGGTGGATGCATGTCATAAGTATGATACGTTGCAAATGAGAATAAAAGCTGTTGACAGTAACGAAGAAAAATATAGTTTCAAAAAGATTTGGATGCTCATCATGCGAAAGTTGATGAAACATATCTGATGAAGAATTAGAATTAACTTGTACCTAAAAATGAGAGCAGGGTTAAATGTTATACGTTTGGTATTTAGCAATGTCTACCGACGCCACACCTGAATTTTTCAGTTGCCTTTTATTAACGACAAATCTGGACATACAATTTGACACTACACGAATTAGGAAATGTGGCATAAAGTTGAAGGTGACCGCGGTGCTAATCGAATAGGTACTTGTCTGTTCTTGGAATTGATAAATTTATCCTCTAATGTTAAGAAGGTAGTGCTGTACTCGGAGACGTATTGGCAGCAATATAAGAACTCCCATATAACTGCGATGTTTGTGACTATCCTGTAATGTAACTCCATTTTTCAAGCCATCGACCACAAATTTAAGATAAGTGGAAACATCCACATGGAGTGTAACTTTGACCACTCACTAATCGAAAAACAAAAGAAGAAGCTGCCTTTTGAAATATCACATCCATACGACCGGAACCAACTGGTGACAAGTGTTGGAAAGACATAAATGTTTGTGATTAAAGCGCTATCTCATACAAACTTCTTGAATATCTCAGATTTGTATAAAAATTTTCTAGCATATACATAAACATAAACATATGCAAAAGAAACACTTTTCAAAATAATAACGTTATGTGCAATGGATTCAGTACAAAAGAGACCGTGGCCTAATAATATATTTCTAAAAATCCTAGGACAATAGGAAGAGTTCAAAGAAGTTAATTTTTTAATACGCCGGTAGAACGCGAAAGTCAAGCTAAGAAAATGCAACAAATATCAGTTTACTACCATTGACCTCGCCACACTTTAAAGACTTTTACCTTAACCGGAAACCTCAAATAATGTAGAAGATGGATATCCTGATATTGAAAAATTTGACGAAGAACAAAATGATATCGCTAAATACACGAAAATTGCGTTTAATTTAGTTTGCTTAAGTTTTAGTATATAAATTTAAATACTTTCACTTACATTAATGACTCTTCTTAAATTGCTATCCTTAGTATTCAATAAAGAGTATCTGTGATGGTATAAGTCAAAGAAAACTAGAGTAAAATAGTATAGGTAAATTGCTTTTTGAAAATCAAGCATATTATATGCATTTGGTTGTATCATTGTCAAATACCCTTGACGACGAGGCTACGTTCGTCTTAAACTCAGAGCAGCTATGAATCATAAACTTCTTTTATCTTAAAACTGTATATTTGATTGATACTCTTTTTTCTACCCACCACAGATATGAAAGTCGAACTTGGAGATATTGTATTTAATTATTTATTTGTTTATTTATTTATTTAATAAAAAAAAATTGGAAACCCAAACACATGGATAAACGTTATACTAATTAACTTCCAGTGAATCTTTCTTTAACAATTGCTTTCACATGATCACACCAATACACATGCGCGCGCCCAACACACACGCACACATTTTGATGTATTTGCATAATGCGTTAATGTATTTCTTATACTTATACCAATCGACACCCTTGCAATAATCCGCTTAACCAATTCACCTTTTCCTGATGCAGCGGTTTTAATAATTATTAATTAAGGAGTTAATTATTTTATCTGTTGCGACGATACAACTTCAACCCTGCGTGACCTACATTTTGTCGTGGTTATATTTCGACTTCTCCTTTTTGAACTTAACTTCCAATTTGTCATACTTAATTGTTATATCTCATTTTTCCTTCCTGTAGTGCATGTTAATCGTAATCAAAGTTTCATTCTAACAATGTGATATATTTTATTTATGCAGAATACAAGGTTATTGTAGGACAACTGTTATTTATATCTGATTTCATTTGCGGTTTAAAAATAAGTCATTGCTCTAGTTTATTACGTTTATAATATATTTAAAAGAAATAATGTTATACTTTGTTATTTGAATTACCATAATAGAGACAAAACTTTGAAGTGCCACGCGCAATTAACGTTTATTCTTTGTAAAATCTTACTTTATATATTTATTACACCCTCCAAAATTAAATATTTTTTTCCTATCGGGTTTATATTTGAAGTAACCCTAACGTGGTACGTCTCAACCGCAATAACTTCCATATTTACATTTAAGCCCTTAATTAATAAGCTAATCACGACAGCCTCGGACATTAGTTTGTCTATTTCGAGCAGTTCAAATATTCGGATGCAGGTGCGCGTAGAATACTGAAAATATTGATCTAAATTATTTATTAAAAACACACTCGATCATTTAAAATCTTTATGTGCTGATGAAATTTGTTTAATTCTTCGATGTGTTTCTCAAGGATCTCCTTCAGGAATGATTCGACTGCAGTTTCAATTAATTTTTATGATATTCCATTGTAATCTTTATTTTTCACAATTGATTGTATAGAAGAATTTACTATAGCTCTTTGTTTTCAGGAATGATTTCTAGAACTATCTGTTGCTAGATATTAAAATATTTATATCAGGTACTTGCTGTATCTTACATAAATTTATTAAAGCCCCGCAAAATTAATTATGGATTATATTATGAACAAACCAATTGATTTACTTAGCTTGACATCACAGCACAGACGTCTATTTGCTGCAAACTCCGAACATAATATTTTACATCCCTTAGTACTAATCTACCTGTTCTAATACATGTCTCATTTTTACAAAGATGGCAACCAATGTTTGAGTATAAAAGCATCGTATTATTATCCTAAGAGAAATTTCTCCATTTATTTAAATAACAGAAAATAGAAGCGTTGCAATGCATACTATAAGTTTCTTTTCTTGTAGCACAGAACCTCGATTACTGTACTCAATTTACAAAGGCCAATTTTGTTAATCTAGTTAAAGCTGCATGTCACTACTGGCTCACAATCACATCATGTTACATAATTGCACGAAACCAACGTGTTAACTCAAATTACTTTCTCCCCAAAAAAAGCAGGCCCACCTGTCAAAGCCAAGCCCATTACTCCCCAGGATCCATTAACTTTACTCACCAAAACTAAATCAATATATAACACAAAGCCATCACACCTAGTCATATTTGATCATTACAGGTATCCTATTATTAAGTCCATTACGTAAAGTACAAAGGGGCTATAAAGGAGAACCCATTATTAGTTTGAAGTAAGGGCACGAAGTAGAAAGCGTTAAGTGTCCGTATAGTAGTAATTTCCCATTAACTAGGTGGTATTATTAAAAGTTGGGAATTTTTTGCTGATAATAGCGCGCTGCGGTTTTTAAGATAGCATATACTTTTAACGAAGATTGTATATTGCCAAGCGCTGGCTATTAGAGCTTTATGGTAATTTTGATATTATCGAGGCGCCTGTATATTAGAAACAACAAATATCGATTCTAAGAGTATAAATGGCAACTCTAAAGCAATACATTACCCACCATAGCGTGTTATCGGAAATTGATCTAGGTAAATTTGTAACATTAACCCTTACTTATATATACTCTTATTACATCTCCTTTTTGTATACAAACCTAGTTAATGAGAACACATTAATCTTAATTAGTTGATCTATAAATGAGTTCCTAGATTTTACACTATTTTCGATTATCCTAAAGGGTTTTATAAAAATAATTGTTATAAAAAGTTGCAGTTTCAAAATTTTAAATTCAAGCGCCTACGGGTTTTTTTCCATAGCAACCTCGTGATAAAAATGAAAACCCTTTTCATATACATTCTTTGTACTTCCAAAAAGTGGTCATAGAAAAGCGTAATAATAGATACGATCGAATACCAATCAATACATCTTTGTTAAAAAATGCATTTGATTTGCTGTAAATAGCATAAAAGAGTACTAGCTTTGCGCTTTAAGTTTGAGAAACTAAAATCAACGTGTATTTAAAACCCCAACATTAATAAATAATTTTGTGTACTGAACGCAAATATTTTCTATAAAGCGCCAATCCTTTTGCATTAAAAAGCAAATAAAAGTTTAAATTAAGCAAACCCTGGATATTGCAATTCATTTAAATATAGAATTCTCTAGAACATAAAAAGATGAGTCATAGGTATTTAAAAATACGTTAAATTCGTATGACTCATTATTAAATAAACATTTTATTAATAGAAACAGTTTGAACATTGAAAATAAGCGGAAAATCCAGAAAATGTAATAGAAATTAATAAGAAATATTTATGATCTTTGCATTCACTGTTGGAGAGAAGGAGACCGCGAGCATTAACCTTGGGTGATAAATAAGGAAGAACAGCGCGTCACGTTACCTGGAACGAGATAAGAGGGTAATAAAACTTCGAAATTTTATACGCTAATTGGACTTTTAGAAAACCTTTACATCATAATTTTTACATGTTTCTAGTAACTTCTAGATCTACATAATTTAAAGTATATAAAGAAAGCATTTATTCATTGATAGGTGATTCAGTAAATTCATTCATTACAGTCCAGTCCAAGTACGTTCATTAGATTTGATATGATTTAGTCGATGCTAAAATTGGATAGTGAAATTATATTTCAAAACGCTAGTCGTTGTGCTAAGAAGTATGCAGTAAAACATGATGTTGTTGCAAGGTTGCAATAAATATTGAAGTGATGTTTTTTAAACACAAATTAATACAAAAATGGAATTATTAATTACGAAATAATGGCAATATTCTTCAATATACTATTTTAAAGGTGTATTAAATAATCCAAAAAAAGATGTAACTCAAAAATACACCTTTATAATTACTCTTGGAAATCAGGAATTTTAACTTGGAAAAACTTGTAAGCTGATTTCGAGATCAATTTAAAATAAGAAGATTTTAATTACGACATGTTTTTGTGGATTCTGCAAGTATTATATTAGGTTTAATTTTGACTGATATTAAAGTATTTATATCTAGTTTACAATAATACTAAGTTTTTTTTATTTGTGTGAAGGATTTTCATTACCAGGCAAATTTTTGTTCAGAGTTCGAAAGACTATGACCTTGAATAGATTGTATGTCAAGGATTTTTCTGCTCAAAACAAATCTTACCAGCGTGGAAATAATTTAAAACCAAATAAAACGATCCTCAACAAGAATAAGTTTAATTCTGCGAATTTAAAATATAAGGCAAGAAACAATATTTATTTACTTCTCAGAAATTATTTTATATTTGAAAGAAGAGATGTTGTAAATGTTCTTGTATGAAAGAAAATGTTTCATTATGTGTAAATGTTTTGTAATATTGCTGCGTTTTATTTCATTTTGAAAACTCTGTAAATACCGTTGAGCTAGCCAGGCAAAGTGAAATACAAAGATAAGTGAATAATTTTAACTTTACAAATTGCAGTATCTTATCACTGCACTTTTTTAGTAACGCTTCCAAAGTAGCCTTATTACAGTAATAAATATATATATTTATATATATATATATACGCGTGCATTCACACACACACACACATATATATATATATATATATATATATATATACGCGCGTGCACACACACATATATATATATATATATTGCTGTAATTATAGGGTTAATTTAGGGGTAGGTTAAGTCATAGGGGTCGTAGAAACAAAAGAAACTACCAAGTAACAAAGGCACATAATTACAGATATTAGAAGAGTAAATAGGTCATTATATATATTATTAGTTGAGAGCACACTGTATATAGCAGTACAAGCGATTAAACGCATATCCAAAAGTAGCTACGAGCAAACATAAGAATTCAAAAATGTAACGAAACGCATCGAAATCAAATCAATGAAAAACCTGTATGAATTGGCTAGATAAATATTCAAAAAGTGCGTTAATATATCACCATAAACGCAGGCAGTAATTATGCATTATTTGAAAAGCGTACGTAATAGAAAAGTATTATATTTGTTCAAAAATCCAATTTAACTAGGAAATAACAAACACCAAATTTATTCCATTCAGATTAGAATAAAGCAACAACAATAATACGTGATTTTATGAACGAAGATTCGTGGGATTTCTTAATTAAATGTGAGGTATAAGAATGAATTACGTGACAAATTGAGCATCCTCCATACAATTAAAATACACAATTGGTAAAGTTTCCCAAAATAACAAGAGATAAGACACTTGGTGTCGCCCAGCACGCGGAGTCTACGAATCGCAAACAAAAGGGGCCGGGCTTATAAATATGATGACAATTGAACAACGGGTTAGTATACTTTTGAAACTGGGCAGTCACTATAAACGAAAGTACTAAATATTCACGCGAACAGTTAAGTAAATTAAAGTGAAAATCATTTTAAAAGAGTGTAAAATTGTGTGAGCGAGCCGTACTTCTACAGACGTAAGTAAACCAGATTTAATGAAATTGTACAATTTCTAATGATAAATAATAAAACAGGGCTCTTAATCAAGATCTTGTTGCGACTCCTGTTTAAAATAACGATCTTAATTACGTTCTTAAATACAATCTTGGATACGAGTCAGGAAGACTCTGGAGAATGCTGCCTGTTAAATTAATTTGGTAATCTCTAAAAATGATAAATATTCATTTATTACGGAGATGGGAAACCTTTTATTGGAACAACCTCACTAACAACAATTTTGATAGTATTTTGGTTGGATGTCGAACTTCAAATTTGACTCAGAACATTCATACTAGACACGAAAATTCTTGGGGATGCAGAGAAGCTACTGAACCCCTTCAGGTTAGATATTTTGATATAATTTATTTCTACAAACTGTTTTATTTCAATAATAATTCAAAATGTAAGAGCCGACAAACTGGGGTTTCTTAAACAAATTTATGAAAGGCAATAGGCATCTTGAAACGTTTCAAAAGATCTCTTAATGTAATAAAAAGCTCGTTTTGCTGGCTTCATTTTCTAAACATCTGACAGATATAAATAATTTAAAAGGGGGAAGATATTTTGTAAATATTTAATCATTATACTGAGTATTGTAGAATTGCTTTATTTAATTGAATCAGCAAAGAGATTTAACATTTTTACAAGTGCGCTTGAGTAATAACAGGGGTTAGCACAGCATTTTATGCACGACCTAAATCTGGGTTAAATATTAATACAACAACAAGGGGCTAACAGAAAATAACACAACAATATATATATATATATATATATATATATATATATATATATTATGATATTATAAAAATATTATAAAATGGTTTAAAAGATAGTTGTTAGTACTGAGGGTAAACACATCAATTTACAACTCTTATCAAGGTATTCTAAATTTAAAACACTACTATAAAATAAGAATTGATAAATAATTACTTGTTAAACGTAAATAAAATGTTATGTAAAGTGATGCAGCGTTTGAAGTTCGAAGGAAGCATTTTTGATTCACTGTTCTTCAATACAACATGTATCTAATGTAATTCCAACTGAATGTGTTTAGGTTATTGAAAATATTATGTTTGTAATTGTTCAAGGATACTCTATTCCATTAATTAATTTATGTACCTGTAAATGAAAGTATTTTAGCATTTTTAATTATCATAAAGCGATGGTAAAATTTGTGGAATGACAACCAATGACAAGTTGTATAAATGATCCAATATCTGTTCCAAAATAGTAATTAAGTACAGATAATGTTAAAGCAATGAATGTATCTCTTAGATTATTATAGATAGTAGGCAAGATGTAATTTTTAAGAGACTATTTCCTAGGTGATAAATGTTGATAATAAGTTAGTTGATTTTAAAATTGTATACGATATGGATGTTTTGGCTTTGAGAGCTTGTAAATGAATTTAGAAAAAGTTAATATGTGTTTGAAATTTATCCCTTTTATTTGAGCGTGTAACAGAAGTAGTGCTGCAGAGAGTTTCATGTTTGTGGAGTAAAAGTGTATCAGGCAATAATTAATGAGGTTTTATACAACCAAGTAAAGTTACAGAAGAGTGATTCCGGTTAAAGCTGAAAAAGGGTCATCTCCAGTGTTGGTGAAGAGTAGCACCAGTCAGCTTTAGATATTTTGCAGCGGGTTTCCAGTCGTATAGCATTGCGTTTCGTCTTGTGTGGTGAAGTATTGCAAGAGTTTCTATTAATAGAGCCTTATCTGAGTATACAGTTGCCGAATTATTAGTTTATTAGTTATAGAGCCCAAAAAAGAGAGAATTTTATTAGAACATAAAACTAAAACTTACTTTTAACAGGTATTAACTGCAAGCGTTCGCTGGACGATTTTGTTGTATCCTGTATCAAGATCCATGTACAACCCAACCACATTAAGAGGAATTGCATGTATTTGAAGTTATCCTTATATATACATCATTTAAAGTTATTTGTTAGTAATTTGAATCTCAAACGTTTATCTAAATTATACATTTCTGAGTATATTTATCAATCTTTGAATATAACCACGACATACAAGTACTAAGAGAGGTTAAGTGGTTTTAACTAGACGACGCTTTATGCGCATGTGTTAAATATACCTGTAAGAGGACGAAGAACCCACGTTTTCTTACAGATTAAAATTGCTAGATACAATTATCCCAGGGTGAGTCTTAAAAGCTGCGGCATAAACAAACAAAACTTTTTTTCTTTATTAAATCTTACAAAACTACAAATGTTAGCATAGTATTTTTCAGCGTGCTTAAATATATGCAAGCACGTCAGATTGCGGTACTATCAGGAAAGATTTGCCGTCGTTTCTAAACATTTAAAAGGCCGACACCACATTTAGGTGTGCAACTATTAATTCATTAACTTTTATATTTTGAATTATACTTTATCTGATATCTTCCGTACATAATATATATATATATATATATATATATATTAGAGAAAATGAAAGACCTCAAGATGTCATTGAGCACTTCATTCTGTGAGAAAACAGACCCGAAAATAAATTATAGCAATATTTATATTTTATCTTTTATAGTACTCGCATAAGGATCCTTTAATATATAAGTAAAGATTTTCAGGTAACATAACACGCTTCAAGTACGTATGGTGTTACACATTCTATTTAAGAACTGAGTCCAATTTAAAATCCGTGAAAATATAAAGCATTTATTGATATCAAACCTTTGTCTAAATAATTATTCTTGTAAAAATACTTTTAAAATAATAAGTGTTATTGCAGACTGAAAAGACCGCAAAACGAATCTAAAATGTAAATTTCATGGTGCATCCATACTTTTAAAATATTACCTAATAAACGTAATACACTGCATTTATTGAAAAACAATACTTCCAGAATCTTCTAATTCATTATATTTACCTTATTTTATTCAAAACCAAAAACTACGTTCTTTCGAGAGTGTTCTAAAAACCATAAATCATAGGCAAAGAACGGCTAATTATTTTTTGTCAACGAATACACGTTAATACGCGTAAAACGATAACACCGAGGAACTATAAAACAAATAAGATAACGAGTAGTAATGGTTATACAGACGCTCGTAGGAGAGAAATAATAACGGCGTTTGCTTTTATTCATAAATAGTATTTTATGTTTGCCTAAAATTTTAAAACTGACAACTCATTAAAAAATATAAGAACGCCAAATTGTGGGTAATTGTTGCATTATAGGGAAGGCTCATCTTCGGGATGATAATCAAACTTCGAAGATCAATGACATATTAAGATTGCTTTATTATATAATGACGGAAGTAATTAACACATTTCATTTATTCTTTTAACAATCAAAATGTAGCATTTAAATTTTGAACTTAAGTTATGAGACAGTCGATCATTGATAGATAATTATTTCATGGAACGACTACCTATTGCTTCAATATAAATAACAAGGTATCTTGGTGCAAAGTCACTCGCTGCTTTAATCTGTAAGAAGTACTTTCCAAAACTGAGACAATATATTTTGACCTATACAGATTAATTAAAAAATGGAGATCCATAAATTTGGATACCAGAATAGTTTTGATGCAGTTAATTCCAATGGAAGCAATTTGTTACATAGCCAAAAACAGGTAATCATAAAGATAATAATATCAGCAAGAAATTGACGACCCAAAGCGCAAGTATTACTTTGATTCAAATAAAACGACTATTTGTTAATCATGAAGTAGATTAGTATAAGACAAGTTTTATTTTTTGAATAAAAATTATTTATCAATGGATAGTTTTATTTTAGCAACTTTGAGATCAGATCCCGAGAAGATTTGACCATTACAAAAATTTCTACTTGACTTCATTGATCAACTACACTGAGAGATGGGGTAATATTGGAATATTTAAATAATCCATGAAATCTGTATAGAAAATTTTGTGACTTACGTAGGAAATATTTTGGGGTCCTCTAATTATTAACAATATTTAGGCGAAGATTGTTTTTAAGTAAGTAGTGATAACATATTGCTTCTTTCTAAAATTAACCTGTACATTGCACTTCTAAGCGTTATACGTGTGTGTAAGTAAATTTCTTAGATAATGTGTGTAAAAGAATGATGCTTTTAAATTTATACAGGATTGTTCATAAATGTTTTTTAAGATTTTTTAGTTTCGTTTCATTTTCGTAAAATTCATAGCATATATATATATATATATATAGGGTCTCATTTACTGGCGAAATCTCTCAATAACATCCTTGTACAGCATTTTTTTGGCAAGACTAGCTATCAAAACTTTTTGTCTCTTTTAGGCTAGGTTATAATTTGTCCAGAGTACGCGAAATTATACGCCTGCAAGTAACTGAAACTTGGCGGCAATATTATTAGTGCGAAATGTATATTCCCCAAAAAGTGTAATATTTCAGTGCTCTACCGACACATAAAGTGAATCGCATATGAAATGTATCTTTTTCCCTGCTTTGTCAAAAAACATTAAAAATTTATCAAGTCGTTTTTTACATACTACTTGCAATAACACCAAAGCTTGGAATTGTCTGTTGGTAAAAGGGCATAATTTAACTACATCTTATACAGATGGAAACATGTGTCCCGCTTTACGATCGCTTGGTAGGCGTCACTCATTGGTCCAATTTCAGATAAACACTGTAAAGGTTTTAGAGACTCTTGCTTTACAAATTACCGCAATTTAATAACTTGTAAGGTACGTCCCTTTTTAAGTCACAGACCCAACTTTAAAAAATATTCTAACATAACCGTATTGCGCGCATAAAAGTTCTTTGTTTTCGCTTCTAAGTTTGGGATGTGCCGTCGGAAATTATCCAAACTCAAGGATTAACCGTTTTCCCCAATTCCTCAGGTCCACACTAGTTAGAAAATATGCCTCAAGTATTTTGTCCTTCTTATAACATTTTGAACTATCGTTCATGCATATGTATATGTGTAGGAGCAGCTGCAACACACATCCTTTATATGTAAAATTTCGTGTATCTGATCAGAAATGGTACATATAACGATCAAAAAAAGAATATTCAGATTTCTAGAATTGATTCACATTTAAGAATCATAAGAATTTAAGTATTACTTTAATGTCTAGCAACTAAACATTAATATTTGGTATACGTTTCTGAATCCCCAATTAGATAGTTTTGCTCTTATATCGTACATAGGTATAGTTTTTTCCAACTGATTAAATTTTTATCAAGCAAGACTGTATTTTCCTTTACAGGGTATGCAACAAACCTCCATTTATTTAAGACTGCTACGTTTGATGTGTATTAGAGCTTAATTGTTTAAGTGATAAATCCCCCTAATTTTCTATTCAGCTCAACAACTGCAATATAAATGCCTCACGAAGCATCAGACTATCTTGACATATTTGAGCGCTTTGTCACAATAATTACAGTCTTTTAAGTATTAAACAAAGGACAATTAGGTTCAAAGGAAGCTCGCAAAGCTTGATGATATATTGTTGGTGGCAGCAGGAAAATAAAGCTACTCTGCTTGGAAATAAATGATCAAGGAATCCAGCACATCAAAATAATTGAAGGAATAAAATTTAGCCCCCTCGTTACAGAACTGAAGTAGAAAGTTTTTGTCTCCACGATAAAAGCATGACAATTAAGAGGTAATAACCCTTTTTAACTGTATTCTTGTTGAATAAAATAGCAACAGCCTCTTGGACGACATTGTCCTTACGTAAATGTTACTCTTATTACTCATGATTTTTTAAGGCTTTCAGCCGTGCTGTGTAATTTATACGATCGACCGAAGCATTACCTTACACGTCCCATTACGTTTAGAATTATTGTGTAATATTATTTTAGTTGGGTTCAAAAGGATATCAAACTATCTTATAATGATTAGGGCTGAAATGGGCTTTCGTTTAGTTCTTCCGTTAGGGTTGTTCTAGTATTTTCAGTATATCATGCCCGCATTCTGCTCTTGACTAGCTTATATTCAAACCTGTTTTGTTACAAACCTTCTGGGACAACCAAATTCTTTCTTATATTTTCTACAACACAAAATTTAAATAATAATAGGTAACATGTAAGTTGTATTTCAGACTGCGATGCACTGTAGCAACTGTATTTCACTGTTTAACATTGTAAACGAACTTTTTAATAATTTTATGTCCTAGGTCAAAAAAGGATTAATATCATCATCATTTTGTTGTCGACCTTACTTAAGGACGGTTTGACGCAGCTCTAACTTCTTTCTTATTCTGTGCTAATCTAAAAAGTTCTGCATACCCTTCACAACCTAAATTTCTAATAATTTGACTAATATAGCATGGTCTAGGTCTCCCTTACTTTTTTATCTTTTTCTTATCTACCTGGCTCTACATAGATGTTAGCAATCTGATGGTTGTTACAAAACTCCAACATGTATACATGATTCCCATTTATATGGAAATGAAATATTACGTGGTTATCTCCTACAAAAAAGGAAAAGTGATAACTATAACTATAACTATAACTATAACTATAACTATAACTATAACTATAACTATAACTATAACTATAACTATAACTATAACTATAACTATAACTATAACTATAACTATAACTATAACTATAACTATAACTATAACTATAACTATAACTATAACTATAACTATAACTATAACTATAACTATAACTATAACTATAACTATAACTATAACTATAACTATAACTATAACTATAACTATAACTATAACTATAACTATAACTATAACTATAACTATAACTATAACTATAACTATAACTATAACTATAACTATAACTATAACTATAACTATAACTATAACTATAACTATAACTATAACTATAACTATAACTATAACTATAACTATAACTATAACTATAACTATAACTATAACTATAACTATAACTATAACTATAACTATAACTATAACTATAACTATAACTATAACTATAACTATAACTATAACTATAACTATAACTATAACTATAACTATAACTATAACTATAACTATAACTATAACTATAACTATAACTATAACTATAACTATAACTATAACTATAACTATAACTATAACTATAACTATAACTATAACTATAACTATAACTATAACTATAACTATAACTATAACTATAACTATAACTATAACTATAACTATAACTATAACTATAACTATAACTATAACTATAACTATAACTATAACTATAACTATAACTATAACTATAACTATAACTATAACTATAACTATAACTATAACTATAACTATAACTATAACTATAACTATAACTATAACTATAACTATAACTATAACTATAACTATAACTATAACTATAACTATAACTATAACTATAACTATAACTATAACTATAACTATAACTATAACTATAACTATAACTATAACTATAACTATAACTATAACTATAACTATAACTATAACTATAACTATAACTATAACTATAACTATAACTATAACTATAACTATAACTATAACTATAACTATAACTATAACTATAACTATAACTATAACTATAACTATAACTATAACTATAACTATAACTATAACTATAACTATAACTATAACTATAACTATAACTATAACTATAACTATAACTATAACTATAACTATAACTATAACTATAACTATAACTATAACTATAACTATAACTATAACTCGTGCATTCCTGTTTCGGTAGACTATCGTTGTTCTTCAGATTCCAAGGAAAGAATCACTAAAGAGGATGATTGGAGAAATAATTGTGAATCTGGTAGAACCCGTGTGCATTAGAGTATGTAGCGTTTGTTATTCTTTAAGAATACGAAAGCTTGAGAATTTAACTTAGATAAGCTTACGTTATAACTGGAATTGGTAGAGCATAGTGTTTTTAGATATTCAACAGAGAAAGGTCTTTTAGCCAAAAAAATACGAGACGACCGAGGCTCAGGTAGTGGTCATACTGATGTCAGCGTTATTATATTGCGAATATACTAGAAAATATAAAAAGTTCCCGAATCGGTAATCATGCAGATTAAAGCATGTTTATCTCTCTACCAAACCGCGATAGTGAAGGAGAACAGCCTTACATCAGATGATGATTATTCGGAATTCGGAATTATGATCGCATTTAAGTAGTTATTGAAAAATGTAGAAAATTAAAAGGTTTGCTGGTTACTGAAAATTTTTAGGTCAGGATAGTAAAGAAAGATCTATAGTTTGCGCGCCACTATAAAATCACTGGGCATTGAGATAAAAAATGCACATTAGCTGTAGAAACTATCTGAAAACTATCATTTGCCTTCTTTACGAACCTTCATTAATAAATTGTGTCAAAACAATTTGGAAGTAGATTGTTTTTTGCCCAGTTGAACTACAGTAATGTAGACCCATCTAGCTTTGCTGATGAGCTCTGAAAATGTATAAAAATACATTTCTACAGTTATTACCAGATACTACATTTGATGTTCCAAAGCTTCTCCCGAAGGTACTACATTGGCCAGGAAGCGAGTTTTTTACCCGGAAGTTTTGAATTTTGGCGAATCCTTTCTCTTTCAAACAAGGAAGGGATCTTTAACGTGTAAGGCAACGTCCACACATGGGACCTTCATTCTACTTCTTATTCTAACGAGGACTTGCTTGCCTATCATTTTTCAAGCGGACCGTGTCGGGATTCGAACCCCGGACATTGGGCATAGTAGTCACACGCATACCAACTCAGTCACGGAGCCGCCCAGTTGGTACCAGACAATAACTTTCAAAGAAACTTAACTCGTTTTTTTCTCTGAGCTGCACGCGTAAAAGTTAGTCTGCGCTTAACTCCTTTTGTTTTGTGTGCAGCAAGTCTAAAAGTTTTTTAAAACTTATCTCCTTTTGCCTCGAACAGGATAGCCACACATACAATTAAAAGAAGAAAATGTATATAAGTAGCTCCGAATCGACCAGAGAGTCAGTCTTTGTCAATATCCAAGAGTCGTCTATTGCTACGCTTTTCAGGCTATGTCAACTTCAACCATTCATCACAGTCAGTGATTGAGTACCAGATAACAACACTGGAACAAACTTACTTCATTATGTTCACTAAGCTGCATGTGGAAAGGTTGCTCACAACTTAGTTTTTTTTTTATTTGCGAGCCGGACGTGTAAAAGTTGTTCACAGCTTAATTTCTTTTGCTTCGATCACGACAGCCTCACCTACAATCAAAAGAGGAAAATGTATATAAGTAGCTCCGAATCGACAAGAGTCGTCTAGTGCTACGCTCTGTACAAGCTATATACAAATTATGTTAATTTCGACCATACATGACGCAGTCAGCGACTGCTTTGCCAGACAAAGTTTCGTTTGTAACAAACACGATGTAGACCATGTCATCAATCTAATCAAACTAACTGAACCTCTGTTTCCATGTTATTGACCTATTTTCCGCGGATATATTGACCCATTACGAAAATAGCAAGGAAGTACACGTACTCTTCCGAACCAAACGTTATTCAGTCGGCCCTGTATATAAGATCCCTATATATTCTTGCTATCTAACCACTTTTTCTGTATTTTCTAAGTTGATGCCTCCCTCTGTAATCCTAATGTTTTTGCCATACGTTTTATATTCGTAAAATTCACTTCAATTAGTTTATATGCTTCGTCTGTCTTGCCTATTTCCGTCTCAGTGTTTACTTCTTTGCACTTTTGAACAATTCATTGTTCTTTAGCTTTCTTTAATTTACGAATGATTTCTCAATTTATGGCTTTGCATCTGTTTCCCTGCTTCGTCTGGTCTGTTTTTGTATTTTCGCATTTCTTCTATTAAATTCAGAATATTCTTAGTTATCCTTGGTTTATTATTTTCTTTTTGTTGATATCCCAGAATATCTCTGGCTGCCATTTATAAGTTGAATTTAATGTTATTCCATTTTGTTTTCACTTTTCGATGTCTTTTAGCATTTAATTGACTTTTTCTCACATCTTTATCTTTTACCTTCTCAAAGTCAAAGTGCTTTTTTTCCGTTTTTCTTTCTTCAAATTTTTTTATTTAAGCGCAGCTTTTATACTTAGTATGTTATGGTCAGTGTGTGTATCTACTTTTGCGTATCTCCTACAGTCCTTTACTTAATTTGTAAACCGTTTTCTAACAAGAGTGTGATCTATTTGATATCTTTCTGTGTCTTCTGGCATCTTCCACGCGTATCGCCTTCTGGTATGATATCTAAAAGACTTGTTTGTAATGGTTGAATTGTTTTTGTCGCAAAATCCCACCAGCCTGTTTTCACTGTCGTTTCTGGTGCCTAAACCAAATAAACGTACTACCACTCCTTACCTATCCTCACCTACCACTGCATTAAAATTTCATGTCGTTTTACGAATCTTAGTATGTATTCGATATTTTTGTAGATCACTGCTACCTCTTTCACACTGCAGTTAGATGTGGGCATTTATAACTGTATTATTACTGTATTTACCGGTTAATATTGTAAATTAACCGTGAGTACTCTTTCATCTTTTCGAAGGTAGTTTTCTACACATTTGCCTATTTTCCCTCATATCTCTCCCCAAACCCAAATGTCCTTCGTTTGATCTTAAATGAATTACCCTATAGCCTCCGCTCCAAAAATATATAGAATATATATATATATATATATATATATATATATATATATTGCTATGTAATTTGTAGGTTAGAATTAGTTAGATAGGTCATTGGACAACTTAAGGTAGGGTAGCATGTGTATATACCACTTATTAAAAAGTTAGATAGGTGTCTAAGATAATGATTAATTAATTTAGGGTAGAAATTTTAGTGTTAATTGTACTTCAGTTTCAGCTTTGCACTTATTTGCAAGGAAATTTCATAATATTTGGGGAGCAGAAACAATTAATGTTAAGCATCTATCATAGAGATCAATTCCTTAGTGTACAATGTAAGGATGTAGCTTTAATTACAGTATAATCAGCGTATAATAATTAAAAGGGCTTTTTCAATTTACTTTAGCGTAAAAACAATAATTTTAAAAGCATAATTTTAGTGAAGTGGAAACATTAATTTAAAAACGTTTTATGTAAATATTATAGGGGAGAATATAGCATAAGGTAGCAGTTAAAAACATGTGGTTGGTAGAGAGAGGTAGTTTCTGAGTTTGGAAGGGTCTTCGATAAACTAAACTCGACGGTTACGATAGTCACGTTATGTGGTAACGATTATTTCAAGGATGGAGGGCGTTGTCAACAACCTCATGAGAAAATATTTTCTACGAATGCAAGTGGATGTTAAAGCAGGCAGAGAGCGGTATGAAAACAAGGACAAATTGGTTTTAGCATATAAAAGAGTGAGATGCAAATGTCAGGTGTCAGTTTGACTTGGTAACTAACGAAAGAACAAGGATAGATTTGAGGCTATAAGCAAGAGTGTGTTAGAAGATGTTTGTATAAGATATCGATTTAAATGGGGAAATAAATTGAGAAAGGTGATTTTACGTCACAAGTAGAACGGAGACGCGCAACAGTCTGAGATTAAGAGAGGGTACATATGTGAGTGGGATTCGTAAACGAAGCTTGTGAGGGAAAATGTTTGTATATGGGATAGAAAGGGATGAGGTTAAGTTCGTCTTACATGTGGGGCGTGAATCTAATAAGAATTGATATAAGTCAAGGCTAGTTGTCGGGGAAGCGGAACAGCCGTTGGACGGTTTTAAATTCCTTTGGCGGTAATTTGTTGTGTACGAGCGTTAAAATTTCGGGATTTTAAAGGACCGTTGATGTAAACAAAATTACAAAGAATTATGAAAAGCCAACTGGGCATTTTTAGAAATTTGTTTCGGATGAGATGTGAGGTTTGAGAAGTGTTGCAGCGGTTATGAGGTTACTGAGAAAGCTTGTTTATGTGTGGTGGAATTGTGAGAAAATAAAACAACAGGGGGGTACTTTTGGGTCTACATGCACACCTAGGAGGTGGTGTGAGGCTCTCTTCTTTTTTCTTCGCTCGTCATCAACGTTAAGACCAGTAGTTGAGTCAATATTATTGAGTGCTTTTCAAAAGTAATTTATAAATACACACAAGTTGGGGTGCTTTATTACTTGTTGTTTGAAAATCATGAAGTACGTTTTGAAATAAAAGCGAAGCTTATTAGAATTATGTAAGTACAGACACCTGTTACTTTAGTTGTTGGGCTTGCAAGGCGTCCTAAGATGAATTAACGATTGTAAATGCATCGAGTAGTGAGTTGCTGATGGTATATGGAACAGTAGAGGAGTGTAGGAAGTTTGGATGCACTATCAATGGTTAGTTGGAGAGATTTTGATATCTGCATGCTGACTGGAATGGTGTAACTTAATTTGGGAGCGGTGCCATAACACATTGTCATTGTAGAGGACAACATCATCGATGGCTGGAGTGTAAATGCATGCGGTGTGATGGTTTCTAGATAACTGATTTTTACAAAAACTTAATTATGTTTATTTGATGTGTTTTGACAATTTGTGCTTTTTCGAATGCATTTTGATGAATTCTAAGGACGTATAGATTTATTGTAATTTATAATGAAATGAAAACATGTTTATGTAGAGAGGGATATTTAAATATAATGATATAAAGGTTGTTTGTGTACAAAGTAATAGAAACTTTTGTTGTTGCAGTGATATGATTTTGCACACAGGTTTAAAAGGGTTTTACGGTTATCTCATATTAAGATAGGGGTTAAAGTCAGGTATGAGGTTATCCCACTTACTTTAAATAGGGTATTTATATAATGAGAAAATTCTGATCTAACAATTTCTTTGAAAATAAATTGCTTCCTAATCAAGGATATGTAATTTTACGTATGCGAACTGTTATAAGTAAAAACGTTTTCGTAATAGTAATTGATTTTTGTGTAAAAGGAATGCGATGAATTTTAGTGTTTGCGTTATTTTTTTGATAGGGTTGTAGGGAAGAAGTTTTCAGATTGCAGCAAAGTTGCAGTTAGGCGAAGTTTTGATTCTCAGCAGTCCAGCTACTGCTCCTAGGTAAATTTGTTAGATCTATGGAGTACCCGCTAAGCAGCCGAGGTAAGCTTTAGAACTATAGTGTCACCCAATTTGTAAGGCACAATTCATCCAGGTGAACTGCATAACAATATGATATATATATATATATATATATATATATATATATATATATACATCATATTGTTATACAGTTTATTTGTTTTATATATCCAATGTGCTTACATAACTACATGCATGACCTATCTACACATGGTTAGTCTTACCCATCACCGCAATATATATATATATATATATATATATATATATATATATTCCTTTAAAATCCCTTGCATTTTGGTAAGCGGTATGTTCCGTTTATATGTAAATAATTTATAGCTAAATTTTGTTTCATTGAGTTTGTTGATTATTTTAAATTCGCTGCGTGTATATTTAAATTTATTAGTGTGGAATTTCCTTGGTTTTACTTGAAGCGCCCGCCAACCAGTGCCGTGAGTGATAAAACTCTGTGTGTTATTCCGCATGTGCAACAACAAGTATCAATTGGAAAATCCACGAAGCCGGAAGAAAATCGTTTCGTCCGTCGAATACACTGCATCGCTATCGTACACGTTCTACATGCAGACAATCGATTTGTCTTTTGACCAGTTCGCATGGCTATTGTACATGAACCGCTTTTTTCGTTAGAACCGCTATTGAACTAAATTGCTTCGCTTCCCCGCAAGAGGCAGATTAGATGGTAAATCGTTTTTTGCATTGGCACGACTTTGTAAACAATCAGGCGAGTGCTTTATAGTAAACGCTTTGCTTTGATATGATTAAAGACGTTAATTATCTGTTGTTTGTAAATTATCAATTTAAATTATATACAGTCTACTCTCTCTCCTAATTAGCTATTTGAAATTTACATCGCAATTATTCTACAATGTTTGTATACCTAGAAGAAAACGAACTTTTCGCAAACATTCGATTTGGTTAATTCCTTTTGTTAAATACTAAAAAGCGCTACTGAGCGGAAAATATTTCTATTTCTGCTTTCAGAAAAGTTAAATTTTGTTCAAAACATTGCCAATATCAAGCCTCTAGAACTGCTGTAATGTTCTAAAGATAAACGTATAGAAAATTTCCTAATAATTAATCAAAAAGATTTTATTCTATTGCTATCAACAAATTGTGATGCTAGATTACCTAACTAAAAATGAATTTGTTTTAGAACCCTTAAGTGGTATAACCTAAAGCATTAAAGAACATTATTAATGAGGTTCCAACGATTGACCTAGACACGTTTGTTAGTGCTATTAGGTGCGAGCCAACTGTACCTGTTAATGGGAATTACTAAATACTTCTCTCCTTGGGCAACTCAATAAGGAGAAGATACAGAAAAGCTAAATTTTATTAGGCATTTTTTTGGAATAATAATCAAAAATATTTGTTTAGATATTGGATCGTTGCTTCCTTGTAACTTAGGATTAATAGCAGCTGTACATTTATCGCTTAAATCGTATGTGACGTCTTGTTTGTAGAAAGCTTCAATTAATTAAATGCAACTATTGACCACGTGACAGTCAGAACCTGCACGAAATATTTATACATCAATTTTAAAACCAAAACGCGATTTTCGTAATGCCTTACATCTAAGACAATATTGTCCCTTAAAGAGGAACATTTTCTAAAGCTTGTTACTACACAAATATCCAGACTTAGTAGTTCAGACACGTAGTCAACAGAGCCCTTCATTTATCACCAAGTCTATCGAAAAGAAAGTAGTTCACGTGCGTCTAAATGGATCAACTAATATATTCTGCTGTAACTTCATAAAAGAAGAGTTATTCGTATAATGATGATATTTGAACGATCAGTCTCCGAAAAAATACTACGTTAATCATTCATTGCCCACAAAATAAAGCTTTTAGGGACAGCAGCTGTTGAGCCTCATAAGATTACATAATTACCCAAAGTTTACTAAAATACTGGGATGGCTTTTGGTTGTCTTGTAGAACTTCTAACATTTCTGAAAGTTGGTTAAGTTTTCCTAATTGGTAATAAGCTTGTGTACTTTTCAATTTGTAATTTTCAACTCTTAAAGAAAGTTAGTTTATAAAGCTTAGAAATAAGGATTTGAACACATAAAATCTTTTTGGTGTCATTTGAATGTTGTAAGTTCTACTGCTACTAATAAAAACTTCTATACTAGGTTTACAAAAGGGTGTATCGCAGATACGGTAAGTTGAATGAAATGTTTTGCATTCTGAACACTATATTTCCGAACACTCCTTCTAATATAATAGGAATTATTTGATGAAAGGATCAGGTTGACGCATTGTAATCAATTATTACTAAGACGTATAAAACCTTGCTCATAATAAAAGTTAAAAGTTTAACTAGTTTTTAAAAATTATTAGTGATTTCAAAACAGTATATAATTTTTGTTTGATTAGTCATCATCATTAGGTCTTCAGTCCTGGAACTAGTTAGACGCCTACCTATTCTGAGATAATCTACACATTTCCCTGAAATCCCTAGAGTCTAAATACAGTTAGGTTCCTTTTCTTTTAATTTCTAAATGTATATCTATGACGGTAATTCTATAAGGGTAATTACCTGATCGTTTGAATGTATATAATTTTATAATACTAATGTTAACACTTCTGAACAATATCACAAGATATCATCTTAAGCTAATGAAAGAGATCAACTTGGTGTACTTACTCCCTGGCCAGTGCTAGCTGTATTACCTAATGGTTCCTAGTCCAAAGGCGAGAGCAGGTAAGACATCTGGTTCAGCAGGGGTTCATCGGCAAACTGTAACTATTGATATCAGGAAATAAGACACACGTGAAGTAACCCAAATAATCATCTATTCACTTGTTCTAACTGATCCAATATTACTTCATTCTTTTTTTCCTATTCAAGGCTAATTGACAACACTCTAATGTGATCCAAATGCATGCAGCTGGTTTAACATATGCTAAAATTTAAACAAATAAGTACACATGTAACACAAATGGCGGACAATAGATAATTAACACAGATATTCTCTTTTTTTAAGGAACGACACTCAACCTTGGAAAAGGTACCATTAGCATCTTATCCCACAGGCATAACCCTGGTCGTTGATCTAATACCTCGAGTTGTCTCGGGAACATAGAAAGGTGGAGAAACAAGAAGTGATATTCATTTTCATCGTCATACTCTTTCCTAGATCCAACCTCTCGAATGGAATCCAATTCCCAACAGTCAACGCACAAGATGACACTAAAGGGTGTATCGTGGGTTGTAAGTAACGCATCCAAAAGTGTAAAAATCCAAAACAAAGATCCTCCCAAATAACGTGACGTAAAGTGGGAAAGATCGATTAAAACTCAAATACGTTGAGATAAAGTACAGGTCAAAATGTACTAATATAAAACTAACGAAAGAATACAAAAAAAAGGGTACAGTGCTTGCACGTGTAGACCAAAGTGAATAACAATTTCCAGCACACTGCTGATTAACCGAATATAACAATCGGTATAATTGCTTTTCTGAAACAAATCCCAACTACTAAGCTGGTTAAGTATAACATTCAAAATAGTTTTAAAGTTTCAGAAATTTGCCTATTATTCCACTTTGTCTAAACTGTCTGAAGAGCTGATTTGAAAAGAGGAAGATGCTCTGTTGTTTTCAATTATAAAAGACTTCAATCTACAAAAACTGAATGATAGATAATCAACTACATAGGCGTGCAGAACTTAACAAAGTAACGCTCGAAGATCTGTAAATATGGTTTTAAGAATCACACAAACATGTACCCTTAGAAAACAATATACATCAATGAAGAATTCAATGTAATAAACCTCAAAAGACTAAACAAATATATAAATCTATTTGAAAATGTAAGTAACTTTGTGAACAGTACGTCCCTGTTAAGAATATTCAAATGATGAGACAGGAACACAAATGCGCATGTTTGGCTGTCTGATAAATCGACATAAACCTTTACTAATATCAAAACATTCCTTGAAATTGAATTACTATAGACGTAAACAATAATTGTATAATTGAGAAGCTTAGAATAAATTCAAAATTATACCTATTCTAAATCGTGAGTATATAATTAAACCATTCAACACTTAATCACTGAAATCTTTCTAGATCTTCCAATGCCTTTCAAAATTACAACCAATTCACAATTTTATACATCGAAACACGAACATATATTTGTACAATAGAAGCAACGCTTGGATAACAATTTTAAGAATTTAAACTATTTAATTATAACGAAAACCTTCTACGAAGAATTTCTGTAACCAACAAATTTATCAATGTTAGCACACCTGTACAATTTAGAAGAGAAAGTATATCCTTTTAATGATTAGTAAAATATTTACAAAACAATCTTATTAAGAATTAACTATTAAATAAATGAAATAATGATCTCTACCCAAATGTAATATATATTAATGAATGTAAACCTACACCTTGAAGATTATAGGCAACCATACTATCTTCCCAAAAAACTATTTACATATACTAGCTTAGTGACAGCATAACATGCGAAAACGGGCTGTCACATACCCTATTTCATCAATATTCAGTGGTATGTGAAGGGGGTTCAGCAACATGTGGCCACCAAGATCCCCAACACTTAGGCATTTGCCGAATTAACTGTTTTCCAATAAATTTTTTTGCACAATCAACATTACTAGAGAAAATTACAAAGACAACACTTGTAGCTGCTTATAATAATCATCTCGTTAAAGTACAAAGGACAGTACTTGCAACGAGGTATTTCTTGCATATCTCTTGATGTAATCTGTGAAGCATCTTCCAGGGCTAAAAATGTCATATCTCATTAACAATCTACATTTGGCCTAGTCAAAGCTGAATTAAGAATAGGGAATAACCGTGGACAGTTAAAAGTGATTTCAAAATCACACGCACAGAATCTAGTATAGTCGATTAAGTGTAGATATTTTGATGCAGTAAGCTCCGAGGTTTACACAAGAAAGGTTCAATACATTTTTCAATTTGAAATTAATGAAAGTCAATGAGTTGTATGTGATCATGCTCGTATGTGGATGCGTATTTCACATTTAATGCAATATTCTGGAACTCGCTTGGGTTACTTTATTTATTAGTCATCACTAGGTCTTCAATCCTGGAACTGTTTAGACGCGTACCTCCGTTGTTTCCTATTCTGAGCTAACCTACATGTTTTCCTAAAATTTCGAAAGTCCAGATTTTGCACTATCTGCGTGCATTAGCCTGATCTAGGTCTACCTTTACCTTCCTTTTTTTCTATCTCTGCTTGTAATATATACCGCACTATTCCCCAATTGCCTTAGAACGCGTCCTGTCCTTCTGTCTCTCATATTCTTTGTTCTTCACAGATATTGTTCTTCCGTTACTATTTCTAAAACCTTTTGTTGTTAATTTTGTCTGTCCATGCTATCATCATACATCTGAAGCACCACATTCAATAGGCTTCTACCTTTCTCTTGTCTGCTTCTCATACCGTCTGTTCCTATTTCATTGCCACACCGTATTGTGCTCCACACATATGTTTCGAACAATTCTTTCCTTGTTTCTATGTTTGTTGTTTTCGAACATAACCGTTGCTCTTTCTTGTTAGATACAGCTCGCTACTTCTTGTATTGTTTTCTAAATATTTACCCTGAGTCACCGATATTTAGTGGTATGTGAAGGGGATTAAGCAACTTGTTGCTGCCAAGATCGCTCATCACCTAATCGTTCGCCAAAATAATAGTTTTCCAATGAATTCTTTCGCATAATCAACATTAATTAAGAACATTGCCTAACCAACACCTATAGTTGCTTATATTAATCATCAGCTTCAAGTACAATTATTTTCTTTTCGTCATTAGATTATCTGTCTTGGAGCTGGATGACTGGTTTGATTATGATTTTAATTTAAAAAAAAATATAAGACGCATATACGCCTTACAACCAAACTTACGGAAATTTTATAAAAGAAAATTATATATTTTAAATTAAATAGCTAGTACTTAAATGTTAAACAAAATTTTATTATTATAAATATAATTTAATAAATTTTATTGTTTTAATCAAGTTTGAGTCGGACTACTTAATGATATAAGCTCCCAGCATCACTCAAACAAACACAAAAATAGAGAATAATTAATTAAAATTGTTAACATATATTCTGTGTTTAGTCCCGGGTATTATGATTCCTCCGAATAAATCAGTTTGATGTACGGTTGGAATATCTTCAGCCGAATTAGGAATGATTGCTTCATAGTGATCTCCATGTATCACATCCCTGCCATTTCCAGCGCAATGAACTACAGCTAAAGACTCGCGAACTAATTGATCTTCTTTTGTACAAAAATTATATGATATGATACTGAAGCCGAAATGATAAGAAGAATCATTTGGATATCTATTAAAGTTTATATTAGTTTGTACTGTTAACATTTCTCAAATAAATTCGATTGAGATATCGAAAAGTGTATAGCATATTTGTAATCAGCGTAAAAAACTAAACAAGGTACATATATATCATTTATTGTATCATTATGGGAATATGGCAACGAACGACGGCGCCGACGGCGGCGACGACGACGACGTAGCGATTATATTAACCTAACGTACTTCGTAAGCTTGGTTGATAGTATATATTGTGCATTCTTTGCGTATGTAATGATGTACTGTATAAAATACACCAATTTTGCATCAGGTGTGTTAAATAATATGGATCTAGAATGCTATTTACAAATCATGGCAAAAAAAATCAGTATGTTTTGGAATGTTATCAAATCGGAAAAAGTTTAGGTATAAAAAGGCCGTCATTACACAGCACAGAGATAAAGAATCTAAAAAGCATGTACTTCCCTTGAACTCTGACAACTCCTGTCACAAAGATAACACTTGAAAATACACCTGCTGCACCTAAAGAAACGTTTTTCAATATAAAGACTTAAACAAGATGCGTGATTGTGGTATATTGCGGTAATTTTTATAGAGTACTAGTCCATTGCATTATGTAAACAAAATTGTGCTGATTTGAACTTGTCAAGAATAAGAAATTTGTAATAACAGTGATTCTAATATCTGAAATATGTGTTAAAAGGTTCAAATGGACAGTCTTTTGTAGTTGCACTAAGCAAACATATGATCATATTGATCATGCACACAACGGGCGTAAATATGACTTAAGGATTATTATTATAGAATTGAGATAAATTCGTTTTAAAGATCTTTCAATACAAGGAAATATAAAGTCCCATATGTGGATCGTAGTCAGTTAACTAAAGTTCAATTACTTTGTAAATTGCAAATACAATGTGTGTCATCGTGATAGTAGACACTGAATGATGCAGGCAGGCAAGTAGGATAGAATGTATTTCACATGTTCGCACACAAGAGGACACATACGTGTGCGCCGTCGCGTGCGATAACACCCACTCGTGTACTGTACCTGCAAGAATGATTAAGTAGAAAACATACTTAGAATATAACTCTGACAAATAATTTCGAGGAACTTGAATCATCATCATCATTTTGTTTTCGACCTTACTTAAGGTCGGTTTGACGCATCTCTAACTTCTTTCTTATTCTGTGCTAATCTAAAAAGTTCTACATACCCTTCACAACCTAAATTTCTAATAATTTGACTAATATAGCTTGGTCTAGGTCTTCCTAAACCCTTCTATCTTTTTCTTATCTACCTGACTTCACATAGATATTAGCAACCTGATGGTTGTTAAAGAACTCCAACATGTTTAGATGATTCCCATTTATAAGGAAATGAAATATTACCTGGTTATCCTTTTCAAAAAAGGAAAAGCAATAACAAAACAAAATTACATTGGTATCCTCCACTCCTGCTTAAATACTCATTATATATAGCACCAAACAAATAGGAGGGCGTTTTGAAAACAAAAGAACTATGCAAGTGTACACCCCTTTAAATATGGCTGCATAATTTAGGGCAACAAACTAAGTGGATTTAACTACTTTAACTAATAATAATTTATACTGGTACAACAAGCAATTAATACTAGTAACCTATACATAGCGGCAGAAACTTATATAATTAAAATACTTATTTACTATATCGATCCAGACCGAATTCGTTCACAGTAGCGCTACTAAGTCATATAAATACACAAAAAAAACTTATTTGAAATAGCACATTTTAAAATAAAACCACAAATTATTAGATAAACCTTTATCTATAGTGTTCCTCTTAACATTGCTAGAATGTAGTCAGACTGCATACGATCTAGGTGTGATAGCAAATATCATCCGGTTTTCATTATCTAGTATTCGATCCCGCGGGCTGCGACGAGTATGTGTAGTCAGATAAAATATGCTGTATCGATAACTTAAATTACTGTGGTACAGAGAAGAAAACCTTTAGTCTAACAAACGAAAGGTACTGAGCACAAATTCGGGCTGAAAATGTTAACAGTTTTAATAAAAGTATTATTTTTTTAATTACCTACTAGTCACATAAACAGAGAAAACCCCATCCTTCATTATCAGAATTTGCAACTGCCCGATTTAGCTTAGAAGAATCAATGCGACCAAGCGTTAAATATCTAGTAAAGTGGTTTCACCAATACAGTTATAAAGTTATTTTCCGTAGTAGTAATCGCCCAAATATAGTAGAATAAAATTCAGCAGGTGTATATCTTGCCAAGATAACGCGGCTGCTTTACCTAATCTCTGTTAAACTAGCAACATTCGGAAAATTCCTAGCTAGTAAAGATTTCATGTCAAGATAAGGACGGACAGAGAATATAGACAAGTGAACGCGTAAAATTTAATAAAGGACAAACAAAGTTGGCTGCCTAGCTAAGCATGTTTAAAATCATAGAATGACGTTGATTCTGTTGTATCTGAAAGCGGTTTTATATCGGTGCACGTAAGTTGGTTTATATTTATTTACGCAATGCTCAATGATAACAAGAACGGGAGAAATATTAATTTCTCTAGCAATAGGTAACTATGATTTATTTTGCTTATTCAATAGCGATGGACCAATTAAGAGAACCAGTTTAAAATTGATATCACTAGGCATTTATTTTTCCGCACACGTTAAAGTGCTTTTTCGTATAATCAGTTTCAAGACGGAAAACCTAATGACGAAACCAATAATTGCACTTAAATCTGATGATTATTATAAACAACTATAGGTATTAGTTTTGAAATATTTTTAACTGATTGTGCGAAAAGATATTTTGGAAACTATTAATTCGGCAAACGTTCAAGTGTTGGGTGATCTTGGTAGCCGCTGGCTGCTTCCCCCACATACACTGAATATCGGGGAAATAGGATATATATTTGTAAAACAATAGAAGGGGAACCAAACTGCGTCTAACAAGAACGAGCAGCGGCTATGATCGAAGACAACAAACATAAATTCAAAGGGAAAATTGTTGAAAGCATATATGTGGAGCACGGCACATTACGTCTATGAAATAGGGTCAGTAAGTGAAGCTGAGAGAAGCCTTTTGGAATGTTGTGCTTCAGATGTATGATGATGATAGCAGGACATAGAAAGCTAATAACAAAGAGATTATAGAAATAGTAGGGAAATAAAGATATCTGTCGGAAACACAAAAAAATAGGAGAAATAGAAGAGCAGAATACGTTCTAAGGCATTTTTGGGGAATAATGAGATAGGAAAGAAGAAGTAGAGGTAGACCTAGATCAGACTATTGCATGCAGTTAGTGAAGGATGCAGACTGTAGAAATTTCAGGTTAGCTCAGAATAGGCAACAATGGGGATACGCGTCTAGCCAGTTCTAGGACCGAAGACCTAATGCTAATGATGTCAAAATGTTTATAAGTTTGGGTTGGAAAAAGAAATCTTCTGTAGTTTGCTTATAAATCTTTTAAGGTATAGCATATACACTTAGTAGGTGGCAAAATCCTCAGACACTTCTGACTATCTAACGGTGTACTCTTTATAATAGCCGTAATATACTTTCTTGTTTGAATTAAAGTCAATGTGAAGACTTTTAAATGGTGCAAAGTCTTTATGTTGGTTTGAATCAAGCCTTGCCTTCGTGACATGTTGTTTTAGACTAACCATGTAGATATGCTACGTATATTCGTACTGGGTGTAACAGTATAATGTTCCAAGGTCTTGATAGTAGTATGCGGTCACAGTTGTTGAGAGAATCTTTCACTCGTTTGCGCTTTAACGGGGTCATGGAATCAAACTACAAACTGAGCTAGAAGATATGTTGGACATGTGAAAGTTTCTATTAACGTCTCCGATTGATGTTGTGGTGTTGTAATACTTTCCGTAGAGCTTTTTGCTGAGGTTCTAGGACGCAAAAACTTTCCACTAACTGATTGTTTGACGCTTTCAATTATTTAAAAACTTGATTTTAAGAATAGATACCATTAAAACACCAGAATTTTTAAATAACAGTAAATAGCAAATGAATTATAATGTACAGAGGTTTCCTTTAATGAAGTGAAAAAAGCAGGGAGGTTACATGTTCTGGTATGATAATGTAGTATAAATGAATACCATTTACCTATTTGTATTTTTGGTTCTGTTGTGGTGGTATAGTAGAAATCAGGAAAGAATGAATGCACGTCATCGACCGTATCCATATGCATCAAGAATAATCAATTGACTGTTAAATAAAGATTTCAAGAAATATTCCCATTGGAGAATTAACTAGTTTCCGGTTCTGTTTAATAATATAATGAAAGCATCAAAATATAAAAGCAAACCCAAATATAAAGGCGCAGTTATAAGTTATGGTTATGTTAGGTATGTTGTATTAAAAATTACATGTGTTAAAAAACTGCACAAATCAACTTAAAGACTTCATTAATATAAAAGTAATATAGTTAGGACATGCGACAGTTTACTATTTCCATTCTTTACGTATCATAAACTCCACAGCGTAAGTCGTTACTAAGCTACTTTGCTCGAAACACGTTCTACTTGTATTCTTTCTTTCTCTTACATGTTAAATACTCCCATTGTATATGCGGAAGTATATCTTGGATTGAATCAGAAATTAATGACGTGCATTCATTCTTTCCTGATTTCGACTATACTTGTACATTCTGTTCGTTTAGTTTGTGTGGGCTGAGGTTCATTTGGTGCGCTAACAATTGTTTGTAAACCAGTTAAAACTAATATGTTTGAAAATGCATGGGTATTTAAACAAATTGTGGTAACATAGTAAATTTTATTGTTTTAGGAAAAAAGTCAGCAGAAGCCTATTTAGCAATATCCGCTTTCTATAGATTGTGCTATCACCACATGAACAAACAGTGTATAATATAGAACCACAGCTTCATGCCAATGGTGTTACGATTGTTCGAAGGCTTGTGATCAGTGGCGGCTCGTGAAAGTTGTAAGTCGGTGTTCACAGTACATACATAGTGGTTCCAAAATTATAATGTATTATACGGAACCGTTCATCAACTGATGCATTTAGTATTACTACTACAATATTACTACTACTCCATTTATGAAAAAAACTTATTTATACAGAAAATTCATTCATCTGTTTTTTAGATTCACAAACTTTCCAATTACTCTATAATTAAAATCGTTTATGGTATTAATCAATTCCTTTTCGATGGATAGCTTGGCTAATGCATTTAATCTGTCTTCTGACATAGTGTTTCTAAGAAACGTTTTTATGCGTTGCAACTTTGAGAAACAATGTTCTGGTACTGACGTAGTCATGGTTACCAACACTTTTAGTAATTCACATAACTGGTGGAAAGTGTCTTTATCCAGCTCATTTTCTATGAGAAACTGCAACATTGGTCCAACTCTAGTAGCTTTCTGCGAATCCTGACGGGTATACAGTACCTCTAATTCAGTCCTTAACATGTTTTTATTTAAAAATGGATACGCTTCTACGACGCCTACAAGCTGCTCTACAGGAAAAAATTCTTGATATTGTGGGAGAAATCCGGCTCCAGGACTGTTACTGTAATTAGGTGATCGGAATATGAAAATCGGGCTTTTATATGACTAATTATTGTGTCATATTATGTCACATATTTCTGTAGCATCCCCCCCCTCCCCCTCTATAAGATACCTGGCGTCTCTTATTCTTAGAAACTGATTCACAAGATGTGCTAGTAATATATGTGTTGTTGCATAGCTAGACGTAGCCGGAAGAAAAGTAAATACCAGGCTAACTACCAACCGCGGAGAGTGAGGGGATTCGTCTACATACCAAAAAAAAAAACTAAAAAAAGACACGTTGCCCACGATTATCTATTAAAAATAAAAATAAATTAAAATTTTTTGGTTCACATGGACAAAGAAAGGTATGAAATTTAAAGTCATTGTAAAGGACAAATTTTATAATGAATCCACAAAGTGCGAATTTCATAGCTAACATGTTGTAAAGTTCATTAGAAAAAAAGTCAGGCTTAGATTTTCTCAATAGCAACTGTGTTAAATTAAAGTATTCAATGTAGTTTTTCTCAATAGCACGTATGTTAAATTAAAGTATTAAATATAGGTTTTCTCCATAGCAAGTGTGTTAAATTAAAGTATTCAATGTAGACCAAGTTGTAGTAAGAATTATAGAAATATAACCAGAAGCATTAGCGAAGCTAGCTTTTAAACATGTATAGTGAACGGGTTTTACAACATCAACCGCTGATAAATAATAATCCTCGATGTGCATAAAAGAATACGAGTCACGTACCTCTATGCTTATCTTGCAACTCGTCTGGGGTGAGTCAGAACAGCAACGCCACGGTAGTCAGCATCTATTCGCTCGGCCACCGTAATTGCAGCAGCGGTCTACAGACAAAAGCAGTTGGTCTACGTCAACAAACAGTTGGGCCTACATAAAAAAGAACCCATTTGGCCTCCAGCTAAGAGCTAAAAAAAGAATCTGATTAGAATGATTAAGTGCGGAAAACTTACCAATACACGCAAGATACCGCCTACTTGTCAAACCAAAAAAAGTGCATCCCTGTAGAGAATATTTCAATGCACAAGCCGCAGAATCAAATTAAAAATTGGTTCAAATAACACGAGTTTGAACTGCAATCCTCGCGTTATCAAAGCCCGATTAGCAAACTAGAAAACACGCTATCAAATAATAGTGGGATCTATTATTTCGACAAGTCCTTAAATGGGAAACACAAGAGAAAGCAATTATCCGTTCTTGAAATGTTTAACAAATTAACGGATACCTAAAACAAGGTATTGACTATTTAATTATCGAATAAATTTTTGTTTTAGAATAAATAGATTTAAAAGAAATATTAAGATTGAGCGTAGTATTGTAACGAGGTAAAAATACAGGATGAAGTTTTGAATAGAAACAGAAGCTAGGTGAATGAAAAACAAATTACCACAGAAAAGGACGTATTTGAATCTATCGTCAAAAATAAACGTAACAGTGTTGTTATCTCGAACACCTTGGATATGATATAAAAATTCTGAAACATACTCTTTTAATTTAATCGGGTCAATTTTTTTTGCTGAAGCTTTTTAAATAGAATATCCGCATGAGGCATTATCTTTTTGTAGAAATCAAGACAACGCAAATTCGCTGTCGCTTCAACATGCCAGTAGTCCATAACATTTCCTTCTAGTTTTGTCATCCATACGGTCTGACTTCTGGATTATTTCCAAACATTCTATTATGTTATTTTCGTTCTTATAAAGAGTTTGAACTAATCTAATATTATGTACCCAACGTGTTGTAGCAAATGACGGTGTGGATATGAAAAAACCTGGTAAGCCCGTAAGGTTTAAAAAAAATTCTAGCTGAACAGTTTACTGATGAGGCTTTTTGTAAAACTAATTTGAATCGATAAGCCTAACAGTGAATAAAATGTGCTCTTGGATAAACTTCTTTGATTCGGCATTAAACCTCCTCAAACCACCACCCTTAACTGATGCTCCATTGCAATACTGTCCAATTAATTTTTTTTATCGCGTAAATGAACCTCTAACTCCGATAGTAGTACCTTGCTTAATGTTTCGGCATCTTGTGCTTCAGGATTGAGAAAGCCCCAAAAACGCTCAATGGCAGGTCCATTAAATTCATATCGATAAACTACAACCATCTGTTGAATTGTAGACACATCCGTAGTTTCATCAACCATCAATGCTAAATAATTTACTTTATTGTTTTATTATTTCTTCTCTATATACATCCAAAATGCAATCTAGAAGTTCATTTTGAACTATTTTGGATGTATCCTTGAAAACCGTCGAATTCTCTAGAGGCTCCTTCTTAGCATCATCAACTGATCCAACTAGATTAATTACCCCCGAAGAATACCAGGGTTATTGGACCCTTCAGTCTCATCATGTCCCCGTAGTACCAATTCAAATACGCCACAAAATTTCACACAATCAATGATTTGCGATAAAATGTACTGATTCTTGTCCACCTGCTTATTATGCTTTTGTATAATACTCCGGTAAGCACTATCTAACTCTGTGCTTATATTCACACGCCCAAGCATAAAAAATTCAATACTGGCATTTTTATGAGCATGAGAATTTTCATGCTTTTTAATTTTTTCACTTAAATGATTTAAACCCGCAAAACCAGATTTTGTCCAAACATTAATTCTTTACTAAAAAGTAAACACGGCATAGAAAACAACGAATTTTTGTGGTTACAGCCACACAACCATTTATGTTTTTTGTGTATATCGCCATTAAAGTTACGATTATAAACACGCTTTTCAGTTTTTGTTCGATTTTCAATTATTAAATCTAGTTGATGTGGACCAAGTTGCTTTATTTTCAATTTTTCTTTTTATTCAAAATATTCTTAACTGAATTTATTATATAATTCAAACCTTCACTCTTCACCTTTGTTCTAATAAATAATAACAGTAAAAAAGATTAATTGAAAAAGATAGTTACGGAACGATTTAAGTGAATTAATTACACACTAAAAAGTCAAAACGAGCAAACAGAGACTAATTAAATAGCAGCGACACAAACGAAAACAGTAATACGCGTTCTGTACGAACCTAAACACGGATAATAAGCTGAAGTTCACAAAATATTCGTGAACCTTCCTTATGTAAAATTGCGTGCTATTTCTCAACCAATCCTATACTCGTAAGGCGACGGTCAGGGCTAAGCATGTGAAACGCGCGTTCGCAGTTCTTGTGTGAACTTAGAAGCTAGTTGTAGGTGATCGTTATGGATAGATTGGCGACAGCGTTTTCCTACTTTTTTATAGCACGTTATATTGTAACTAGCAAAAATTATATTTTGATAGAAAAAAAAGAATAGACGTGTTTAAAATTAGGGCGTTCACGTGAACATGTGAACCTATACACCAGCCGCTACTGCTTGTGATGCGCTTTTAGGTTCTAACATTGAGTTGTTGCGATTCTAGATGTTCTGTAAATTAGAGAAGTTGAGCTGAAAAACGAATCATCGTTATGAGCATGAGCAGTTTGGACCTGCTTTAGTTCTAGGTACTGTGTAATCCAGTATACTAAAAATTATAAATAGTTTCAGCAACACAAATATCAGTCTAGGTGATTTAAGCCAATCCTGAATAGATCCTTTCCTTATTCACTAAGTTTTTGAATAAGCAAACGAATCAACTCATTTACACTTAATTAATACTTTGGTTTTAAACAACAACTATATAAGAAAACTGTAACTCTATAAACGATACCACAAACAACTACTGCCACCCCATATGTAAAAATGTTGAAGCAGTAATTACCCCCCAAGGGAATTTTTGCTGTTAGCGACAGCAGTTACTGGAGATCGTAAGATTGCGTAATTACGCAAAGTTTACTATGGTATAGCGACAACTTTTGGCTGTCTTGCTGAAACTCCTAACATCTAAAAGTTGACTAAGTTTGCCTAATTGGTAATAAGCCTATGTACCTTTCAATTTATAATTTTCGACATAAAAGGGAAATTATTCTATAACGACTTAAAGCAGTGCTTCGCATATATTCAGTATTTCGTACAAAGTTTTACTCAGTTAAGCAAACTTCCTCTACTCCGCAAAGCAGCTAGTATTGTAATTAGAATAAAATGAGCGGCATACTTCGCTTCCTCAAAACTATGTTAGAGCAACATTAACTTTAATATACAGTATGTAACGAAATAACTAAAGGATCAGATTACCTAATGTATACCATGTAGTCGACATTTCTAATTAACAGCGCTATTTGATGCGTTGGTAGATATACAGATGGGATTGAGAAAAACACCGGTAATGAAAGTTTATCAATGTTATCCTACAAAGACTTTATTCAGCTGTAATAGATATTCTATGTTACTTTTAACTAAAGGTAGAACAAGTGTTAGCAGAAAATTTGAAAACGTATGCCGGTTACGTAAAATATGTCTAACTAAATATAGTTAAAGTTGTGCATAAAAATTCAAAAAGATGTAGGTCAGTTTTGTAGTCTACATGCAGCGTTTAACACAGCGAAGACCAGGTTCTGGTTGCTAATATTAATGCAAATCATGTTCATTTTATAAGACTGACTTTGATATAAAAAAAATGCAGATAATCCATTTTCTTAGAGCGGAAATCCTTTTATACAAATACAATGGTAAACACGTCTTTATAACTACCTGCCTTCGCGTATAAAAATATCGTTTCCATTGGAATTAACCGTATTGAAAAAGTCTCGGTTCCAAATTTTTAGAACTCCATTTTGATTAATATTCCATCCGTTGAAGTATACGTGTTTAAAAGTACATTTACTTTTAATAAATTAAAATTAGCGTGTGAAGTTGCACTAATATTATTTATATTGAAGTAATAAATCGTCGCTGTACTGTATACAATAATTATGCGTCATAACTTATGCTCAAACCTCTATGTTACATGTGGAACACCAACATAATCAATTACAAATCTTGAATGAATCTTACATGTTGGATGTCGGAAGAATGAATGACTCGCCCTAATTCAAATCCTCCTTATGTAATAAAGTAATCTTATACGGCATCGCTCGATTACATTCTAGAGGTAATACACATTTGCATGATGCAACAATTACTCACAACTTTGCGTTCTTATTGGTTTTTATTGCGATCGTAAAAGTTTCCGTCGTTTATTATTGAACAAAATGGATGATTGTAATCTCTCTCCTACAAGTTTCCGTATAGGCATTAAACCCATAACCTTATATGGTTTTATAGTCTCTCAATATTGTAATGTTCCGCGAAATGGGCTGTCTTTCAATAATAGAACACATATTCAGCAGAGAAATAATTATACATGCAATTAAGCTACTTTAAGAAGCGTTCATAAGTTTATAAACAAATAGATAAGCATAGAATAAGATAAAACCTAGTAAGTCATCACGCAATTAAGCATGCGATAAAGAAAGGATATAGTGAAGCGGTTTGATAAGAAACGCACATTTCAATATAAGTTTTGAATACAAGACAAACAGAAACATGTTGATTTACATCATTCATGTTACATCAGTTTATTAGCTCAGTTTCCTAAAAGCTTTACCTACACAAACAAGAACCTTAAGCTAAATTAAAAACCAAGGTAAATTAAAATTTCGTGTAATAATAACAAAACAAGCGGTCAAAAACTGAGAAATAATAGAAATACGAGCAGAATACGTAATTACGAAATAGTTTCATCAGAACTAAACTTGTAGAACTCTAGAAATATCCAAAACGACCATGGTTGACTACAAGACTTTGAACGACAGTTCAGATAAACCAATAAAATTTAGATAGCATAAGCTATATAACGCCCAGAGTTTGATAAGAAGCTCAGCCTCAATTTGAACCACGTCGAAACTGCATCACTGGTACTCAAAAATTTACGATCGAAATAAATTTCAAATTAAATTATTAAAATTTGTGAAAAGTGGTGTTATATAATATTTGAGAACAAATTATAGTGAAGATATATGAAAAGCTTTTCACCGTTTGCTGAAAACGGATCTAAGTTGGGAAATCTAAGTTGCACTCGGGTTATCTGAATGGCACCTGAGAAATCTAAGTTGAGAGATCTAAGTAGTATCCAGAAAAATCTCAGTAACATCCAGGGAAATCCGAGTAGCACCCTGGAATCTAAGTAAAGCACGAGGTAAATTTTGGGAACAAAAGTTAACAATACTGAATAAAATTTTTGGTTCAAACTCACGTAAAGGAGCACAAAGCACAGCATTGTTTTCACGAAGCAACTCAATTGAAGATAATAAAGGGGTGTTGATCCACAACACGTAGCAGCAGACCAAAGGGGAAAAGGACACACCAGGAAAACCACAGGTCAAGGCTAACTAGAATAAGGAATCATTTCAAATTTTAATTTAAACACTGACTAAATTTTTCTATTTTGCAAGGAGTCAACAAAAATATTTTTAATACGTAAAACTTAACGTAAAAAGAGGGAAAGGTCTTGGACGTTCTAGATTTTTCAGTAAAAGCGTCGTTTTTGGTGACTTTAAATAAAAGAAAGGGAGATACAATTTTGGGATAAATAATCTAAATATTATTAATTGATTTAAGAGTTTATTTGTCAGATTACAAAACTGTGAAGTGTAGATATTATTTCTTTTCATTATACAAACATTGATCCACTGCGTTTTATCATTCTAAGCAGGTAGGATTTAAGGAAAAAGGAGTAAATTATTTGATCACCGTAACATTTTGCACTCTGTGTGAATTAAACCTTTTTCCAGCAGCAACTTTAGTATTTTTGACGTTTTTCAGATTTTCCTTCCGCCAAGAACGACTTACAGTATCAGTTCGATAAACAAACATGCTTCATATACATAAACAAACTGAGACGTTGTTACTTTTTTATTCGCATATACGATTTTAAGAATTATACTCTTTTATGAACAATATTGGGCATTTCCGTGAAACCTCACCTGGATTATCTTTCTCCTATACGAATTCGTATTTTATGTAAAAGTGTACTCACAGCCCTTTTACTAGAATTACAAAGTTCAACATCTTTCAACTTATGCCACAGAGTAGAAACTGAAATATGCTCATCTAAAATCAAGTACTTTAATATCTGACCTAGCAATTTTTAGTATACAATATTCACTTACGATTATCGTGCATTCTGCATTGTCAAATTATCCACTTTATGACAGTTTTCGTCCGAGCACCTTTATTATTAGACGTAAGAGGTTCATTCTTTTTCATTGCTTGGGACACCTAACTAATTGTAGAAATATTAATTTGTACCTTTTGCGCTGCAGCCACCGGACATTTGATTTTCCAATACTTCACCCGAACGTACTACAGGAAGCGAGCTTCTTTTTACCTGGAAATTAAAATTTTTTCCAAACCTTTGCTATTCTAAACAATGTAGAAATCTTTGACGTACGCGACAATACACACACACGGACCAACATTTTACCTCTCATCCGAACGAAGGCGTATTTCTGTAAAAATGCTTGTCGAACATTTTTCAGGCGGATTGTGTCGGGAGTCCAACTCGGGACTTTGAGATTAGTAGTCAGACGCTAACCCACTAATTCACGGAACCGCAGTCACTGCAGCTACTGCTATAAACTGTTCACCACTAGCTATCATGTTCTTATTCAAAGAACTTACTTAGATTAGCAACAGGTTGCTTTTCTGTAGTATCCAACTGACGACCCAACATTGTAGCAAACAAGACAAAATAACAGTAATGTTAGTTCCTAAAAGATCAGTTTGTGATTGAAAGGTAATGCGAAGTAAGATAATACAACAAAACAAACGATAACAAGCACAGACAAAGCAAAACTGTATTACTTATTTTTAAAGGTTAGGATGAGCACTTATTTTTTTGTTATTTAATGTTTTGCCAATTTTCTTTTATTGATTTCATTTTAATTAGAACAGACTATTTTGCACAAAATTAGATGCGTATAATTTGTTTATCTCAGATCGCTGATCATGTGTACATATTTTGGTGTATTGTTCAATTAGCGTACAATAGATTTGAACATCTCTATTTTAATCAAACATTAATTTGTCAGAAGAGTCGGCCACGTTGAATTTTTAACCAACTTAACGCGTGAAATTTGTTGAAGGTAGATAAGGAAAAATCTATTGATTTATGTTGGGATACATACTAATCACATGTATGACGTAAATCGGATTTTAGATAGCTCAAACTATAGCAAAAATATTCCACATCTAATGCACGAAAACTGAAACCAGCCTTTACAGCAAAGCATACAAAGCCTAAAAAAGCTTTACTCCTTGCTAAAGCACTGTGTCGATTTAACTATTTTCATTATTTGTTCATTGATTGATTTTCTGGCATGCATTAAGCAAAGATCACTTTCCATACATACACCTCGATGTTGATTTTAGCTTTAAGCTGCTAATTGGACATAACATTTGTATGTTCTCTTTAAAAATGATATTTTGCAATAACTTTTTTGATTCAAGAGTGTACACAATAAGAAATTTTTACTATGTATTTCACCATGCAAAGGGCTTTTTTTAACAGCATCTCCATATTAGTGTATCATAAAATCCTTCCGCATTTACCGAAATATCCTATAAATGTCTACCGGTTTTGATACTTCAGATAAACGATGTATAAAAGATAAACTGCGTATATATCTATACGGACAACTTCACGGAAGTGAATGGGAGATGTCCCTGTTCAGTAGCTGACCCAATTTCCGGTGCTGGATAACTGAAACAACGCCCACGCCTTCCTGCTGTCGGTCATTTTGTTTAGGGTATTTGGTTGCCTAAATTTGCAGCCTCTAACACAATTTTTAATCCATTTGGATTTCTATAAAACCGTTAGAGATTTGTTCATATAATGCATTAATTTGAATTTCCATTTTAAACCAACCACTTCTGTAATTGAAAATCGTCTGCATGTTAATGACATTTTAAAATCTACTGTGACGCGATAGCATCGTAACTCATAATTACTTTTTAAAGTAAATCAGCAATGTATTTAGCATACGGAAAGCAAAAATGATGCTACAGAGGAAAAACAAGTTATTGTAACATCAAACTTGTTTCTGGGAATATTCTTTTCTTTTATAAGTTTTCTCAGCCTTGTACGTCCTTTAGTGTGGAAATTTATACATTATAATGTGAATAAGGGCCGCTATACTTGAGGCCACGTCCCCAATGTTCCACCTGAAGGTACTACATTGGGTTTAAGTGCGTAAATATAAACGTGCTTCAAATTAAATCTAACTTCAAAATTAATCCATCCTAAATAAAAATCTAACAACCTGAAACAAAAACTAAAAATAAGATTTGAATAAAATATCCCTACCGTTGATTTTGGAGTGTGTCCAGTCAACAAGACACACGCGAACGTAAAGAGGAGGGATCCGTAATACCGGATAGCAGTCGCCGACTCTGCTTACCAGTGCGACTTGATGGGTCGGTTTAAAACTAACCAAAGCTAGGTAACTAATTAAAAATAGATTCAAATTTCTAAGCATTTGTCAAATATTTTAATAGTGAATCCAGCTCTTTTGACTGCTCTATATATTTACAAATTCGTTCTCCCTGGTCTAAGTAACTTACCCTAAATCAATCCCTAGCTTCCTCTATCATGCCCTAACTGATTTATATTATAATTACAATCTTTTCTATTACATTCTTCCTTCCTATAAAAATGCTGCCACCAAAAATGGTTGCAGAACGTCAGAAAAAACAATTCAAGCCCCAAAATAATATAATACATGCAAAAAATATAAAATATAAATAAAAATAAAATGAATATAAATATATATATATATATATATATATATATATATATATATAAACAGCTATAAGCGTATAACAGTGCATAAATTAGCAAAAACCTAAATTATCAGGTGCACTCGCACAAGCATTATGTCGACTGGCGCCTTTAGATACAAACACGTGCACGTGAGTGTTTTCCCCCACGTTAAAGATCCCTACCTTGCTTGAGCGACAAGGGTTCGGCAAAATTCTAAATTTCCACCAAAAAAAACTAGCCTTCTGGCCAATGTGGTACCTTCGGGTGGAGCATTGGAAATGAAAATGCACGGTATGTTAAGGGAGTTAAGCAGCCTATGGCTGCCAAGGATCCCTCAACACTTAGATATTTGCCGAATTAATAGTTTTCCAGTAAATACTTTCGTACAATTAACATCAGTTAAGAATATTGCAAGACCATTACCTATAGTTATTTATAACAATCATCATGTTTTAGTACACAAATTTTTTTCGTCATGAGTTTTTCCATCTTGGTACTGGTTGGATGCGTACCTCCATCGATTTCTATTCTGAGCTGGCCTACACATTTCCCTGAAATTCCCTCATCCTACATATATCACTATCTGTGTGCAATAGTCTAACCTAGGTCTAGTTCTACCCTTTTTTTCCATCTCTGTTTCAATATATTTCGCACTATTCCCTCGTGTCTTAGTGTAATAAATATTATTATTCTTTGCGATTCTATCTTTAATATTCATTATTAACTTTATCCTCGTGACTATCAGCTAAAAACAATTACACCCCCAAATTTCCTAAACCCTAACCTGATATCACAAGGTCGAGAATTTCTTCTTATTAATGTATGCCCAAGGTAATGTTGGATGGAGAATGGCTTGAGATAAAGAAAACTCTTAAGACATAAACGGCTAGTCGAGTGTTAGCTCTGGGTAGATCATGAGCTTGGGTCATGGGTTGATAAAAGACCAAAAATATGTTTAATGAGCGCCACCGTATTTTTCAATACAATAACCAACAAAATTTAACTGTGCTTGTATAAGGGGAATGCGGAAACCTTATCTTAACACCACTAACATAGCCATAAAACCTGAATTTCACTCTTTAGGACACACTTACCAAGACCTCAAACACCAAATGTCATACAGATGTCTCGGCTTTACCTGTGAACATACAAGAGTACAACATGGACACCATTTGTGTCCTCAAAAATATTTGCCAAAAAATAAAATAATAGAATTTAGGCTTCTAAAATATATACTGAGAGAATTTGTTTTCATTACACACAATTTCTAATCCGGGAGGACTTGCAATTTTTTGAATGTTAAATAATAAAACGTCTTTCAAAAACAAAATAGATTCTATTTGGATAAATTTCTGAATATATATATATATATATATATATATATATATATATATATATATATATGTCTTGCTTTTAAATTGATAACTTGAAGTTGATAGTTTAAAATGTCAAAATGGCGTAATTATTTTTGGGATATTTCCTTCAATTGATGCGTAAATATTAAAAATCCATCTGCATTTATTGTTTACGTTTCGGTTTATTTAGAACCTTAATCATAACCTAACACATTACAAATAGAAACAGTTACAAAGTCAAAAGTACTTACAATAAAAACTTGAATTAAATTATAAAAACTTTACATGCGATATCGATTTTGAATATATTTTATGTAGCTGTCATTTAATAACTACTAGATACATTTGTGTTTTGGTCTTGAAAGGTATTTTATGTGTGTAACAGAAAACTTTATAACAGAACAGAAGTGAAATTTTTTCCATCTCTGTTTCAATATATTTCGCACTATTCCTCGTGTCTTAGTGTAATAAATATTATTAAATCTTTGACGTCACAATATCACAACTGGACCAACATTTTACCTCTCATCCGAACGAAGGCGTATTTCTGTAAAATGCTTGTCGAACATTTTTCAGGCGGATTGTGTCGGGAGTCCAACTCGGGACTTTGAGATTAGTAGTCAGACGCTAACCCACTAATTCACGGAACCGCAGTCACTGCAGCTACTGCTATAAACTGTTCACCACTAGCTATCATGTTCTTATTCAAAGAACTTACTTATATTAGCAAGTTGCTTTTCTGTAGTATCCAATTGACGACCCAACATTGTAGCAAACAATACAAAATAACAGTAATGTTAGTTCCTAAAAGATCAGTTTGTGATTGAAAGGTAATGCGAAGTAAGATAATACAACAAAACAAACGATAACAAGCACTGACAAAGCAAAACTGTATTATTGGTTTTTAAAGGTTAGGATAAGCACTTATTTTTTTGATATTTCATGTTTTGCCAATTTTTATTTTATTGATTTCATTTTAATTAGAACAGACTTTTTTGCACAAAATTAGATGCGTATAACTTGTTTATCTCAGATCGCTGATCATGTGTACATATTTTGGTGTATTGTTCAATTAGCGTACAATAGATTTGAACATCTCTATTTTAATCAAACATTAATTTGTCAGAAGAGTCGGCCACGTTGAATTTTTAACCAACTTAACGCGTGAAATTTGTTGAAGGTAGATAAGGAAAAATCTATTGATTTATGTTGGGATACATACTAATCACATGTATGACGTAAATCGGATTTTAGATAGCTCAAACTATAGCAAAAATATTCCACATCTATTGCACGAAAACTGAAACCAGCCTTTACAGCAAAGCATACAAAGCCTAAAAAAGCTTCACTTCTTGCTAAAGCACTATGTCGATTTAACTATTTTCATTATTTGTTCATTGATTGATTTTCTGGCATGCATTAAGCAAAGATCACTTTCCATACATACACCTCGATGTTGATTTTAGCTTTAAGCTGCTAATTGGACATAACATTTGTATGTTCTCTTTAAAAATGATATTTTGCAATAACTTTTTTGATTCAAGAGTGTACACAATAAGAAATTTTACTATGTATTTCACCATGCAAAGGGCTTTTTAACAGCATCTCCATATTAGTGTATCATAAAATCCTTCCGCATTTACCGAAATATCCTATAAATGTCTACCGGTTTTGATACTTCAGATAAACGATGTATAAAAGATAAACTGCGTATATATCTATACGGACAACTTCACGGAAGTGAATGGGAGATGTCCCTGTTCAGTAGCTGACCCAATTTCCGGTGCTGGATAACTGAAACAACGCCCACGCCTTCCTGCTGTCGGTCATTTTGTTTAGGGTATTTGGTTGCCTAAATTTGCAGCCTCTAACACAATTTTTAATCCATTTGGTTTCTATAAAACCGTTAGAGATTTGTTCATATAATGCATTAATTTGAATTTCCATTTTAAACCAACCACTTCTGTAATTGAAAATCGTCTGCATGTTAATGACATTTTAAAATCTACTGTGACGCGAAAGCATCGTAACTCATAATTACTTTTTAAAGTAAATCAGCAATGTATTTAGCATACGGAAAGCAAAAATGATGCTACAGAGGAAAAACAAGTTATTGTAACATCAAACTTGTTTCTGGGAATATTCTTTTCTTTTATAAGTTTTCTCAGCCTTGTACGTCCTTTAGTGTGGAAATTTATACATTATAATGTGAATAAGGGCCGCTATACTTGAGGCCACGTCCCCAATGTTCCACCTGAAGGTACTACATTGGGTTTAAGTGCGTAAATATAAACGTGCTTCAAATTAAATCTAACTTCAAAATTAATCCATCCTAAATAAAAATCTAACAACCTGAAACAAAAATTAAAAATAAGATTTGAATAAAATATCCCTACCGTTGATTTTGGAGTGTGTCCAGTCAACAAGACACACGCGAACGTAAAAGAGGAGGGATCCGTAATACCGGATAGCAGTCGCCGACTCTGCTTACCAGTGCGACTTGATGGGTCGGTTTAAAACTAACCAAAGCTAGGTAACTAATTAAAAATAGATTCAAATTTCTAAGCATTTGTCAAATATTTTAATAGTGAATCCAGCTCTTTTGACTGCTCTATATATTTACAAATTCGTTCTCCCTGGTCTAAGTAACTTACCCTAAATCAATCCCTAGCTTCCTCTATCATGCCCTAACTGATTTATATTATAATTACAATCTTTTCTATTACATTCTTCCTTCCTATAAAAATGCTGCCACCAAAAATGGTTGCAGAACGTCAGAAAAAACAATTCAAGCCCCAAAATAATATAATACATGCAAAAATATAAAATATAAATAAAAATAAAATGAATATAAATATATATATATATATATATATATATATATATATATATATAAACAGCTATAAGCGTATAACAGTGCATAAATTAGCAAAACCTAAATTATCAGGTGCACTCGCACAAGCATTATGTCGACTGGCGCCTTTAGATACAAACACGTGCACGTGAGTGTTTTCCCCCACGTTAAAGATCCCTACCTTGCTTGAGCGACAAGGGTTCGGCAAAATTCTAAATTTCCACCAAAAAAAACTAGCCTTCTGGCCAATGTGGTACCTTCGGGTGGAGCATTGGAAATGAAAATGCACGGTATGTTAAGGGAGTTAAGCAGCCTATGGCTGCCAAGGATCCCTCAACACTTAGATATTTGCCGAATTAATAGTTTTCCAGTAAATACTTTCGTACAATTAACATCAGTTAAGAATATTGCAAGACCATTACCTATAGTTATTTATAACAATCATCATGTTTTAGTACACAAATTTTTTTCGTCATGAGTTTTTCCATCTTGGTACTGGTTGGATGCGTACCTCCATCGATTTCTATTCTGAGCTGGCCTACACATTTCCCTGAAATTCCCTCATCCTACATATATCACTATCTGTGTGCAATAGTCTAACCTAGGTCTAGTTCTACCCTTTTTTTCCATCTCTGTTTCAATATATTTCGCACTATTCCCTCGTGTCTTAGTGTAATAAATATTATTATTCTTTGCGATTCTATCTTTAATATTCATTATTAACTTTATCCTCGTGACTATCAGCTAAAAACAATTACACCCCCAAATTTCCTAAACCCTAACCTGATATCACAAGGTCGAGAATTTCTTCTTATTAATGTATGCCCAAGGTAATGTTGGATGGAGAATGGCTTGAGATAAAGAAAAACTCTTAAGACATAAACGGCTAGTCGAGTGTTAGCTCTGGGTAGATCATGAGCTTGGGTCATGGGTTGATAAAAGACCAAAAATATGTTTAATGAGCGCCACCGTATTTTTCAATACAATAACCAACAAAATTTAACTGTGCTTGTATAAGGGGAATGCGGAAACCTTATCTTAACACCACTAACATAGCCATAAAACCTGAATTTCACTCTTTAGGACACACTTACCAAGACCTCAAACACCAAATGTCATACAGATGTCTCGGCTTTACCTGTGAACATACAAGAGTACAACATGGACACCATTTGTGTCCTCAAAATATTTGCCAAAAATAAAATAATAGAATTTAGGCTTCTAAAATATATACTGAGAGAATTTGTTTTCATTACACACAATTTCTAATCCGGGAGGACTTGCAATTTTTTGAATGTTAAATAATAAAACGTCTTTCAAAAACAAAATAGATTCTATTTGGATAAATTTCTGAATATATATATATATATATATATATATATATATATATATATATATATAACTGCAATATTTAAGTTTGTATCTTTATAAAATTTTCTCATAATAATTTTCTGGAACAGAAATAGACTAGTGAAGTTTTGCATTCAAAATTAAGAAGATCTCTGAATGGATCTTTTCTATAAAATTTAATTAGATTGACGTAGAACTTCTAAGTTACTCACAATACATACATTTCTTTCAATCAGCGAAGTACTTCCTTAATCGTCACAATAAAATTTAATTATCAAAGAGCAGACATTGTAGAATGTAATTATTCTAATTTATTTTTATTCAACAATAAGTACGCAAATTTCTAATGTCGATGAAAGTGCAAGTTCATGACCTCAAAATCTTTAAACATATTTTAAATTAAATTAAGACAGCATATGGCGTCTAGATAGGAAAACTGAATCTATGTTTTTTTTTTATATCTGACATAGGATGTAATTCACAACTTTATTAAATATACTATTTGCGTACATGTGCAAACATTCTGACAAGCAATCGATATATTATTTAATTCGCCGATTCCTCAAAAACTATTTTCTTTTTTCGTTACTCAAATATTTAATGTTAGATAATTTATAGTAATTTACTGTATTTTCAAAGTTATTAAATCCTAAAGTACACTCACGTGCTACGAAACTGCTCTGAACTAAAAATACTGGACCTTGACCTCAGCTGTCGGAAATTTTCATAAGCATCAAAGTTGTTTGGAATACAACGACTATATTACTAAACCAACCATAATATCCTTGTTTGATGTTATTCATCGGTAAGGTTGAAATATACGGAACACATGTGAAATCACCTTCTACGTTACTGCATGTTATATTAAATAGGACAAAACCATTTATTCTTGCTGTAAAATATTGCCTTAAGAAATTGTTTTAAGTTACTATCGGAGATATTATACAAGATATGTCCTTAAGATATTGCACTAAGATAAAAAATATTAGTATAATCTATTTAATTAATATATTCCAACTGTCAAAATGATGTCCAAAGGGGCTTCCATCTTCTTAGGCTTGTAGGATCAACTGAACTGCTCGGAGCGAAGCTTATCAAAATCATGCTCACGCAACCGCTGTTAGGCTCGACCTCCAGACACCAAGAATTTATCAATTCTTTACTTTTTTTTAACTTTGTTAGAAGCCACGTGCTTACACACGGCCATCTCGACTTCACTTATCCTGCAAAGCAGCCTGCCCTTTCGAACGCTGATAATGAAGTGCCAATTGACAACTTGACAGAGCTTAGTAACGAACTTTAGAGCATAAACGTAAAAGAATCTATGTGTTATTATGATTTTTATACATTAATTTCTATTGGACGGTAATTCACAAATTAAATATTTTAAATTATAGCTGTTTTATTTTTATTTTATTGAACGAAATGTAACTAGAAAAAAAATACGTTAGATTAGTATGTGACCCATCATCCTGTCTCTCGTATTTTTTACTGTTTTCCAAATATTTCTTCCATCCCCTATCATTTCTACAATTTCTTTGTTCTAAACTTTGTCTAAGATATCGTCATCTTACGTCTGTAGCACCACATTTCAAAGGTTTATACCTTTTTGTCCGCTTTTCCTACTGTCCAGGCTTCACAGTCGTAGTGCTGTGCTCACACGTATGTTTAAAACAATCTTTTCCTTGTTTCTGTTTGTCGTCTTTGATCACAGTAGTTGCTTTTTCTTCTTAAATGGTATATTAAATGGTATATTAAATGGTATTAATTTTCAAATACGTAGATTTGTAGAAAATACAAGTTTCTGGAATTATTAAATGTCAGTAATATTAAAGTTTGACAAATTGCATTGATCAAATATTCTTCGTTGCGTTCATTTAGTTACTACCATACTTATAAACATTTAGTTTCAAGGATTGGCATACAAATTATTCATAATGCATTTGTAGATACCCGCTAGCTGCAACTTCTCACTCCTGAGAGACGTCACCAGAACTCTCTTCAATTATTCTCATTATTTGAGGTAGATACTTTGTTGTACTATTTGAAACGGTATATACATAACAATTTCGGTTAGGTGGAATAGTTTTTTCACGAAACTGTATAAGACACGAATAGCTAGGTTCTATATTTCGCGCGCTACGTAGGTCATTTCATATTCAACAACTAAATGACAGTATTAACAACAAACAAGACACACAAAATTTAAACACTATATACACATATCTATACAGTTTTAAAAATTCACAAAACAAAAATTTCACTTCTGTTCTGTTATAAAGTTTTCTGTTAACACATAAAATACCTTTCAAGACCAAAACACAAATGTATCTAGTAGTTATTAAATGACAGCTACATAAAATATATTCAAAATCGATATCGCATGTAAAGTTTTTATAATTTAATTCAAGTTTTTATTGTAAGTACTTTTGACTTTGTAACTGTTTCTATTTGTAATGTGTTAGGTTATGATTAAGGTTCTAAATAAACCGAAACGTAAACAATAAATGCAGATGGATTTTTAATATTTACGCATCAATTGAAGGAAATATCCCAAAAAATAATTACGCCATTTTGACATTTTATATATATATATATATATATATATATATATATAACTGCAATATTTAAGTTTGTATCTTTATAAAATTTTCTCATAATAATTTTCTGGAACAGAAATAGACTAGTGAAGTTTTGCATTCAAAATTAAGAAGATCTCTGAATGGATCTTTTCTATAAAATTTAATTAGATTGACGTAGAACTTCTAAGTTACTCATAATACATACATTTCTTTCAATCAGCGAAGTACTTCCTTAATCGTCACAATAAAATTTAATTATAAAAGAGCAGACATTGTAGAATGTAATTATTCTAATTTATTTTTATTCAACAATAAGTACGCAAATTTCTAATGTCGATGAAAGTGCAAGTTCATGACCTCAAAATCTTTAAACATATTTTAAATTAAATTAAGACAGCATATGGCGTCTAGATAGGAAAACTGAATCTATGTTTTTTTTTTTATATCTGACATAGGATGTAATTCACAACTTTATTAAATATACTATTTGCGTACATGTGCAAACATTCTGACAAGCAATCGATATATTATTTAATTCGCCGATTCCTCAAAACTATTTTCTTTTTCGTTACTCAAATATTTAATGTTAGATAATTTATAGTAATTTACTGTATTTTCAAAGTTATTAAATCCTAAAGTACACTCACGTGCTACGAAACTGCTCTGAACTAAAAATACTGGACCTTGACCTCAGCTGTCGGAAATTTTATAAGCATCAAAGTTGTTTGGAATACAACGACTATATTACTAAACCAACCATAATATCCTTGTTTGATGTTATTCATCGGTAAGGTTGAAATATACGGAACACATGTGAAATCACCTTCTACGTTACTGCATGTTATATTAAATAGGACAAAACCATTTATTCTTGCTGTAAAATATTGCCTTAAGAAATTGTTTTAAGTTACTATCGGAGATATTATACAAGATATGTCCTTAAGATATTGCACTAAGATAAAAAATATTAGTATAATCTATTTAATTAATATATTCCAACTGTCAAAATGATGTCCAAAGGGGCTTCCATCTTCTTAGGCTTGTAGGGATCAACTGAACTGCTCGGAGCGAAGCTTATCAAAAATTATGCTCACGCAACCGCTGTTAGGCTCGACCTCCAGACACCAAGAATTTATCAATTCTTTACTTTTTTTTAACTTTGTTAGAAGCCACGTGCTTACACACGGCCATCTCGACTTCACTTATCCTGCAAAGCAGCCTGCCCTTTCGAACGCTGATAATGAAGTGCCAATTGACAACTTGACAGAGCTTAGTAACGAACTTTAGAGCATAAACGTAAAAGAATCTATGTGTTATTATGATTTTTATACATTAATTTCTATTGGACGGTAATTCACAAATTAAATATTTTAAATTATAGCTGTTTTATTTTTATTTTATTGAACGAAATGTAACTAGAAAAAAAATACGTTAGATTAGTATGTGACCCATCATCCTGTCTCTCGTATTTTTTACTGTTTTCCAAATATTTCTTCCATCCCCTATCATTTCTACAATTTCTTTGTTCTAAACTTTGTCTAAGATATCGTCATCTTACGTCTGTAGCACCACATTTCAAAGGTTTATACCTTTTTTTGTCCGCTTTTCCTACTGTCCAGGCTTCACAGTCGTAGTGCTGTGCTCCACACGTATGTTTAAAACAATCTTTTCCTTGTTTCTGTTTGTCGTCTTTGATCACAGTAGTTGCTTTTTCTTCTTAAATGGTATATTAAATGGTATATTAAATGGTATTAATTTTCAAATACGTAGATTTGTAGAAAATACAAGTTTCTGGAATTATTAAATGTCAGTAATATTAAAGTTTGACAAATTGCATTGATCAAATATTCTTCGTTGCGTTCATTTAGTTACTACCATACTTATAAACATTTAGTTTCAAGGATTGGCATACAAATTATTCATAATGCATTTGTAGATACCCGCTAGCTGCAACTTCTCACTCCTGAGAGACGTCACCAGAACTCTCTTCAATTATTCTCATTATTTGAGGTAGATACTTTGTTGTACTATTTGAAACGGTATATACATAACAATTTCGGTTAGGTCGGGAATAGTTTTTTTTCCACGAAACTGTATAAGACACGAATAGCTAGGTTCTATATTTCGCGCGCTACGTAGGTACAGATTCGGTTGTCGAAATAAATTGATACTGCTTCAGTTAGTTTAAAGAGCCTTAGTAAGAAATCATCGTGAAAAATTTAGAGAGGATTGAATGATTTACATTTTATAATGGAGCTATTTCAATGTGATATTAAATTAGAACAAGAAAAGTTAAGAATAAAAACTTGGGACCACGTTCACAATAATATTTGTATAATTCTCATGGGGTTTAGAATAACAGAAACTTACTTCGTCAAACTTAATGCAAATGCCAGGTTTCGGCATTAACCGTAAAGCGTAAAAATGAATTTTCACCCAGATGGATGACATTCAACTTCATCATAAGGCAGCTTAAGCGGACATAGTGTGAGAACAGAATTTTTAAAAGAAAGCGAAAATGAGATATAATGATTTAGTTCGTAATTAGTGAATAAAGATGAAATAATAGTTTACTGATAGTGGACGTGTGTAGCCGACATCCTCTCTTGTTAGGTGGCTGACGTCAAATTGTTTTGAACTTTATCTAATGATCGGACTGGAAAGCTTAAATTTGCGTAGAATTTGAATCTAGTCGGTGGTGTTTTGAAACGGTGATTAGTGGGTTTTCACTCCAAAACTTAATGTTGGAGGTTAAATAACTGAAGTGGAAGAACTAATGTGCAGAAGAAGTAAACAGGTGACTCTGTGGACTTTACCTGCGCATCCTTAGATTTTTAATCTGAGGGTATTATTTGAACTATTTTTGTTTTTTTGGTTTACGCTTGATAAATATGTTTAAGTAAACTTGTAAATACAAATTATAAATAGATCGTAGAGCAGCAAATGTAATTTTGTAAACATCTAAACCTAATATTACTGGAAACGTTATAAAATTCGTGTGTAGTAATTTAAAAGCAAACGTTAATTGCGGGATGTATTTGCTAGTAAAATTGTTAGTATAAATTTAGTGTTTTTAATGGGCATTGGAATGACGAAAGCAGAAGTTGATATTGCGCTGTTTTTCTACGCATTCTCGTTAAGGGCATTTTCAAATAAATAAGATTTTAAATTTCGTATAGATCAATCTACGAGACTAGAACAATGGAATGGTAGCATTATTTACGAATAAATTTTTTTAAGGAGTTCTGTTTATAATATCTGGATGATACGTTGGTTTTGTTTTCCCCGAAGTTAGTGTGTGCATATTTCTTGGACTATTCTTAACAAAGTTTAAGCGTAGACAAAGTTTTATTTGGAATTATAACCAAGATAGGTAAAGGTGATCATTGTGAGAGGATACGCAGCTACGCCAATGATAAAGCTACATTTCAGAGAAGCCATTATTATGAAAAATTGCTTTAATTTAATCGATAGTTGAAGAGTATTTTTAAGGCACGTTTACGAAAGGTAAAAGATGAAGTGACGGGATATAGGAAAACCGCAAGCATGGAGACCTATCCGGAATAACCGTCTTCCGAGAAACGGAAATATTGAAGGTACTTTATTAATATCTAAGCAAATTCTGAAGTATTCTATGGAATAGATTTAGATAAGAGAGAAATAGCTGTAAACTTTACTTAGTTGGAGCATAGCGTTTTACCTTTTGCAAATTGGCATGTTACACTGTTCCGGTTCAAAAAAAAAAGCAAAATATATACACATACTTTTTTAAGAAAACTACAATTTATCAAGCATCAATAAATTTCTTTTTAATTTAAGTTTTGGCAACAGGAAATTTTTCAATAATAAAACGAAGGAAAATGCGATTATTGAGTGATGGAATAACTAACGAGGATCAAGCGTCCCAAAGGTGGACAAAATCGGACGGTCATAATCAGTAATGTCAGAAACAGTAAAGACTTATCTACTCAATAAAAGTAATAGAATAGAGAAAATACTTTTATGTAATAGGAAAAGTACCAAATAAATTAAGGAATTCCAAGTGAAAAAATAAACAAAAGTACAAAAAATTGTTGTACATAATTGCATGTATTTTGCTTAGCATATTAGCTTGCAAGTGGGGAATAGAAAATAAAAAATATATATAGTTTTAAATTAAGGTGTGTGTATTAACACGAGTGAGTTTATTTAATTTGATGCCTAAATAAGGCTTTAAATCTTTAATAATGTCAATTATTAGTTCAAATAATTATCTGGATTTGTGAGATTATATACTAAATTCGATAATTTTTTATTAACTAGGAACTAATAGTTTCTAGGGAGAAATATTTGTAGAAAAAAGGTGTATCAAAGATAAAAATTTTTTAAATCAGCTTATTTCCTTTTTCTATTTAGGATAGGTATACAAATTTGGTGGGCAGAAAACGGTCAAGAAAGCAGTTGCAGACAATCCAAATTCAAGAACCAAGTTTTCCTCATGTTATTATTACTAAGAGCTGCTGAAACCCAAAGACAAGGAATAATAAGTAAAATAAACAACGAACACCACCTGAACCCTGCATCTTCGCTTTCTATGTGTTCTGTTTTATTTTCTAAGGATTAATAAACGTGTGAAAGAGATTGTAACTTTAATAACAAAGTATCTATTATTCTAAGGTGATACGCTGCATAAAGTGGTAAAGCGTTATTAAATGACCTATGGGTTATATTGGTTTATGTGGTTTTAAACAAAAGTTAAACGGCGATGGTCTGTGCAGATACAGCTGGTTGCTAGTCTAGGCAGCTGGTTGCATTAACTGCATTATACAGCTGAAAAAATTTAAGAAAGCATTCCAGGGCATTTTGCTCGAAATTGCTGTCTTTCATATTGAAACGTAAGTATTTATATAACTATTTTTTATTAAACTACTATTGATTTGATCATAGTTTAATTCCCTTATAGCGATACATACAAATAAATTTTTAAGTGTTCAATTTCAATATATTTATTTTTTCTAATTAAAGCATTGTTTGTTTATATGTTTTGTAATTTTAGAAAGCTTTTAAATAATACTTACTTATTTAAGTACCTTTTAACTAACTTCAATAAAAATATGTTGAAGAAAGTATAAGAGAAAAAAATTAACAAAAGTACAAAAAATTGCTTTACTTAATTGCATGTATTCTGATTACAGATTTTAGCTTGTAAGTGGAGAAAAGAAAATCTAAAAAAAATTATAGTGTTAAATTGAGGTAGGTGTATTAACACGAGTGAGTTTATTTAATTTAAAACCTAAATAAAGCTTTAAATTTTTAATAATGTCAATTATTACTTCAAAAATTATCTGGGTTTGTGAGATTATTAACTAAATTCGATCATTTTTTATTAACTAGGAACTAGTAGTTTCCAGGGAGAAATATTTGAAGAAAAAAATTGCATCCGAAGATAAAAATTTTTAAATCAGATTATTTTCTTTTTTTTATTTAAGATAGGTATTCGGCGAATTTATGATTTTGTTTTTTAGTGAGGAATAGTAGTTATCTACTTTATTTGAATCTATTTCTAAAATGATCAAGTTAGTATTTTTCTAGTGTAGAACGAGACTAATAGAATCTGGTATTATGCAAAAATTGCCTTTCTATGCACTAAATCAAAAGAGTGTTGCCGTTTAGACATATATGTAGGTATTGGATAAAGGTTTTCGGTCACCAATATCAATATTCGTATATATTTTATCTGGACGACCTAAGGTATCTGGTATATTAGCAATAGTATTGAAGGAACTTAAAAGTGATTTTGCTTGAGATATTTCTGACTGAGAAAAACCATCCAATGTATATAGGATAAAGTTATTTTGACTGGATTTTACAATCAAAGGATTCGGTAAAGATACAGTATCAGGTCTATTGTCGGATGCTTCCGAAATGAAATATTGAGAACCCTTTATAGTAGTAACAGATTTATAGAAGTTTTTGATAGTAGTTAATCACTGCGAGCAATTTTCTTTATCAAATAATCTACGTTTAAAAAAATGTTTTGTTGTGATCTGTATAGATTGAGTACCAGGATTGCCACTACGTCTCTTGTGATTTATGAACCTTTTCTTTGAACAAGTTGGGCATGAAGAAATCCTAACTTGAGGAAATCCACGTCTATAGCAAAAAATTTTCGTTTTAATTTATAGGTAGGATAGGTATATCCCTTTTGAAAACAATTCCAACACTAAGTTTGGGATTTTTTCTTATTATTAATGTAGTAGTGTAGAAAATTTATTTGAAGGAATCCTTCAGATAAATTTGTATTGTAATTTTGATTTTCTTGGTGAAGGTAATTATATTTATTTCTTGCGGTTTATATTTGGAGAGAATTTTGGTTTATAATTTAAATTATATAAAGCGTTTTTGTATTGTGTATAAATATAAGTGTCGGTATTTAGAAATATTAATTTACTTTTAAAGTTATAGCTTTCTTTTTTAGTAGAGAGCAAACCATGATTTCTATTAATAACAGAGAGCAAGAAGGATAATAAAATCGGGAAGTAAATTTTGTTTAATTATATTAATGCGGGTTGATTCTAATGGTTTTTTTTAATTAAAACTGTTAAATAAATTTTCCATATGTAAAATAAATATTGTTACTGTTTCTCTTGGTTTCAGTGTTCTGTCTTTTATTTCAACCTACAACAAATATTCTGTAGTAGATGGTAAAAAACAGTTTTACTCCTGTAACAAGGCAATTACAATCGGTAATATAGTTATTTATACATTTGTAACAAATAATACCATTATTAATAATTAATTATGGTGTTCCACTTTATAGGTCCTCCTTAGAAACTTTTCTTGATTGTGCATGTTTAGATATTCGTTCTAAAAATTCCTAAATTTAAGAGGTCAACTGCAAATTGAACAATCATTAGATATAAATTACTGTACATCTATAGTAGGAAATGTAGGTAAGAAAGTATGGTTAATTCTAGAGGTAGAATCAGTTTTGTTTACTTCTTCACTAATTACAGAACTTGAATAAGTTTGAAAGAGGGGAGGGAGAGGCACCAAGTGGTAACGTGTTTTTCTTTCAAAGCATTTCCTATTGACAAAATACCACCTGCAGACGTATTCTCAAGACAACTAGTGCAAAAGTATTTTAAACGCACCATCTGCAAATTAGCACAATTAAGAAAGTAAATGACTTCAATACAACATGACGACTTCCACGAATAATGTTCACGTGAAAAAATACTGCTTGGTAATATTTAAACGAAGTCTGCCTGAATTGTTATGTATTTATGCAACTCGCATTGCAACATGATGTAGTTCAGCGTATGAGAGGTAGCCTATCTCCTGTATAAAACCTTTGAGATTTACTGTTTTGAATAATACTACCAGAAAAAAATGAACAGGTGTGTCTGTTTACGTGATAACGGAACGCGATAATAGTATTTCATGATAACTCATTAAACGTATTTATTTAAAAGATGCGATGATCTTTAACCTTTGCTAACCAAAGCAAATTAACATGGAATTGATTCCAAATATTTAATATTCTAACTAAACACTTAACAAGATCTCTAAAGAATGCTTGAATAAGTAGTCATTTCAATTTGAAAGATGGTTGAACTTGCTAATGAAAATTCGTATGATCATGAATACAATAAAAAATGCGAGATTAATCAGAAAATAGACGATGCAGAAATTGTACATAACAAAACATCCCAGGAAGGTATAAATGCAGCTAGAAATTTGATGGACGCTGTAAATAGAATGAAACACTTAATTGGAACAAGATATTTGCTACATAATTCATTAAATAATTTCACTATAAGTGCAAAATAAGTTTCTACCAAAAAATTAACTGTATTTGCAAATAAAATTTATCGTTGGTGCGTTATTATCATTTGATATTACCTACAATAAATGTTATGGTGTATGTCGACTTTTCTACTAATCAAAGTTTTTTGCAATTAAATGCAATAAAAAGCTTATTGAGGTATTCCGTGCAGTCAAGGAAGAAAATTAAAGTAAACAAAGAAAATAGCCCGCACAGAATACCACAACAAAAAAGGAACTCAAAGCTAAAACGTCATAGAGTGGGAAGGGTCAGAAAGAAAGAAACAGGAAACCTCATTAAAGGAATTTTATTTAAAAACCTTTAGTTAACAAACATGTTACAGAAAAGAACAATTACAAAACTTCCTATTAAAATCATGATACCAAAAAGAACATTTACAAAACCTCCAGCCAAAAAACATGATACAAAAAGAACATCAACTCACGTAAAAAATAACATTTACTCATAACATATTCCGAAAGATTTATACAGTAAAGAAGAATATCTACGCAAAATAATAATTTCTCGCAAAAATAATGTAAACTCCAGAACTAAATTTTCCACTTCAATTTTAACATGTACATAAAGCAAAAAAATTTAAACAACAGTATATAATGGACTGTTTTCAGCCCTTTAATTCCCAAATTTTTAAATGTTAATAGAAGAAATATTATTTACTTGCATAGTTACAGCAACAAAGTAGACCAACTACAGGCTGAAATGCATTTCTGCTGCAGACGGTCCAGGATTATGTCACGCCCAAAGAATAGAATAACTCTAAATAGAGTTTATATACAAAAAAGTCAATGTAGAGCTAGTATTTACCAAATACTCAACCAATAACTACTGACACCCTGCGCTTATACTGTCGATCTAAGCGTTTCTAACACTTATAACATTTCAATTGCGCAATGCGTAACCTAATAATTTAACAAAGGGAATCCAGACCCAATTTATTGCTGAAGGAACGTTTGTCTGATGAGCTAACTGCAAACAATAGCGATACCGGTCAAGGACTTTTCTTTTTGCAAATTAACCAACAATTTATATTGATTTTCGTTCCTTATGCTCGAACTACTTTCCCCATGCCAGGCAAAATTATTCATTAATATTTAATTGGAAGGGTATTGTTTTCCGTCGACCAACTTCCTGGTTTAGCACTGGGTGCAGTATCTTCTTAGAAGGTCCGCCAGTGTTAAGTAGGTAACGGATCATTTGTATAGTTTTTTTTTCATCTTGTCTTTTGACTCACGATTAGAACTTTGTTTGCCAATGCCATATACACTATCATGTCGGAGACTTGAAACAGTCATCGATAGTTAGTTGATTATATGCGAGTATACATGACGCATTAGAAACATTTTGCTTTATAGAACACCTTCTGATGAGCCGTAATTAAGAGGTAACGCGTCAACAGGATGCCCTCAGGGCTGATTTTGAGTCACTTGCCATTAATTTTTTTACTTTGTATTAATTTAAGATTCATTAAACTTACTTCTCTTTTAAATTATAACTTTGGATATGGAAGAATGCAATTGAACCGGATCTCCTCCGTATCGACTGTTACTAAAACCTGCGGTGTCAGGTGAAACGACACGAAGACACAAATTGTGGGCCAGGTATTGCTGTACTTCCTATAATGTGTCTGTATTAAATATTAGTACTTTGCTACTCATATCCTGATGAGCCCTAATTAGGGCGAAACTCGTCGACAGGATGCCTTCGTGGGTGATTTTGAGTAACTTGCCATTCATTTTTTTTTAATTTGTATTAATTTAAGATTTATTAAACTCACATCTCTTTTAAATTATAACTATTGGCCATGAAAAAAGGCAGTTGAACCAGATCTCCTACGTGCCGACTTTTGCTAAAACCTGCGATGTCGGGTAAAACGACGCGAAGACGCAAATTGTGAGCCCAGTTATGCTGTACTTCCCATAATGTCTGTATTTAATATTAGAACTTTGCTACTCCTGTCTTGATGAGCCACAATTAGAGCGAAACGCATCGACAGGATGCCATCGCGGCTGATTTTGAGTCACTTGCCATTAAGGTTCATTAAACTTACTTCTCTTTTAAATTAAACTTTTGACTGTGGAAGAAGGCAGTTGAGCCGGATCTTCTCCTTGCCGACTGTAGTTAAAACCTGCGATGTCAGGTGAAACGACACGAAGACACAAATTGTGAGCCAGGTGATGCTGTACTTCCCATAATGTATTTGCATTAAATATTAGAACTTTGCTACTCCTGTCCTGATGAGCCCCAATTAGGTCGAATCGCGTCGACAGGATGCCCTCGTGGCTGAATTTGAGTCACTTGCCATTAATTTTTTTTACTCTGTATTAATTTAAGATTCGCTCAACTTACTACTCTTAAATTATAACTATTTGCCATGGAAAAAGGCAGTTGAGCCGGATCTCCTCCGTGCCGACTGTTACTAAAACCTGCGATGTCAGGTAAAACGAAACGAAGACACAAATTGTGAGCAAGGTGTTGCTGTACTTCCCAGAATATGTCTGTATTAAATATTTGATCTTTGCTACTCCTGTCCTGATGAGCCCTAATTAGGGCGAAACGCGTCGACAGGATGCCCTCGTGGCTGATTTTGAGTCACTTGCCATTAATTTTTTTTTACTTTGTATATACACATAAAGACACAGATCCGTTAAATAGTTAAGTAACATTTGATTTTAATATTGTAAATAAAGTAGTTTAAAATCCGTATATTATGTAACCAGTCTGTGAAGCGCCAAAACGTGTGTGCAGAATGTTAAACAAATAACTGTATTAACAGAGTAATGTCACCCAATGAAAATATTTTGGAATAAATATATTCTTTATTTTGTACCAAATGAGATACCGTGTGTAGGATAGTTAGAAAACATTCTTAGCTTACTATATTCCAGATCTGTTATCAGATATGTTACACTAAGCAAGGAAGGGCTAAGGTACACAACTAAATCAATCTTTTCAAAAACATACATTGCACAATGCGTTTGTTGTTGTCTATTCTACAATTAATTATCCGCCCTTTCCAGCGTTCTAAATCGATAGGGAATTAGTCTCATACCTCGAATTAGTAGAACAATTTACAGCTGCGTATCGTGCCATTTTTCGCAAAAATATGCTTTTAAACCATAACAGATCAACAATGCGCGTAGCGGTTGACAGTAAATGAAGTCTAAAATGGCGGATGGACTTCTTGTATCGGTTACTGCTCTAGTCAAAACTACGGTGTCTGAAAGCGTAATGCAATTTAAAAGTTTACGTGTCTTAATGCTTTTGCCTAAACCATACAGGGCACTTTTATTTACGGTTTCCTTTCTAAACCTTCACACTGTATAAGAAACACTAGACATGCATTTGATTAACCGTCCGAATGAACCACTGGAAAAAATATCAACGAAATGGTTTCTATTTCATGAAAACAGCGCGGCGAGCTGCTTTGTAGCGTAGCGCCTTGAAAACTTACCAATATTGACACAAGGTGTTAATGTAGCACTATTTGTAACCAAGTAAGAGGCTGATTACGCTGCACAAAAAAGCGCATTGAAGTTACTGTGAAATTAATATTTATAATTTCTTATATTTACAAATGTGGAGCGCATTCAATAATAAACAAACACCCCATTCTCGGCGCTCTGATTTTAGTGAACCAACAGCGACCCGTCACAAATCCAAATGATGAAATTGATAATCGACATCGATTGTCTATATACATACATACACAACAAGATACAGCACATGTACTGGCTATAATTCTAATTAACCACGTTAATAGTTTTGTTTTGGTTGAAATAGAATTACATTCCATTCATGATGTTTGTTAAATGCCTTTGGGGTTGTGTTTTCATGATGCAGGTTTTTTATTCAGAACTGACCCATAGACTTTTAAAAAATGTATTTAGCAATTTAGAGGAGCGCTATATAGAACAGCTACGCATTCTACGCATAAGTGGACTGAGATCAATATATGATTAAAAAGCATCTCGAAGCAACTCATTCTGAATGGTTAACCGCAAACAGCTTCGCACAGTGTATAAAACAATTGCTTTTAGCCACCTACCAACAAACGTTTAAAATAAAAATTTTTAGAACATTACAATGCCGCTATTTATTCTTGGTTTGCAAATACGCAGCTCAAATCCTTAGAATGGTAATGTCCATACTTCAAAGTATTGTAATGTATGCCTTAATAATATATTAAACAATTCTCGAAGTAGTAGAAGTATTTATTCTGACAACTTTTCGAAAGCTGTATGTAGTATAAAGTGACATAACATAACAAGCTTGTTTTCAGTATACCTAGCAACATAAAAATCCTGGCTAACTATTTCATGAACACAAACAAAACCCTTCTCCCCCATAAGTAACATAATCACTTAACCACCCCGGTGGTTGTCTAATTCGTTGCGGTCTCTCATAAGTAGCTGGAATTGGAGTAACTTCGACCTGTTCTTCCGTTAACGGCGCATTAGAAACGGCCGGCATATATGGGTCGCATAGAACATCCGAATGATTATGATGGCGGTAAGTAATTGAATTCTGTTTATTACCCTCACCATTTAAAGTAACAAAAAATTTAAGTTTGATTTGATTTACGTGCCTGTGCAAAATGCTTCCATCATGCAATTTAACTTTGTAAGAAACGGGCTCGCTAACTTAAGGGATTATCGGAGGAATCAATTTAACGCCTCTACTATAATTCTTAATGAAGCCGGTGTCGTTAACGTTAAATGTTCGTAGGTTAGGTGACTCTAAAGCACCGTCAAGAGATTCTACCCTTTTAAGTTGCAACTCCCAAGACAAATCTGGATTTAGTTTATCCAACACAATTTGTAAGTTCCTGCCCATAAAAATCTCGCTACGACTGCGGCCAGTGGTTGAACTAAGAGTGATGTGCTTGTATAATAAAAATTTAGCTAATTTAAATTTCCAATCTCCAGTAAAGTTTTTTTAAGAAAATTTTTAGTTGTTTTAACCATTTTTTCTGCCGTTCCTTTTCCTTGTGGTCGATGTGAAGCGGTTATCACTAAACGAATTTCAAGAATTTTTCCAAATTGTTTAAACCGTTTGCTAGTAAATGCAGTTCCATTGCCGGATATCATTGTATCTGGCAACCCGTGAGTAGCGATCAACCCATACAATGTTGATGTGACTGTTTCAGTAGAAGTATTTCTAACAATTCGAACTTCAAGCCATTTAGAAAATGAATCTACCACTATTACAAAAACTTTTCAAATAATGGCCCGCAAAATCCAAATGTATCCTCGACCATGGTTTATTTGTAGTTTCCCAAGGAAATACTGGGCAAGCTGGAGGTGAGCGTGCATTTATTTGACACTTTCTGCAACTTTTAACAACCTTTTCTATATCAACACCAATTTCTGGCCACCAAACGTACCTTCTTGCTATTGCTTTCATCTTGACGATGCCGGGATGACACGCATGCAGTACTTCAAGAATTCTTACGGTAGCTACCTTTGGAATTACCACGCAAGATCCGCGGAGAATACAACCATTATGTGACCATAATTCGTTCCTGCAGGCATAAAAACCGTGAACTCTTCCGATACCTATCCTTCAGGCCATCCTTTCATAATCCAGTTTAACACACGTGCCAGAATGGGATCCTTAGCCGTTAGCGAAGAAATTTACTTAGCATCTAAAGGCGGATCGTCCAGCGATTCCAATAATAGAACTTCTTTTGGGTTTTCAATATTTTGTTCTGTGAAAGACAAAAGCAGTCTAGTTAACTCATCTGCATTAGAAATTTGTCTGCTAGGTTTGTAGTTAATTTGGTAATTATAACTACTTAGCGTAATTATCCAACGTTGCATTCTATTTAGACTTGGCTTCTCCGGAGCAAAAAAACCCAAAAGTGGTTTGTGGTCCGTAACAATTGTGAATTTCCTGCCATACAAGTTACTAGGAATTTTTTTAATTCCTGCAATAATATCCCTTTTCTGTAGAATTCATTGTTCTAGAATAAAATGCAATTGGAACTTCCACCGTTTGGTAAAACGTGGCTAAGAAAAGCTCCAACGCCATATTGAAAAGCATCGTAAGTAATTGTATTTGGTTGAATTGGATCGTAGTGTATCATCCCGCATTTGAAGTAATTAGTTTTTTTACATTCTTAAAAACTTTGTCATCGATAGCAGTCGAAACCTAATCGCTTGACCAATCCAGCAGCCTATGTAAAGGTTCAGTAGTTGTGGCTTTGCCTTTTAGAAAAATGTGATAAAACTTAAGCATGCCCAAAAGTGCTTGCCACTCCGCTTTATCTTTGGCAACTGATGCATCACGTATAGCCTTGCACTTTTTTTCGGTTGGGTAGATGCCTACAGATTCAACACGAAACCTAAGGTATGTAACAGACAATGACCCAAGAATACATTTTTCTTTATGCATTTTTAGGCCGCTACCTTTGAAAATTGTAAAACTCGTATAATGCGATTTGCAAATTCTTCTTCATTCTGAGAGATGAGAACATCGTCAAAAAATGGCACAGCGCTTTTGACATTCCGCAAAAGCTTTTCCATAAATTCTGGGAATATTCCAGGAGCCACCGAAATGCCAAATTGTAGACGCGTAACAGCGCACGCTTCCTTATGAGTAGTAATCGACTGGGCAATTGCAGACTCTTCATCAACCACTAGTTTTTGATAAGCGTAGGATAAATAAATTTTTCCAACCACCTTTCCACCAACCAAACTAGATAATAATTCGCTCACAGAAGGAATAGGATATGGATGCTTGGACAATGCTTTGTTAAGAGTACTTTTATAATCTCCGCATATTCTGATTTTGTTTGATTCTTTCTTATGTCTACTACATTTGGAGTATCCCACTTTGAGTACGTAACTGGAACAAGAACACCTTGTTTAACTAGTCGATCAAGTTCCTTTTCAACAAGTGAATTTAGAGCAAACGATACTGGCCTTAAAATTTGGATCTATCCCGAGTGATATAAGAACTTTGCTAAAAGTACTTATGCCTTCAGAAAAAACGTCCGCAAATTTATCAAATAACGACGCAAATTTTTGGTTTGTATTTCGGTCATTTGTAATACTAGCAGCATTAGTCTTAGTGCTATTCCACGCAACTTCCCACTTTCACTTATGATTAGCTTGATACCCAATGCATTAAACCATTTTGGTCCTAGCAAATTTTTTAGATCGTCAGCAACGATTACAATTGCTAATGTTTCACTCGTATTCCCATGATTAACTTTAACATTACACCCCCCAAGCAGTGCAAAAGGTCTATAAGATTAAGTTTCGAACAATCTAGTTTAGGATAAAGGTTCCTAAAACATCTTTCCGACAGTAGTGTTTCTGCTGAACCAGTGTCAACTTCAAACAAACACGGTTGACCATCAATTAAAACTTCCATTGTATAAGGAGCAATACAAGAATCTGAAGTATTATTTATTTATTGTTTAAATTCTTCTTCCCTACTATTCTCAGTACCCGATATTACATTTGTAGAAGGTGCATGGCTCTTGTTTGAAAACAAACTTTTGCAATCTGACCTTTTTATAACAGGCAACACACCTAGAATATCGGAGTTTGCATTTTGAACGCGAATGATTTCGACCGCAGCTGTAACACTGCTGCACTGCATCAACCTTATTCCTATTTTTTATAGAAAAACACGAATCTGTAGTACTACTGCGATCAGCCTTTATTTCAACTATATTCTTCAAGGGAGTTTCGGTAGCAATTGCAACTTTGTAAGCAACTTTTAAAGTCAGATTTGTTTCAGCAAGTAGACGACGCTGTAAAGATTCACTTCCTACGCCACAAACGATGCGGTCTCGTATGGCTTCATCTAAGAAATTACCAAGAAATTCGCAATATCGGCCATCGATCGCAATTCTTTAACAAAAGCAGCAATTGATTCGTTCGGTTTTTGAACGCTTTTATAAAACTTATAGCGCTGAACTATTGCAGAAGGTTTCGGAGAAAAATGATTAGTCAGTTTTATAATTATTTCTTCATAAGAATGTTCCGTTTTCAGGACACCTAGTAACATAAAAATCCTGGTTAACTATTGCATGAACACAAATATAACAGGTGTATTGTAAAGTTACAATTTATTATTCATTTGCGTAATTACAGTAACCTTTTACGTTTGGTGAAATTCTAAACTATCATATACTTTAGATTTATAATTAGTCCAGGTAAACAAACTGACATTGAAAATCTTTATCTAAACAGCTCATTTGTTTCAATTTTCAGTTTTATCGAATAGTTTAAAGTACAAATATCTCGATATCACACATTTAGAACAATAAAGCTACATGCTATTATTCTTTTACTATTATAGATATCCAGTTTCTTTTTATTAAATTTTAAACGTTAAATTATCAGTTAGACGTGAATTCAAAGGGTAGCGTCATGTGCTTATCATGCTACGTTGAAATGGTAGCTTTAGTTTAATAAAGTGTGAAAGTTGCTATTGATTTTTGATTTTCAGTCGTAGACACACAATGCTTATTCTAAAATCCGTAATAACGGAGAAAAAACAATAGTAGCACTTCTGCACTGCATTGTCAGTACACTTTCTCTGGAAGCACTGTAGGATTCAATAAACATATTTCAACCTCAGAATTTGTTTATTCATAATTTGTAGCGTTTGTCAGTCAATATTACTTCAAAAGGTTTCACGTATATAGTGCAGTCTAAAATATGTTTCGGGTAAATTCAGCGTTACGTTATAGATTTTAATTTGCCCTGTAGGGGCGGGGACCACAACAATTTAAAGGTGGTACAGCTAACTACAGTTGAGCGGGGTAGGTTCCTATGAAAGAAATAATAATATATAATAGAAAAATTCAAAATAAAAATAACAATGAAATGTCTGAAATTAAAAAAAACTACGTTACAATATTCACTTACTCTGAAAGGCTGTTTTCTGCCATTATTCAAGTGAAGACAAACCGTCTCGTCTCAGCAATCGCTTTCAATTTTATTCCTATGCGGAGACCGCTATTTTGCATAAACCTCTTTTACTTCTGATTACCTAAGTTCATTACATTATACTTTATCTTTCTCTAAAATATCTGAAAAAGAAGAACATTAAGTTTTGTTATATAAAACAAAACTTTTAAAATAAAATGCTTCTCGCAAATACGACTCCCATCAACGGGCTAGCTGGATAACCTTTTACAACTAACTAATTTTCCCTAGTTCTTAAATAAATTCAAATAAAATTTAACCTCTATCGACAATAAATAAATTGCAATATAAATACAACTTTACTTTCATTTAAAAACCCAATTTCTGAACCACTCGGGTATTACTAAAAATGCTATTATTATCATTATTCCTTAAAATTTTCAACTTTATGTTCACTTTATAAGTGGGACTATACTACGTAAAAACCTACCGTAAAGATGATTATTAACGTCTTCATTAAGCATGAAAAAATATTTTATTTCAACTTCATGCTCTAAGATACCTAAAATTAAACAAGTTCTAGTATGAGCACTTCAGTAGCCCATACCTATTCAAATAGTTCATGAAAACAATAGTGCTAGCATAATTCCCACTTCCTATAAACGATACCATCTACAATACGCATCTCAATTTGAAACTAGCTTACGGCTTAACCATTTAAAGAGGTATGTTTACTCACAGTTGATTCAACATTGTCCAAATAAGAAAATACAGAACACTAATGTGTCGTATCACTTCTAGGTCATAAATTCGCATAAAACGCAAACATATTTCCATTTATGGACGCCTGAACTGCCAAGTTTCAGCCCTTTCATTAATTTTGTTCTTTCTATTTCACCGACACACAAGTAAAATCCTCTGCATTTGTTTTCTTTTCAAATGCTGCACCCGAAAGAACCATATTGGCCAGGAAACGAGTTTGTGTACCTGGAAATTTTGAATTTTGCTGAATGCTTGCTATTCTAAACTAGGTAAGGAATCTTTAACGTGCGTGACAACATTCACACACGGGACCTACATTTTACCTCTCTTCCGAACAAGAACGTATTTTTGTAAAAAATGCATGCCTGAAATTTTTCGAGCGGTTCATGTCAGGATTCAAACCCGAGACCATGGGCTTAGAAGTCACACTCCAACCAACCAAGCTACGCAGTAAAATCTACAAAATATGTGGAAGGGTTTATTTGCCTTACTGCAAATCAAAGCCCACCGCCGGCCACACACGCAACACCTTTAACCACGTGACTAACATCTTGTGGTTATATTTCGGCTTCTACTGTAAGGGTCCATGTTAGTTATTACATTCTCTATTCCCTTCTACAAAAGCCTATTAATTGCGGTTAGCATCTGTTGATATAACGTAGTAATTTCAATCTACGCTGGAAAAAGCTTATTGTAATGGTAGCTATTTAAAAGTCATATTTTGTATGTAGTTTGTATTACGTTGTAATGCGATATTCTTTTAATGCCCTTGGTAGTTGGCGCGGACGATATGTACATTGCAAATTATTTTTTCATGTGAAACTCATATGGCGAGTTTCGTAATATTAGGATATGTTTTCATTCGCAGTCTTAATTTAAGAAATTCTCCTAGATTACTATGACTACAACGTATTTAAAACGCATATCTGCAAATACTCCTCCATCAGATATGCGCCCTTAGGAACCAACGTTTAAATATAGGATTTCACAGCTTCATAGTAGTATATTTGAAAAGTCGCTGCCACTACTTCCTGCTCGGTGAATCGTTATGCACTTGCAGTCCATAACACCCACGCATCTAAAATAATCTCAGATACTGTTGAAGCCACATTCTACTGTTTCCCTTGATCTTCTTTGAGAATTAAACCATTCATAGTTGTTAAAATCGTCTATATTTACGTTTCGATCTATGACGTAGAATCGCTGTCAAAATAATCTATTTATAGAGAGAAGTAGCACGCAAACTAAAACGTTAAAAAACAGCAACACCATGCTAAACACCGTCATAAATTTATGAAACAGAACTACAGTATTGCCCGAAATAAACAGTACTGAAACTAAGTTGGCGGTGTTTTTATGCGTGCGCTGTCACACTCAAGTTAGCTAGTATAGACCTGTCAAGTAAACCTCAAACAAGTAATTAGTAGGGCCTAATTGTTAAAAATGGTGTTAAGTACAGAGGAGAAAGTGTTTCTGGTAGAGCATTATTTTCGTTCATACGGAATCGGCCGACGTAATGGTGCAAGTTTGCTATACGTGTCTGATCAATTCACACAAAGGTTTAATAAACGTTCTCCAAGTAATGCTGTAATTTTGAAGGTTATTGAAAAGTTTAGAAATACAGGTAGTGTATTGTGCCAACGAAAAGGAAACTCGGGGCGTCCCAGGACAGTTAACAACAACAATAACCATGAACGTGTTTTTGAGCAAATCTTAGAAAATCCGAAAGTCAGCCAGGCAAGGACAGCGTTACAACTTGATTTAAAAGAACTTCCTTTCAAAGAATCCTGAAGGAGCTGGGTACATTTTCGTATGTGATTCACGTACATCAACAACTACATCCTCGGAATTATCGCAGTAGAGTGGAATATTGCGCCAGAATTCTCGCGTTACAGTATGAAAATCCTGAATTTTTGAAAAATGTTTGGTTTTCAGACGAAGCACATTTTCACTTGTCAGGCTATGTGAATCGTCGCACAAATCGATTTCTGGGCTTTGCCAGACCCGATGAGGTTCAAGAGGTTCCTTTACATAGTGAAAAAGTGAGTGTCTGGTGTGCTGTTTCCGGACACGGAATCATTGGTCCGTACTTTATCGAAGAGAATGGTAGGCAAGTCACACTTAATCAACAGAGGTACAGACAAATTTTAACACGATTTATCCCTGATCTACGTCAATTCTGTCGTGCACGTAACTTGGCATTTCGAAACCAATTTTTTCAGCCGGACGGGGCAACTTGCGATACTGCTGCCGCAATTCGTCAATTTCTTCAAGAACATTTTCCAAGCAAATTCATATCACGATTTACTGACTTCCTTATCCTTCACATTCTCCAGACCTCACACCTCCAGACGCATACATTTGGGGCATGGCTAAAAATGCCGTTTTCAAACGGGCACCACAAACCATCGATGAATTAAAGGATGCCGTTAGAGTCTTCTTCGCAGCCCTGAGACAACCCTTATTCAATAACATGACCAGAAACTTAGAACATCGTTATGAAGTCTGTCTCGAACGAGGAGGTGCACATTTAGAACATATAATAAAGTGTCAATAATATGTATTTTTTAAATATACAAAACAATTACAATTTCAGTACTGTTTATTTCGGGCAATACTGTATTAACGACGCAGAAAAAGTAATTCTATCAAAGGCTTGAACTTTGCAGTAACATTACATTTGATTTTTTTCCAATGCTCCACCCGAAGGTACTACATTGGCCAGGAAGCGAGTTTTTTTTTACCTGGAAAATTTGGAATTTTGCCGAACCCTTGCTGTTCCAAGCACGTTAGGGATTTTTAACGTGCGTGACACTCACACACGGGACCTCCATTTTACCTCTCATCCGAACGAGGGTGTATTTTTGTGAAAAATGCTCGCCTAACATTTTTCAAGCGGACCGTATCGGGATTCGAACCCGGGACCTTGGGCGTAGTAGTCACACACATACCACTACGTCACGGAGCCGCCACTTTGCAGTAACACCAAAATCAATACCAACATTTGAAATAATCAGCAGTATTGAGAAACGAGCGAACCATCTCGAAGAAGATCAAGCAAACGAATTTAGAGTACGATGCTAAATCGAAATAGAAAAGAATCACAAAATAAAACCAAACGTAAGTGGTGGCGAAATAAAAGCAATTCGCAATCTAAAAAACGATAACTCAATTATAATTCTACCTGCTGACTACTTTAGAAACGGACGCAACAAAATCAATTAAAAATAAAATATACAAAACGCTGTATAAATTTAAAAATGAATACGAAAACCAAGAAAGAAGAAAACTGGACCTGCTCACAGTAAACCACCCCACCTTTACGGTCTACCAAAAATTCATAAAAACACTCCTTTGAGACTTATCGTAAGCTGTATAGATCCACCATGCCATAATTTAACAAAATTTCTTGTAAGCATTATAAATACATTAGCAGGCAAAACGATTTTTTTTATAAGAAACAACCAACACCTTTTAGAAAAATTATCAAACATCAAAATTGATAATACACACACAATGGTAAGTTTTGATGTGGTAATTTCTTCACAAATGTCCCAGTAAACAAAACGCTTAATATTATAAAAAACAAACTACAAAAGAATGACAACCTTAAAGAAAGAACAGAACTAAGTATATCATCGGTCGTGGAATTACTTGATGTATGCGCCAATACCATATATTTTCCAATAAATGACCAATTCTACAAACAGAGCTTCGAAATGGCGATGGAAAGTCCACTATCGCCAATCTTTAGTAACATATTCATGAAGGAATTCGAAAAAGATGCAATATTCACACAAGAATTGAAAATACTAATCTGGTGGATAGATAGTGTCTATGCTATTTGACCTTATAATACATAGCTAATTAAAAACTTTATAGATTCAATTAAAAATTAGAACCAGCTACTAAATTTATGTATGAACTAGAGCAACATAGAAAACTTCCATTTTCAGTTATTGTAGTTAGCAAAAACGATACAACAATTAATACATCAGTATACAGAAAACCAACGCACTCAAACAGATACTTAAATTCGATTCAAACCACCCACACTGTGTCAAACAAGGAATTATCAAAACCATGTATGACAGAGCAGAATCAATATCATCAAACGAAGAAATTTTAAAGAAAGAGAAAAACCTAGTCAAATGTACGCTAATAAAAATCAAGTATCCTAAAAGAATAATAGAAAAAGAAATGAATAAAGTCCCAAAAAGTAAAAAAGAAAAAAACAGAATCAACGATACGCATCAAAAAATGCTCTCAATACCATACATAAAAGGATTCTTCATAAAAATTCAAAGAATAGGAAACAAATTCAAAATCAAAACAGTATTTAGAACATTTAGAACATAAATCATATATAGAAAATAGAAAATTTCAAAATCCATGATTTTTCAACATGCATGGGACTTCAGTCATAAAATAGAATGGAAGGACGTAAAAATTATTGACAAAGAAGAAAACCACCAAAAACGCAACATCAGAGAAGCTGCTTATATAATCCTACATAAAAATAACTGCGTATAAAACGAATCCGTGACTTTCGGTAAACAATGGATTTCACTATTAAAGGAAATAACAAATGAAAATTAAATGACTTCAATATCTATGTAGCATTGCTAGTTTTTCCTGGGTTTTCTTTAAAATAATAACATGAAATACAGCCTACATACATGATTTATATGTGTACAAACAATAACTAATTACATAACAATAAGTATATTAACAAACCCCGTAAAACGGCATTGGTATCTGACAAATGTAAACTCGCCATAGGGTTATCTCAGATCCATATACAATCTTCGTTGAACATTCCTGGTATCTGGTAAGTGTAAATCCACCTTAGGGCCGCCTCAGAACCATACAAAGTATTCGTAAAACAACATTGGTATCTATTCATTGTAATTGATGATTCCATTCTTGTATGCAATTTGGCTTTAGAAACATCACTTTCATATTAATCGTCGCATTGTAATTATTAAATTACAGTATGCTTACTACATACTTCAAATACTATCTTCGCATAGCAACAGCCCGCGGTTTCTATTAAAATAACATTTTGCGATCTACTCCAAGAATCGAATCTTCTTTAATTAATAAACCCTTTTTTTATATACTCTAAATTATCTATATCCAGAAGTTACTAGAAAAGTGTGGAATATAGTGAAGCAAGGTTCCTCCAAAAAACTAATTAGCGTCTAAAATTGCGGCGTTTATTACCTTCTTATCTGGTAGTGATAAATAAATGGATTTATAGTATGCAATTTTTTCGAATGAAAGCATCCCAAAAACCAACATCAAGTTCTATGTATTTATATCGTTCGTAATAAAAACAAAACACCAGCTGACCTATAACCTGCAACATTAAACAAATATATATATATATATATATATATATATATATATATATAATATAGTTTAGAGATAATGACCTTTTATAAATACGATGATATATTATTAATGGGTTTGAGGTCAGCTGTAGGAAAGTAAACTCTTTTTTAAGGCCTAAATTTTCGAATTTTATTTAAATTCTTGATCACAGGCTTTCTAAAATTTTACAATTAACTAGGCTAACATATAAATGAATTGATAGTAACTTACAAGACGAGGTTAAACATTAAATTAACATGAAAATTACATCGAAATCTATTTTAACTAATTTTTGCTTCAATTTGTTATAAGAAAATTGTATAACTTGTATAAAATAAAATAAAATGTCAAATTTTGAAACCTTTCAGTTTCACTTTTTAATTATTTGAAGATTTAAAACAGAATGCCTATGTGTGCATGTATGCATGTGTGTATGTGTTTGTGTGTGTATGAGTGTGGGTGCGTGTACATGTTATATTTATGTGAGTGTCTATGAATATTTTAGAACTAGAAAAAGATACACAAAAAAGACTATTTCTGGAAATGTATCATATATTTCGCCAAAAAAATCGTATAAATAAAAAAACAGATATTGGTGGTCTAAGTTCGATTTACACATACATACTTAGTCTTCAGAAGTAACATATACCTAATGCAATAATTGATATTGTAGTGATTAGCATTACATACATACACATCCTATCACATTCACACATACACGTACTAACAAACAAACAGATTAATATACATAATCACAAATATTCATAGACACTCACATAAATATAACATGTACACGCACCCACACTCATACACACACAAACACATACACACATGCATACATGCACACATAGGCATTCTGTTTTTAAATCTTCAAATAATTAAAAAAAGTGAAACTGAAAGGTTTCAAAATTTGACATTTTTATTTTTATACAAGTTATACAATTTTCTTATAACAAATTGAAGCAAAAATTAGTTAAAATAGATTTCGATGTAATTTTCATGTTAATTTAATGTTTAACCTCGTCTTGTAAGTTACTATCAATTCATTTATATGTTAGCCTAGTTAATTGTAAAATTTTAGAAAGCCTGTGATCAAGAATTTAAATAAAATTCGAAAATTTAGGCCTTAAAAAAGAGTTTACTTTCCTACAGCTGACCTCAAACCCATTAATAATATATCATCGTATTTATAAAAGGTCATTATCTCTAAACTATATTATATAAGATATGGGATTTTATCAGTCCATCTCAACGAAATATGGAGCTGAATGTACTTACCTCCTGAAACGCTGGGCTATTATAAATACCAAGTTAACATCTATTGAAAATCGAAAAATATTTTTGCTGCAATGTAGAAAAATGGATATTCTTCCACATCATATACTGAATGCTTCCAGAAATGTGTATAATTTGTTTAAGTATAATAATTATGAAAATTCTCCTAAAATAAAAAGATTCATGAATAGGTTATCCAAAAAAGTATTAAATCTAGAAATAGAATATACCCACCAATCCATAAATAACTTATACAAAGAATTATACAATGTTAAACATACTGTTGCTAATATAATTCCTAATCACATATTCAACGAATATAATCACAGACAAGAAGTTTTATATAATAAAAAGTTTCATAAAGTCAAACTTGTCAACCTAAAAAAGTTTGACAAGCTTTCAAATTTAAATAAGATTGAATTCCTTCAGACTTCAAGTTGGTTTAAAAATATTAGCACAGTAGATATACCAAATCACATACAGACATTTCTTGCATTAGGTCCAAAATTTAGTATACAACCTTCAATTAATAGCACTATCCTCATAAAATTAATAGCTGATTTAGAAAACATAATTTTAGACACTAAAGAAGAAGATAGAAACCTAAAACGAACTTACATAACTAATATTGTAACAAACTTTTATCATCAAAATTCAAAAATGAAATCAAAATTCTTACACGACTATCATCAATGCAAAAAATTTCTGAGAGAACAGGAAGATTTACTAATAGTTAATGCTGATAAAGGTAATGTAACTGTTGCTATATCAAAAATTAGTTATTTAGAAAAAATGTCAGACTTACTAAAAGATAATACAGTATACAAAGAAATTAAAACAGACCCAACAGCAAAACTTCAAAAACAAACATTAGACCTTATAAAGCAATTAAAAAATAAAAAAATGATTAACGATTTAGAAGCAAAATCATTAAACAATTATAGTAGCACAATCCCTAAACTTTATGGTTTACCTAAGATACATAAAGCTGATTGTCCATACCGTCCTATTGTTGCCACAAATAATGCTGCCACTGAAAAACTTTCGAAATTCGTTTCTGAAATTTTAACAAAATCCGTCCGTAAAAACGATTTTAATATAAAAGATTCTTTTGAATTTTCTGAACAAATAAATAATTTTCGTTTACCAAAAAATTATGTTTTAATCAGTTTAGACGTTATTTCCTTTTACAAATATATCTAAAATTTAGTTATCAATAACATTAATAAAATTTGGACTGAAATTGAACCAAATTGTAAGCTATCAAAAACAATGTTTTACTAACAATTGAATTTTTATTTGACAATTGTTATTTTTCCTTCAACAATAAATTTTATCTGCAAATTTTTGGATGTCCGATGGGATCAAATCTCAGTCCCATTATTGCTCAAATAGTTATGGACGAACTGTTGAATTCAGTTATTCCTCAACTTCCATTTAATCCTCCATTTATTAAAAAAATTTGTTGATGATATAGTGACAGCTATTCCCAAAGATAAAATAGATGAAACTCTTAACATTTTTAATAAATACAATACCCACATTCAATTTACAATAGAAACGGAATCAAATAACTCTGTACCATTCCTAGACACTTTATTAATTAGAAATGATAAAAATGAAATTATTTTAGATTGGTATCAGAAGCCTACACATTCAAACAGATACTTAAATTATTATTCTTATCATCCATTTAAAACAAAATTAAATTTTATTTTGGGATTAAAAGATCGAATAAAAAAGATATCTCATCCCTCTTTTCATAATAAAAACATGAAACATCTTTCAAATATTCTAAAAAATAATAACTATCCTATACACCTGATAACAAAATTATTATATAACACAAAAAAATACAATAATATAAACAATAACGATGGTGATATAGATAATAATAATACAACTAACGAAAATAACAAAACTATACAGCTATACAAAACACTACCAAATATAGATGACCACCTAACTTATAAATTAATTAAAGTATTTAAAAATTACAATTTCAAATACGCTAAAAAAACATTTTAACATTAAGAAGCATTTTTTCAAAATTTAAAGATAAGACACTAGATTTATTTCAAAGAAACCTTGTATACCAAATTAATTGTATAGATTGTAGTAATCCTTATATTGGGCAAACGTCACAAACTTTAAAACAACGTATAACCCAACACAAAAGTGACATTAGAATCAAACCAAATTCCTGTGCTTTATCAAGACACTCAATTGATTTAGATCACAAAATTGATTTTGAACATCCTAAAATTTTAGAACTAGAAAAGATACACAAAAAGACTATTTCTGGAAATGTATCATATATTTCGCCAAAACAAATTGTATAAATAAAAACAGATATTGGTGGTCTAAGTTCGATTTACACATACATACTTAGTCTTCAGAAGTAACATATACCTAATGCAATAATTGATATTGTAGTGATTAGCATTACATACATACACATCCTATCACATTCACACATATACGTACTAACAAACAAACAGATTAATATACATAATCACAAATATTCATAGACACTCACATAAATATAACATGTACACGCACCCACACTCATACACACACAAACACATACACACATGCACACATAGGCATTCTGTTTTTAAATCTTCAAATAATTAAAAAGTGAAACTGAAAGGTTTCAAAATTTGACATTTTATTTTTATTTTTATACAAGTTATACAATTTTCTTATAACAAATTGAAGCAAAATTTAGTTAAAATAGATTTCGATGTAATTTTCATGTTAATTTAATGTTTAACCTCGTCTTGTAAGTTACTATCAATTCATTTATATGTTAGCCTAGTTAATTGTAAAATTTTAGAAAGCCTGTGATCAAGAATTTAAATAAAATTTAAAAATTTAGGCCTTAAAAAAGAGTTTACTTTCCTACAGCTGACCTCAAACCCATTAATAATATATCATCGTATATATATATATATATATATATATATATATATATATATATATATTTGTTTAATGTTGCAGGTTATAGGTCAGCTGGTGTTTTTTTTAGACCAGGGTAGAAAATTAATGAACGGCATCAAATAATTTTAATCACCGTGTATAAGGACGCTTTCTATAAAAAGAAGCAGAATTAAAATGCTCAACGTGTATTTAATTTAATTGTTCCAAAAACAAATAGAAATTACGTGCAAAATTTATATTAATTAATTCAATTTTTAAGTAATGGGTATTAAACAAAGTGTACAAATAATAAATTAATATTTAGTGCGTATTCGCTAAAAATTAAGGGTAGAAATCAATGCCATTCATTATTATTTTAGTTGGAGTTAATTAAACCATTATTAATAATATAATAAGCATAAAAGCCTGTGAAAATCCAAGGTTAAAATACCATGAAATAAAAGCTCTGAGAATTATATTAAAACGTTAATTAGGAGCACACACCTGCGTATTTTTAAAAGTCAATTTCAGTTTAATTTGTTTGGATAAACATGAAAATTCTGCGTATATTGGAAACGGTCGGATAAACCGTAGCTTATATTAACGGGAAGGCTAGATACGGGGTTATTTAACTCAAATAAGAATACACGTGGACTGAAATAACCGATTGTAAAGAGTATCGATTTGCACCACTAGGAGCAAGTTAGAAAAAGACAAATAAAATGCGCAAGGCAGAGACACAGATAATAAAAGGCGTGATTTGAGCAACGTCACGAGGAAATGATTGGTTGAAATAAGTTGCAGATATGAGAGGTGTAAACGTAACGATTTCTATACAAAATTAATTAGTGTTCTCGGACGTGTTTGCGAGCCGTGTGAAAGTTCTTAGATTTTCAACTGGCGCGTGTGCAAATTTTGTAGAACCGCGTGCCGGACTGTCGAAAAAGGAACAGAGTATGCGAAATTCTGGAAATTGTCCATTGCGGGACAAAACCAACGCACGGGCGGGCTATTATATAAACCCGGACTTTAAACAGTTTCGCTCTCTTAGATTTTCGATTTTGATTCAATATTTTAAACAGTTTGCTCTTATATTTTGGTGATTATTGAATACTTTAAAACAGTTTGCTCTTTACGTGCTACGATACAAGTTATTAAGCATTAGTGCACTTAGAAAAGAAGATACAAGGTAATAAAGTCTAGTTATATTTGCGAGTATTACTGTACCAAATATCCAAATTTGTAACGATAAATGAATAAACAAAAGTAGGCAGTTTTGGGGTATAGCGTGAAAGAAGTATGAATTTCTTTGCTATTTTTCGGGGGTGTTAATAATTAAATGTTATTCGTAATCGTGATTGGATCCACAAAACAAGATTTTGATATACTTAGATGAGTCCTGAGAAGCCCTGAAACAATTTTAGATGAATGGTGGTGTAGAAAATTTTAAAAGCGTTCAGAATCAAAAGCCGTAAACATAACCCAGTTGGAATGGTGTGATTAACAAAGGACGATATACATTGGAGCCACGAGTGCATTAACCTTCAGGTAACTTATGCTTTGTTGTTCGATTTTTGATGTTTGGTGTGTGTTGAATAACTTTATAATTTGTTTGCTAAAAAATGGACAGTAGTGAATTTGTACAAACAAATTTTTAATTTTAAGGTGAAATTTTCTTGTTTAAGTAGAAAGGAGTATTTAGCAGTTTATGTTCTTGATTATGATGAAAATTTGGGTCTGTCTTTGAGCTCAATTAGACTAACCTCTTTGATAAACGTAAAGGGGTGGGAGATGCTCCCTTTGTACTCAGACTCAGGTCTGCAAATATTGTTAAATTAATTAGTAGGCATCCTACAAGGACTTAATTCTGGATGCAAATTAAAATGATGACAAATATAATCTTGAAATTTTATGATACTGAAATTTATGCTACAATTTAATTTTGAAATTTTAATGTATTATGAATATTGATGTAAATAGAGTTAACGTTGATGTTTGTGGTAGGAATGTGTTTGTTTTTTATGAATGAGGATGAAAGTTTTAACTAGGTGAGCAGCCGAGGCGGAAAGAGTAAAGAGGCGATTATCAGAAGAGAGTCAACAGGGCGAGAATCACGGCAAATCTGGGTGCCAAATTTGAGAGGTTGGAATATTTTTTCTCTCTGGTGAGGCTTTTGTAGGATACACAGCAAAATATATATATATATATATATATATATATATATATATATATATAAGAAATAAAAATATCAACTTATCCATATATATATATATATATATATATATATATATATATTGGATAAGTTGATATTTTATTTCTTGGGATATTTTTTGTTCGGTTCCTTATTAAATATTCATTTGCTGGTTTCTGACGTTTCGATTTAATTAAAATCTTTTTCAAAGAGCTAAAAGTATAAAGATAATAACAGTTTACAAATTAAGAAGTATTAGGCATACACAGCTTGAATTGAAAATATTTGACATTGACAGTGACATAAAAATAAATGTGTAAATAAGGTAACTTGTAGAAACTGTATAAGTATTAGGTTTGTTAATTATGGATGTAATGTTTTGATTGTGTGGGGTATATAGTATGGTGCGGTGTGTTGATTTAAATATATTTTGAAATATAGAGGTAGATTAGTAAATTGGTTTTATGGATGGTTGTCTATTTTGGTGATGTTATATAGTTGTGAGTACACTGTACTGAGGTTATTGATGTCCTGTTTGTTGTTGATGCAATTATTGTCTTGTATTATGTGATAAGATTCTAAAAATAATCGTCCTTTGTGGTTATTGTCTTCTGTTAATATGGTGATTTCATTGAAATTGGCTGTATGTTTGGTAGAATGTAGATGAGATGCAAGAGCACAATGAGTTTTTCCAATTTAGCATCGCTACGATGTTGGGTAATTCTATTTTCTAACCATTGTGAAGTCTGTCCTATGTATGTTTTTTTGCAACTGCATGTGATTTTGTAAACTAGGTTGCTGTGTAGAAGTGGATTAGTGGAGTCTTTTAATTTTGTGAATAAATTTCAAATCGATTTTTTGTATGTGTAAGCTATACAGATGTTAGGTTTTTTTAATATTTTAGAAATTAGTGGTGTTAAATTTTTGATGTATGGTAATTGTTTGTATTTTGTGTTGGCAATTTCGTTTTGTTGAATAGGAGTTTTTATTGTGTTTGTATATAAAAGTTTGTTTAATAGTGATTTTGGATAGTCATTGTTATGAAGTATATTAAAAAGATCTTGTTTATTTTTGTATAAGAATTTTAGTTCACATATATTTTCTATTCTATGTTTTAGGGCAAAAGCAGTGTTTATTTTGTGTTTATATGAGTGATTGGTATGGTAGTTTATGTATCTTTCTGAGTTTGTGGGTTTTTTGTATATATCGAAATTGATTTTGTTATCTGGAGTTCGTATAACGAGGGTGTCTAAAAATGGAATGTTATTGTTGTTTTCTGTTTCATAAGTAAATTGTAGGTTCGGATTGAATGTGTTGAATTGTTGTAATGTTTCATTTATGAAATTATTAGGAATTGAGCATAATATGTCGTCGACAAATTTAACTAGGAATGTCATTTTGAATGGTAATTTGGGTAAAACTGTGTCTAAAAGATGATCCATGGTTACTTGAGCTATTATGGGTAAAAGTGGGGACCCCATTGGGGTTCCAAAGATTTGTAAATAATATTCTGATTAAAAGACAAAATAAGTGTTGTTAAAAATTAGGTTAATAGTGGTTATGAACATTTCTTTGCTTAAATTGCAATTGGATTTAATATTATGCCACTTAGTGTTAATGATGTCTATCAGTAAGTCTATCGGAATGTTAGTAAATAGGGATGTACATCTAAAGATATTAAAATATGATTGTTTGGTAATTGAAAATTTCTATAGGTGTCAACAAATTGAAATGTATCTTTTATGTTGTGATCTTTTAAAGGGCATGATTTTTGTAGAATATCGGATATAAATTTAGCTATTTTGTAAGTAGGAGTATTGATCGATGATATAATTGGTCGTAAGGGAGTATTGTTTTTATGTAATTTTGGAAGTCCGTAGTAATTTCCGGGTATTGAATTATTTATGATTAAAGTTTTTTTGTCTTGATCTGAAATATGTTTTTTTGAATGGAGTAGTTATATGTGGTCATCTACTTTTTTTTGTATACTAAAAGTTGGGTCTTTAAGATTTTTTTGTAAGTATGTTGATCTTCTAGTATTTCTTTTGATTTTGAGATGTAATCTTGTTTTTGTAAAATAACTGTGACTGAACCTTTGTCTGCATTGGTTATTATTATATCTTGATTGTCGATAAGAAATTTATTCACTTTTTTGTACATTTTCATTTCAGAATTGTAAATTTTGTGTGTTGGTTTTGAATGAAATTGGTAATTATGTCAGTTATACGTGAGCGTAAAATATTTTTTGATGTTGGTTAGTATCGGTAATGTCTAATATAGATTCTACGTTTGCAAGTAGGTTACCAAACTTTATGTCATTGACATTGTGTTCAATATTAAATTTTGGTCCTAATGGTAAGAAATTTTTGATATCTTCTGTAATCGTTTTGTTGCTTAAGTTGATTAACCAATTTTTATTGTCTATGAATGGTAGTTTTTTGAATTGATCTTCTGATAAAGACTGACATTTTTTAATATGTATTTTTTTGATTTGCTCGAATTTCTTGTTATACGATTGGTTTTGTTTGTGTTTAAATTCTCTAATGATGTTGAGTGGTAGGGAATTATGTAGAGCTTCTTTTGCGTATGTAATTTTCTTTTTCTAAAAACTTATATTGGTGTGTGTAATTTCGATTTCCAGATTTAAAGTATGTCTTTTTATCTTGTTGATATAATTGTTGACCTTATTGGTTATGTTAGCGTTGTGGCAATCAAGTAGAATTTTTAGATGCTTTATAGCATTGGTTATGTGATTGGGAGATAATACTGATCTTCTGCATTTTTCTAAAAATAAGCTTCTATTTTGTAATTTAGCTAGATTAATATTGCTTTTGGCCTATAGTTTTAAATTTTTACTGCTATTTTCTCCATACTGGTTATGAATGCGTTGATAAAATCCCATTTTTGTTGAATATAGATTATTTTTTGGCGAGCGTAAATATATGGATAAGTTGTTATTTTTATTCCTTGGGATATTTTTCGTTCGGTTTCTTATTAAATATTCATTAGCTGGTTTCTGACGTTTCGATGTATTTAAAATCTTTTTCAAAGAGCTAAAAGTATAAAGATAATAACAGTTTTCAAATTAAAAAGTATTAGGCATACACAGCTTGAATTGAAAATATTTGACATTGACAGTGACATAAAAATAAATGTGTAAATAAGGTAACTTGTAGAAACTGTATAAGTATTAGGTTTGTTAATTATGGATGTAATGTTTTGATTGTGTGGGGTATATAGTATGGTGCGGTGTGTTGATTTAAATATATTTTGAAATGTAGAGGTAAATTAGTAAATTGGTTTTATGGATGGTTGTCTATTTTGGTGACGTTATATAGTTGTGAGTACACTGTACTGAGGTTATTGATGTCCTGTTTGTTGTTGATGCAATTATTGTCTTGTATTATGTGATAAGATTCTAAAATAATCGTCTTTTGTGGTTATTGTTTTCTGTTAATATAAAATATATAAACGCATTAACAATGAATAATTACATTCAAGATTTACTCACTAAATTGAGGTTTAAAATATATGAAATGGCATCAGATATATAAATAAAATAATGTAAAGAAGAGTATAAATATATTCAAAAATCTAGGTAATAAAAATATATATATATATATATATATATATATATATATATATATATATATACATTGTTTAGCAATTTAAACATTACGTCAATGACATGGTAAAAAAGCGGTCAGGAACTGAGTAAATGTAAGTATATTTTCTGCAGTTTTGAAATGCGTCCCCTTAGAACAAGAGATCTGCTATTACCTACAGTTTGCTAAGTACTTTATGATCTTTGGTACTGAATCGTATACATATGCATGGAGGTGCTCACGACCATTAGAAACGCAGGTTTTACAGGTTTTAGAATTACAGAGTAAAATATGGAACAACATTTACTTCTTTAAACGAAATCCATTGGTTGTATCATTTCAGTGGCAAATTTTTCAATTGCATTTCCGTTGAAATTTGGTATAGTCGTAATGAATTTATCTTCTAATGATAATACCGCTTGGCTGTTAAGCTATCTTAAAATATAGTCCAATAAAGAAAAGTTCTAATTTAGAAAAACATCGTTTGGTTTCTGAAGCAGTCATTCATATGGTTACTAAAGTTTGAAGTAAATGTTTTGGATCTAGGAAAACATATTTTAAATTATTGTTAACCAAAAATTGTAAGAGTTCTTTGGATCTTTTAAGATGCATTTATTCATTTGTTGAGTAAATGGTGAAAGTTAAGTTTTGATCACTGTTTTATTAACATAGTATAAGCATCAATCGTGAAATTTAGTCGTCTTCGGAAATTTCTGGAAATTTCTCATATAAAGATAAAAGTACCATTATCAAATGACAACAATGTTTAAAACCGCGTTGTCTTATGCCCAACAATTTTGCTTAATATTGCAGCAGGTGTTGGAGATTTGACAAAAAAGAGTTACCTTTATATTTGCAAAAAAGATGTCCTTGAGGGTTGCTGGGCGAAGCTTGTCCTATTATTAAATTTAGTTGATGAGCATAGCAATATACAAAATGTACATTGAAAAATGCTATTTTAACTTTTGCTTGAATACCCGCTATTCTCCCCTACATAACGTTTACTTCTTTATAACTCCGACCAATCGCCTTTTCCTTTTGAACACCTACTAGAGGTTCATATTATCTAAGGTATTGGTCGAAATGTTGGCATAGTAACCAGATAGAAAAAGATACTTCCAAAATCGTTCACTGTAGACCTCTTTATTTAATGTAATGCAAAATAATAGCAAGATGAAATTGTACAGACACATCGACTATTTCGTCTGCTGCAAAAGCAATAAATGAAGTCGCAGGAATTTCCTTCTCTGTTTCTTGGTAGTAAATTTTAATCATGCAACTTGAATAATTTTGAATATTTTTGGAAGTGACTATACACGAAAGCTTTTTCTAGATATTTGATTAAAGTTCTGCAGTAAAAATATCAGAACGTGGAAATATTCCTAGATTTTCAAAATTTTGCAGCTCATCATATCCCCGCAAACCAAATTCAAAGATTCGGTAAACTTGATACGATCGTTTGTTTTCGATAGCACATACTAATTGTTTGTAACTCGACGTTGTGTATTTTAGTAATTTGCTCAACTTGCACAATCCAGTTGAACCTGAATATTTACAAGGCACTTAATTCATTTCATTTTTGTGGGTTTTTATTCGAACCATTGTTATTCCAGATTGAGTCCTTTTACCATCGCCACCGAAGAAAAGGGAAGTGCAAATTACTTAAAACTCACCTAAAAACATATCTTGGAATATCGCAGATTCTATACTGTGTAATTAAATGAAGAATATATACCACCTTGGATATATAGTTTGTTACCGCGTAAATCAGTGAGGGACAAGTTTTCCGATAGCGTGTTTAAGTAATGCAAGGCATAGATACATTTACTTCTATTTTGACAAGTACACTGATTTCTAGCGTAGGCAAACGTGCATTGAAATAACATTTGTAGATTGTGTGCTGTTTACAATCAAGCTCCAAAGTAGAAGAGATGAAACCTTTCAGTGATCGCTGTATAGACACGTAAAACTATTCTTGTGAATGTCACGTCCAGCTTATAAATGCAAATACAAACGTGCACAATACTTCAACTGAAAGTCTTTAGTAGTAACGAAATATATAGATACATATATTTCAAACAACTATTCTGCTTAAAGCTCGGTATCCCTGTTTTAAATAAAGTTGCTATCACAGTAAGAGAATGTTGTCAATGTGACGAATTAAAATTTTTACTTTAGGCGATTAAAAAAAATTTGCTTCTTTGACTACATAGTACATAGCACTCGAAAAGTATCGTCAATGTTACAGTGTTACTACACTTGTTAAAATTCTCAACTGCAGTTGCAAAAGTGACAAATCGCAATAGAAACAAAATTAATAACCGTCTTTACGATATTATTTCTTAAAACTTAGTGTACATTTTGACTTCAGTTACTTGTAAAATCATGCTATGAACACAAATTTTACTATCTAGTTTCAACTTGTAAATTAAAACACAATCATTTGCTACAATTAGCAATAAGATATTTTAAAATGTTTTTGAGATCTGTGAATGTAAATAAAGCACTTTAGAAGTTATTTTTAACAAGGAAGTGGTATTAAATAGAACAAACAAATTATAAATGATCAATTTTAACCTCATCATAGGCTGTTGTTGAATGGGTTTAAATGGGTGGAAACTGTGAGAACGAAATATTTGTGTCAATTTAACGTTTTTTTACTATAGAATTTCCGGAAAACAATTGATCCATTGATTGTAAGACAGGGCTTAAATAATGTAGTTATGTTTTGAATAATGCGCTATCTCTGTAGATACATTTCTTTTCAAAATTGTTAATCGTTTGTTGGTCGAAGAATGTGTTTTGGCGTTAGACTTTGACATTACGAAGGCTAACAATTATGTCCATAGTTCACAAACCACATTAAGAATACCGAGCAAACATTCATTATACGCAAAACTGAAGTTGAATAATAACAACTTTCTCCAATAAACGATTACAATTTCGAAAACAAATAACGATTGTTGCTTTATAGAAATAGGCAAAAAAGATTTTTTAATTATTGCAAATTATGCCATTTAATGAAAATAATTTACTTATCTATTAAAAGAAATTATTTTCAACTACAAAAATTATTTTTAAAGCAAGAGAATTTTTGTGCAATTATTAATACAATTATTAGGAATTATTAATAAATCAAAACATAACACGAATTATTAATACAAAACGAAAACGATTTCAAAATACTAAAAATAGAACGAAACTAATTTTTACCAATTTATCACCGAAAGCTTATGTACAAAACGCAATATTCAAACGTAACCTTCATCGCACTTCTATAAATTAAACACTTAGTGTATAAATTATATAAACACGTTGCAATTATTATTATCACAAGCTACAACAAAGCGTGCAAATTTACCACGCAAATTCTCATCATTGAATAAAATATCATTCACTTATCGCAACGTTATAAAAAGTTATAATTGGATATTTCAGTACGAATATATCTAATTATAGTGAAACATTTACAATATCACTGAAAAGACTCATTCAAACGTGACATTTTATGATTAAATACTTCACCACGAAGTAATTAATCAATTGTAAAAGACGCGATTTAATTTATCACCGACTGAAAACAATTTATTGTATAAATTATAAAGGAGATTTTGATGCAACTACTGTAACGAAACGGTAGACTGAAAACTTGCAACTATATATTTAGACATTCAAGATGACGAGACAATACAATTACAAAGAAACATCTTATACACTTATCAATTACAACACCTATGGAGACGAGATAAGTAAAGCAGACTTAATTAATCAGCAAGACTGAAATAAAAACGTAATTAAATCTAACTGGCGCAACAAAACGTACAAAGTATAACGCAAATTATTGCAAACCTTTCAGGAAATTAAACCCGTGACGACTGTCATATTCGCAAAGCATAAAAATAAACGAATTCAAGGCTACAGAAATTAACCAGACATTACTAAGCACAAATCGCTCACTTAAATTATAGCACCGTATAACTACGTATAAACTATAAGTACCTCGATTCAGCAAATCACCTAACATTACTCAAACTATAAATAACAAATACCAACCAAACTGAAATAAAATAAACCAAACCGAAATAAATCTCAATTTTTACAAAAATTTGAAATGAATTAAAATCAAAAGTAACTATTAATTATTAGAACAACCCTTAACAATCATGAGTTCAGATATGAAAATTTATCTCGAAAGTATACCCCTACCCCAATTCAATGGAGATCAAGCTTTGCTGGGAAATTTCATTACAGCGTGCAAAATATTTTTGAAAGTCTTTTACAAACCAGGAGATAACGAAACAAATGTATTACTTTTACGCCTGCTAATAAGTAAACTGACCAGACGGGCACTAACGCTAATAGTCAGCCGAGATGATTTAGAACAGTGGGAGGACGTTAAACGCATATTAATTGCATATTTTGGAGAACAAAGAAATATCCACCTAATCAAAATTCGCTCCTCTATAGAACGCACAAATGAACAAACAGCGAAGTAATAACTCAAATTTTAATAACACAAATTTTAATAATCAATTCGAACACTTTCCAAGAGCAACTCAAATTTTATAAAGCCCACATTCACACTAAGATTCAACCAAAATATGAACCAACAAAGACCGGCATTCAGCGCGGACCCTATTAGAAATACATCAATGAATAATAATAATAGCAACAACCCTAATAATTATTATTAACCAACCCCTATGGACACCTCATCTGGTAACACCAGACAAAACACAAAAATATCGCAAATCCGACCCAACCATAACCAAAAAGGCAACTTTATGCCCGAAAAACTATTTCACCAAGAAGTAGAAGGATTTTACAATGACCAGAAGAATTACATTCACCCCACTGCAAACGATGAATCAAACCATTTAGAAAATTACGACGTGACGAACCATGCGAAAACTACGAGGAGAACGACGAAGAAAACGCGTGCCCAAATTCTCAGATTGACCGATTTATAAACGACCAAACCTAATAAATTTAAATAATATTAGTCACCTAATATTACCATACATAGAAATACCCCACGCGGAACTTAAATTGCTAATCGATACCGGATCCTCAAAAACACTATTTAGCCCCCCGAACCGTAAAAAAACAATATTTAGATTTTGTAAAAAGATAACCCCTTAAAATTCAACCAGCCCATCAAACGACCCTACATCAATTTATAGTTAATATTTCAAGAACATTCAATGTAAAAGTGAAACACAAATTTTGCATTTTTGAATTCAACGATAAATACGACGGCTTAATAGGAATGGACCTTCTAAGAAAATTAGGAGTCAACTTTAATATAAAAAGCCGTTTATTAAGAACGAAACACGGACAAATCCCCATTAAATTTCAAAATAGCCAAACCGAGCAAAAATACACGATAGAACCTCGAACAGAGAAAAAAGTAAAAATCCCAGTAAATACAAAATTTAACGTAGGAATCATAAACCACATAACATTTCAACAAGGAGTAGAAACCCCCACTGCATTAGTACAAATAATAGGTAATTATGCCACTACGACAATTCTAAACTCAAATAACTATTCCGTAAAACTATCTCTAACAAACCCTATTAACGCGGAGGAATTAAATTTCAACAAAATGGAAATAGATGAAAATTTAGAAAACGATTACAACTCCGTAGAACACGAGAAACTGTTAAAAGAAAATTTAAGTAACATTCGCTTCAATACTGACATTAACAAAGAAGAAGAGAAAGAAATAAAAAACTTATGTTTTGAATACCGCGATATATTCCATTGTGAAGGAATACCCTTAACCTTTACCAATACAGTTAAACCTAATATAGAACTAACGGATAACATGCCAATTTTTCAAAAGCATACAGATTACAGATTACCTAATGACTGTCAATCAAATGAACAATAATGACATAATAAGATTTTTGTATACTGAGAGCGAACCACCCACGGTAAGTGAAAAATTAAAAATGTTTTTAATTTTTTCGTGCATTATAGTAAACTGTTTCAGTACATTATCTCTCATAGCCGTTCACTTAGGCAGTACTACGGTGTTATTCAAAACAAGAAACTATCATTGTATCGCATTCATCATTATTAGGTCCTCAGTTCTAGAACTGGCTAGACGCGTACCCTCATTGTTTCCTATTCTGAACTAACCTTCACATTTCCCTGAAATTTGCACAGTCTGCATCTATCACCATCTGCATGCGAAAGTCTGATCTTGGTCTACCTCTACCTCTTTGTTTTTCCTATCTCTGCTTGTAATATATCCCGTACTATTTCCCATAAATGCCTTAAAACGTATCCTGTCCTTCTATTTCTCCTATTTTTCTTTTGTTTTCCACATATATCTTTATTCCTTTACTATTTCTATAACTTATTTGTTAATAACTTTCTCTTTCCATGCTACCATCCTCATACATCTAAAGCACAACATTCCAGAAGGCTTCTATCTTTTTTTGTCTGTTTTTTCTACTGCCCCTATTTCATAGACTTTCTATACTGTGATCTACTCATATGCACTGAACAATTTTCTTATTGTTTCTATGTTCGTTGTCTTTGATTATAGCTGCTGTTCTTTCTTGTTTGATGCAGTTCGGTCACCTTCTGTTGTTTTACAGTTATATACCCTATTTTTCCAATATTCAGTGGTATGTGAAGGAGGTAAGCAGTCTTTGGCTGTCAAGTTCCTTCAGTATTTGAACCTATGTCAAATTAATAGTTTTTCCAATATATCCTTTTGCACAATCAACATTAATTGAAAATATTTCACAACGAACACCTGTAGTTGTTTATAATAATCATCAGATTTAAGTGCATTTATTATTTTTCGTCATTAGCTTTTACGTCTTGAAACTGGTTGGATGTGTACCTCAACGTATTTATGTTCTGAGCTAGCCTACACAGTTCTCTGAAATTCCAACAACAGCCTATATACAGCTCGATTCCCCTTGTATTGTTTTCTAATTATATGCCCTATTTCACCGAGATTCAGTAGCATGTGAAAGGGGTTAAGCAGCATGTGGCTGCCAATGATCCCCAACACTTAGACATTTGCCGTATTAATAGTTTTGCAGTATACCCTTTAGCACAATTAACACTAGTTGAGAATATTGCAAGACCAATACCTGTAGTTGTTTATAACAATCATCATGAGGTTTCAGAAGATTAGAATTTGAAGGGGGGAACAATAAACGAGCACTTGGAGGAGACAACACAGGAAAAATAACTTGTAGCAGTTCATTCTATTATGATTTCTCTATAAACGCTTCTCGTGACTTTGCCCCAAGGGTGGCGATGGAGCAACAATTCGGCCCTCACAATGCGAGCGCAATTGTAACGGTTCGAAATTTTTAATTATAATGATGAACATTTTTAAAATAATAGTGCGCGTGAGACACGGCAATTTGAAACTTCAGATGGGCTTAAAACTTTTAATCATACGAGATGGAATAAAAAATTGTTGTGCGGACGGCTAACTTGGCCATTACACCAAAGGAGAATATGAGATGGGCGTGATTGAAATAGTATTTGCTAAACTGAATTAATTTGTATCCGATAACAATATTTAACAAAAGAAATAAATAGTGTCACATATTTTAATCATATAAAAATAATTAGATAAACTAAATATCATTGCTTAATATTTAGATAAGTATCCGATCTAATAATCACGTACAAATTTAACTAAAAACAGTAATTCAAGTAATCTTAAAATAAGTATGAGCGAGCGTTTCAAATATAACAAAGTTTGAACAAAGGTACTACATTTAAGAAAAAATAAGTTGGTAGTAAAAGAATTAATTAATCAACAAAAATCGATTCAGACGGGTACGGAATCTTACAAACTGAAGCGATGGAGGTTTTCAAGGCTCTAAACTTAGCCGTTTGTGGGAAAGGGGTTGTGAAGTCAATCCGTTGTGGGATTCAGCAAAACTAACGCACTCTTAACCTCTGGCGGCTGGCTGCTACACTTAGATTGGTTAGGCCCACGTTCCAGGTAGTTGCTTGCGATGAAAAGCAATGGCAATAGATCTATTTCATACTACGTGACGGGTGAGCTCTAGGCGATTGTCGGCTCAAGGATGCTTAAACGTCAACAATGGTAGTAAGCTCGAGAATACAGTTTGAATAGAAGGTATTTACTGGCTCGATTGTATCTATTGGCTCTAACAAATTTACTGACTCGTAGCAATTTTGTCGACTCTACAGAATTCTGCTTGCTCTACCGAATTTGCTCTGAAATAAATACAAATTATGGTACTTAAATTTTTTACCACTAAATCTCACCATCAACGACTCCCCATTTTACTTGACTCGAAGGTGATATGGAAGTGAGCGGATTATGAATACTACTTACAAAGACAATTCAACCTGGGAAAAATTTTCCCGAACAAATTTTTAATGCCCACTTGGGGTCTGTATGAACCAAGTTCAAAGCTTGAGGTATATTGTAAACAGTAAGGTGTATACACGGACTTTTGAAAGATTATATTGTTATTTACGACTTTACAAACCAGGTTTCAAAGCACCTGAATTGTTCTCTATATGATTGTTAGTACAAGATATTGAACTTAGTCTTACAATTTAACCAAACTAAAAAATAACAAATCACATTTCTCCATATACCAAGGACTTATTAAGAATTTAAATATCTATTTAAATGTGCAAATAAATATACCTGGGGAATTTTTTCATTCTTTGCTATTGCTCTAATATCTCTAAATAGCCAAAAACAATTGTTACAATGTGTGAAGGAGGGGGGCGAGAATGAGAATGAGCTTTAGAAGTCACTAAAACAAGCAAAATCACGGATTAGGATTGACAAACCATATACAAAAGGAAAACCAGCCTTAAAGCTTGCCTTTAGGGTGGTGTGGAAACGGATGCCCCGCTACCTTGTATCTTGGCGATGTATAGTGTGAAAGCGGTGGTTTTACATAAAATATGTATATAACATTTATTAAAGAGCATTTTCTATAATTACCAAAAAAGTCAAAGGACATATAGGAAGCAAACTATTTGAGAAAAATCGATTTATGTGAGGTTTGACGCTAAATAAGTTGAAATGCAAACAAGATGTGGGTGCGGAGTTTTGACATATATTTAGTAACAGAAGTACAAATATAACAAAATTTCTTCTCACTTGGATTTTTTAGCAGATGAATTTTTATGCGAATGAAATATATTTTCATTACTTTTCACTTTATACATAGAGTAAGATATAATAGAAATTAAAGAAGTGAGTGTTGCAGGACGAAAAAAAATCAAATTTTAATATTAGCTGATGAAATAGTACTCGGCCTATAGCGTAATCAATTTGAAAAACGTGTATAGATTCAATTTCGTGTGAAAGCTCCAATACTAAAAAACATAAAAGTGAAACATACATAACGATAATAAAATTCAGCTGCTAAATGTATAAATAGGACACGAAAGATATCCCAACAGAGAAAAATGTCGTTCTATAGGATGACAATTACGAAGGATGAAAGAAATAAAGCGCAGAATTCGCCAGCAAAAAAAGTTTTTTTTTTACAAATTTGGCTACATCAAACTTTAATCTAAACAGAGAAGGAAAGTTGAAGCTTTTGAAATGTGGTACTTGAAAAAATGTTAGAAATTAGCTTATTAAATAGCATAACTGTAAAAGAAGTCTTAAAACAAATTGTTGAAGGACAATCTATTTGGAGAAAAGTAGTAAAGAAAAGGAACCCATTGGTTGGCCATTGCCTACGACATTTAAGATTGGTATTACTGACGGTAGGCTGAGGTGCGAAAATTGCGTACGGAGTTTATGAATAGTTTACACGGATTATAAATAATGTATGTGCTCACATGCACATGTGAGGAATAGACAACAAGCTAATTAATAAATGCAATTAAAATTGAAAGCTGTTGCGCAATCTTTCAAAAAAGCTTCATCTTTTATTGTATTAGTTAGGTTCAGAAGATTTTTAAATCCTGCTAAGAAATTCTTCAGATTTGGTTCTCACGTAAGTTCGGATATTGACATATGACTTGTGGTTTGGGATATGTATTTTTTATGCTTAGCGTGCAGCTGTGCCTACCAATTTGCATTAGAATATTAGCTTATTTTAGAGGGAGCACGATTGCTCGTGGAAGCCGATGCGTCGAAACAAGCAGGCTTGATTACCGGATTTCCTCGAGTGCGGACGGGTTAGTTAGAGTTCCTGCAATCGGCAAAATGATCTCTTCCCCATTACTTCTTTCCTTATCGTACTTCGTCAAAAAGAGAGCTACTGTCAACCAAACAAGGGGACATTTGTACGCCATCTTGAGAAAAAAGACGCGCCTGGATTAAAATAAAAACGGGGTAAGTACTGGCTTGAAAATTTTAAAGGTATTTGACGCTCGTGTACAAATTTGAATACATTTTATATTTCATTTAGTATTTATGACATACAAATTAACGTTACACTAGTGCCTAACATGGGAATCCTTTATGAATTTGAGTGTTTATAAAAAGGAGTTGGCTTTTCACGTTTCTGATTTTCTTAGTTTGCATTACTTATGTAATTTTATGTTTATCTTCCACTTAATATCTAACTAGAAAACAAAAAAATTGTATTAGTTAGGTTCAGTAGATTTTTGAACCCCGCATTATAAGAGTTGCGTGAAAACCACACAAAGATTTGTTTCTCGCGTAAATCCGAATATTGATTAATGATTTGTGGTTTGGGAAACCGTAACGATTACATTACTTATGCTTAACGTGCAGCTGTGTTTAACAATTTGTGTTAGAACATTAACCTATCTTGGAGGGAGGACGATGGCTCGTGGGAACCGATGCGTCTAAACAAGCAGACTTGATTACTGGCTTTCCTCGAGTGCGGACGTGTTAGTTAGAATTCTAACAATCGGTTAAATGTTCCCTTCCCCTTTACCTCTTCCTTTATCTAACTTCGTCGATGGGAGAGCTACCACCAATCAAACAAGGGAACATCTAGACACCAACGTAAGATAAAAGACGCACCCGGATTAAAATAACCACGGGGTAAGTGTTATTTAAAATTTGAAAAGCAATTGACGATCCCGTATAAATTTTAATGTTTTTTATATCTATATTAGCATCTATGTAGTAAACATTAACGTTACAAAATATATACAAATATCTGCTTAAATTACAAAAATTCCACACATTGCGATATCGTGTGTTTACCTTATCGAACTAAAAATGTGAAGTTGAGGAATATTAACATTTATAGATTTGTAGAGTTGTACAACAAGTTGAAATATATAAACAAACAAATAATACAATGTAATCCTTTTAGTATAGTATGAAGTAGTGGGGGCAGTATTCCTTCTCAATTTTTTAACTGTCCTTGTAGTACGGCTTAACCGAGTAAAGTGCTAAGCCGAATAAAAATTGACTTAAAAATGGCAATCCCTTTTATTTCAAATCTCGATTTCCTTACTTGAACCCTATTGTGATTACTATATTCTGCATGTGTTCGCATTAAAAAGCATTTTATTTTTGTAAAGAAACGAGATTGATCATCATGTTCACCTCTGTGGTAAATGATTGCTGGCATTCATAGCACCGGCTCGATCGTTAAATGATTTCCTCAAATATTTCTGGGTTAATTACTAAAGTAAAAACAAACACAGCATGTTAACCCCAAATTCACATTCGTTTACCTAAACAGTACAAATGGAATGTAAATTTGTTTCAAACAAAACAAGATTTAACGAGCGTATCTACAATTGCAACCAACACACATGATGTGTTCTATTGCATGTATATTAATAGTTGATATCCAATTGCCATTACTATTCCATAGATTTACAACCAGTGTCTTATAGCAAGCTTAAACCCGACCGCCTAAAATGTGAAATTTGTTAGATGTGGTATATAAATTTACGTATGAGGATTTATAAATATTTGCTCTAATGCACCCGATGGACCATTGCTTCTTGAGTGCATAAATTCTAAAATCTGCTTGATGGGTGGAGCATATTGGTAGCTAAAGTCTCATTTTTATCTGAGAATGAAGCTATTGCGTGGTACTTAATCGCATAAATAATGCATGCTAGTACTTAAGTGTCTAAATATGTAAATATTACATCATTACTCTGACACAATGTGTGGAATGCAGATAAGCAGAACACACAGCAAATACGCTATAGCACCTTGTAAGGAATTAAGTAAACTGAATATATTATTGCCTGAAAATTTACTTTGTGCGTTAGTGAGATTACCACTGTTATCCAGATAACAATTTTGGGCACTAATTTGCTTTACAGATTATATTTTATATCTTAATATGTGCTGCGGTTTTTAAAAGTTTGTAGTTCATCGCCATGATTTACATATTCTGAGTTTGTGTATTCATTTTGTAATGTCATTTAGTTACAGATATATCTACTTTAGTTTAGAGCTAAGTTATACAGAGGACGTAATTTTATGCAAATTTTCAATAACGAATGAATAATAATTAACTAAAGAAAACTTACCTTATTTATAGAGGCACTTTAAAGTAGCCCTACATCTTGTAATTGTTATAAATCGGATCTTGCTTCTAAGCGTACTATATGGTCTTTGCTAGGGGCGGTGTTGAAACGTACAACAGTTTGGACTACCTTTAAGGTATTAAAGAAGGAAAGAGTAAGGATCCAAGTGGTTACTTCGCTGCATCACGCACTAACTTTCCATACGTTTGTTCACGAAGATGGGTCAAGATGAACTTCTTAATAATCGCGTAATTTCGCACGTAACTTGTCAAAACACCAACAACCGCCAAACGTTCTCATTGGTTGAGACAATGACCGAATATTACTTGGAGCGTGAGACAATGGGCATCTAGCAGACCACACACAATAAACTACCAGTGCATGAGAATTTGACAACCACAATTTTGATGCGTCAACAACTACTTTCATTTTCGAATTGAAAATTCCCTACACCAAATATTAAACTAAGGTTAGTGAGTCCAATGTATCGTAACAATCGCGTCAATGCTTAAAAGGAAAAAATAAAAAAGAAAAAGTTTCTTTGTAGGAGAGCTCTCATGCATGGAAAACTTGCACTTATTAATGTCTGTTGGCGCCACCCGGTTTTTAAACCGTTGTCATCCTTGCAATGCTAGGAAATGGAATTAAATAGTGACCCGATCTACATGTTATATCGTATGAGCGCGCAAGATTCTCGTTTTCCACCACACCAACCACACAAAATTAGTCAGAGGAGACTCAAGAATTCAAAACTAATACTTACATTCACTATAAAGCAAAGTAGAAAATTTGATCTTATTGTTGAGGATAAATGTATAAGCTTTTTTATTAATACATTCAAAGCATTCTCATAAATCAAATAAAATACGTATTGACTCTTAACAAAATATATACAAAAACGTAACAATAGAGACGCTAAGTTAACAAATTAACCAGTACTACTGCATTAACGATAGATAACCTTCTTAATCATATTCTTGCAAATACAGAACTAAACCGCAAGTTATATCTTTTCATTTATTCCACTTTTGATTACAAATACCAAAGTTTGGATCATCCAACATAAGATAAGTTCTCAAAGATTTTTACAAAGAGAAAGATATATCCATTATTTATTTGCTTTGCAGTAACGATCAGATAAGGTAACATCTGAAAGATAATTTCAAAGGGAAAAGTAAATATCTGATCATTAATGGTTTAGAGTATTTTTAGATAAAATCGCATCTTAAAGGTAATTCAGCGAGATAGATAGATACGTGCCCATTTATGGTTTAAAGTATTATTTAAATAAAAGTAAAACCTTCAAAATATTTTCCAGGAAAAAGATAACGATATTAATTGGATAAGTTGAAATCGTCAAGATAATTTCACTGACAAAGAAAAGCAACAAACTACTTGTGATTCGAAATATTAATATACTATATAGTATAATATTATCGAGATATTTTCAGGAAAAAGATAAACTTTAGAAATTAATGGTTTAATCTAATGATACGATAAGATAAGACCTTATGAAAAAAATTCAAAGGAAAGATAACAGATAACAATTGTTTCGGTTCAGAGACCCTATCCTTGGCAATGCAGGCCGCTCCTTCTATAAATACAGATAACTTAAAGGTACTGCTAAGGAAGTAGAATGATCCCGTAGAATTCTAAAAGCAATTTTTTATGTTCTGCAAAAGAAATTCCTTGAAGCGGTACTCGTCCATAAGAATTGCATGAGGAAACAAGTAGAAAATAGGGGTGCCGCCCTTTAACTCCTGTGTCGATTAAGAGTGGATCGACCCGCAGTCTAAATCAATATTAAATTCATTGTAAATGGCTTAAATATTGTCCGCGAGACGGAGGTTCCACATTCACGATCGAAATTGTGAGGTAACAATTTTCTAACTAAGCAGCGACTTAGAAAGTAAAGGAAACAATAAAAGATACAGAAACTATAAAAAAGGGAGATGTGATGTTGGGAGGTTTATAACAATCACGTAGAAGAGAGAAGAAAAAGGCTCGCATTAAGCAAAACCGATAGAAAAACGGTAGATAGCAATGCAAAGACCAAATGATGACGAAATTGATATCAGCATTTGCAACAAAAAATTCACCACATACCTCTAGCTGACAAGGTTCCATAGAAAACTGAAGAAGCATGGTTTGAAATAGAAGAATACTTTGCACATAGCGGTCGTGGCATCTACGAATATCTAGATTAAAGTTTTAATGGCAAATTTATTGGTAGCGGTTACGACGTTTTAACCTTTCTCTTATTGATTTCTTTTTTATGGTGAGGTTTGAAATCAAAAATTTCAGTACTAATTTTCTGATAGACTGGGTTCTTGTTTAGCAGTGAATGGAGATTATTATTCTTATTGTTTTATAAATTTTTATTGTAAGAAAAACGAGAATCAATTTGTCTGAATGAGAGCGGTATTGTTTCAAAATTGATCATTAGGTATTTGAAATAGTAACCCCTATAGTGCCTGCAACCAATTCTGTACACGATATAACCGAACAACATGACGGTTAATTTAGAATGTGCAATAATCTATCAGAGATAAAAACAAATCATTATTCTGGTTGTTAAAGCACGTTTGTTTACCGGTTATATAAATTATAATATCAGCCGATTAATGTTTATGTAGATAAATTAACGGTGCATCTACCTACATAGTTAAATTAGTAAAGTATAGCGCATTTGTCATGTTAAGATAGAAGTTTGTTTTGTTTCGTCGTTCGGTCTGCCTCTGACCTGAACAATTATATAAAAATGTAAGCGAGACGTTTGTATACAAAGATGATCAATAACTCTCGGCGCCACCTCGTCTTTCAGATTGCTTAGATTGAGAGGTAAAAGAGTTTTGCATTTAAGAATTAGTTAGATTAATATAAGTATACTGAAGATGTGATGTGAGTAATCTGTGATACATTTTAGAACAGTCTAGAGGTTTTAAGTATGTATATAAATTGCCGACGTAAATATTGGAGTTGGTTTTGATTGAAGATTACTTTAAAATATGTTCTAGTTTCAAACTGAAAGATGAGATATAAATTACTTTTGGTATAAATTATTGTAATGCTAACATATACTAATAACTAGTTTTTGAATCGTTGATTTATAGTTCTTCGATAATAAGTAGAAGAAGATGATATCGTAGTTTAAGAATCAAGTAATTGTAATGTTAGCCATTACCTAAAAATAAAGCGCTGGGAGAGTTTTGTGCAAATTCCGTTGTAACTGCGAGTCGTTGTAAAAGCTTGTACAATCGGCTTGAAAATAAAAAAACTGTTGTTATTGCAGGTTTTCGTTACAGCGATGTCAGTTGTGGATTTGTAGCCTTTTGAACGATCTCTATTTGTACGCCAGTTATGTATCCCCAATTACATATATATATTGATATATTGAATCTAATAGGAATTATTAGAAATTATTAAGTAAAAGTATAAGTTCAATGCAACATTGTAACACAAGGATAACCCAGAGAGGTTATCGACAGTTCATGTGAACGGACATGCAACTTTGCATCCGTGAGGGCAGTGATACTGCAGGTGGCAGGTCACAGGCGGTCAACAGACCGCAATTACTTAGAATTAAGTTGTTACATTGTATTAAAGTGTACAATTAAAGAGAAATGCAGACATGAGATCTGCAAGTTCTCACAGCCGTGTGAGGGGCAGGTTATTATAAAAGGCCCGGGAGCTCAATGCCCGGCAGTCAGTCTCTAAACTCCATACTTCGTTGTTTGAGCTACTCACCTGTACAATTAAATTATTTTTATTAATGTTATTAAGAACCAGTTATTCCAAATTCAATGTAATTTCTGTTTAACTTAGTAAATAAAAATGTGTTAAAGTTTCAAAGCTTTTTAAAAAACCAGCTCCAAAGGCCCGAACTTTAACTGGCGCAGTCGTAACGGATATCAAAAGGGCACTGAAAATCCAAAAATCGGAAGATTGGTGACCAAAAATTTTAATTCGAAATTTTGGCAGAACCCAAACCAAGTTGGAGGAAGAACAAGCATAGTCTGAATCCAGCAACAAACCAAGTTGGACAAGGAACAAGAATCGTCTAAGGCCAACAAACAAACCAAGGTGGACAAGATACAGAATCGATCGAACCCACCAAAGAAATAGATGAAACTAATGTAAGTTCATTTCCATAAAAAATTTTTTTAAACCAAATTATAATTGATATATGCTAGTATTATAACTATTGATTACTATCGTTTTATGTATTTTATATTATGAATATTTTTGAAAATAGTTCAAAGTGAATTATTTTCAAAACGAGACTATAAAACATTTTATGAAACTTGAATGTTAAAGAAATATTTTTCTTTAAAAACAAATGAAACTTGAATTTTAAAAAAGAGACTTGATTATTTACAAAGAGATTTTCTTAAAACAAATAAGAATTGAATTTAAAAAGAAATCCTTACCATAATTAATAGAACGAACTCAAAATAATCCAAAAATAACGGGCGCACATTCAATAACACCAAAATAAGAAGCGCGATTCAAACCCACGTTTATAAACCGGTAAACTAACGCGAAATTAATTTCAAAGCTAAAGCTAATTCGAACAAGCAGTACAGAACGTTTAATTAAACCATTGACCTCTATAATACTGAATAAATCACAAGAACATTCTGCAATAACTAAAAATACGGTAACTTAAAACCACCTAAGAAAACAAAGCTCGCATCTTTTATACACTTAGAACATCAGAGAAGTGCAATAACTTTCAACTTTCAGCTTAACAACGCAATATCATTATTAAAATCGCTTTCAGAATCCTTGCACAGTACTAAAGAAATAACTTTCAACTTTCAGTATAATTTCAATTTGCATCAGACACGGGATAATAAAATCGACGCAGTTTCTACATTAATACCTACAATCCATAAAAGCGTGTACAATTGCAATAAACTCTAAACGTTTTTCAACTAATTAATCAGCATTATAAAGTGCAGTAAAACGGTCATCATAAGAAGCTTTAATTAAAACGCTGAAAACCTACATTACGGAGAGATTCAATTACCAACAAGCATTATAACACCGAGGTATTTAAAAATAAGACGTAACACTTTAAGCAAGCAGTTAGCAATTACAGAAACAGACGTATCTAATTTCTATTAACACCTGTAAGTGCAATTACCTCAACATAGTATTCAATTTCAACAGTAAAGTACAAAAGTAAGTAACCTCAGGTCATAATTACGCAACTCAGTAAAACCCACGGAAGAGTATTAATTACGAGTGAAATAAAACAACGCTAAACGAGAATAAACTCATCCATTTCAGATTCCTTAAGAAAGATAAATTAAAAGCTGCATAAAAACAATTAATCCAAGACTACGGTAATTAAATTCAACAATATTGAATACAAATCTCGTGAATACATCACCGCATTGTGTAATTAAATATAAATAAACAACGACTACGATTTTTAAAATAACTCGACGCAATATAAACTTAAAATTAATAAATCTAATACTACAAGTACGAAATTAATCTCAAATTCTTACCAAATTTTATCCACCCAATCCAAACTGAAAATTAAGCATTCCTAACTAAAAAATAACGCCGAAAAATAACGAAATAAACATCAACCTTTACCAAAATTTTATTTACCTAATCTAATTGAAAAATTAACAAACCAAAACCGAAGTTAACGTTTCAAATAGCTAAATCAACATCAATTTTTAGAAAACACTAAGTTATCCAATCTAAAAAGGAAAATTTAAAAAACCAAAGCAAAAATAACGTCATAAAAAGGAAAATCATCCCCAATTTTTACAAAATCCAAAATTACTTAATCCAAAAGAAAAACTAATACATCCAAAGCATAATTAACGTTACAAATAGAAAATTAACCCCAATTTTTACAAAATTTGAAATTTCACAACCCAAACGGAAAATTAATAAATCCAAAGCAAAAGTAACAATACAAATAGCGAAATAAAGCTTAATTCAAAAAAAAAAAATTTTTTTTTGAAATTTCCAAAAAATCGAAAACAACCCTTAACCAACATGAGTAACACAGACTTACGTCTCTATTTAGAGACAATTCAGACGTTTGATGGCACGCAGGCCCATCTCTCGAATTTCATTGGAGCATGTGAAATGTTCCTAAAACCTTTACAAACCCGGAGATGACGCAAGAAATTCATTGCTTATACGCTTAGTAATAAGTAAACTAGCCGGAAGGGCACTAACCTTAATCGCCAGTAGGGACGATTTATCGGAATGGGACCAGTTTAAACAGCTACTAATTGCATATTTCGGGGACCAACGTAATATAAAATGCCTGGTACGAGACCTAATAAACCTTAGAATGGAACACAATCAATCCCCTACCAATTCGAATGAAATGCCAAGACGTGAGAAGTTTAATTTTAACAAAATTAAAAATCGAAGAACCCGATCAAAACGTTAGACATTTAAAAACAAAAATGTACGACGAAATGGCACTAGACACATATATAAACGCTTTACCAGAACGACTATCGGATAAAATCAGATTCCAACGACCCCAAAATTTAGAGGAAGCTATGAGCCTAGTAATAGAAGAAGAAAATGTAATGTATTACCGCAACAGACTATACAACCCCAACGCGAATAAAAGTTATTCACCAACAAAAACTATACAAGCTACAAGACAAACAAACCCTCAACAAAAATTCACACCCTTTAACTCACAAACAAATCAACCGCAAAGTAACAACCCAAGTTTTAACAATACCAATTTTAATAATCAATATAAACATTTTTCAAGACCAACATTCAACCCAACTTTTACGAAACCCGCATTCCAACCGAGATTCAATCAAAACCTAAACCAACAAAGACCAGTATTCAACGCAAACCCCAATAGAAATACACCAATGACTAATAATAATAACAACCCTAATAATTATTACAAACCAACACCAATGGACACCTCATCTGGTAACACCAGACAAAACACAAAAATAACACATATCCGACCAAACCCTCATCAGAAACGTAATTTTACATCAGAAGAATTATTCCATCAAGAAATAGAAAAATTTGACACTGACCAGAATAATGACATTGAGACACCTACGAACAATGAAACAAACCATGCAGAAACTTACGAACGTGACGAACAATACGAAACTTACGAGGAGTATGATGAAGAAAACTCGAACTCAAATTTTCAAATGGACCCGACCCGTTCATAGACAACCAAACTTAATAAACTTAAATAACATAAATCACTTAGTATTACCATACATAGAAATACCCCACGCCAAATTCAAACTATTAATCGACACCGGATCATCTAAAACATTAATTAGCCCCAGAACCGTACAAAAACATTATTTGGATTATGTAGAAAGAGAACCATTCAAAATCAAAACAGCTCATCAAACGACACTACACCAATTCGTAGCAAATATACCCTTACCGAGAACATTTAATGTCAAAATGAAACATAAATTTTGTGTATTCGAATTTAACGATAAATATGACGAATTAATCGGAATGGATCTTCTAAGAAAATTAGGAGCCAACATTGACATTAAAAATCGCTTATTAAGGACAAAATACGGAAAAATCCCAATTAAATTTCAAAACACACAAATTGAACAAAAATACACTATAGAACCCCGAACGGAAAGAAGAATAAAAATCCCAGTAAAATCTAACAAAAATTTAGGAATAATAAATCATATGACATTTCAGCAAGGAGTAGAAACCCCAACCGCCTTAGTTCAAATAAAAGATAATTATGCAACCACAACAATATTAAATTCGAACGACTATCCCGTAGAATTATCACTGACAGACCCAATTAACGTAGAAGAACTAAATTTTAACGAAATGGAAATAGACGAAAATTTAGAAAATAATTACAACCCAATAGAACATGACGAAATGTTAAGAGAAAATTTAACTAACATCCGCTTTAATACCGATATCAATCAAGAAGAAAAAAGAGCGATTAAAAACTTATGTTTTGAATACCGAGACATATTCCATTGCGAAGGAATACCATTAACATTCACCAACACAGTAAAACATAATATCGAGTTAACAGACAATAAACCAATCTTTACAAAAGCATATAGACTACCTCATGCAAGCCAAGAAGAAGCTGACAGACAAGTAGCAGACTTATTAGACCAAGACATAATCCAGCACTCCAATTCACCATGGAGCAGCCCGTGTTAATAGTACCTAAGAAATTAGACGCAACCGGAAAGAGAAAGTACAGAATGGTAATAGATTATAGAAAGTTAAATGAAAAACGGTAGATGACAAATATCCACTACCAAATATTACCGAAATTTTAGACAAATTAGGCAAATGCCAATATTTTTCAACATTAGACCTAGCATCAGGATACCATCAGGTAGAGATGGAAGAAAAAGACATATCAAAAACAGCCTTCAGCACACCTAGAGGACATTACGAATACAAACGAATGCCATTTGGATTAAAGAACGCACCCGCTACTTTCCAGAGAGTCATGGACAATATACAACGAGGAATACACAATGAAAAATGCCTTGTATACCTTGACGACATCATAGTTTATTCTACATCATTGGTAGAACACATAGAAAGATTGAAAGATTGAAAGAAGTATTCGAAAGACTTAGACAAGCACATTTTAAAGTACAATTAGACAAAAGTGAATTTTTACAAAAACAAGTATCATTTTTAGGACATGTAATAACACCCCAAGGAGTAATGCCAATTCCAGACAAAACAAATGCAGTTCTAAATTACCCATTACCAAAAACAAACAAAGAAATTAAAGGATTTCTAGGACTTAGTGGTTACTACCGCAAATTCATTAAAGGTTACGCTCAGATAACCAAACCCTGACAAACTGTTTAAAAAGGAAACAAAATTGAACACACCCGGAATTTATTAAAGCCGTAGACAAAATTAAAACATATTAACAAATCACCCTGTATTAGAATACCCAGACTTTACAAAACCATTTATACTGACGACAGACGCATCGAATGTAGCATTAGGCGCAGTATTGAGCCAAGGAAAAGTAGGTAGCGATAAACCCATCAGCTACGCATCCAGAACCCTAAATGAAACCGAACAAAAATATAGCACTATAGAAAAGAATTATTAGCCATAATTTGGGCAACAAAATATTTTAGACCTTACCTATACGGAAGAAAATTTTACATATATACTGACCATAGACCACTAGTATGGTTATGCAAACTGAAAGAACCAAATTCAAAATTACAAAGATGGAGAATCAGACTCGAAGAGTATGATTACGAAATTATATATAAAAGGAATTTATAACAACAACGCAGACGCTTTAAGCCGAATCCAACTCAATGCATTAGAAACGGAATCCATTATAGGAAACGTAGACGATACAGAAATAAGGGAAGATCCAGACGAGATCGACACGATACATTCGACACAAAACGAAGAACCAAAAAACGCGATTAAAATTTTAAACGAAGCAATCGATATGAAACCCAACCAATTTATAATAACCGAAGTTTTAAATAACCCCAATCCAGTAAAATATACAAAAGTAGATAACAAAAAGATATACCAAATTCAAATAACTAAAGATGATAACGAAGAACAAATAATTACAATTTTAAAAGAATACACCCCCGAGAAAAAACGATTTTATTTTTATTTCAATACCGAACATTTATACCAAAGATTTTCAGAATTATACATTAAATTATTCAATAACTCTGGACCTGAACTCATCAGATGTACTAGAAAACTAATAACACTAGACGACCCTGACGAAATAAACGATGTAATTAGAAATCAACACGAAGGAAAAACCAACCATCGTGGAATTAACGAAACAATAAAACAACTTGTAAGACGCTATTATTTTAAAGACATGAAGGACTTGACCACAGATTTCATTAACCAATGCGAACTATGTGACAGAGCAAAATACGATAGGAAACCCCCAAAGATACCCTTAATGTTAACCAAAACACCCGACAAACCATTTCAAAAACTTCATGCCGATACTCTAGTAGTAGAAGCGCAAAACTATCTAACAATTATAGACGCATTCACAAAAATAGGCCAAGCAATACCAATCACATCCAAAAATAGCATTGACGTGACCCAAGGATTTTTACAATATTTCACATTTTACGGAACACCCGAATCAATCACTTTAGACAATGGTAGCGAATTTAAAAACGAGACAATACAAAACACTTTAGAACTTCACAAAATAAAAATTCATTTCATAACGGAAAACCACCCCGAATCAAACGGACTAATTGAACGACTACATTTAACCCTGCTAGAACAAATTCGATTATTAAGAATAAATTATAAAAAGGAACATATAACCAATTTAATGTCATACGCACTAATCGCCTATAATAACACTATTCACTCATCAACAAATTTTACACCCTTAGAATTAACATTAGTACATTTAGATTCACGAAATCCCTATGACATACACTACAACAAAGAAGTATATCAACAATATGCGAAAGATCACAAACAAAAACTAAAAATAACTTATGACAAAGTAAAAGATAAATTAGAGAACGATAAAGAACGTATCACCACAACCCGAAACAAAAATACCGACTCAAATAAATTTTCAATAGGACAAACCGTATATGAAAAAAACTTTCAAAGCAAGCGACATAAAACAGCACCCAGAAATTTAGGACCATTTAAAATTAAGAAAATATCAGATAAAAACATAGCAGTAGTAGACAACGGTAAAATAACGAAATACATTCATTTAAAAAACCTAAGACACCCTGTAATTTCAGATGGACAGTCATCACCCTTACCGTCAACCTCCACCCAGGTAGAACGGACAACCAAGTAATAATAGAAGACATAAATAACAACCCCGGTATACTACCAATTAAATTAGGAAGTATACAAAATACAATATTTACTCAAATAATATCCAACTTTACTTTAATGCAACAAATTTTAGCAACATTAAGAAAACGAAATAATATTTTTAATAGAAATCTAGATAGTAGAAAGTAACAATTATCATTAGTATCATTTAATTGCTTTTCCAACAAAGGTTACTAGCACATACCAAGTAATCATACCCAAAACCAAATTCCTATCCCTAAATGAACTGAGATATGGTTATACAAACGAAAAATGTACTGAAGTAACGCCAAACCAATATTTATGTCAATCGATGACGACAACAACCATTCAAGAAGACAGCCCTTGTGAAGTACAACTATTAAAATTCTCAAATCATTACGAAAACTGTGAAACCAAACAAGTGCAAATAACTAATATGAAAATTCAAAAGTTACAGATAACAAATGGATAGCCATTTTCCAACCAGAAGTAATAGCAACCATCCACTGCAACCAAGATGAAAATAACCAAGCATTACTCGGAAGCAAACTAATTACCCTCAAAGAAGATTGTTATGTGAAATTGAAAGATGAAGTAATCAGAGTTTATCAAGATCCCATAGCAACAAAGAAACTCGCAAACCTACCGGAACTACAATTCAAGATACAACAAGAAGACGAAGAATTAATTAAGAAACCTATGAAGCTAGAGCATCTAGACTTAGACGACCTCAACCACGCCGTGAAATTAGTGGAAAGTTATAAAGAACAATTAAGTGAACTCAAAACGCCAAAGTTACATTATAATAATATAAGTGTTTGGACAATTGTATTGATCATTTTAGTAATTTTTGTAATCATGTATGTATTATACAAAATGTACCTTAGATATAAGAATGAAGGAAACAGTTCTAGATTTAAGGAAACAAAGAGAAAAAAGGAAACAATAAGCATACCATTAGAAACAATGAATTTTAAATGAAATTGAATTATGTATTTTATGTATTTAAAAATTAAGAAAAACCTTAATTTTTCATTTACGGTGGGAGGAGTTATGTATCCCCCAATTACATATATATATATTGATATATTGAATCTAATAGGAATTATTAGAAATTATTAAGTAAAAGTATAAGTTCAATGCAACATTGTAACACAAGGATAACCCAGAGAGGTTATCGACAGTTCATGTGAACGGACATGCAACTTTGCATCCGTGAGGGCAGTGATACTGCAGGTGGCAGGTCACAGGCGGTCAACAGACCGCAATTACTTAGAATTAAGTTGTTACATTGTATTAAAGTGTACAATTAAAGAGAAATGCAGACATGAGATCTGCAAGTTCTCACAGCCGTGTGAGGGGCAGATTATTATAAATGGCCCGGGAGCTCAATGCCCGGCAGTCAGTCTCCAAACTCCATACTTCGTTGTTTGAGCTACTCACCTGTACAATTAAATTATTTTTATTAATGTTATTAAGAACCAGTTATTCCAAATTCCAATGTAATTTCTGTTTAACTTAGTAAATAAAAAATGTGTTAAAGTTTCAAAGCTTTTTAAAAAACCAGCTCCAAAGGCCCGAACTTTAACTCGCCTAGTAAAAGAAAAAAGGAAGTAAGTTGTAAAATTCTATCTTTCTTTGAAGGACTTCAAGGTAAGCGTTGCAGGCAGTTTTACTGAAAATTTTATAATGCTACATACAAGTTTTACAGAAAAACTGAACCACGTCACCGTCAGTCACCGGAAATTGCAGAGAAACAAAACTAAAATGCTGCACGCCTTGCAGCAATACTAGAAAAAAGTAATACTAGTTTAAAAGAAAATTACAGAAACGCACACAGAAACTAAATCAAAACTCTGCAAACTAAGCAAAAAATTAAAAGCAAGTAACGCGGGTTTTTCAGATAACTTACAGGACACCGCCGAAAAACTCACAGGAAAATTATCTTGAAAAGGTATGAACTCCATGCAGATATGAAAGAGCACGGACCGAGATTAGGGAACGAAGAAGTGCCGTTTTGCGAAGCAGACGACGCCTCTGTGCGAGTTTATTTGACGGACGACGTTATCCTACGGGAAAGACATGTTGCTCTGCGGAAAGGTTTTGAACGCGCTACTAAACCAATCAGTGACGAATCCACGAAAAGGGCCTGTTTGTGTGAAATGTTCTGGCCAAAGTGACGTATGTTGTACCAATGACTACGATATCGCGTTGAAAAAATGCAACGGTCGGGTGATATTCTTCGGTCTTCCATATGTCGGGAAGTACCGGTGTTGAGAATAAACCACCAATCACAGCATTCCCCAAACGGGTAAGTCTTTGAAACTTGATCCGACGGTACTCGGAAGCGTCGTTGTCGACGGTGGACAATTAGGAAAGGCTCTAAATTTGATTTTCCAATGCTTCAGCCGAAGGTACTACATTGGCCAGGAAACAAGTTCTTTTTACCTAAAAATTTTGAATTTTGCCGAACCCTTGCTCTTGCAAGGAAGGTAAGGGTGTAACAACACTCACACACGGGACCTCCATTTTACCTCTGATCCGAACAAAGGCGTATTTTTGTGAAAAATGCTCGCCTAACATTTTTCAAGCGGACCGTGAACCTGGGACCTTGGGCATAGTAGTCACACGCATACCAACTACACTACGAAGCCGCCTGATTAGAACAGACCACAGTATTCAAGCAGATAATTGATGCGGGTGATGGCACGGTCAATAAGACAGTAACTGAGAGGACTCCCTTTGGCCAAACTCGAAAAGACCAAGAAAATAATTGGGGATGTGTAGGAGCAAGGAATGATTGACCACTTTGATAGCACTTGGGCATTCTCTGTTGATCCTGTTAAGAAAAAGGATGTGAGGACAAGATTTTCTATGGACTACATGCGATTGAATGACATAACCAAAAAGGATATCTACCCACATCCAAAAATTGACGATACCCTAATTACACTTTCAGGGTCGCGGTATCGCTCAACCTTAGATTTGAAAAGTGGCTACCAGCAGATGGATATGTAACCCTAGGATCGGGAAAAACTTTTTCACTATTCGTACTAGGCAATATCATTTTACAGTCATGCCATTTAACTCTGCATCGCTCCTTCCACGTTCGATCGTTTAATTGATAACACCTTGCATGGGATAAAGTGGAAAACTTGCCTTGTATATTTGAGTAACCTGATCGTGATTGGGAAGTCGTTAGTCGTTTGAGGAACACTTGCGAAATTTAGTAGAAGCTTTTCGAAGACTCATGTAAGCCAATCCAGAGCTGAGTCTAAAGAAGGATCACCTACTAAGCAAAGATGTGAATAACCCAGGACACGTAGTTTCACGCAGTGGAGATTGGTCAAATCCCACGCCAAAAGACAAACATCAGTTACGCAACTTTCTGGACCTGGCGCTTACTATAGAAGATTTGTTTCCGGATTTACGAATATAGCCAAGCGCTTGACCAAGCTGAAAGGAAAGTAGTGATAACGTTTGGGATGAAGATTGCCAGAATACGGTCCAACAACTAAGGCATCTATTCACAGCAACACCAACCTTAAGTTATCTTCTGTCGGAAGCAAATTAATTTTGATTACAGACGCAACTAATGTCGTTAAAGTAAGTGTACTATCCCAAGTGCAAGATGGGGGAAAAACAGAGTCAGTGGTTATTTTAGCAAGGTGTTCTCTAAACCGGAACGGGGATATTGCGTTACAAGACAAGAACTGTTGGCTGTGGTGAAATTCATAAACACTTTTATAAGTATCTCTGCAGGAGAGAATTTCACCCGAAAACCGATCACGCCGCTCTGAAATGGCTGCTACAGTTTAGAAACCCGAAAAACTGTAGGACTGTGACTTCGACGCAGAACACCGTGCTGATATGTCATCGTACTGCGGATGCCCTTTCGAAACGGTCTTGTCCCGAAGATTGCATTACCTGGTTGGACTACCGTGATCAATGACCATTGGCAGCCTCTATGGAAGCGAACGGAGCAGGAGAATGACAACTACCTATATGTCATTCTTGGCTGGAAAGACAGAGGAAAAAGCCCATTTATTTGCACCCTGAAGTCGTACTGGGCACAATTGCATTCCTGAAAGTGAAGAATGAGATTTTGGTGCAAGGAATGGAGATAGATCCGTGAGTACGCTTCGGGTGGTAGTTTTCAAAAGCCGACTGTCAGAGTTCAATGGGACCGCGGGATGACACTTAGGCGTCAAGAAGACTCTGGAGAGAGTCCGAACAAAATTTAATTAGGTAAGCTACAAGGACCCTGTTAAAGAGTGCCGAAAGTGCCAAATGTGGGCACCATTTGGAAATCTTGACACTATAATGATGGAGTTCCTTTGAGACAGTGGTAATTAATATTACCTGTCCATTCACTGATACCGACTCCAGGAATAGGTACACCTTGGTTGCCATGGACTATTTTACGAAGTGATCCGAAGTGTATGCTGTACCAAACCAACGAACTGCAACCGTCGATGATGTGCTGGTAAAGGAACTGTTCTATTACTTAGGAGTTCCTATAACATTACACGCCAATCGGTTTGATCAGGTTCGTGAGAGCACTGGCCAGACACCTGCTTGTGCTGTGCTAGGGCGCGAGATAAGTCTATCTTGTGATCTTGAGTTTGGATAAAAGCCCGGGGATGACGTCGTGGACGAGAGCTACGTCGAAAACCTCAAGCGCAAGATGCACGATACTCACGGTGACATTAGGAAAATATCCAGATAGCAAGAGATCGGCTGAAGGCCAGATATAACATCAGGGTGCAAGAGTGACCGCGTCTGGCTATACAATCCCACACCAATAGGTTGACTGTCGCAAAAGTTACAAATGCATCAGGAGGGTCTGTACGAAATTGTAAAAAGATCAACGACGTGGTGTACCGGATTCGTAAGCTTCCATAAAGAAGAACAATAGTGGTATATGTTAAACGGTTAGCACACTACAATAGTGGCGACGCCGGTAATACCTAAAAACGGCAAGCAGTGAGACGAACAGGCTGTTACACTCGTAAGGAAAAACAAAGGTTTAAACGGAGCTATGATTAGTTCATATCTTTGTACAGTGGCACAGGCAAAGCGAAATTTGGGGTAACGAAAGAGATTCAAGGTGATCTATTCTATGCGCAATCTGAATACTTCCTAGTATATTGCGTAGCGTCGGACCTTACTATGTCCTGAGGATTTGCTCAGGTGTTTAAAAATAAATTTGGTGGTCTGGATCAACTTCGCCGACAACAATTATAGGTTGGAAAGACTATGCGGTTAAAGAACCGATATCGGGGTATTTACTACTTGAAGGTTATGTAACAGCCTAAGATTTTTTTATATAAGCTTTTTGCCTCTCAACGCGATTTATAACGGCTGATGTTAGCTGTGCCAGAGTGAAATTCAACACTCTGTCGTGCACATATCTTTTCTATGCCAGCTAGAAAATGGTAGGGTGCAACACTTTCAAAGCGGTTTATTTAAATGCGAGAAAGAAAACCCTTGTCGTACAACATGCCAGAGAATTTTGTCATGTTGATCTTTTTGTGTTCCTGCCAGATCGATTTTTCTTTGTTTTGATATAGACACTTCGGACAGTTTAATAGATGAAAGATTGTATCATGAAAAACTACAACGATTGTTAAACAAGCATACAAAAAAATTTTTAATGTTTGAACCAAAATTGTTCAGATGATTTACTGAAATTTCATTATTTGTATAATATTCACTAGTAGTATTATAAGTACTTCAAAATAATCAGATTCTACACCGACAACTTCTTGCACAATTACAAAAAGTGTCAGTTTGATAGTTTAAATAATCGGAACGTGAAGCGGGATGATTATTCTGTCAAACGGACACAATTCCTGATTGTACAGGAAGTTTGAGATGTATTTTTTAAAGTATGTATTGCATTTAAATAAATTTGTTTCAAACAAAACAAGATTTAACGAGCGTATCTACAATTGCAACCAACACACATGATGTGTTCTATTGTATATGCATGTATATCAATAGTTGATATCCAATTGCCATTACTATTCCATAGATTTACAGCCAGCGTCTTTTCGCAAGCTTAAACCCGACCGCTTAAAATGTGAAATTTGTTAGATATGGTATATAAATTTACGTATGAGAGTTTATAAATATTTGCTCTAATGCACCCGATGGACCATTGTTTCTTCAGTGCACAAATTCTAAAATCTGCTTGATAGGTGGAAAATACAGGTAGCTAAAGTCTCAGTTTTATCTGAGAATGAAGCTATTGCGTAGTACTTAATCGCATAAATAATGTATGCTAGTACTTAAGTGTCTAAATATGTAAATATTACATCATTATTCTGACACAATGTGTGGAATGCAGATAAGCAGAACACACAGCAAATACGCTATAGCACCTTGTAAGGAATTAAGTAAACTGAATATATTATTGCCTGAAAATTTACATTGTGCGTTAGTGAGATTACCACTGCTACACAGATAACAATTTTGGGCACTTATTTGCTTTAGAGATTATATTTTATATCTTAATATGTGCTGCTGTTTTTAAAAGTTGGTAGTTCATCGCCATGCTTTACATATTCTGAGTTTGTGTATTCACTTTGTAATGTCATTTAGTTACAAATATATATCTACTTCAGTTTAGAGCGTAGTTATACAGAGGGCGTAATTTTATGCAAATTTTCAATAACGAATAAACAATAATTAACTAAAAAAAAACTTACCTTTATTTATAGAAGCACTTTAAAGTAGCCCAACATCTTGTAATCGTTATAAATCGGATCTTGCTTCTAAGCGTACTATATGGTCTTCGTTAAGGGCGGTGCTGAAACGTACAACAGTTTGAACCACCTGTAAGGTATTAGAGAAGGGAAAGGTAAGGTTTCAGGTGGTTACTTTACTGCATCGCGCACTAACTTTCCACTTGTTCCATTTGTTCACAAAGATGGATCAAGATGAACTCCTTACTAATCGCGTAATTTCACACATAACTCGTCAAAACACCTACAACCGCCAAACGTTCTTATTGATCGAGACAATGGCCGAATATTACTTGGAGCGTGAGACAATGGGCATCTAGCAGACCACACACAATAAACTATAACGTTCTTAACCTACCAGTGCATGACAACTTGACAACTACAATTTTGATGCGTCCACAACTACTTTCATTTTCGAATTGAAAAATACCCTACACCAAATACTAAACTAAGGTTTGTGAGTCCAATGTGTCGTAACAATTGCGTCAATGCTTAAAAAGAAAAATAAAAAAGAAAAAGGTTCTTTGTAGGAGAGCTCTCATGAATGGAAAACTTACACTTATTAATGTCTGTTGGCGCCACCCGGTTTTTAAACAGTTGTCATCCTTGCAATGCTAGGAAATGGAATTAAATAGTGACCCGATCTACATGTTATATCGTATGAGCGCGCAAGATTCTCGTTTTCCACCACACCAACCACACAAAATTAGTCAGAGGAGACTCAAGAATTTAAAACTAACTCTTAAATTCACTATACAGCAAAGTAGGAAATTCGATCTTTTTGTTGAAGATAAATGTATAAGCTTTTTTATTAATACATTCAAAGCATTCTAATAAATCAAATAAATTACGTATTGACTCTTAACAAGATATATACAAAAACGTGACAATATAGACGCTAAGCTAACAAATTAACCAGTACTATTGCATTAACGATAGATAACCTTCTTAATCATATTCTTGCAAATACATAACTAAACCGCAAGTTATATCTTTTCATTTATTCCACTTTTGATTACAAATACCAAAGTTTGGATCATCCAACATAAAATAAGTTCTCAAAGATTTTTACAAAGAGAAAGATATATCCATTATTTATTTGCTTTGCAGCAACGATCAGATAAGGTAACATCTGAAAGATAATTTCAAAGGAAAAGTAAATACCTGATCATTTATGGTTTAGAGTATTAATTAGATAAAATCGCATCTTAAAGGTAATTCAGCGAGAAAGATAGATACGTGCCTATTTATGGTTTAAAGTATTATTTAAATAAAAGTAAAACCTACAAGATATTTTCCAAGAAAAAAATAACGATATTAATTGGATAAGGTAAAATCGTCAAGATAATTTCACTGACTAAAAAAAGCAACAAACTACTTGTAATTCGAAATATTAATATACTATATAGTATAATATTATCGAGATATTTTCAGGAAAAAGATAAACTTTAGAAATTAATGGTTTAATCTAACGATACGATAAGATAAAACCTTAGGAAAAAATGTCAAAGGAAAGATAACATATAACAATTGTTTCAGTTCAGAGACCCTATCCTTGGCAATGCAGGCCGCTACTTCTATAAATACAGATAACTTAAAGGTACTGCTAAAGAAGTAGAATGATCCCGTAGAATCCTAAAAGCAATTTTTTTATGTTCTGCAAAAGGAGAAGTTCCTTGAAGCGGTACTCATCCATAAGAATAGCACGAGGAACCAAGTAGAAAATATGGGTGCCGCCCTTTAACTCCTGTGTCGATTAAGAGTGGACCGACCCGCAGTCTAAATCAATATTAAATTTACTGTAAATGGCTTAAATGTTGTCCGCCAGACGGAGGTTTCACATCCACGATTGAAATTGTGAGGTAACAATCTTCTAACTATGCAGCGACTTAGAAAGTAAAGGAAACAATAAAAGATACAGAAACTATAAAAAGGGAGATGGGATGTTTGAAGGTTTATAGCAATCACGTAGAAGAGAGAAGAAAAAGGCTCGCATTAAGCAAAACCAATAGAAAAAGGGTAGATAGCAATGCAAAAACCAAATGATGACGAAATTGATATCAGCATTTGCAACAAAAAAATCACCACATACCTCTAGCTGACAGGGTTTCATAGAAAACTGAAGAAGCATGGTTTGAAATAGAAGAATACTTTGCACATAGCGGTCCTGGCATCTACGAATATCTAGATTAAAGTTTTAATGGCAAATTTATTGGTAGCGGTTACGGCGTCTTAACCTTTCTCTTATTGATTTCTTTTTTATGGTGAGGTTTGAAATCAAAAATTACAGTACTAATTTTCTGATAGACGGGGTTCTTGTTCAGCAGTGAATGGAGATTATTATTCTTATTGTTTTATAGATTTTTATTGTAAGAAAAACGAGAATCAACTTGTCTAAATGAGAGCGGTATTGTTTCAACATTAATCATTAGGAATCAGTTTTACTGAAAATTTTATAATGCTACATACAAGTTTTACAGAAAAACTGAACCACGCCACCGTCAATCACAGGAAATTGCGGAGAAACAGGACTAAAACGCTGCAAGCCTAGCAGCAATACTAGAAAAAAGTAATACTAGTTTTAAAGAAAAATTACAGAAACGCGCAGAGAAACTAAATCGAAACTCTGCAAACTTGGCAAAAAAATTAAAAGCAAGTAACGCGAGTTTTTAGATAACTTACAGGAAACCGCCGAAAATCTCACATGAGAATTATCTTGTAGAGTTCTGAACTCCATGCAGATATGAAAGAGGACGGAATGAATTTAGGGAACGAAGAAGTGCCGTTTTGCGAAGCAGACGACGTCTCTGTGCGAGTTTGTTTTACGGACGACGTTATCCTACGGAAAAGACTTGTTGCTCTCCGGAAAGATTTTGAGCGCGCAACTAAACCATTTAGTGCCAAATCCTTCAAAAAAGGGCTGCTTGTAGGGAAGATTGTGGTCAAAGCGGCGTATGTTGTACCAATGAATACGATATCGCGTTGAAAAAGAGTCCAAAGATCGTGTGATATTCTTCGCTCTTTTTTTATGTCCGGGAGTACCGGTGTTGAGAATATACCACCAATCACAGTGTTACGCAAAGTTATTGGACCCGTTGACGACAGCGTTCTAGCTTCTTAAACAAGAACTGGCAGGACTTTGAAACTTGATCCAATGGTACTCTGACGTGTCGTTGTCGACGGTGGACGCTTAGGAGAGGCCCTACACGAAGATGTAAAAAACTTAGGACAAGTAGTTTCACGCAACGGAAATAGGTCAGATTTGGAAATGATTTATGCGGTACAATAGTGCCCGACGCCAAAAGACAAACATCAGTTACAAGCTCTCTGGACATTGCGCTTACTATAGAAAATTCGTTTCCGGATTTGCGAATATAGTCAAGTGCTTGACCAAGCTGACAAGAAAGGAGTAATAACGTTTGGCATGAAGATTGCCAGAATACGTTCCAACCACGAAGGCATTTATTCACAGCAGCACCGACCTTAAGTTATCTTCTGTCGGAAGGCAAATTAATCTTGAATACAGTTGCAAGTAATGTCGCCAACGGAAATGTACTTTCCCAAGTGCAGGAAAGGAAAACAAAGTCAGTGATTTTTTTAGTAAGGTGCTATCTAATCCAGCATGGGGATATTGCGTTACAAAACAGGACCTCTGCAAGAGAAATTTTCACCCGAAAACCGATCACGCCGCCCAGAAGTGGCTGCTACAGTTTAGAAACCCGAAAGACTGCAAGACTGTGACTTCGACGCAGAACACCGTGCAGTTATAAGTCATCGTAATGCGGGTTTGCTTTCGAAACGGCCTTGCCCCGAAGATTGTATTACTCACAGTTGGAGACAAAGTGTGATCTACCTGGTTGGACTACGGTAATCAATGACCATTGGCAGCCTCTACAGAAGCGAACGAAACAGCAGAATGACAACTACTTAGATGTCATTCTGGGCTGGGTAGAGTATTAGTCCATTAAATAGCACCCTGAAGTCGTACTGGGCACAATTGGATCCTTTAGAGTGAAGACTGGGATTTTGATGCGAAGAATGGAGGTGGATCTGTGAGTACGTTTCGAGTGGTAGTTTCTAAAAGCCGACTTTAAAAGTTTTTAGGACATCTATACAATGAGACCCTAAATGTGATTTTCCAATGCTCTACCCGAAGATACTACATTGGCCAGGAAGCGAGTTTTTTTAACCTGGAAATTTTGAATTTTGCCGAACCTTTGCTGTTTCAAGTAAGGTAGGGATCTTTAACGTGAGAGACAATACTCACACATGGAACCTCTATTTTACCTCTCATCCGAATGAGGGCGTACTTTTTGTAAAAAATGCTCACCTGCCATTTTTCAAGCGGACCGTGTCGGGATTTGAACCCGGGATCTTGGGCGTATTAATCCCAAAAGCAATTTTTTATGTTCTGCAAAAGGAGAAGTTCCTTGAAGCGGTACTCGTCCATAAGAATAGCATGAGGAAACAAGTAGAAAATAGGGGTGCCGCCCTTTAACTCCTGTGTCGATTAAGAGTGGATCGACCCGCAGTCTAAATCAATATTAAATTCATTGTAAATGGCTTAAATATTGTCCGCTAGACGGAGGTTCCACATCCACGATCGAAATTGTGAGGTAACAATCTTCTAACTATGCAGCGACTTAGAAAGTAAAGGAAACAATAAAAGATACAGAAACTATAAAAAAGGGAGATGGGATGTTTGGAGGTTTATAACAATCACGTAGAAGAGGGAAGAAAAAAGCTCGCATTAAGCAAAACCGATAGAAAAACGGTAGATAGCAATGCAAAGACCAAATGATGACGAAATTGATATCAGCATTTGCAACAAAAAATTCACCACATACCTCTAGCTGACAAGGTTCCATAGAAAACTGAAGAAGCATGGTTTGAAATAGAAGAATACTTTGCACATAGCGGTCCTGGCTTCTACGAATATCTAGATTAGAGTTTTAATGGCAAATTTATTGGTAGCGGTTAAGACGTTTTAACCTTTCTCTTATTGATTTCTTTTTTATGGTGAGGTTTGAAATCAAGAAATACAGTACTAATTTTCTGATAGACTTGTTTAGCAGTGAATGGAGATTATTATTCTTATTGTTTTATAAATTTTTATTGTAAGAAAAACGAGAATCAACTTGTCTAAATGAGAGCGGTATTGTTTCAAATGATCATTAGGAATTTGAAATAGTAACCCCTATAGTGCCTGCAACCAATTCTGCACACGATATAACCGAACAATATGACGGTTAATTCAAAATGTGCCATAATCTATCAGAGATAAAAACAAATCATTATTCTGGTTGTTAAAGCACGTTTGTTTAGCGGTTATATAAATTATAATATCAGCCGATTAATGTATATGTAGATAAATTAACGGTGCATCTACCTACATATTTAAATTAGTAAAGTACAGCCCATTTGTCATGTTAAGATAGAAGTTTGTTTTGTTCCGTCGTTCGGTCTGCCTCTGACCTGAACAATTATATAAAAATGTAAGCGAGGCTGAGAGTGAAGACTGGGATTTTGATGCGAAGAATGGAGGTGGATCCGTGAGTAGTCCGTGGTAGTTTCTAAAAGCCGACTGTAAAAGTTTTTAGGACATCTATACAATGAGACCCTACATGTGATTTTCCAATGCTCTACCCGAAGATACTACATTGGCCAGGAAGCGATTTTTTTTTAACCTGGAAATTTTGAATTTTGCCAAACCTTTGCTGTTTCAAGTAAGGTAGGGATCTATAACGTTAGAGACAATACTCACACATGGAACCTCTATTTTACCTCTCATCCGAATGAGGGCGTACTTTTGTAAAAAATGCTCACCTGCCATTTTCAAGCGGACCGTGTCGGGATTTGAACCCGGGACCTTGGGCGTATTAATCACACGCATACCAATTGCGCCACGGAGCCGCTTGCACAATGGGACCGCGGGATGGCACTTGGGCGTCAACAAGAATTTGGAGAGAGTCCGAGCAAACCAATCAGGATAGTTTTGAATTCTTCCCACTAGATCAGATCTTTTCGACTGGCAATTAGGGTTAATGCTCTGGCACTCAATTTGCTTGATATTATTCGAAGAAGTAAAACTTTGCGCTCACTGTCTCTCGGTTTTTAAGGTATTTTAAAGATATCTTGCACGCGGTGATAAATGACTCTAATAGCGCTTGACATCCGTCTTATTGAGGAATGCTTTCAAGTTAGAGTTTCATGTCTAAATTCATTATTGTTAATCTACCTTTCAGTTTAGTTTGTATTGTTTTTCTACAAGGCCCAGGGCCTCGTAACTGGGGTAGAAGTAAAACGTTGCGTTTGCTATCTCCTGGTTCTTAAAAAGATTTTAAAAATATCTTGTACGCGGTGATGAAGTTGCTTGTAATGCTTAACTTCCGTCATATTGATGGATGATTTGAAGATAGAGTTTCAGATCTGGATTCATGGTTGTTAATGGTTTCTTTCAGTTCAGTTTGTATAGTTTTGGTATAAATTGAGAGTTACTTTTTAGTTTGGTTTGTATTAAGTAATTTAAAGAATTGCTATACGTATATTTTATGAATAGTTATAAGTGCTATAATTACAGTAAGAATTTCTGCTTGGTAATTGTCTCAGAAATTACAGTTGCGTTGAAGTGTGTATTTATAACGTTGCAGAGGATACAACTGTTGCGGATTGAGTTTCGGGTTTTTCTGAGTAATAATTTCCTGAAATAACTGTGTTATAATTATACGTTGGGATCATAAAGTTGCTATAATTGTTTTGTTAAATGTTACACTAACAAGTGAATAAAATCCTTCTTTATAATTATACACTTCCGTTAGTTTGTTGCCTTGAAAATGTCTAATTACAAAGTGTCAGGTTTCCTGAATAAATTCTTTTATTAATATTTGCTGTAAAAATTGTACAGATATTTACCTTCTATTTATATATTAAAGCTTCAGACTTTGTTGAATAAATCCTTCCATTTATCGTAATAATAGTAATAGTTGTGCATATAAATGCGTCTTTACAATTCCTTTGTTAAATAAGTTTTCTGAATAAATTCCTTTTAGAAATGATAATATAATAAATTGCGATAATAAAAATTGTACATAAAAATTTTTCTTACTAGCTAGTATCAATATTCAGTTGATGATGGTTTAGGAAAATAAACTCTGGTACTTACAAGCGTTTGTTTGCCAGTTCCATCATTTTCTTTCCTCTTTGCCTCTGAACTCTGTTTATTTTTGCTCTTTTCCTAGTTGGTTCTTTGTCCCAGATTAAGAATAGAAGTCAAAACCACTAGTTTCCTTGATTTTGGATTCTGTTAATGCCCTTCTGGTATCCTACCGCTGTGCCAGATAGGTTTTGGACCTCTTGGAGCGACTTTTTAATAAGCTTTTCCAAAAAACAAATTTATTTTTATAGTGAATTACAATTAAATTTTAAATTTACAAGTTTGTTATATGCAGTAACGTATGAGATCGAAATAATTCTAAGTTGAAATTAACTTTAACTAAATAAAATAAAATTACGGCAAGTAGCTGAACTAGCAATAATATTAAAGCCTAGAAGCTCTAGACTGACTGACCATCTTGGGCTCTCGAAGGTGTTTATGCTGTCCCTGCCTATCACATTGCTTGTGGGAACTGCAGAGCTCATGTCTACTTATTTCTGTATTTAATGCAATGTAACAATCTTAATTCTAATAATTGCTATCTTATAAGCTAGTGTGACTTGCATCTGCAGTATCACGTTACGTCTGGAATACAATGTCTGTTTCCGTTCTCCCTGTCTGGCTTGTTGAACTTTCATTAACCTTTTTATTATGTCCTTCAATTATACATTGTATCTAACTTAAGTTTTAATAATTTAATTTGTTTACGTACATATTCAAATTTGAGGGATATGTAACTCGCTTCTAAATAAGTGTAAGTAGATGGTCACTTTACTTCGGTTATTCATATTTCCTCAAACGAATATAAATAATCATGAAATGGTATTCTTTCGTGGTTTCGACTATATTATCAAAATTGTACAATTTAACCTATATAAGTTGTATGTTCTGATCGGTTGAAATCCTACATAAAAATAATCAACCGTCTATTAGTCAATCGAAGACTAATCAAAAATCGAATTCACATAATGAATCCTACAGTAAAAATTAAGTTTTAAACTTCTCTCTCTTATAATAGAAATGGTTAGATCTTTATGTTATAAAAAGTTATCAACTCTCTAAGGATAGTCAGTGTTTTTTAAATTAATTTTTAAGAATGATATGTAAAAATCTTTGAAATTATTACTTCAGCAGTTAATATAATAAAATTAAATACAAAAGTTACATCAGATGCTACATTAGCAACAATTTATGTACCGGATTTTAAGAATACTAATGCATCGATAACTTTTCTCTTTTGGGTTTAAAAATATCTACTAATGACAAAATAAATCATAGTAGTGTACACAATTATCAAAAATAATTGGACCTTACTACACTTTGCGTTTAAGTCCTCTTAAGAGAAATTAGTTTTTAAGAAAATAACGTCATGTAATTTCTTTTTTATTTAGTAATTCTGCGTATTTGATTAACTACGTTTAGAAGCCGACTTGAAAATTAAGTAAAGATTGCCTTTTTACTACTTGGTAGGTTTCCTCTAATTCAGAAGCGTCTCAGCTCGTACGTCTTATAATTGTTGTGATTATTTTCAGAATTTAGTTAAGAACCAATTTGCGAAAAAATTGAGATACTACACCAAAAGTCAGTACGCGATTATTGAATCATGAAGAATATGCGGTTTTACTATTACTCAAAAATAAGCTAAAAGCATAAATTTTTTTAAACACCGAACAGTTCTCCGCAAATAGAATATCTATATTAAAGAAATAATAAGATGCAATATTCAATTTTTAAGAAAAATAATAAAATCATAACTTTAAAGAAAACGTAAACGCTGCGCTAGAGTATTGAAAAATATACAACCATCACAGTGTATGTGCTACTTGGATACAGAAAGGGACTTTACGCGAGTTATGTATCCCCCAATTGATGTATATATTATAAAATAGAATAATTAGGAATTATTAGAAAGTGTTAAGTATTATTAGTATTACTAGGACAATTTATAAAGTTTATTAACAGTTCATAAGAGCCAATGCAATACTTTGTATCGCAGACGATAGTGACACTGCAGGTGGCGGTCACGGACGGTCAAGATACCGTGATTACTTAGAAATTAAGATTACCACAATGTATTAATGAATAGAGTTAGGAATAAGCAGACATGAGATCTGCAAGTTCCCACAGCCATGTGACGGGGTAGGGACATTATATAAAGCCCGGGAGCTCCGATATCCGGCAGTCAGTCAAAGCATTCAGCTTTAACATTGCAGTTGCTTTAGATACTCACCCTAGTACAACTAACTAATGTAATTTCGACTTAGAGTAATTAAAATTAAGTTGTTGAAATTCCATAAGTAAATTCTGTATTAATCAATAAATTTGTTAAGAAGTTTTGGAATTGTTTTTTAAGAGGCAGCTCCCAAATCCCGAACCTTAACTGACGAAGTCGTACGCATGTCAAAAGATCACTAGAAAACCCAAATTCGAAGAACAGGTGGTCTGGAATTTCAATTCCAAATTTGGCAGAACCCAAACAGAGGTTGCAGGAGAAACAAGAATCGATCAAATCTAACAAACCAAACAGAAACTTAGAGGAGATACAAGAATAAATCGAATCCACAACCGACGTAGACCAGGTAAATACATCGACTAAGTCCATGAAACCAACGAAGCAATTAGCGTTGGTTCATTTCCTTAAACCAATTAATTTTTTTTTACAAATATTTGATATTGCCAGCATTAGAAAATTTTTATTATTTATGTATGTACAAATTTTGACTATTATTGCTATTAATCTGTGCTATTTAATGAAAATAATTGACTTAGGTATTAAGGAAATTATTTTCAAATTTATTTTTTTTTAAAAGAGACTTTTAAAACAAGACAACTAAAAAGACGCATTACATGCGCAAATTAGACACATTATTACGAATTAACTGGCGCAAGAATATTATAGAAAGAAAACGAAAACGAATTTTAAATTACCAATACGAAAATTAACTAACGGACGAAAATACCAAAAATAAAACGTAAATAGATTTACAATTTAATACTTTGTATATAACGCAACTAAATAAAGAACGAATTTTTCAAACGTAACCTTTACCGCATTTCTATAAATTATAGAAACACTTTACAATTATTATTAGAATTAACAAAACGCAATCTATTATTAACTTAAACCATTAAATCATTATTACAAATAAAATCTAAACGCGAGTCTCATTATTGAATAAAAATTCACCCAACGCAACATTATAAAAGGTTTTAATTGGAAACGGATATATCTAATTATAATTACTGAATAATACCACTCAAAAACGTTTATCAAAAACTTTATAAAGCTATTTCAAAACTCATCGCGATATCTAAAATTAACCTTACGAAACTCTATAAATAAACATCCACGCTACTGAAAACACCATCGCAACATTATAAGATGTTATTTCAGTACAAAATTTAATTATAGTAAAACAGTTACTAAAAGATTCATTCCAAAATTAAATGCGCATAGCACCTGTATAAAAGGTGTAATTACATTTATTTAAGCGTGACATTTTATAATTAAAAACTGCAACAATTAACGAAGTAAAACACGCAATCTATTTAAAATATCACAAACTGAAAACTAATAATCTTCAGTAGATTAAAACATTGTAATTAAAACAATTCATTGTATTTTATGCAACATTGAACAAAGCAAATGACCGAAAATTGCAACTTTATATTTAAGGCTCAAGGTAATCAGACAATATAATTACAAAGAAAGTAGTCTATAAATTAGACACACCCACGGAAAGAGATAGGTGTAACAGACAGAATTAAATCAGCAGAAATAAACAAAAATATATTCTTAACAAAATTAAAATAAATTACCACGAAAAATTACTGTCACATCGAAACTTTCAGGAATAAAACCTACAATAAAATTAACATCAGCAAAGTAAAAATAAACGTAATCAAGGCTACAACAAGCAACCAAACATTACCGAGCATAAATCTCATAAATTAATTACAACACCGTACACTTAAGTACAAAGACAAGCAAACTCAATTCTACAAATAATCTAAAACTACTCAGGCTAAAAATAACAAGTAACCTTATGCAATCTATACTGAAAATTAGTAAACCCAACCAGAGAGTAACAATACAAACCACAGAAAAAATCCCAATTTTTGCAAAACTCTGAAATTAATTGAAATCAAAACTAAATATTAATTATTAGAACATCCCTCAGTCATAATCAGTTTGGATATGAAAATTTACCTAGAGACGATACCCAGCATTAATGGAGATCAAGCTCATATTACAAGCTTTATCACCGCGTGTAAAATATTTATGAAAAACTTCTACAAACCCGGAGACAACGATAGCAACGTATTACTGCTACACCTTGATATTAGTAAAGTAATCGGACGGGCACTAACACTAATAGCCAACCGAGAGGATTTAGACCAATGGGGAGATTTTAAACGCATATTGATAGCATATTTTGGCGATCAACGTAACCTAAAATAAACCTTAATAAACCTTAGGATGGAAAATAACCAATCCCCGTACCAATTCGAAATGAAATGCCAAAATATAAGAAGCTTAATCTTAACGAAATTAATAATTGAAAAACCCGACCAAAATATCAGACTTTTCAAAACAAAGATGTATGACGAACTGGCATTAGACACATACCTAAATGCATTACCAGAATTACCAGATTCCAACATCCCCAAAACTTAGAGGAAGCCATAAATATGATAATAGAAGAAGAAAACGTAATGTATTACAGGAACAGATTGTACAACCTCAACGCGAATAAAAGTTATTCAGCAATAAAAACTATTCAAGCGCGAGACAAACGATTCCCCAACAAAAATTCATTCCATTCAATGCACAAACAAACCAACCGCAAATTAATAACCCAAATTCCAATAATACGAATTTTAATAATCCATATAAACAATTTCCAAAACCAACGTTCAATTCAAATTTTACGAAACCTGCATTTCAACCAAGATTCAACCAAAACGTAAAGCAACAAAAATCAACATTCAGCGCAAACCCTATTAGAAATACCCCAATGACAAATAACAATAATAATCCTAGTAACTTTTATAAACCCACACATATGGATACCTCATCTGGTAACACCAGACCAAATATAAAAATAATGCGCACTCGATCAAGTAGTAACCAAAAACGGAACTTTACATCGGAAGAACTATTTCATCAAGAAGTAGAGGAAGTCGATACTGACCAGAATAATTACATTCACCCAAGTACGAACAATGAACCAAACCATTCGCACAATTATGAACGCTAAGAAACATGCGAAACTTATGACGAGGACGACGAAGAAAAGGTGTGCTCAAATTTTCAGATAGACCGGTTTATAAACGAACAAATTTAATAAACTCAAATAATGTAAATCACCCAGTACTACCCTATATAGAAATACCCCATGTCGAATTTTAACTATTAATCGATACCGGATCCTCGAAAATATTAATTAGCCCCCGAACCGTAAAGAAACACTATTTAGATTATGCAGAAACAGAACCATTTAAAATTAAAACAGCCCATCAAACAACCTTACACCAATTCGTAGCTATCATACCCTTATCTAGAACATTCAACGTAAAAATGAAACATAAATTTTGTATTTTCGAATTCAATGACAAATATGACGGTCTAATAGGAATGAACCTTCTAAGAAAATTAGGAGCGAACATTGATATAAAGAACCGTTTATTAAGAACGAAATACAGACGAATCCCCATTAAATTTCAAAATACCCAAGTCGAACAAAAATACATAATAGAACCTCGAACAGAGAAAAAATAAAAATCCCGGTAAATTCAAATAACAAATTAGGAATAATAAATCACATAACTTTTCAACAAGGAGTAGAGACCCCAACCGTACTAGTACAAATAAAAGATAATTATGCCACTACGACGATTTTAAATTCATATGACTACCCCGTAGAACTATCATTAACCAACCAATTAACCTAGAAGAATTAAATTTTAACGAAATAGAGATAGATGGAAATTTAGAAGACAATTACAACCCCGTAGAAAACGACGAAATGTTAAGAGAAAATTTAAGTAACATTCGCTTTAATACCGACATCAACCAAGAAGAGCAGACGAGCAATTAAAAATTTATGCTTTGAATACCGCGACATATTCCATTGTGAAACAATACCCCTAACGTTTACCAATACAGTCAAACATAATATCGAACTAACGGATAACAAACCAATATTTACAAAAGCATACAGATTACCTCAGGCAAGCCAAGAAGAAGCCGATTGACAAGTAGCAGACTTACTAGGCAAAGATATCATACAACACTCTAACTCACCATGGAGCAGCCACGTATTAATAGTACCTAAGAAGTTAGATACACCGAAAACAGCCTTCCGCACACCGAGACGATATTATAAATATAAAAGTATGCAATTTGGATTAAAGAACGCGGGTGCGTTCAACGAGTTATTAACAATATACTACGTGGGATACACAACGAAAAATGTTTTGTGTACCTAGATGACATCATAGTATACTCAACATCATTAGTGGAACACATAGCAAGATTAAGAGAAGTATTTGAAAGACTAAGAAAAGCACATTTCAAAGTACAATTAGATAGGAGCGAATTTTTACAGAAAGAAGTAGCATTCTTAGGACATATCATTACGCTCCAAGATGTCATGCCAAACCCCGATAAAACAAATGCAGTACTAAACTACCCCCTACCAAACACAAACAAAGAAATTAAAGAATTTTTAGGAAGTGCAACAAAGTATTACAAGGACAATTTATAAAGTTTATTAACAGTTTATGAAAGCGGATGCAATACTTTGTATTGCAGACGATAGTGACACTGCAGGTGGCCGTTACAGACGGTCAAGATGCCGTGATTACTTAGAAATTAAGATTACAACAATGAAATTATGAATAGAATTAAGAATAAGATGACGTAAGATCTGCAAGTTCCCACAGCCATGCGAGGGGGTAGGGACATTATAAAAAGCCCAGGAGCTCAAAGATCCGGCAGTCGGTCAAAGTATTCAGCTTTAACATTGCAGTTGCTTAGACTACTCAAGATAGTATAATTAACTAATGTAATTAAAATCAAGTTGTTAAAATTCCATAGTAAGTTCTGTATTAATCAATAAATTTGTTAAGAAGTTTTGGAACTGGTTTTTAAAAAGTCAGCTCCCAAGGCCCGAACCTTAACTCGCGCCGGAACTTTTATAAATATAAAAATTTAGTTCGGGAGTCCAGGAGAGCTTTATGGTAGAAAGAGTTTTTGCATCTGTTCTGTTTAACAAACACAAAATCTCCGCCTCTAAAATCTAAAGAAAAAATAAATTACACACAGAATGTTATTTGAACTTTTTTTGACCCGTGACATTTAAATTAATCATAAAGCTCTACCTAAAGTGATGACAATGGCAGAAACCAGTGGGTGAATATATCCTAATTACGACTAAATTTGAACCTGCTACCGTATGAAAAAATATATAAAAGTAACGTTTCCCTATAAAAAATTTACTACCTAACATAAGAGGGATTAATCTAAGTGCACTTTAGTGAAACTTATTGGGACTAACACTTAAAATAAAACCGGTTTCATTAAAGTTTAAGTAAAGCATAAACCTCAAAGCTGGGCGTTATGAAAACTTCCGCAGTAATTCCCTAACGACTTTTAAAACCTTTAATTACGATTACGATTTATTTAAGGATTCCCTGGATATAATTTTGCTACTTTGCAAGATACAATATAACATTCCACTAACACCATGAGGTATAAAAAAAATTCGTGATTATGCAAAGAATTTTAGAATTTCAATTTCTTGAAGAATTTTATAAAGTACTTGAGGTATTAAAAGAAATTAGAGCACTTATTTCATGCGGAATTTAGTATAAATTGCTGAGATATATTTTCCAGCTGACTGGAGAATACCACTTTGATAAGGAAATTTCAAATGCTACCACGAGTGCTTTGCCTTATTTCATTTTTCATGTCGAATTGTGATTAGAGAATACATTATTTTAATTGCATCATTCGTTCTACGCTTTACAATTTCCAAAAGTCAAGTGCTTTCTAAAATATCGTGTTCAAGGGCGCTTGTCGCATTGTCAGCGTTTTTAAATAAAAACTCTTTCTTCACCCTATTAAAACGAATCGAGGCAGCACTTTTGAAGCCTGTAGTGAAGTATTTTCAAGCAAACCCCTTCTAACTACAGGAAGAGATATGCCGATGTAATGGCTTTTTATCTTGCTGCTGCAGAACTTAAGGATGTATAACAATATGAAAGCCTTTAGGATGTGGGATTGGGAATGTGTCGGTTTTTAGATAGACAATTAGCGTCAATAATCAACTGGATTAAGAGCTTTGTTGGAAATCACATGCTGGTAGTTAAAGTACGTATTATTGTTATTTTTACATTGAGATCGTTCAGTAACTGTGCTGTCAGTGGTAGTTGCGCTTTGAAAACATTTAATATGCAGTTGGTAAATACTTATATAGGTTTTGTGAATATTCGTTGCTAGTTATACAGCAGCGAAAATGTCGATTTGCAGATTCTAACCGTTCTTATGTCCAGTTGTAATAAATGTAATTACTTCTTCCTGCTTCTCAGTTTCACAAAATTGAGTTCTTTAAACCAAACTAAATAATACAAAATTTTGAATTCTGAACGCTAAATTGTCTAATATACGCATATAATGGATTATGCTATTCTTATAAGTTATTACTAACCAATTATAAGAATAAGTGATAATGAAATGGTCTTGCATTTGAATTGGTTATTTGTGAAACCACATATGTTCAGAAGAACTACTTTTAGAAAGATCACAAAAAGTTTTTTTCTACAGACAAAAGTATTTTTTTTTCAAAATACCCACATAAACTGCAAATATAATATAAGTTCATAAGGTTTCTCAAAATATACGAGGCCTTATATTTTTTATATTGTGGCGCCTCTCGGTCTACCAGTGATTACATTAAAACGCAGACAAAGGATTGTATGCACAAACGATGATTGACGAGCCCCCGAAGCGTTACACTTTTTACACAAATTTTGTTTAAAAGGTACAAGACCTTGCATTTAAAACCACAATAGATAAACTCGAGATGTTCTTTAGAATTTTAGTAGAAAATCTGCAGAATATCATTTGCACACCTTGGATTATTGTAGATTTATCTTGAACAATTGGATAGGGCATAAATTAACGTTAAGGGGTTTTGCAAATCAGTTCTAATTACAGCTTCAATTGTGATACTTGAGTGCTACTATAAAGCTTTATGCTGTAGTTTACAGCTTCGAAATATGTGACGTTAATTACTCTACTGTTGACATAATCGCCCAATTTGAAATAAATTAACTATAGTAATTAGTGCTTCATATATAAATTAATTGTAGTGCTTTGCAATTAAGCTACTTAAGAAGATAGAATCGTAGTTTAAGAAGGATATATTAGTACTGTTAGTTAAAGCTCTGAAAGTAAATCATTGTAAGCTTTTTGAAATTTCATAGTACTATGAGTTGCTGAAAATGGATTGTGTAAACATTTTGAAAATAAAGAACTGTTGTTATTGCAAATAGAGTTCTCGATACAATATTTAAGAAAAATAATGAAATAGTTGCTGGGCATGCGCTGTCTCTGTAATGATAGCAAGGATTATCAATGCAAAAGTTGTATAACGTTAGCAAACCGTTTTTCCTTGTTTTAAATTTAAAGAATATTAAAGTATGAATACCAATTCTCAAAACCTAATGCTGACTAGTAGTTGCTATACGACCAATCAAAAAGGTCACAATACAAATACTTTATTTTGCTTGATCTTAAATAAATCGCCTAAACTCTATATATCCACCAACATTTCATCACTAATTGAGATTTTCGTTTCTGGATATGATTTGATAGTTGGAAATGATCATACTCTTGTAGATATGCCTAATGTATATGTTTAGCAAGTCCATTTATAAACCCGTTAATTCTTTATAACCACCAGATAGTACTTTATGTTGTATATATCAGACACTAGCAGATGACAATAAAGTCCAATATTATTCAGTACTGATACACTCCCACCTTTGCGATACTGGTTTTATAAAAATTGGTCGACCACCAGCTGAAAAATCCCAATTTATTTGCCACCATCTACATCCCACTAAAATATAATTTTAAAAGTCATTCTCCGTTAACAGATTACTATGACATTTGGGTACAAGATAGCGATGTGCCTTAACCAATCATCATGTTTACACCTGTCGACAAGTAGACACTGTTTTCTTCATATCCATAACCAAATTGCAACTCTACCAAGTTGTTTGGTTTTTACTGGTAAAAGGTGAAACTGAACTATCGAGTAATTTATAGCCATTGGCACCCCATGGAAATCAAAGACCTTTTTCATAAGTATCATGATAGGCGAATTTCACGGTGATGAGTATCTAAGCTATGCTCCCCAGTATTCCTATGTTTCATTAAAAATATTTGGACGTCGAATGTCGCTATGAACCGATCGCGACAAGCATAAACACTGCTCAACACATTTGGGTGATCAATGTAAAAGACGTTCCACTAGATAGAGCAAAAAAAGTTATATATACTAATGAATACTCGCATTGTGTTTATTTATCAAACACTATAAACGATCTGAGTAAATATTATTCGCATAGTTTGTATAAACACATCTTAGACCTACATGCCTTCAATCTAAGTGGCATATCCTAAAGTACCATGTATCAACAGTAGATAAGCTACCTTCGTACGAGATCAAAAAACCGATTTTCCTCATGTTAAATCCCATAAGGAAGCTCAAGGTCCAAAAAAGCCATTTTTGTCAGATGCAAAAGTAGATAGGTAAAATCACCACAACGCTAACTTTCGGCTACTTTTCCAAGATCGTGGTAACGTCATACTAAAAGTTTAGAACAGTATTACATAGTAGGAGGGAGACAGAGTTTTTGGGACCTCATTTCCTAGAGAATCCCTCATTTCCTCACTCATCCATCACTAACCATTTTTTATCTTTCGAGATAGCATCTTTTGAGATAAATATATCTTACATTTTCATTTTTCGAGATAAATGAGCATCCGCATTTCCTGCCACATGTGGACCAAATAGTTTTCTTTGACTATCCATTTTTCATCTTTCGAGATAAACCTATCTTGTTTAGCATCAATTAATATTAGAATTTTCTCAGCTACTCGAATCTCTAGGAATTTTTTAGATTGCATCATTCTCCAGAGAGCTACCCCAATTGTAACATTTTTTTACCGCTAACATTCTGAACCAAATAGTTTTCTTCGACTAGCCATTTACACCCACGAGATAAATGTACATTGTTTGGTATCAATTAATATTAGATTTTTCTCGGCTACCCAAATCTCTTTAAATTTTTCACATAGCACTATCCCCCAGGGGGCTACCCTCATTCCAAGATATTTTTTTTTCTGGTAGCGATTTTATGATCGTCCGCATAAATTTTTTTAGTCATGCAATACATCAAATTAGTCTAGAATTTATGAAGAATTTGAATCTGCAAACATTTAAAATCTGACCACCCCCTGCAAAGTTATAACCCTTTAAAGTCCTGAAGTTCTAAATTTTGCTCTTTGCTCTATAAGCAAACCTAAGGAATAGTTTTCTTCGAATAGCCATTGCATCTTTCGAGATAAACCTATCTTGTTTGGTATCAATTAATATTAGATTTTTCTCAGCTACCCGAATCTCTAGGAATTTTTTAGATAGCATTATCCCCCCGGGAGCTACCCTCATTTTAAGATTTTTTTACCGGTAGCGATTTCTGGCTGTCCTTATAAACCTTTTAGACATGCGAAACATCAAATTAGTCTAGAATTTTACACAGAATTTGAATATGCAAACAAATATAAAATCCGACCATCCCTTACAAAGTTACACTTATAAGCTTTGAACCTCTAAATTTTTTTTGCTCATCTATGGCATTTGCTTTAACCAAACATCTCCGAAAATCTAAAACCGCGGGAGTTTTAGAAATGAGTCCTTCATAGGCCATAAGTGTTTTATATTTAAAACCGTTTTCAAACGGTGATGTACTGTTTTTTTAGAATATTAAAAAAAACATGACTTTTAAAATTTTAAACAGTTATCAATTCTGGTTTAATATTTTCCTAATTACTAAGCACGTCATAACGTAATTATATACTCTATGCTAGATACGTACTTGAAAAATACATTTCGCATTGCTTTACAATTATGTGAACTACACGTGAAAGCAGTATAGACCTTTCTCCTTATTAATTATATTATTGACTATATGTTTTAGAAATACAAGAAATATATTTCAATGTCGTACATTAGAAATTGATGCACCGTTGCTTGTAGATTATTAATAACACAAGGTACTTTCTAGTACGTCCTCGACTACATATTTAGGGAAATGCAAACTTCATTTTTAAAAGTGTATATTTTCTCCAAACAAATGCGTTAATTACAGAGGAAAGTATGCTAAATGCAAGCCAATTAATAGCAATTTAATACGGCTTACTGACCTACCTTAATTGTTTGTACAAGGAAACAGAATAAAATATATAGAAATATAGCAACTATCTTATATATTTATGCCCTTCATGCGTAGGCTGCTGTACTCCTAGGAATAATGTACCTTTTGTCATCCTCGCCCGACAAACTAATTTTATTAATTAATTGGGTACAAAGTCAGTGTTTACATAGTTTCGTTTAAGACCTCGTACATATTTTCCAGATTACTAGAAGATGTTATAACAGTATTTTTTGTGTTAAAAGAAAATTGGGACACTCCATCGTCGACACTGGTGTTTTTTATGCAATAGCTAGCCATACAGTTGTAAAACGCTGTGCTAACCATTTCTACACCATCTTCGCCAGTAGCGGTTTTTCCAGGTAAAGGAAGCACCGCAAAAGTTGCATTTAAAAACGTTTGCAGGTACCAATTTATTGCAAAACAAAATCCGCACTATAGGACTTTGGTGAAACTTGTAAGCGAACTAACTTATAAACTAAAAAGTTTACTCTTGCGTAGCTGCTTTATGCTCCCTATAGAATGCAAACCGAAGGTTTCCGAAGACAGCCGAACGATATTAAGGATTCAGCGGGGAACTAAATGACGTCATTTTTTGCCAAACTTGCTGCTCGTCCAGTACATTTAGCACCAATGAATGCACCCGGTTCGCATTGTCCATGCTGCGAATGCGGTTAGTAGAAACATCGGAAACGTATTTCATGTTATACGAATCAACAATCGCATCGCGTGCATATTAAAAATCCAAAAGGGTGGTAGCACGCGCACACAAATTGGCTACTAGTCGCGCAGTAGAAGATGCAGTGCTACTATAAACAAAAACTTAATAAAACACTTTAAACCTTTACTAAAGGAATACCAAACTTGTTGTCTACAGAATACTTACTAATAAAGCAATTTAATTTTAAATAACTTCTACGTCATATTTTAGGAAATGGCAGGCTTGAATATTTTCCTTGGAAACAATCGAAGATTTCCGAAGACACTCGAAGAGTGCACAAACGCGATCACTAAACCAATTAGCATTAATACCGCGTATTCTGTGCTTTAGTAGGTTGCTCATTTCCTAGAACCAAATCTTCCGCATAGCGATCGGTAGCACGTAATGATTTCTAGAACCGGTAAGTACTCGATATCGCCCAAATAGAGAATTAGATGCTCGATGTCTGTCAACTTCACGTTCTCTCGTAAAAGGTAAAAAAAACTCAGTCAATCATCCATCTAACTTAAACGTCGACCCGCTCCCGTTCTGATAATTTCTATACATTTTTCAAACGACAATGGGCTCAGAAAAAAGGGAACGTAGGTACAGAGGGTATAATGATAGGAGGCAAATTGTACAGGATGACGAAGGAAACAGGCAAGTCGATGAGGACAATGGGAATAGAGATGTACGTAATCAGGAGGTGCGATATCGACTCTGAATTTAGTGGACACAGAAGCTGTTGCCACCGTTTTTCAGCAGGAACTTGAAAGTGATTTAATTTCAGACTCCGAAGAAGTAGAGGTAGTGCAGATGTCTTTGTGATGCGTAAATGTAGAGATAAATAGTGTAAAAATTAAAACACTGGTCGATTCAGGAAGTCAGCTTAATTGTATAGCGTAAAAGGTATTTAAAGATGTATGTAGCAGGGAGTCAAAGATACCCACTTTTCCTGTAAGTGGTATCACGGTCAGCGGGGCGATAGGAACAAAAGTGACAAAGGTTAAGGTGCAGGCATTGTGAGTGTAAAATTTGAGAATTTTCAGTGTGAAGTACAATTTATTATTATTCCAGGTTTAGCGAGGGAAATGATTTTAGGTTGCAAATGGTTAGAGGAGTTTAAGGTAAAAATAGATTTTGGGATGCACGAAATTATTGTGTTGCATGAAAATAATTCCTTTAAATTAAATTTTGAAGAGGAGATGTCAGGTAATCTATGTAACATTCAGTGTTTTTCGGAAGTGGAACTATCTGTGAATGGTCAGAAACAGTTACACAAAAAATATTTATACTTGAGTCATAGAGAGGAGACCGTCGTGGAAAAAGTAAGTTCTTTTAACGGAAACGGAAAAGAAGGGGTTGTTGGTAGTATTAAATCGTCACGCAAAGGTATTTTCTGATCAACCAGGATTGATTAAGGGATACGAACATGTCATCGAGATCAAGGACGAAAGCCGTTTTGTGTAAAAGCTTATCCAATACCTTTAGCGTACAAAGAAGCGGCGCGGAGCAAATCAGAAAAATGCGAGAATGGGGGTTATTGAACTTGCACGTACCAAGTACAGTAGTTACTAGTACTAATAAAAACGGATAAGAGTGTTTGAATTTATATGGATGCAAACAAGTTTCAGGGAAATGTGTAGGTTGGTTCAGACTAGGAAACAATGAGAGTACGCGTCCAACCAGTTCTAGGACTGAAGACCTAATGATGATGATGATGAATCTACTCAATAAAGGGTCGCCAGATCATAAAGGAATAATTAGGTTGGCTAGAAGTAAGTTGATGAGTATGGCAAAAAAGCGCAGAGTTACATGTTAGGACTCATCCAAAATCGTCAGCCGAAGAAACAGTAATAAAAAAGTTTTCTTGCTTTATGAGTCACACGAATCGCGGGACCTAACTTATGTGAGGTTAAGCACGAAAGATGGGGTGTTGCAGGTATACACAATATTTACAATTTGAAGAAATTTGTTCCTCATTGGGAGGGTCCTCGGGGATAGCAGAGTAATTTCCAATTTTGACATTATTGTTAAGATTTTCTTTGGTTGAATTTTCATCCTACTCTTCTCCCAAACCCGAATCTTAAGGGGGGTAATGCATTCGCTCATTTTTATTTATACAATTTATGCGTAATAATTGCGACAGTATTTGCAATTATTAGGTCATTACATTAGAATTTGTGTTCAATTTGAACTAATGAGTTAGGTTAAGGGTATTTTTTATTACTAATGGCGTTGATTAATCTTCAGTTAATGGTACGTTTTGTGAACATTGAGTGACAGTAGGTTTAGTTTATTCATAACAACTCGTAAAAGTACAGGTTTAAACAGATAAGAGGGGGAACGCGTTAGTAAGGGTGTTCAGGTAGGTGGCTTTGTGTAATGGGTCGGAAATGAAAGAAGAAAGGGTCAATCGAGTAGTAACTGTGTGGAGCGTTGCATATCGGTGCTCAGATTGCCACGAGAATTATTTAATTTGTTCAAGTTTCATGTAATTTATCTAACTCCCAGCCGAATAAAAGGGATAATTTAATTTATTAAAAGTGCTATCGTATCTCAGAAGTACTCATACTAGAGTTATAATTTTAATAGTACAAGTAGGATAAGGGTTTCTGATGGCTATACGCGTGATACCTCAGTTATAATTATTACAATTTACATTAATAATTGTTGAAATGAATCCTATATACAGTTGAACGATAGCTTTTAAGTTATGTTTTGTGTTTCGTTGCGGTTGTTATGGTCGAATAACCCCAAGGTCATAGGTAGATAAATTGGATTTCATTCTGTAAGTGTTCTACGGATGCCATTCAAGTTTATACCGGTAACCTGCGATACAACTGGCAATGAAGGTGCTGCTCCGTGGCATAGTGGTGTGTATGTTACTACTACCCCCAAGGTCCCGGGTTCGAATCCTGACACGGTCCGCTTGAAAAATGTTAGGCAAGAATTTTTTACACAAATACACACTCGTTCAGATGAGAGGTAAAATGGCGGTCCCGTGCGTGAGTGTTGTCACGCACGTTAAAGATCCGTATCTTGCTTGGAGCATCAAGGGTTTGACAAAATTCCAAATTTTCTAGGTTCGGGTGGAGCATTGGAAAATTACATGTAAGGTCAAAGAGGGAACATCCCGTGTGCACGTGATTCGCCGGTGGTAACATTACTCGGAAAATACAACTGTGAGTACTTTCTTCATTTATTTCAAATAAGTATTAAGTAACGGCGCCAGAAAGTTCAATTTGGTTAAGATACTTAGCGAATAGTTAATAATAAATCAAATTTAGGATTAGGGTAGTACCATTTTATTGATGGGTATTAAAAATGTTTAAATATTTAGGGTTTTATAGCAATAGAATGGTCAAGTTTGTTATCTAATTTTGTCTTGATTGCAGTAAAGGGCTTCCTCTCCGGTTGAAAGTTATCTGGGCGGCACAGCGATTAAAAAGTTGAGTTCCTTATGAGTTGCGTGCAGAGTGCCGAGCTCATACCAGCTAATAAATAGTTTCTTTCACGCAATTATAAAGTGGATTTCCTGGAGACTATATATGTATATTTTATTAATTAGTAATAGCCTTTTTGATAGTCAATTTTAAAAGTTGTTTGATAATTTAGAAACCATGAAAATAAATCCTTTAATTACTCCCTGTATGTTTGTTGTGGTTTGTTTAGCATTCTTAATCTTCTATTGGGAATGAAACCATATAGTATTTAAAATCTATTTTATTTACGTTTCGATCCATGAACCTAGGATCGTTGTCAAAATAATAAAAACTTCAAGTATTGACGTTTATTGACATAAATTGAAGGTTACTTTGATTTATTGATATTTGAAATATTTGGTTTGAGTACACTAAGCAAAAATTTTTAAAGTTTAAAGAATGATTGCCTTCAATTTGTGTTGCGACCTGGGATCGACTTTCCATGGTAGCCAATACGCTTAACGTGAAATCAGCTGATTAATTTTATTGGTGAATTTATATAAATTCAATAATTTGAAAACATTTTTAATATGTTTTATTTATACAATTGAGATTTCTGATTTTATGTCTTATTTTACCGGTAAAATAAGACAAAAATCAGAAATCTCAATTGTATAAATAGAAACATATTAAAAATGTTTTCCAAATTATTGAATTTATATAAATTCACCAATAAAATTAAAGCTGATTTCACGTTTATTGGCTATTTTACCGTAAATAACATAAAATAGAAATCCAATTGTATAAATAGAAACATATTAAAAATGTTTTCCAAATTATTGAATTTATATAAAATTCACCAATAAAAATTAATCAGCTGATTTCACGTTAAGCGTATTGGCTATTTTACCGGTAAAATAAGACATAAAATCAGAAATCTCTCAATTGTATAAATAGAAACATATTAAAAAATGTTTTCCAAATTATTGAATTTATATAAAATTCACCAATAAAAATTAATCAGCTGATTTCATGTTAAGCGTATTGGCTACCATAGGAAAGTCGATCCCAGGTCGCAACACAAATTGAAGGCAATCATTCTTTTAAACTTTAAAAATTTTGCTTAGTGTACTCAAACCAAATATTTCAAATATCAATAAATCAAAGTAACCTTCAATTTAAAAAAAAAAAAAAAAAAAAAAAAAAAAAAAAAAAAAAAAAAAAAAAAAAAAAAAAAAAAAAAAAAAAAAAAAAAAAAAAAAAAAAAAAAAAAAAAAAAAAAAAAAAAAAAAAAAAAAAAAAAAAAAAAAAAAAAAAAAAAAAAAAAAAAAAAAAAAAAAAAAAAAAAAAAAAAAAAAAAAAAAAAAAAAAAAAAAAAAAAAAAAAAAAAAAAAAAAAAAAAAAAAAAAAAAAAAAAAAAAAAAAAAAAAAAAAAAAAAAAAAAAAAAAAAAAAAAAAAAAAAAAAAAAAAAAAAAAAAAAAAAAAAAAAAAAAAAAAAAAAAAAAAAAAAAAAAAAAAAAAAAAAAAAAAAAAAAAAAAAAAAAAAAAAAAAAAAAAAAAAAAAAAAAAAAAAAAAAAAAAAAAAAAAAAAAAAAAAAAAAAAAAAAAAAAAAAAAAAAAAAAAAAAAAAAAAAAAAAATTTTTTTTTTTTTTTTTTTTTTTTTTTTTTTTTTTTTTTTTTTTTTTTTTTTTTTTTTTTTTTTTTTTTTTTTTTTTTTTTTTTTTTTTTTTTTTTTTTTTTTTTTTTTTTTTTTTTTTTTTTTTTTTTTTTTTTTTTTTTTTTTTTTTTTTTTTTTTTTTTTTTTTTTTTTTTTTTTTTTTTTTTTTTTTTTTTTTTTTTTTTTTTTTTTTTTTTTTTTTTTTTTTTTTTTTTTTTTTTTTTTTTTTTTTTTTTTTTTTTTTTTTTTTTTTTTTTTTTTTTTTTTTTTTTTTTTTTTTTTTTTTTTTTTTTTTTTTTTTTTTTTTTTTTTTTTTTTTTTTTTTTTTTTTTTTTTTTTTTTTTTTTTTTTTTTTTTTTTTTTTTTTTTTTTTTTTTTTTTTTTTTTTTTTTTTTTTTTTTTTTTTTTTTTTTTTTTTTTTTTTTTTTTTTTTTTTTTTTTTTTTTTTTTTTTTTTTTTTTTTTTTTTTTTTTTTTATATGGTTGACAATATGCGGTCCGTCATATGTAGAAATGTGTCTTATTTTATAATTAAATAGTTGCCTAAAAAGTTGCTATTGTGCGAAAAGCCTAGCATAAGTGTCAGATAATTATAAATTCCAGTCCATTGACAAAATTAATTCAGAGAAGGCAAATGGATATAAACCATTTAGCATTAATACCGGGTTTTCTGTGCTTTCGTAGGTTGCTCATTTCTTAGAACCAAATCTTCCGCATAGCAATCGGTTGCACGTAATGATTTCTAGAACCGGTAAGTACTCGATATCGTCCAAATAGAGAATTAGATGCTCGATGTTTGTCAACTTCCGATTCCCTCGTAAAGGTAGAAAAACTCGGTCAATCATCCATCTAACTTAAACTTCGACCCGCTCCCGTTCTGATAATTTTCAAACACTTTTCAAACGACAATGGGCTCTGAATTTTTAAACCTTCGAAGGATCTACAAGTCGTAATAAATTACACGTTCGAGCTACCCGTAAACTAACATACTTTATAGTAACAGTGCGCTGTATAATACATGCATTCCCCCGGCTTTGCGCTACTGCTATTCTTGTAGTTGTTTGAAAAAGTCAGTCGTCTTTTTTACTGTTAGAACCGCTGCAAAGCACCATTTTAAATCCCTTGAAGGTTTAAAAATTCTGAGCCCATTGTTGTTTGAAAAATGTTTGGAAATTATCAGAACGGGAGCGGGTCGAAGTTTAAGTTAGATGGATGATTGAGTAAAGGTTTAAAGTGTTTTATTAAGTTTTTGTTTATAATAGCACTGCATCTTTTACCGCGCGACTTGTAGCCAATTTGTGTGCGCGTGCTACCACCCTTTTGAATTTTCAATATGCACGCGATGCGATTGTTGATCCGTATAACATGGAATACGTTTCCGATGCATCTAGTAACTGGATTCGCAGCATGGACGATGCGAACCCGGTGCATACATTGGTGCTAAATGTACAGGACGAGCAGAAAGGATTGGCAAAAGATGACGTCATTTAGTTTCCCGCTGAATCCTTAATATCGTTACGGTTTTTAAACCTTCGGTTTGCATTCTATGAGCATAAAGCCGGTACGCAACAATAAAACTTTTGTTTAAGTTAGTTCGTTACAAGTTTCACCAAAGTTCTATAGTGCGGATTTTGTTTTGTACTAAAATGGTACCTGCAAACGATTTTAAATGCAAATCTTGCGGTGCTTGCTATACCTGGAAAACCACTACTGGCGAAGATGGTATTTAAAGGTTAGCACAGCGTTTAACAACCGTATGGCTAGCTATCGCATAAAAAACACTAGTGTCGACGATGGAGTGTTCGAGTTTTCTTTTAACACAAAAAATATGGTTATACCATCTTCTAGTAATCTGGAAAATATGTACGAGGTCTTAAACGAAACTATGTAAACACCGACTTTATACCCAATTAAATATTAAAATTAGTTTGTCGGGCGAGGATGACAAAAGTACATCATTCCTAGTAGTACAGCAGCCTACGCATGAAGGGCATAAATATATAAGATAGTTGCTCTATTTGTATATATTTTATTGTGTTTCCTTGTACAAACAATGAAGGTAGATCAGTAAGCCGTATTAAATAGCTATTAATTGGCTTGCATTCAGCATACTTTCCCTTTGTAATTAACGCATTTGTTTGGAGAAGATATACGCTTTTAAAAATAAAGTTTGCATTTCCCTAAATATGTAGTCGAGGACGTCCTAGAAAGTACCTTGTGTTATTATTAATCTACAAGCAACGGTGCATCGATTTCTAATGTACGACATTGAAATATATTTCTTGTATTTCTTAAACATATAGTCAATAATATAGTTAATAAAGAGAAAGGTCTATACTGCTTTCACGTGTACTTCACATAATCGTAAAGCAATTAGTTTTGAAAGCAAAATGTATTTTTCAAGTACATATTTAGCATTGAGTATATAATTACGTTATGATGTGCTAAGTAATTAGGAAAATGTTAAACCAGAAATTGATAACTGTTTAGAATTTAAAAGTCATGTTTTTTTAATATTCTAAAAAAACAGTACATCACTGTTTGAAAATGGTTTTAAATATTAAACACTTATGGCGTATGAAGGACTCATTTCTAAAACTCCCGCAGTTTTAGATTTTCTGATATGTTTGGTTAAAGCATATGCCATAGATGAGAAAAAAAATTTAGAGGTTCAGGACTTTAAAAGTGTAACTTTGTAAAGGATGGTCGGATTTTAAATCTGTTTGCATATTCAAATTTTAGACTAATTTGATGTGTCGCATGTTTAAAAGATTTATAAGGACAGCCAGAAATCGCTACCCGTAGAAAAATCTTAAAATGAGGGTAGCTCCCTGGGGGATTATGCTATCTAAAAAATTCCTAGAGATTCGGGTAGCTAATAAAAATCTAATATTAATTGATACCAAACAAGATAGGTTTATCTCGAAAGATGCAATGGCTAGTCGAGGAAAACTATTTGTTAGGTTTGCTTATAGAGCAAAGAGCAAAATTTAGAGCTTCAGGACTTCATAGGGTTCTAACTTTGCAGGGGATGGTCGGATTTTAAATCTGTTTCCAGATTCGGATTCTGCGTAAAATTCTAGACTGATTTCATTTGTTGCGTGGTTAAGATAGTTTATAAGAACGGTCAGAAATCTCTACCAGCAGAAAATCTTAGAATGAGAGTAGCTCCCTGGGGGATAATGCTATCTAAAAAATTCCTAGAGTTTCGGGTAGCTAAGAAAAATCTAATATTAATTGATACTTAACAAGATAGGCTTATCTCGAAAGATGCAATGGCTAGTCGAAGAAAAGCTATTTGTTAGGTTTGCTTATAGAGCAAAGAGCAAAATTAAGAGCTTCAGGACTTTAAAGGGTTATAACTTTGCAGGGGATGGTCGGATTTTAAATCTGTTTGCAGATTCGGATTCTGCGTAAAATTTTAGACTGATTTCATTTGTTGCATGGTTAAGATAATTTATAAGAACGGTCAGAAATCTCTACCAGCAGAAAATCTTAAAATGAGAGTAGCCCCCTGGGGGATGGTACTATCTAAAAAATTTAAAGAGAATTGGGTAGCCGAGAAAAATCTAATATTAACTGATACCAAACAATGTACATTTATCTCGTGGGTGCAAATGGCTAGTCGAAGAAAGCTATTTGATTCAGAATGTTAGCGGTAAAAAAATCTTAAAATTGGGGTAGCTCTCTGGAGGATAATGCAATCTAAAAAATTCCTAGAGACTCGGGTAGCTGAGAAAATTCTAATATTAATTGATGCTAAAGAAGATAGGTTTATCTCGAAAGATGAAAAATGGATAGTCGAAAAAAACTATTTGGTCCAAATGTGAGAGGAAATGAGGAGGCTCATTTATCTCGAAAGATGAAAATGAAGATATATTTATCTCGAAAGATGCTATCTCGAAAGATGAAAAATGGTTAGTCGAAGAAAACTATTTGGTCCAGATGACTGAGGAAATGAGGGATTCTGGAGGAAATGAGGTCCCAGAAACCCTGTCCCTCTCCTACTATGTAATACTGTTCTAAAATTTTGGTATGACGTTACCACGATCTTGGAAAAGTAGCCGAAAGTTAGCGTTGTGGTGATTTTACATAGTTATAATGCAATTATTAATTAGTAGTGCATTTTACTTGACTGGAGACTATTAAATAATGTATAAATATTTAGTTTATATAGTCAATAGAGGTAAGTTTGTAGTCAATTTTGCAGAGTAAGGGCTTCTTTGGTTAAGTATCTGCGACACATTAAAAAGTAAAGTCCTTAGAGTTAGCGTGCAACGTGACTCATCCAGTTAATAAATAGTTTTTTCACGCAATTATAAAGTGGATTTCCTGGATGACTATATATGTATATTTTAAATCTAATTATAATAGCCTTTTGATAGTCAATTTTAAAAGTTGTTTGATCAAGTTTAGAAACGCTTATGAACAATAAATCCTTTAATTACTCCCTTGTATGTTTGTTGATGGTTTGTTTAATATTTAGTTTCGTTTGGGAAGTGACACTAAGTTTTAAAATATTTTATTTAGTTTAATCATGACTGATGCCTTCAATTTTAAAGTTGCACTGGGATCGACTTTCCATGGACCAATACGCTTGAAGTTGACTCCTGATTATTTATATTGTGAATTTGTATAAATAATAATTTGAAAACATTTTTAATATGTTTACAAATATACACTTCAGATTTCTGATTTTACTGGTCGTTATTTTACCTGGTAACAATAAGACAAGTAAATCAGATAATTTCATTGTGATAATAAAATCATATTAAAACATGTTTTCCAATTATTTAATAATTGAATTTATATTTAATTCTACCAATAAAATTAATCAGTGATTCATATTGGTATTTTACCGGTAAAATATAAATGATTTCATTATGAATATCAGAAATCTCTCAATTGTATAAATAGAAACATATTAAAAAATGTTTTCCAAATTATTGAATTTATATAAAATTCACCAATAAAAATTAATCAGCTGATTTCACGTTAAGCGTATTGGCTATTTTACCGGTAAAATAAGACATAAAATCAGAAATCTCTCAATTGTATAAATAGAAACATATTAAAAAATGTTTTCCAAATTATTGAATTTATATAAAATTCACCAATAAAAATTAATCAGCTGATTTCATGTTAAGCGTATTGGCTACCATAGGAAAGTCGATCCCAGGTCGCAACACAAATTGAAGGCAATCATTCTTTTAAACTTTAAAAATTTTTGCTTAGTGTACTCAAACCAAATATTTCAAATATCAATAAATCAAAGTAACCTTCAATTTATGTCATAAACGTCAAACTTGAAGTTTTTATTATTTTGACAACGATCCTAGGTCATGGATCGAAACGTAAATAAAATAGATTTTAAAAACTATGAGTGGTTTCATTCCCAAAGAAGATTAAGAAAAATCCTTTAATTAATTACAGCTAGAGCATGGGTAGTTTTTGATTAACTTTAGGGACTGGTAGATCTAATATATCACATCAGGACACCGTTTTACGAAAGACTGTTAACCCAAAAGAAAGAACGGCAGTAACTTTAAGGTATAAGAAAGCATTTCCTTTAAAGTTCTATAGTTTATTATTAATTCAAAGTAAAGTATAAAAGGGTGATATATAAATGGTTATCTGTTGGAAATTGATACTTTTGAGCATAAAAAAATGAAACATATGTTCCAGTAGGCGAGTGAAGTGATCCGTGCGGGTTTGATGCATTGCTTGGACCAGGCATTTGTCGAATCGTTGGTGGTAGACTTAAAGTTGCATTACTGTCAGTCGGTTGGCGCCTTTGATTTTATATATTGCCGTGTGAACACGTCTCGCTATATTCATAATCCTTGGCTTGCCAATGAATTTCTAATCCTCTGTAAAATTTTTAAAAGCAGGTAATAATGATAACAAAAAGTATCTTTTTCGTCAATTTGGTTACCTCATCTTTCTTTTCTCTAAATATCTGTAGCAAGGATTCTTCGTATGTACTAGTGTTTGGAGGAGCCTTATTTTGATATTTTTTAATGGTACTACTAGTGCTATAATTTGTACCGACATTATCATAATCCAGGTCACTTTCGAATTTTACTCCATTTTTTTAAGGTTGACATCAAGAATCTTTGAAGTTTTTGTGTTTGAAAGAACGCCGTGTAAAAATAACAGATTATCAAGATAATTTCGCCCCTTTTTAGCTTCTACACCAGAAGGGGCATTCTTCTGAGCATCATACTGCCTTTTAAACCATAACTTTAGATTATTCATTTATTTTGTAAATCCTTAACTGAAAAATAAGAAAAACATTATGGACATACTAACTGAAGTGCTTCTTTTTATAGGCATTCAGCAACGAGCAACATTTGCATCACTTTACTTGGTAATTAGGTAATTAGAAAAATTGTTAGAAAAACATGTGACGTACTTTGGAAATGTCTATTGCCACACTCCATGTCAGCAAAAGACTGTGATCTCTTAAGATTTTTATGGGAAAACGTAATTTGCAGATTGTATAGGCGCGATCGATGGGTAACATATTAGAATAAAGAAGCTTAATGTACCTGAATCAGAATTTTTAAACTAAAAATCATTCTCTACCATCGTGCTTTTAGCCATAGTAGACTACAATTACAATTTCATTTGTCTTGAAGTTGGAGCTTATAGCTTCATGCGATTCTAACTTTTTTTACGAAATCTTCATTTTCATGACGATTTAAATATTGCCGAACCTAAATGTCTTTCTAAAAATGTAAATGTTAAGGCAATAATTTTGGGAGACGAAGCATTTGCTGCAACAAAATTTATTTTGCGGCCATATCCGGTAGACCAGTGTCAGTGGTACAACGCATTTTTAGTTACTGACTATCAACGTAGAATAATTGAATGCACATTTGACAACAAATAAACAATATTTCATGGAGGGATTGGTATTTCACGTGATTTTAGGCAATCTATTATAAAAGCATACTGCAGCTTGTACAACTATGTTAGTAAACATGATGGGATATAATTTACAGATACACTTTATAAATGTGCACTGCAAGGCGTTCCTTCTGTTGGACGAAGGGGCGATACTAGAGGGACTTCAATTAGAGATTATTTTGTAGATTATTTCAATTCACCTCCTGGTTCTGTTCTTTGGCAATACGATAATATTTAGTTAAATATTTTGTGAAATGTGAGTTTATGTACGTTTATCATTATCCTCCATTTCATACTAATTTTCAATAAACTGTAGGCAGAATTCTGTTCACATTTCCGTTTGTTTTAAATTTTTATGTTATATAAAGCGGCGCGTTTCTCTATATCCCAATAAATAATTGAATATTAACAGACATGTTTGCTCACTTTTGATTCCAAATGAAAACTGTACTTTAGAGGGCGTTAATTGTGTTTGTCCTGTTGTAAACGGCAACTATTTAGTAGGCAGTGGAGGGTAATACGTCAGTATTTGTGCGATACATCTTCACAGGCAACAATTGACTTATCTACAAAATAGAACAATTTGGGTATTTTTAGTTGCCTCAACTATATGGTTGACAATATGCGGTCCGTCATATGTAGAAATGTGTCTTATTTTATAATTAAATAGTTGCCTAAAAAAGTTGCTATTGTGCGAAAAGCCTAGCATAAGTGTCAGATAATTATAAATTCCAGTCCATTGACAAAAATTAATTCAGCAGTAAGGCAAATTGTGAATATGAACATCTACTGGTTATAGAAAATTATATTAATTAATTGTTGTTATTTTGTCAAATACTTTGTTTCTATTCTAGCACTCTATTGAATTGGCAAAAACGGTTTATTCTTACAAAAAAACCGGTATCAATTTACAGCGTTATAGCACTTAATTACAAATTGGATACATGATCGTGCTGTCATACACGTATAACAACCGCTGCTATGTGCGAAACAGATGTAAAAGGATATAAAAATTGATTGCCATCTATTCACGTTCGTATATCAAAATACATTTCAATTGCTATGCTAGAAATTTGTTGTTGCTGTCCGTCTAAATCTAAACGGTACACAATATAACGGCATTCTGCTGTATAAAATAGAAAAATGGACTATGTGAGCACGACAGTTAAACTGGTACTGAACAACTGCGTTTAAATTAAAGCAAGTAAAGTAATTTTAAGTAAATATTTTTCCGAAATAATATTCAAATAGGCAGAATGATTATTTTAGAATTGTATCGGATCTAAACTGCTTTCAGCAAGGTTTCAGTTTCATTTCAGCAAACAGAAAACCACCATTGTAAACGACACTCACCACCAAAACCAATTTCGATAATAAAACCACAAAGAACAGCCCACCAGTAACATTAACTATGTAGTTACGTTTATCGATGGAACACACTTATGCAGCTTTTAGAGGAAATTCACGGACAATTTGAGTACGAATCGAGTTGTTAACAGAAAAATAAAACAGATAAAGCTGTATCCGTTTCACTAAAAGCGTTAAGAGAAAGTCACCACAGTTTTGTAATCGTAGTATTGTTTCGGATATTTCACAAATAAAAAATAGTATTTGTAATACAATGGTGTTTTTGGGGCCGACTAACCTAGGTCGTAACAAATTTGTTAACCAAGAAATTTCTAAACTTGTAGGTGAATTTCCGTTGAATAGGCACAGATACTAGAACGTTTTCACCAATTCCTAGTTCATAATATATCTCGTTATTCATCTCGAATAGACTGTTTTGATTTACGCTTTAGAAAAATAACGAAATTTCAATGCGTATTATAAAATTGTTTTTGTTTCTTAAGAACCTACTAGAACACAGATTCATCATTTATCAAAGTTTAATATAATTTGGAATGTTTTCTGAAGGGCGCTGTAACATTTTGTGTACTGTTTATTGTTCTAATTCTTTTTGTATCGCGTTCCTGCACATGTGTAGATAACAATAAGCAAGCTGAATTTGTGAAAATGCCCTTGGCAGCCAAAATATTGCCCTTTTATTATTTTTTAAGAATGCTTTCTTCTGTGTAGAACAGTATTGTGGCTCTATTTGGCCATTTTCATCCATACACCCAGAAATACGCGACCAAAGGAATTAGAACAATAAACAAAACACAAAAATGTTTCAGCGCCGCATGGGAGAAAACATTCTTTATGACACAGATTTTATCTCTGCCGTTCTATATATTTTTTTACAGTTCTTTGTATTGTGTTCTTGAGTGTGTATAAATAAAAAATATTATATTATGATACTTGTGTGTATTTTTGCATCTTGGACAAGTTTTAAGGGAATATTTTATTCCGCGCAGGCGCAGTAACTTTTTTTCTGTATCGCTTGTTGGTCTAATTCTTTTTGTATAGTGTCCTTTCCATGTGTAAATGAGCTTAAACAGCTTGGATTTTTTAAAATGCTTTTGACAGGCAAAATATTCTCTTTTAGTGTTTTCTAAGGATGCTTTATTCTACGCCAACCGGGCATTTTCAAAAATCTGCCATCCGTTTTAGCCCACAGCGCTCGCAAAAGAGAACACATTATTTATGTCTGACTTATTTCGTGCGGGCGTTGCAGCTTTTTGTACACTGTTCTTTTGTTCTGTTAATTATTGTGTGTTCGAGCGTGCGTGTATGCGTGTGTGCGTGTGCTTGCAAGCGTACGTACGTACGTGCGTGTGTGCGTGCGTGCGTACGTGCGTGCGTTCGTGCGTGCGTGCGTGCGTTCGTGCGTGCGTGCGTGCGTGCGTGCGTGCTGTTCATTCTTATTCACACATACCCAGGAATACGATAAAAAAAGATTAGCACAAGAAACAAAATATAGAACAAGTTGTCGGCAAAGCCGACTTCTGCAGCTTGTATAATTAAAACCTTGCGATATATCCCATAGGTTTTGAGTCAGATCCAAAACTTCCAGCACATAGCTATTGCTGTGTTATACTTTGCTTCTAACTTTTTTCCACATACAAGATTTGAGAAAATCTACAAGTGCAAATATCTATAAAAATAATCACGCATTCCGCATTATACACAAGTGTATTAACGATGTCGATAATGGTAATAAATAACTTCTTACATCGCGCAGCAGTTGATTTTGTTCTGTAAATATGCGTATGCAAAAGGGGTGTATTTGCATTTTCTCTCTCTAGTCAACGGCAAACATATCCTTATTCTTACTTATCTTGTATTATGTGGTCATTTATGGCTAATCTAATGCATTATCAGCACGCAATGCCTCATAATGTTTACAAACAGGTATTTAATAGTCAGCAATTCCATATAGCAAAGGCTCTAGTTTAAATAGTTTAGTTTATTCGGCAGGAATTCCTAGGCAGTAGGTAGCTGTTTTTACGTTAACTCTAAGAGGACTATCAGAGTTATCAATAAGTTATTACTGCAAGATGCAATAATCGGGAGGGGGCGGGAAGTTCAAATCTTATAAACGTTATTTGCCTATTCAACTCTGAGGTTTCTTCATTGTGTAACGGAAAATATTCATGAAGACGACGACTGCGATTCTTTTTCTCTAGAGCCCCTTACATTCGGTTAACATGTTCTTTTACATTTGTAGTGGGCACCTTTGGCAAAGCTTCAGTTAGTTATTGTTGCATCTCAGTAATTAATTTCTATAATAAAAATTAGAAAATAAATCATCTACGTTATAACATGTAGCCATATGTATTCAGATAAAAATTGCTAAACTCAGTTTTATACTAGGAAGAGTAAACGAAAAACATGATTTATACTGTAAAAAGTAACTAGACAGAACCACTAAATTACAGTTGGCGACAAATTTTAACCAACCTTCAAAATGTATTTAAAGATATCCGATTAAGATGATTTCTAAAGGTGAGGTTATAATGAAAAATTCTTACCGCTTCAAAATATAAATGCTAGCAAACTACATTGACTATTAAAGAACCTTAGCGCTGATTCACTAAATTGATACATAAATATAAAAACACAATGGCCTGACGAACGCAACAGAAAATTACTCATCAAATAAAACTAGTAAATTTAATTGTTTACAAACCCTGTATAAAAGAATGAAAGGTGAAGCGATGCTGTGTGTAGATACACTAATTAATATCACAAACACCTAATTGCACATACATAAACCTTTTCAGTTACTTCACCACATTTCCAAATTAACTAAATCTGCTTTATTGTCAAAACCATATTATTTCAACAACCAAATTAAAATAAACAATTAATGCTATCTATATCGTTATACTTTTATTTAAGAATTTCAAATTAAAGTGTTCCAAATGTATAAAATTCATTAATTTCTTACAATGGCGTAAATATACTAATTCTGTTTTAACTTGCAATGAGATTGTCCTCTATAATAATAATTAAAAAAATTAATGCGCAATTAGTGTTTAGTTTTAAACATCCAATAAATAACATACTACATATGATTAATCGTCCAAAATTTCAGAACTACTTTCAGTGTTAAGTGTAATAATCACATCTCACTTCATTTATATATATATATATATATATATATATATATATATATATATATATATAATACTTCTTCTTTGTAGGTTTTAGGTCTGCTGGATTTAAATAAATACTCTTTTTTATGGCCTAAATTTTCGCATATATTTTTATGTTGATCACAGGCTACAAAGTGAGGATGGTTGAAATTGACATCAGTGTTTGGAATAAAATAATGTTTTTATAGAATAAATATTAATGTAAATAGTGAAAGTAAAATGACAGTGTCATTTTTGATAAAAGTTTATTATTTATTATTTTCAAAATGACACTGTCATTTTACTTTCACTATTTACATTAATATTTATTCTATAAAAACATTATTTTATTCCAAACACTGATGTCAATTTCAACCATCCTCACTTTGTAGCCTGTGATCAACATAAAAAAATATATGAAATAGGCTCATTTATCTCGAAAGATGAAAATGTAAGATATATTTATCTCGAAAGATGCTATCTCGAAAGATGAAAAATGGTTAGTCGAAGAAAACTATTTGGTCCAGATGACTGAGGAAATGAGGGATTCTGGAGGAAATGAGGTCCCAGAAACCCTGTCCCCTCTCCTACTATGTAATACTGTTCTAAAATTTTGGTATGACGTTACCACGATCTTGGAAAAGTAGCCGAAAGTTAGCGTTGTGGTGATTTTACCTATCTACTTTTGCATCTGACAAAAATGGCTTTTTTGGACCTTGAGCCTACTTATAGGATTTAACATGGGGAAAACCGGTTTTTTGATCTTGTACAAAGGTAGCTTATCTGCTATCAACTATTTTTCTTTAGTCTGAATCACTTACCAAGATAGATGCCAGCAACCTGATTGACTATAGACTTTATTAAAAGTTTGAACATGTTATTGAATTATTATTGAAAATATATGCTTTTTATACGCATCTTTACTGACTGGAGATACAGTAACGACTGGTGGTCGAAGATGAACGGCATGAAACTGAATATCAACTGACGGATACTATTCTTCAATCAAGATTGTATTGTCTTGTACTACAAATTGTAAGAATTTCCGATTCCATATCAAATAAACATTAATTAAGCTGTTGCTGATAAGTGGAGAGAAAAGCAATGCAAAGAAAGTTCTCCTTGATATAAATTCGACAATTGGTACAATCCTTTTTATTATTGTAACCATTTTATGAGAATTATTTGTAAAAAACATGCGTCTCTTTTATTGTGGCATATCGGCACACATATTCAGCGGGCATTTTGTCCTACAATAATTGGCCTTGCTTAATTTTTGACTTGTAATCTCTTTTAGGTTTCCACTTCGAGTTGAATGCTAGGTTTTCAGTGAATGCCTACTTTTGTCAAGTGAAATATTAGCCATTTATAAACTTGAGTAATAATTATCAAGAACGTAAGTTCATTCACAATTGAGTAGATTTTTGAAAGCGTAGTTACAACCCTTGTTGGCACAAAACAATCATGCATTTCTTTACCGGCGTATATATTTAAGTCGCTGGTATATTCACTTCCACAATTTAGTTGAAAATATGTATTCAATACCGTGAAACTTTTGTGGAATGGTGTGTTCGCCTTCTTGTTGTGTCAGGTTTCTAAGAGACTGTCTATATGGCGTATATATTAGTTGGGTTCGTCATATCATCAATTATTTGGTTGGTAGTAATCGCGCAATAAAACTCATATGAAGATATCAAAGAGAAGGGTGATTAATGCTGAATTTACTACACAATTGCTAATATAATCGAAAATTTGATGAATTCACCGTGGCATATACCACTCAGAATGTCCTCTTTGGTTAGCAGATTTACCGTAACCATTATATTCTACTTTAGTAGTTTTCTCCATCTACCAATTTTTCATTCCACCTATGAGATATTTTCATGTTGAGGTTCTTGAACTGTGGAACTCGTTTGTGATGCTAGCATTTGCTAGTTAAAGGAGTTTGGCCAATGCCACTTTGAAATTTGCTTTCCTCAGAATTGTTGCTACCACCATATTACTTAGAGCAAGATTAAAAATTGTAGGAGTCTAATGAACCGAATTGCTAAATTATTTACTAAGAAATAAGTATGAAAATGAAAAATGAAATAATCTATTTTAAGTAAACTATACTACACTACCTGTTGCTCAAAATCTTCAAAGACCTTATGGCATTTTCCTTAATAGCTTTACTGTGATTGTTTGTTCTATCCATTCCGAATATAAAAAAGTGTACGTACAAGCTTTAAACACAAATGGTTACCAAAAGCACATTGAGAATACTAAAGTAAGACATGCTCTTCGTGTGCAAGGTTGCAGTTGAAGATGTGGCCGCGGCGCATGACGGCTGTGGTTGTAATAATCCCCGTGGGGCAGCAGCGCTACCTGTGTCTGTTGCATAATTTAGTAATAAAAACTTTTTTCTATATTGTTGACTCGGACTTTATAACATGTAAGAAAATTAACAGTGTTGGTCTGGGACGATACTTTAGAAAATTGTAATGGCGCTTAACTTGATAAATCTATATAAAATAACAAAAAAATTTTTGAAGAAATTTCTTCTGATCAGAGGTTTTAAGACAACTTAAAGAAGACCATTTTTAAAAAATCACTAAAGCTTCCCGCACACTAGCAACTTTTATATAAATGCCATGTGATTCATAATATTAATAACCAGGAATAAAAAGTGGATGGTTTAAATAAAAACTTGAGTGCTATTGTTCTCAGAAGTACCTACTGGAGTTAAAAATAGTACAAGAGTAGTGTAAGGAGTTTCTGATAGCTATACCGGAATCCATTATAATTATTATAATTTATATTAATGGTTCTTGAAATGAATCCTATCATACTCATGATATCTTTTAAGTTATGTTTTGTGTTTCCTTGCGGTTGTTTTCTAACCCCAATCATAGGTAAATAAATTGATTTTATTCTGTAAGTGTTCTACGGATGCCTTTCAAGTTTATACCAGTAAGCTGCTATACAGCTGTCAACGAGGAAGAGTCCCGCGTGCATGTGATTTGCCGGTGGTAATAGTACTCGGAAAATAAAACCGTGAGTACTTATGTTCATTTATTTCAAATTAGTATTAAGTAACGGCGCCAGAAAGTTTCAACTAGGTTAAGATACTTAGCGAATAGTTATTAATAAAATAATTTTATTAGGTACTAACATTTTATTGATGGAAATTAAAAATGTTTAAATATTTTGGGTTTTATAGCATTAGATGGTCAAATATGTGATCTAATTTTGTTTTGATTGCGGTAAAGTACTTCCTTTCCGGTTGAAAATTAGCTGGGCGGCACATTTTTATTGGTGAATTTTATATAAATTCAATAATTTGGAAAACATTTTTTAATATGTTTCTATTTATACAATTGAGAGATTTCTGATTTTATGTCTTATTTTACCGGTAAAATAAGACATAAAATCAGAAATCTCTCAATTGTATAAATAGAAACATATTAAAAAATGTTTTCCAAATAAGACATAAAATCAGAAATCTCTCAATTGTATAAATAGAAACATATTAAAAAATGTTTTCCAAATTATTGAATTTATATAAAATTCACCAATAAAAATTAATCAGCTGATTTCACGTTAAGCGTATTGGCTACCATAGGAAAGTCGATCCCAGGTCGCAACACAAATTGAAGGCAATCATTCTTTTAAACTTTAAAAATTTTTGCTTAGTGTACTCAAACCAAATATTTCAAATATCAATAAATCAAAGTAACCTTCAATTTATGTCATAAACGTCAAACTTGAAGTTTTATTATTTTGACAACGATCCTAGGTCATGGATCGAAACGTAAATAAAATAGATTTTAAAACTATGAGTGGTTTCATTCCCAAAGAAGATTAAGAAAATCCTTTAATTAATTACAGCTAGAGCATGGGTAGTTTTTGATTAACTTTAGGGATTGGTTAGATCTAATATATCACATCAGGACACCGTTTTATGAAAGACTGTTAACCCAAAAGAAAGAACGGCAGTAACTTTAAGGTATAAGAAAGCATTTCCTTTAAAGTTCTATAGTTTATTATTAATTCAAAGTAAAGTATAAAAGGGTGATATATAAATGGTTATCTGTTGGAAATTGATACTTTTGAGCATAAAAAGTTGAAACATATGTTCCAGTAGGCGAGTGAAGTGATCCGTGCGGGTTTGATGCATTGCTTGGACCAGGCATTTGTCGAATCGTTGGTGGTAGACTTAAAGTTGCATTACTGTCAGTCGGTTGGCGCCTTTGATTTTATATATTGCCGTGTGAACACGTCTCGCTATATTCATAATCCTTGGCTTGCCAATGAATTTCTAATCCTCTGTAAAATTTTTAAAAGCAGGTAATAATGATAACAAAAAGTATCTTTTTCGTCAATTTGGTTACCTCATCTTTCTTTTCTCTAAATATCTGTAGCAAGGATTCTTCGTATGTACTAGTGTTTGGAGGAGCCTTATTTTGATATTTTTTAATGGTACTACTAGTGCTATAATTTGTACCGACATTATCATAATCCAGGTCACTTTCGAATTTTACTCCATTTTTTAAGGTTGACATCAAGAGTCTTTGAAGTTTTTGTGTTTGAAAGGACGCCGTGTAAAAATAACAGATTATCAAGATAATTTCGCCCCTTTTTAGCTTCTACACCAGAAGGGGCATTCTTCTGAGCATCATACTGCCTTTTAAACCATAACTTTAGATTATTCATTTATTTTGTAAATCCTTAACTGAAAAATAAGAAAAACATTATGGACATACTAATTGAAGTGTTTCTTTTTATAGGCATTTAGCAACGGGCAACATTTGCATCACTTTACTTGGTAATTAGGTAATTAGAAAAATTGTTAGAAAAACATGTGACATACTTTGGAAATGTCTATTGCCACACTACATGTCAGCAAAAGACTGTGATCCTTGGCTACAACTTTCTTAAGATTTTTATGGGAAAACGTAATTTGCAGATTGTAGTGGCGCCATCGATGGGTAACATATTAGAATAAAGAAGCTTAATGAACCTGAATCAGAATTTTTAAACTAAAAATCATTCTTTACCATCGTGCTTTTAGCCATAGTAGACTACAATTACAATTTCATTTGTGTTGAAGTTGGAGCTTATAGCTTCATGTAATTCTAACTTTTTTACGAAATCTTCATTTTCATTACGATTTAAATATAGCCGAACCTAAAAGTCTTTCTAAAAATGTAAATGTTAAAGCAATACCATTCAGAATTTTGGGAGACGAAGCATTTGCTGCAACAAAATTTATTTTGCGACCATATCCGGTAGACCACTGTCAGTGGAACAACGCATTTTTAGTTACTGACTATCAACGTAGAATAATTGAATGCACATTTGAAATTTCAGACAACAAATAAACAATATTTCATAGAGGGATTAGTATTTCACGTGATTTTAGGCAATCTATTATAAAAGCATACTGCAACTATTTAGTAGGCAGTGGAGAGTAATACGTCAGTATTTGTGCGATACATCTTCACAGGCAACAATTGACTTATCTACAAAATAGAACAATTTGGGTATTTTTAGTTGCCTCAACCATTTGGTTGACAATATGCGGTCCGTCATATGTAGAAATGTGTCTTATTTTAGCAATTAAATAGTTGCCTAAAAAAGTTGCTAATGTGCGAAAAGCCTAGCATAAGTGTCAGATAATTATAAATTCCAGTCCATTGACAAAAAATAAATTCAGCAGTAACGCAAAATTGTGAATATGAACATCTACTGGTTATAGAAAATTATATTAATTAATTGTTGTTATTTTGGCAAATACTTTGTTTCTATTCTAGCACTCTATTGAATTGGCAAAAACGGTTTATTCTTACAAAAAACCGGTATCAATTTACAGCGTTATAGCACTTAATTACAAATTGGATAGATGATCGTGCTGCCATACACGTATAACAACCGCTGCTATGTGCGAAACAGATGTAAAAGGATATAAAAATTGATTGCCATCTGTTCACGTTTGTATATCAAAATACATTTCAATTGCTATGCTAGAAATTTGTTGTTGCTGTCCGTCTAAACGGTACACAATATAACGGCATTCTGCTGAATAAAATAGGAAAATGGACTACGTGAGCACGACAGTTAAACTGGAACTGAACAACTGCGTTTAAATTAAAGCAAGTAAAGTAATTTTAAGTAAATATTTTTCCGAAATAATATTCAAATAGGCAGAATGATTATTTTAGAATTGTATCGGATCTAAACTGCTTTCAGCAAGGTTTCAGTTTCATTTCAGCAAACAGAAAACCACCATTGTAAACGACACTCACCACCAAAACCAATTTCGATAATAAAACCACAAAGAACAGCCCACCAGTAACATTAACTATGTAGTTACGTTTATCGATGGAACACACTTATGCAGCTTTTAGAGGAAATTCACGGACAATTTGAGTACGAATCGAGTTGTTAACAGAAAATAAAACAGATAAAGCTGTATCCGTTTCACTAAAAGCGTTAAGAGAAAGTCACCACAGTTTTGTAATCATAGTATTGTTTCGGATATTTCACAAATAAAAAATAGTATTTGTAATACAATGGTGTTTTTGGGGCCGACTAACCTAGGTCGTAACAAATTTGTTAACCAAGAAATTTCTAAACTTGTAGGTGAATTTCCGTTGAATAGGCACAGATACTAGAACGTTTTCACCAATTCCTAGTTCATAATATATCTCGTTATTCATCTCGAATAGACTGTTTTGATTTACGCTTTAGAAAAATAACGAAATTTCAATGCGTATTATAAAATTGTTTTGTTTCTTAAGAACCTACTAGAACACAGATTCATCATTTATCAAAGTTTAATATAATTTGGAATGTTTTCTGAAGGGCGCTGTAACATTTTGTGTACTGTTTATTGTTCTAATTCTTTTTGTATCGCGTTCCTGCACATGTGTAGATAACAATAAGCAAGCTGAATTTGTGAAAATGCCCTTGGCAGCCAAAATATTGCCCTTTTATTATTTTTTAAGAATGCTTTCTTCTGTGTAGAACAGTATTGTGGCTTTATTTGGCCATTTTCATCCATACACCCAGAAATACGCGACCAAAGGAATTAGAACAATAAACAAAACACAAAATGTTTCAGCGCCGCATGGGAGAAAACATTCTTTATGACACAGATTTTATCTCTGCCGTTCTATATATTTTTTACAGTTCTTTGTATTGTGTTCTTGAGTGTGTATAAATAAAAAATATTATATTATGATACTTGTGTGTATTTTTGCATCTTGGACAAGTTTTAAGGGAATATTTTATTCCGCGCAGGCGCAGTAACTTTTTTTCTGTATCGCTTGTTGGTCTAATTCTTTTTGTATAGTGTCCTTTCCATGTGTAAATGAGCTTAAACAGCTTGGATTTTTAAAATGCTTTTGACAGGCAAAATATTCTCTTTTAGTGTTTTCTAAGGATGCTTTATTCTACGCCCACCGGGCATTTTCAAAAATCTGCCATCCGTTTTAGCCCACAGCGCTCGCAAAAGAGAACACATTATTTATGTCTGACTTATTTCGTGCGGGCGTTGCAGCTTTTTGTACACTGTTCTTTTGTTCTGTTAATTATTGTGAGTTCGAGCGTGCGTGTATGCGTGTGTGCGTGTGCTTGCAAGCGTACGTACGTACGTGCGTGTGTGCGTGTGTGCGTGCGTGCGTACGTGCGTGCGTTCGTGCGTGCGTTCGTGCGTGCGTGCGTGCGTGCGTGCTGTTCATTCTTATTCACACATACCCAGGAATACGATAAAAAAAGATTAGCACAATAAACAAAATATAGAACAAGTTGTCGGCAAAGCCGACTTCTGCAGCTAGTATAATTAAAACCTTGCGATATATCCCATAGGTTTTGAGTCAAATCCAAAACTTCCAGCACATAGCTATTGCTGTGTTACACTTTGCTTCTAACTTTTTTCCACATACAAGTTTTGAGAAAATCTACAAGTGCAAATATCTATGAAAATAATCACGCATTCCGCATTATACACAAGTGCATTAACGATGTCGATAATGGTAATAAATAACTTCTTACATCACTCAGCAGTTAATTTTGTTCTGTAAATATTCGAATGCAAAAGGGGTGTATTTGCATTTTCTCTCTCTAGTTAACGGCAAACATATCCTTATTCTTACTTATCTTGTATTATGTGGTCATTTATGGCTTATCTAATGCATTATCAGCACGCAATGCCTCATATTGTTTACAAACAGGTATTTAATAGCCAGCAATTCCATATAGCAAAGGCTCTAGTTTAAATAGTTTTGTTTATTCGGCAGGAATACCTAGGCAGTAGGTAGGTGTTTTTACGTTAACACTAAGAGGACTATCATAGTTATTCAATGAGTTATTATTGCAAGATGCAATAATCGGGAGGGGGTGGGAAGTTCAAATCTTGTAAACGTTTCTTCATTGTGTAACGGGAAATATTCATGATGACGACGACTGCGATCCTTTTTCTGTAGAGCCCCTCGCATTCGGTTAACATGCTCTTATACATTTGTAGTGGGCACCTTTAGCAAACCTTCAGTTAGTTATTGCTGCATCTCAGTAATTAATTTCTATAATAAAAATTAGAAAATAAATCATCTACGTTGTAACATGTAGCCATATGTATTCAGATAAAAATTGCTATACTCAGTTTTAAACTAGGAAGAGTAAACGAAAAACATTGATTTATATTGTATAAAGTAACTAGACAGAACTACTAAATTACAGTTGGCAACAAATTTTAACCAACCTTCAAAATGTATTTAAAGATATCCGATAAGATGATTTCTAAAGGTGAGGTTATAATGAAAAATTCTTACCGCTTCAAAATATAAATGCTAGCAAACTACATTGACTATTAAAGAACCTTAGCGCTGATTCACTAAATTGATACATAAATATAAAAACACAATGGCCTGTCGAACGCAACAGAAAATTACTCATCAAATAAAACTAGTAAATTTAATTGTTTACAAACCCTGTATAAAAGAATGAAAGGTGAAGCGATGCTGTGTGTAGATACACTAATTAATATCACAAACACCTAATTGCACATACATAAACCTTTTTAGTTACTTCACCACATTTCCAAATTAACTAAATCTGCTTTATTGTCAAAACCATATTATTTCAAAAACCAAATTAAAATAAACAATTAATGCTATCTATATCGTTATACTTTTACTTAAGAATTTCAAATTAAAGTGTTCCAAATGAATAAAATTCATTAATTTCTTACAATGGCGTAAATATACTAATTCTGTTTTAACTTGCAATGAGATTGTCCTCTATAATAATAAATAAAAAAATTAATGCGAAATTAGTGTTTAGTTGTAAACAACCAATAAATAACATACTACATATGATTAATCGTCCAAAATTTCAGAACTACTTTCAGTTTTAAGTATAATAATCACTGGTTCCTCAAAGTTGTCTATAACTCTACAATGTAGACATTTAGTCTTCTTCCTTTATTACGTACACAATACAGCTACCTCATTTAACAGCGATAGCATTGTTAATGGCAATTATTAAAAATTTATCAACATCTTACAGTCTAAAAATTGCTTTATTTTGCTGCCACTTCGCTTCACAAGAGGAAGAATCATCCATTGTCTGGTTTCGGCTTTTTTGAGCCTCGTCAGAGCCGAAACCCGTCGATGGATTTTTCTTCCCCTTGTAAAGCAATAACCTCATAAAGTTGTTAAAAACTACTCCTTTCTGACAAGGCTTAAAAGAGCCAAAACATATCAATGGATGTTTTTCCCTTGTGAAGAAATAGCTTTATAAAATTGTTAGAAACTACTCCATTTTGACGATGCTCAAAAAGGACAAAATTGGTCAATCGATGTTTCTTCTCCTCGTGAAGCAATAAAGTTGTTTTGCTAATGGCTATGCAACTATTAGTTCGATTTATATAGGTAAATACGCTTTTATTGTTTTCATAAAGGCTTATTTATAGATTTATCTCACTTCATTTATATATATATATATATATATATATATATATGTATTTATATATACATATATATATATATATATATATATATATTATATTGTATATATATATATATACATATATATTGCTATGTACTCTCACAATTATTTATGCCCCATCGTTTGGGCGGCCATATAAATATTGCTATGATACTCCTGGAACTTTCATTAGCCGACCTTGTGTCGACCAATAACAAAACTTGATTTGATAACGCCGCACTTGGTATCAATGGCGTATTCTATTTGACTCCATCTCTCTGTGTTTATCTCAATCAAGTTACACTCCCATTAATGTTATTATTCTGTCTCGACTAGCTTTTACTTTGAATTATAAAATGAAGTTAATTCAATTCCATATAATAAAAAGAAATATTATATACAGGTTTTTGAAAATTAATAAAATACACTTTTCAATCAATCAATATTATAAGTCTTATTTATCATCAATCTAAAGTCACCAAAAACTACTGTTTTATAAAAGAAGCCTTGAACGTTCAAAACCCTCTATTATATTACGTACTTTCAACGTATGCAAAGTTCGTTGCTGACTCCGTTACACTATTTTATATTAATTAATCAATTCAATATTCAAATTCAAATAAAAAATATGTCTTAAAACTAAAAAGATCTAACCTGGTCTGTGTGCTTTTTTTATTTTCTTTTTGCAACCAAGATTATCGACGCGTCCATTATCAACTAACAACAATTAGAACTCTCCATGCATTATTATACTATCCACTCGTATTCGAAATTATTCTCCACCAATTCGGAATTATTATATACCCATTTGAAATATTATCTATTTACACGCTTAAATTATAACTTTTAAATTATTGTCACCCTCTGGATTATTATTGTCAGACTTAGAGTTTATTCTCACCAAACTTAGATCATTTTCATTTAACTTAGATTTATTGTGGTCCAACTTAGATTTAGATTTCTCGCACCAAACTTAGAGCCCTATTATTATTATTATATTTTAGTTTAAATAAATTCCAAAATTCTACTTACGTTCATCGGCATTAGAAATTTTCATATTCGTAGCACTATCTGTCATTAAACACTTTTACTACCAAAATATTATTACGTACACGTTACTCTTTGATTCATAGTGACACAGCTTGGCCTTGTTGAGTTGAAAACTGAGCTTCGTTATCATTCTCGCTGTTAATATATGATTTATCTCCCTTCTTTTGTGGGTTTGGCATGCAAGCCCGTCGCTAATTTTAACCAATAAGGTCTCTCTATTTTCTACACTTAAAGTGGTTTTCTGATGTAACATTCTCGGCTTTTCGAGTAATTGTTGTTTGCTTACATATGCCCGGTTATCAGACCATGCGGTGTTTTGGGAAAATAATCGCGTTTCCATATTATACACAAATACCTGATGCAATTCGACTTTCAATTTTCAAGTATTTTTATCTATTTACGCATTTTTAATTACCTTTACTATTAAAAATTGTTAATTGTTTGTACGCACCTACACTACGCTTCTTTAAGTTTTATCTCTTTTCTCCGTATTATCATAACTGATTAGAATTCTTTTGAATGCGTGTTTAATTACATTTATTATCATCCTCTTCTAAATACGCGTGCTTCTACTGAAAAATATCGCTATTTGCCTTGCTTACAATTACTAAAGCTCTATATACCGGGTATTAAACATTTACTATTTACCTAATGCATTAATTACTTATTTCTATGCTAACTATGCGTCCTATTATGTTTATTTGCGTCGCTTAAAACTACTAATACTCTATATACAGGGTGTTGACTGCTTACTATTTACAAACTATCCCAATTACTCAATTTTCTCCTAAATAAATGCAGTTTTTGCTTCCTATTATAATTTCTGATTACTACATGACCATTGCTATAAAATACACCCTTAAACAATCTCTTATCGCAGCAATATATATATATATATATATATATATATATATATTATATATTATATATTTAAACAGTAAACGTAAACAACCATCAACAAAAAACTTGATTCATGAAAATTGGAATTCAAAATTAATCTAGCAAAAAGCGCATTCCGCAGATCCAACAAATTGCGTTTTACCAAACAGATTTTCTGTGCTGTTATAGAGGCAATACCCTTCAAGTTTATTATGAAATAATATAATTCAATAAATTAAAAAATATCTCAAATTTTGTTTGTTTGTGAAATCTTCAGTTAGTAATAGAAAGCTGTAAAAATGAGTGAAACGTTTTGTATGCAAAATACAGTTATTTCAAAGCAATATCGTCAGTATGGTAAATGGGAGATAGCAAGTGGCGACTTAATTTGTTTCCGCACAATAATCATCTATGTATATGTTCTCAAAGAAAGATTAATAAAATGAATCACTTAGTGTTTACAGTATAATGTGAATAATTAGCAATGAATGTTAATGAAAAACTTTGTTTAATGTTACTATACTGTTTTGGTAGACAAGCTATCGCTTTTGTTGTACATAATTAAAATGATACGGTGGCTAAAGCAAGTATAAGTGAGTGATTTATGAAAAAGCAGGTCTATAGAATATGACTGGGTATGCATATATTAATTGAGTTATAGTTTGTCACAAGGACTAATTTGTTATTTCTACTAGAATATTTATTTAAGTTAAATCCTTTCTGTACATTAATTGTGACAATAATAATTTATAGAACAGTGCATATAGCAAAATAAATGCTAATAATATTTAATAAATGGATACGCATACAAAAAAAAGGTATTAGTTTACACCCTACCCTTTTTCCAGGTGTAATGAAAAAGATAGGTGTAGGAGAGTGTATAAATAAATTACCCTGTCACAACCTGAAGACCATTTTTGGTTGCAGAGGTATAAAAGACTTAAAATTTTAGGGGAAAAAGAAAGAAACATTGAAAAACTATAACCTTATAAAGAGGTTACAACAAAAAAAACAACGCAGATTTGTGGAATAGAAGTGCTTCAGTATTTTATTACGACAAATAAAAGTTAAATGTTTTTTTATAGATCAAGAAAATTCATTTAAGAAGACTTGGGACATAAGTCAAATACAGTAGCAAATCGTAAGCTTGTTGTTGGATGATACTATTTTTAAATCAAATACTTGTAGGCTTCTATTTCTGCTATTTTATTTCCACAGATATCTTTATTCCTCTACTAGTTCTATAACCTATTTGCTAATAACTTTGTCTGTCCATAGTATCATACTCATACATCTGTCTGCTTTTCCTACTGCCCCTATTTCATAGACGTACTGTGCTGTGCTTCACACAAATGCTTTGGACAATTTTTTCTTGTTTTTATGTTTGTTGTGTTTGAACGTAGCCGCTGTTCTTTCTTGTTAGATGCAGTTCGGTCACCTTCTATTGTTTTACAATAATATACGCTATTTCTTCGATATTCAGTGGTATTTGGAGGGAGGCGGCTCCGTGGCATAGTGGTATGTGTGTGACTTCTACGCCCAAGGTCCTGGGTTCGAATCCGGGCACGGTCCTCTTGAAAAATGTTAGGCGAGCATTTTTCGTAGAAATACACCCTCGTTCGGAAGCGAAGTAAAATGGAGGTTCTGTGTGTGAGTGTTGTCACGCACGTTAAAAATCCCTACCTTGCTTGGAACAGCAAGGGTTCGGCAAAATTCCAAATTTTCCAGGTAACAAAAACTCGCTTCCTGGGCAATGTAGTACCTTCGGGTGGAGCATTGGAAAATCACATGTAAGGTATGTGAAGGAAAGTAAGCAGACTGCGGCTACCAAGTTTCTCCAGCAATTAAGCATTTGTTGAATTAATAGTTTTTCCAATATCTCCTTTCGCACAATCAACATGAGTTGAAAATATTTCACAACCAACACCTGTAGTTGTTTATAATAATAATTAGATTTATGTCCACATATTTTTTCGTCAATAGGTTTTCCGTGCTGGAACTGGTTGGACGCGTACCTCCATTTATTTATGTTTTGAGCTAGCCTACACAATTCTCTGAAATCCCCACAACAGCCAATATACAACTCGGATCCCCTTTTATTGTTTTCTAATTATATGCTCTACTTCAACGAGATTCAGTGGTTTTTGAAGGTGGTTAAGCAGCCCATGGCTGACAAGGATTCCCCAACACGTAAACATTTGTCGAATTAATAGGTTTCCAGTAAATCCTTTCGTACAATTATTATTAGTAGAGAATATTGGAAGAACAATACCTGTAGTTGTTTATATAAATCGTCATGTTTAAGAACAGTTATATTTTTCATCATTAGTTTTTCATCTTGGGACTGGTTGCATGCGTACCTCCATTGATTTCTATTCCGAGTTAGGCTACACATTTTCCTGAACCTCCCACATCCTACATCTTTCACTATCTGTGTGCAATAGTCTAATCTAAGGTTACCTCTGCCTCTCTTTTTTCCTATTTCTGCTTCTAATATATTCCGCACTATTCCATTATGTCTTAGTGCGTGGGCTATCATCCTAACTCTCCTGTTTTTTACTGTTTTCCACAAATTTCTTCCTTCCCCTACCATTTCTAGTGCCCCTTTGTTTTTAACTTTGTCTGTCCGTAATATCTGCATCATGCGCCTGCAGCACCACATTTCTAAGGCTTCTACCTTTTTCTTGTCCGCTTCTCCTACTGTCCAGGCATCCCAGCCGTACTTTGCCGTGCTCCACACATACGTTTTAAGCAATCTGATCCTTCTGTCTAGGTTTGTTGTCTTTGAACACAGTATTTGCTTTTTCTTGTTATGTGTAGCACGACCTTGTGTTAATCTTTGTTTTATATCTTTTGTGCTTTTTCCATCTTGCTTTATTTGGCTTTATAGGTTGGAGAAATGCTTAACCTCTTGCAAGTTCTCGTAACCTACTTGTGTTCTTGTATTTGATTTATTTTCCCCTCTTTTGCATACTAGAACTTTAGTTATATAATGTTTAACTTTCATACCGTATCTTACTGTTAGAACTGTTTCCATTTCATTAAGAGCAGCTTATAACTCTTCTTTGCTAGATGGTAATACCGCTATATCATCTGCAAATCTAAGCATATCATTCTTTTGTCCCTGCATAGTAATTCCAAATGTTTTCCGGCATTTGACAGTATTCATTGCCTCTTCAATGTCCAAGTTAAAAATTAATTGATGTAAGGCACATCCCTACCTCACCCCTTTTCTAATATTTATTTCTCTACCTTCCTGCTCTAATTATATTACCGCTGTTTGGTGTTTGTATAAACTATGAACTATCCGTCTATTCCTAAAACTCAATCCAATTGTTTTGAGTATTTCGAACATTTTTTCCATTTTACATTGTCCAATACTTTTTCCATATATAAAAATCCTATATACACGCTTCCCACTCTTCTATTATTCTCTCCATTATCACCCTCAGAGTTAAGATTGCCTCCCGTGTTCCCCTGTTTCGCCTAAACCCAAACTGACTTTCGCCTTAGTATTTCTTCAGCTCGTTGTTCCATTCCTCTTAGTACAATTCTAGTTAATATTTTTCACACGTGTGCTGTCAAACTTATTGTTCGAAAATTTTTACATTTTTCCGCGCTTTTCTTTTTTCGTATAGCTACAATGATGTTAAGTTTGAAATCTTTGAGTGTCTCGCCTATCTCATACATATATAGCTTACAAGCTGGAAGAGATGTTTCCGTTACTGCTTGTCTAGCGGCTTTTAGACTTTCTGCCTGCAGATTTTCTGTACCCAGCAGCGCCTTACCATTTTTCAGACCCTTTTATGCTAATTCAAACCCATCTCGAAGTATAGGATATTCCAAGTCATCATTTTCAATGTCTGATTTCTGTTCTAATACTGTTAGTTCCTTTCCTGCATATAAATTTCCTATAGTCTTTCCATCTAACCACGTTTTCTCCCGCGTCCCTTATATTTTTGCTATATGGTTTTATATCCCTAAAATTCATTCTAATTAGATTGTATGCTCGTCTGTTTTTTCTATTTTCATCTTAATTTATACCTCTTAACACTTTTCATCAATTCATTGTTCTTTACCTTTCCTGCATTTGCGAATAATTTCCTATTTTATGGCTTTGTATCTCTGTTTTGTTGTTTCATCTGATCTAGATTTGAATTTTTGTCTTTCTTCTATTAAATTTAGGATATCCATTGTTATTCGTGTTTTTTATTTTCTTTTTTGTGTATAACCCAGAATATCTCTGGCTGCAATGTCTAAGCTGTATTTGATATTATTGTATTCTGTTTTGCTTCGTTAGTATCAGAAATTTTCCCGATACCTTTCAGCAATTCATTTGACTTTTTTTTCAAATCTTTCATGAATATCTTTTGTTTCTCAAAGTCAAAGTGTCTTTTCTGGTCCTTTCATAATTACGATGATGTGGTCAGTGTCTATATCTGCTTCAGGGTAGCTTCTACAGCCTTTAACTCGATTCCTAAACCGTGGTCTAACAAGAACATAATCTATTTCATATCTTCCCATATCTCCTGGCACCTTCCATGTGTATCGTCTTCTAGCATGATGTTGAAATATTGTGTTTGTGATGGTTAAATTGTTGTTGATGCAAAATTCTACAGGCCTATTTCCCTTGTCATTTCTCGTGCCTAAACCAAATAAACCTACTACCGGTCCTTCCTTGCCCTTACCTACCGCTGCCTTAAAATCCCCCGTTAAATTTTCATGTCCTTTTACGTATCTTAGTATGTTTTCGGTATCTTTGTAGATTGCCTCTACCTCTTCCTCATTGTTGCTAGAGGTGGTCATGTATACCTGTATTATTGCCGTATTTACCGGTTTAGATTCTAATCTAACCATGAGTACTCTTTCGTTCCTTTGTAAATAGTTTCTACACAGTATTCTATCTTTTTTCGCATAATTATCTCCACGTTCGAATTTCCTTCCTCTGATCCTGTATGAATTACCCTAAAGTCTCCTCTCAAAAATCCCCCGCCTCTGGTCACCTAACTTCGTTGATGCCTACTATGCCTAATCCTAAGCTATTCTATTTCAATTTTTAAGTTCTCTAGCTTATCTACTTGCTTCATACTTCTGACATTCCATACTACGACTCCAGAATGTTGCTCAAAAAAAATTATTAATATCTTTTTGACATGGATGTAACCCAAGATTTTGCTGGCATATTTAGCAAGATGGAGATGTGTAAATATTTAACTACAAACCATAACTTTTGCTGCTAGGGCGAAGAAGAAAACTGCAATATTATAGTTGACAACGATAAAACTGTGGGAATCGATTGTTTAACATGGTTAACAACCAATACAAGAATTGGGATATACGATAAATTTGTGTGTCAGATAACAAGTCCCAGTGCTAATAAACAACTTGGACATCATATACTAGATATTTTACGTTGTCCAGATGCACGTTTAAGGGGAACATTTGCGTCTACTTTGACCAAAGAATATGGTATTACGCGATTGGAAGCGACAATATACAACTGTACAATTGGAAACTATGTCAGTGTGGAAAAGGTGTATAATCTCTTAAAAAACTGTTTAACCTTATTGGAAGATAGTAAATTATACTTCCTAAAAGCGTCATGTTCTAGGTACCACTTGCCAAAATGTGGGGTATGCTTTCGGACTGCTCTAAAAGAAATTGCTCCATTATACACGGCATACACTGTAAGTGGGAGAAAAAGACAGCTGGAATTAGAGGAAATGGATGCAAAAAGGCGAAAGTCGGACTGCATGGAAAACACTGCGACCAAACGCGAACAATACAAAGATGTGCTAGACAAAGAATACCTTATTAGAGAAAATGTAGAAGAATTAAACGGTTATTTTATGTGACGATGGACTGACTTAGATACATCCGGGTTCTACAAGCTGTATGCATTTGTGGTTAGTAAGAAAGACTCTTTTAGTTATGTAAGTGTCCTTGGGGAAAAGGATGGTACTAAATCCGTATACCTTTTAAAAGGTTATTCTAAGAAAAGTCTTTATCGAAATGGCAGAAAACATAGAGGAACTAAGGAATGCGGGTTTCGTAACCTTGGCGTATACCACACGCAAAGGGGTTCCGCTAAACATTGTATACTTGCCTAGTAAAGAACTACAACCTATAACGAGCATATATTCCCAAAGTGGTGGACATGCAACTACGCAATAGTGAGTAGGAGAATAAGGATTCTTTCCAATAAGAAATTAAAGTTTCCATGTACCTTGCACCAGCCATTAGGAAATGGTAAAAATGTTAAACCTATAAAGGTGATTATTAATTGTGATTTAAAAAAATAGTAGTTTTTTTTAGACTAAATAAAATAGCTTAGACTGATTAATGTATATGGTTACATATTCCCGTACGCATCCACAAACATCTGTTTACGTCCACATACGGACATGGCGATGCCGGTAGTTTTTGTTTAACAGATAGTAGGAAACATACGTTAGGTGTTAGTGGGTGGAAGCGAATATGATTGTTGGAATCAAAAGTACGGTGCAGCGGAATGTATGGCGCTTCCCGCTAGAATAATCGAAATTGGTTAGTCGATCGTATTAGATGTTTAAATATGCAAAAGTGTAAAAGCCTACATGAGCAAAATTTAATTATCAGACAAAAAAAGTGCGGGATGTGCTATACTTATAAAAAAAGTATAGAGCGAAGCTTTGCAGCGGTCCTGGCAGTAAAAAAGGCGACTGACTTTTTCAACCAACTACAAGAATAGCAGTAGCGCAGAGAAGGGGTATGCATGTATTATACAGCGCACCGTAACTATAAAATATGTTAGTTTACCGGTAGCTCGAACGTGTAATTGATCACGACTTATAGCTTCCTCGGAAGTTTAAAAATTCTGAGACCATTGTCGTTTGAAAAATGTTTGGAAATTACCAGAATGGGAGCGGGTCAAAGTATAAGTTAGGCGGATGAATGACCGAGTTTTTTCTACCTTTTACGAGGAAAGCGGAAGTTAACAGTCGCCGAGCATCTAATTCTCTGTTTGGGTGGTATCGAGTACTTGCCGGCTCTAGAAATAATTACGTGCTACCGACCGCTATATGCGGAAGATTTCGTTCTAGGAAATGAGCAACCTACGAAAGTACGGAATACTTGGTATTAATGCTAATTGGTTTAGTGACCGCGCTTGTGCACTCTTCGAGTATCTTTGGCAATCTTCGATTATTTCTAAAATGTATATAAACCATGGCGCTACATGTAAAGCTTTAGTTATAATTCATAGTCCATAGAAGCTGGTCGAAGAAGAACACCATCTGAAAATATTTTTAATTGCAGCTCTTGTGGTGCTTCCTATACCTGGAAAAATGCTCTCAAACGGCACCAGAACAAATGTTGTGGGGTGTAACATCGTCCAGGGTTAAGCTTATACATCCATAAGCAGCAATGTACTTAAACTGTAGGTCTTGCGGTATTGCTTTTACGAGAATGGACAACTTACTGCGGCACAAGGAAAAACAGCACGGTATGTCATTAAGCCGTAAACGTTCAGCTCCGCCAGCTGTTATGGGTCTTGTACGAACAACCACAAATTCTGTGTAAAGTATGCGATTTCGAAATGGAAAAGACTACGTATGCCGACACTTGAGGAGCAACAGACATAAAAATGCAACAGTTACCGCTACTGGCAAGATGGTGTAGAAATGGTTAGCACAGCGTTTAACAACCGTATGGCTAGCTATCGCATAAAGAACGCCAGTGTTGACGATGGAGTGTCCGAGTTTCTTTGGAAGCAGAAAGAAAGGTTTATTCGATTACTTAATGAAAAAAGAATACAACATACAGCAATAAAAGTCTATTGAGAACTCTACGGTGTTTACACCAAAATGGGAGGAGAAACTACCGATGTGAAATCCTTTAACACAAAAAATATTGTTATAACGTCTTCTAGTAATCTGGAAAATATGTACGAGGTCTTAAGCGAAACCATGAAAACAGAATCAGAGGAATTTGAAACACGTAGGACCAGTTGGTCTTTGGAAAAGGTGCTCTATTTAGAAATAAATATTAATAAGTATAAGCCGATGTGAGGAGTTCTAGGTTAAGAATAAAAATTGTGAATATGTATTTAAAAATGTGGTTTATAAAATTTAAACTGTATTAGTAAAAATTGACTGTAATAAAAAGTTTTAAGAATGGTTTTTAGATTTTCTTTTAGGTATGAGTTGCAGGAAAGTTATAATTTAGAGGGTATGTGTGTAAAACTGTAAGGGGTGGTCGGATTTTAAATATATTTACAGATTCAGATTCTGCGTAAAATTCTAAACTAATTTGATGTGTCACATGGCTAAAAAATTTATAAGGCTCCCTGGGGGGATGATTGTATATACAAAATTCCTAGAAATTCAGGTAGCTGCGAAAAATCTGATATTAGTTGATACCAAACAAGATAGAATTATCGCGAAAGATGAAATGGTTAGTCGAAGAAAACTATTTGGTTCAGAATGTTACCGGTAAATATTCCTAAAATAAGAATAGCTCCCTGGTGGATGATCCTATCTGAAAATTTCCTAGAAATTCAGGTAGCTGAAAAAAATCTAATATTAATTGATACCAAACCAGATAGATTTATCTCGAAGGAAACAAAAATAATCTTTTATATATTTGCTAGAGGAAATCTATTTGCAGATTTGCATTCTGCATAAAATTCTAGACTAATTTGATGTATCGCATTGCTAAAAAATGTATAAAGACAGTCGGTTGATGTGATGGTGTCCGAACAAAGCGGGAGCAAGGAAGGAGCAAGGAGGAAATCTCTCCCACAAGAAGGAAATCCCTTTAAAATAAGACTAGGCAGATCCTTCTTATGGGAATTTACATGTAAAGCCTAGTCGAAGAAAACTGTTTGATCCAGATGTGTGTGGAAATGAGGATGCTGGTGGAAATGAGGTGGGTAAACCGGCTCAAATGCTCTACTTAACACAATAAAAACGAAAATGAAAAACTAATTGACATTTATAGGTTAGCAATAGCAATACAAAATTATTTGAGTGTGAATTCGGCCAACTAATGCAAAATGTCTATTTAAACTTGGCGTTCGTTGATGGGAGCAACACTTACCGAACCTGTTCGTTAAATGCACTATAACTGCTGCCGAACAAGGAGGTTATATTTTCAAAAGCTTAAAATTTAATTAAAATAAAATGTAATTACAATAAATTAATAACACACAACAATGGGCACATTCAGCGTACAAAAAGCTCGGTAGCACTTCAGTAAAGCAATATTCTACAGCTCTGCGCATTGCTGGACGTATATAAATATGCAGCGTCACTAAATCTATGATCCTTGACACTTGAAAATCTATTTTGGATAAGATAAACTATAGCTGAAAACCTATTACTATTTTAAGGCGAGGATAATAAATTAGAGATGACCAGGAACAATTGAAAATTAATATAAGCACCTTTGCATGGAATTAACTATAAATGATTTGAACCTGAATTTCTTTGCATTTATAGTTTTTCTTCCATTTCTACACATAATATTATCTAGAAAGCAACACGGGTGAAGTACTCTAAACCTAACATTATCTAACATATTATTATATTTTAACATAAAAAAACACGTTTTGTTTGTATAGGGTTCTTTTGCAGTCAATGGTTTAATAATGACGGACCGTTGCAGCGTAGGGCTTTAAAAGCGACAGTTGAAATAATCATTCGGAAAATTCTAACATACAGCGCTGTATGTTGTTGAATACCCCAATTTAGAACATAAAAGGTTCTATTCATGTAATGTAACTGTGCGTGTCCAATAAAAAACACCAGTAGTTTGTAGCGGTAATGCTTGTTGCTTTTTTCTACTGAACGCGCTCAATATTCCAATAGGATTAACAAACGGTTGTATCACGTTTACAGGATTCGAACCACGGTTTCTTCAAAAACTTCATTTGTTCACTGTGTAACCTTGTCTTCCACCTAGCCAATCGCAAGTACTGATTTAACACATCATATTTAAAACGCTCCCCTTATTTTAAAAACAGACTCTAGTCAATTCAGTACCCGATTCAGAAATAACGTAATAAACATTTCGATTGAATAGATTCGAACAAGCTTCTTTAATATGCAAATCTTAAAGGAGCGTGGTTGCCCATAGTTTTTATTTTTACACAGATAGCTGCTTTAAAATTGTCAGTAGTGGGGTAAGGCCGGTCCGAATTCAAAACGTGCTCACACGTATTTTACATATGTAAAATACACGTGCACCGTCTTGAATTCAGACCGGCCTTATATACTTTCAATGTAAAATAGTTGTGAAAACATGAATTCAGACCGGTCTTGTATACTTTCAAATGTAAAATACTTGTGGGCACGTTTTGAAGTCAGACCGGCTTTATAATACTTTCAATGGAACATACATACTTCAAAACACACACACACGTATGTTGAAAAATGTAAGTGCAGAGAAAATGTGTAGCTGTTTTGAATTCGGTTTTCTAGCGAGAAGTTATAAAGTATGCCAGATGCAAAATATCGCATTCAAGTCAATTGTGTTTAATTAAAGTGGATTCTGATTTATGTTTTTTACTTATATCTGAAGCCAATTAAATTTTACTATAAACATTTATCAATACTTGTTGAATATTCTAGTAGCACATACTTTTTGATAGCAACATACACTTAATACCTATGCCTTCAGTTCCGCCTCTACATGCAATGAATATTTGAATGGTAATACCATCACCGAGCCTACTACAAAAGAATGTTCTGTCCATTCAGGACGCCTTCATGAGTTAGCTCCTAGAATTCGGTGCTAATTTCATCTACTTCTATACACCTGATGTTATGATGTGGTATTTCAAATTTCAATAAACAGCTGTACAATACTGCAGCGTGCACATGTGGATGACCTTTTAATAGTTAATGTTATGCAGTACAATCTGTATCCCGTACTACTCATATGTTCATACATCAAAATTCCAATATTCAGATTAACCAATTTTTTACTAATAAAATTTTCACAGGCCAAGATTATTTTCCAGGTCCCCGAACTGAAGCCCTATTGAATTATTTTCAACTATTTGTACAAAAGCACATTATTACTACTCACCACATGGACAATTGATAATCACGATCCACTTGTGTACTTTAACAACGTATATTATATCAAATATCTTTTAATTATTTATTATTTGTATCAATACTTCAATTTAATATATTCATCAAATGTGGATGACTTTTTATTATCACAAAATTTTTGGATAATATTCTAAAATTATTGTAATAGGTCTTCGCGTAACCATCTTCCAGTAACCGTCCCCAGAAAATGCAAAATTACCAGAAATCGTCATCCAACTGTCGCGATTGCGCAGTCCATGAGATTTTCTAATTCTACTACCAATGAAGCCAATTGCGAGCAGGATATCTGCCAGCTCCTAGATCACGTATAAACGCCACTCCCTTAGCAATATATATATATATATATATATATATATATATATATATATATATGGATACAATCAACCTCTTGGAAAATATAAAGTCGCGTAGGATAAGTTGCCTAACTTTCCGCATTGAAATTATGGTAACGTAATATAAACCAATTAAACTTAATATGCAAAAGTTATTCAGCTTCATTACGTCTATCTAGAATTAAATTTTATTATTCCTATCTGGGTAATAATTAACCTACATTAAACGTAAATGCAGACATATTGATGTAAATAATGATTTAAGAATATATTTTATTTATTGGGATTATTAACTTTATAATTCAACCAGACCCAGATACCTATTCTGAGGTTAATCTTCATCACGCTTTTGCTGAGTATCATATGCACCTGGATTTATTATTTGTAGGTGTTTTATTATATTTGGTTGTTGGTTTAACAATAATCATGGCGTTTAGTTTCATTGGTTAATAGTTCAAACTATTTTTATAAGAAAATTAAGACAGCTGTTTATTGAGCTATTTATTGGATGGTCAAAGGATGCCGTTGTATAGTTAACTAAACACTAAACTGAAATGTAAAAGGGACGTCCACCGCCCGCTGATAAAAGACATCCATTCTAAGTTGTATAAATAAAAGTCATATTGGAGTAATTAAATTAATTGCCGTTCTTAAGAAGCACATATCCATTATGTTCTTTATACTAAATTTACGTCAAGCCTATTGAAAATGCATGAAGATAATTACCTGATTGGAGGAGTTTAAAAGTATATTGAGGCTTAATGTCTCATTGATAGTTATGTTTGGAAATTTTTCTGTTAACTTCCACACATAATGCTTTATCTAAATCATTTAAAAGAAAATGAACATAAGTCAAAAATTTATAACCCAAGCTAAGCAGTTTAATTTATTCTTTATGAAAGTTACTAGCTGGTTCATTATTTATTGCGTTTTTTTTTTAATTAACGCTTTTGGCAAAATTTAATACAAACCGTATATAGTACACCATCGGCGAAACATGCCCGATACATTGCAGTCGAGGACCGACGACGATATTTTTGGCGTTAAAAACATCGGCCGCCCATACATCGACAAACTGAGTCATACTTCTTAATATTTAGCAGCTTTAGTAAACATCATCCCAGAAATTGTTTGTGGTATACGAAAAAAGCTTCTAGATTCCAATGCGTACAGATTAAGAATGTGTCCAAAATTGTATCTTACAATAGATACCTACTTAAAACGTTTTCATCTTCTACATTCCATAGTATAATAATAACAATTCGTCTACTGAGCACTATAGGAAGAATCATTCGAATTGTTTCTATCGTCAATTCCTAGCTGAACTGATGTTAACGACTACTACTAACAGAAAACGTGTTACAACTTCCTTACATAAAATACGTTGGACTGCACGAAAATAAGTTGTTAACAAAAATAAAGACAGCGTTGAATCCGTTTCACAGGAAGTGTTACAGCAAAGTCACGCAATGATTGTTGGTAATTGAAATATTCTCATTTGCTTCGCAAACGCAAAACAATAATAACTTAAAGCTCTTTCATAGGTCACGCCATTTCACGTGATGGGAATAACACGCTGTGCTTTGAAACTGTTATTTATTTTATTAAATCTCTAAGGAAGGGCTGTAAGTAGAACAGCATGACGCCTTTTATCAGTACGCAAAGCAGGGCAGTATCAAATAACCCTGTAGATGTGATTTAGGGAAACAACCGCATATGTTGCCTTTAAAATAATCCAGCTTTATTGTAATATTTATTGAAATCGTAAACTAGCATATAGTTGTGGGCTACACAAACTAGAAACAGTCGTTATCCTAAAACTCACAATAAATGCAGAACACCTCGCACATACGAGTATAGAGCGCTTGAAATTATACATGATTAATACTAATCACTAAGTGCATCTAATCTACAGGAAAGTTCCGTTCAACTTGCATTTCAATTTCAGGTTGATGATAAATTTTGTTTATCGTGTCGAAAGTTCTGATGGATGATTGTAAATGGGTGCATATCATATCGATTTACCGACAATAAGGAACTCTGTCCTCATACAGAAATGGAGTTACAAAATAGAAACCTCTTTTTCGTAAACAAAACATTATCATTTCTTAACGGCACTTATAGGAATGGAAATGCTGAGAGGTACGCTTTAACAAAAAAAATGGTTAAATGGTGTTAACCTTTCGACAGATATGGTACATTTTTGTCCCAATGCACGGATACAACTAATTTTAATCGTATTGTTCATCTAAAGGTAATTACTGAATTAGAAAAACAACTAGTGCTAATTACATGTTCCTGGGATAATGCAAACTTTATGGAACTAACGGGTATAAAAACATTAGTTCGAAAGGTGTTCATACTAGTATAGCGGTTTGCGCCCTGAATCAAAGGTGAGGCACATTTAGTTAAATCCCAGTTTTGCAAAATGATATATTAAATAAACAGTTTTCATCCCTTTCAAAAATATATGGAACAAAATACTTGCATTAAATTGCAAAAACATAAATCACTGTTAAGCAAAGAGTACCGGTAGGGTTTACAAACTTAGTTTTTACTTCTTAAGAGCTCATCACAGTAACAACCATCTTGAAATTTCCAAAGATATAAATTTCTTTCCTATTAGTCACCCAAATTAAAAACGGTTTTAACAAAAGTTACTTATAAAATAATTCTCTATGTGGGAAAGTCATTTGAGTTTTTTTTTAACTATAAAAAAATATTTTTTTGCTGATAATAGAGCGATTTAAACAAAACCAGCAACTTTCCCAAATGTATGAATAATTTTTATAAATTTTCGTCAAAATTGCACACTACAATTCTCTTTATTTATCGAATAAATCGAATATTAGTACTTTTTAGAAAAATTCACCTGCAATGTGCTGCCGTGGAAAAATTTAGAACTTCCGTGTCAAACACTATTGTAAAACAGAAATGGTTTGAATAAATGCTATTCAAAACAAACCACAACAAACATACAGGAAATGCTATACGATTGAGATAAAACTATTCACAAGAACTTCGACTATAGTCGTAATTGCTAGCAAATCTATTTATAACCATCATTAAGGAAATTATTCAGCGTCTCGCAATTATGGAAATGAGTTGTTCTTCATAACTTTGGATTTATATAAATTTTTGTTGGATTTCTTATTTAGTGCAAAAAAGTAATTGGTATTCCCCCAGTATTGAGGTAAATGATAATGAAAGACTGCACTGCAACAGTATTTTATATTTTTTTAAAAATTTTTTAAATAATATACCATATAGTCCATTTCGAATGAACCTGCATCTAGCCGAAGTTCTAGATTACTAGAACAGGTGAAACAACTTGCGTGTTCTAATAAGTTATAGAGTCAAACTACTGGTCCAACCAAAGTAGTAGGGTCGTTAGTGAGGAACCAGACTAAGACAGGTCCCCGAAAGAGGGCAGCGGCTCTTTCGGTAATTAGATTGGCAGATACCATAGAGGTCGGTATGCCATTCTAAGACACACTACTGCAATGCGGAAGACAATGGGAAATCACCACATTACCTCACAAGTATACAGCGTACTTAAATTGTAATAAGCATGATAACATTCTCTGGAGTAAAAGATTCCGGAGTTAAAATGATCCCCCATTAGCATCTTCGACAAGGAACTTCTTCGGAGGATGCGATCGGAAAGTTCAGAAAACGCGCCGGGAACATTTTACGAGTTGGAGCGTGGAATGACAGAAGTATGAAGCAAATGGGTAAGCTAGAGAACCTAAAAATTGAAATGAATAGGTTAGCACTAGACAGAGTAGGGATCAGCGAAGTTTGGTGTCCAGAGGTGGGAGATTTTTGGAGTGGAGACTTCAGGGTAATACATACAGGAGCAGAGAAAGGAAATTTGGGTGTGGAGATAGTTATACGAAAAAAGATAAGATACTGTGTAGAAAATCACTTATAAAAGAACGAAAGAGTACTCATGGTAAGATTAGAACCTAAACTGGTAAACACAGTAATAATAAAAGTATACATGCCCACCTCTAGTTACAGTGACGAAGAGGTAGGAGCGATTTACAAAGATATCCAAGACATATTAAGATACGTAAAAGGACATGAAAATTACGGGGGATTTTAATGCAGTGCTAGGTGAGGATAGGGTAGTAGGTTTATTTGGTTTAGGTACAAGAAACGACAGGGTAAATAGGCTGGAAGAATTTTGCGACAAGAACAATTTAATCATCACAAACACATTATTTCAACATCATGCTAGAACACGATATACGTGGAAAACGCCTAGAGATATAGGAAGATATCAAATAGATTACATTCTGGTTAGACAACGGTTTCGGAATCAACCAAAGACTGTAGAAGCTACCCAGAAGCAGATATAGACACTGACCACAACATCGTAATTAAGAAGACCGCACTTAAATTAAAAAATTTGAAGAAAAAAAACGGAAAAAGGCAATTTCACTTAGAGAAACTAAAAGATAAAGATATTCAAGAAAGATTCAATAATAAGTTATATGAATTGCTGAAAGATATCGGGAAAGTAACTGATACTAAGGAAGTAGGAACAGAATGGAATAACAGTAAATTCAGCCTAGACATAGCGGCCAGAGACTCTGGGGTATACACAAAAGAAAATAAGAAACCATGGATTACAAAGGATATCCTGAATTTAATAGAAGAAACTCGAAAATACAAAAATAGAACAGACGAAACAGGAAAACAGAGATACAAATCCATAATATGAGAAATTATTCGCAAATGCAGGAAAGTTAAAGAACAATGGATGGATGAAAAGTGCAAAAAGATACAAACTACGATGGAAGTAGGAAAGACATATGAAGCAAACAAACTAACTAGAATCAATTTTAGGGATATAACACCGTATAGCAAAAACATAAGGGACGCGGGAAGAAACGTCATTATAGAAAATGTAGAGAAAGTGGATAGATAGAATATATAGGAAATTTATATGCAGGGGAAGAACTATCAGCATTAGAACAGGAATCAGACATTGAAAATGTTGTCTTGGGATATCTTATACTTAGAGATGAGTTTGAATTAGAATTAAATGGTCCGAAAAATGGTAAGGTAAGATAAGGTGCAAGCAGAAACTCTAATAGCCGCTGGACAAGCAGTAACAGAACGTCTTCTCCAGCTTGTAAGCTGTATGTATGAGACATGCGAATTACCCAAAAATTTCAAACAAAACATCATAGTAACTATACAATAAAAGAAAGGCTCGGATAAATATGAAAATTTTCGAACAATAAGTTTGACAGCACACGCGTCAAAAATATTAACTAGAATTGTACAAAGACGAATGGAAAACGAGCTGAAGAAATGCTAGGAGAAGACCAATTTGGGTTTAGGCGAAACAGGGGAACACGGGAGGCTGTTTTTAGCTCTGAGAGTGATAATGGAGAAAACAACGGAAAAAGGGGAGAGCGTTTATATAGGGTTTGTAGATCTGGAAAAAGCATTGGACAATATAAAATGGTAAAAAGTGTTCGAAATACTCAAAAAAGCTGGAATGAGTTATAGGGATAGACGAATAGTACATAGCTTATACAAATAGCAAACAGCAGTAATAGAATTAGAGCAGGAACGTAAAGAAGTAAACATTAGGAAAGGGATGAGACAGGGATGTGCCCTATCCCTATCCCTATCCTATTTTTAACTTGTACATTGAAGAGGCAATGAATACTCTCAAATGCAGAAAAGCATTTGGAATTACTATGCAGGGACAAAAAATTGATATACTTAGATTTGCAGATGATATATAGCGGTATTAGCATCTAGTATGAAAAAGTTAGAAGCTGCTGCTAATGAAATGGAAACGGTTCTAACAGAGAGATATGTTGTGAAAATTAACAAAACTAAAACTAAAGTGCTAGTATGCAAAAGAGGGGAAAATAAATCAAAAACAAGAATACACATATGTAACAAGAACATACAAGGGAATAAGGATTTTTGCTACCTAGGAAGCCAAATGACGGAAGATGGGAAAAGCGCAAAAGATATAAAACAAAGACTTGCACAAAGTCGTGCTTAAAACATATGTGTGGAGCACGCACTGTACGGCTGTGAAGCCTGGACAGTGGGAGAAACGGACAAGAAAAAAGTAAAAGCCTTTAAAATGTGGTGCTACAGACGTATGTTGAAGATATCATGGACAGGCAAAGTTAAGAACGATTAGGTACTGAAAATGGTAGGGGAAGAAAGAAATATGTGAAAAACGGTAAAAAATAGGATAGATAGGATTACAAGCTTCATACTACGACATGAGGAAATAGTGCGGAATATATTAGAAGCAAAGATGGGAAAAAAGAGAAGTAGAGGTGGACCTAGGTTAGACTACTGCACACAGATAGTAAAAGATGTAGGTTGTAGGAATTTCAGGGAAATGTGTAGGTTAGCTCGGAATAGAAATCAATAAAGGTACGCATCCAACCAGTCCCAATATGGATAAATTGATGATGACTAAAGTAACTGAACTAAACATGATGAATTTTATGATCAACTATAAGCATTGGTTGGGCAATATTCTCGAATAATGTTAATTGTGTGAAAGGGTTTACTGGAAAACTATCAATTCGGCAAATGTCTAAGTGTTGGGGGATCTTGGCAGCCACAGGCTGATTACCCCATTTCACAATCCTACATGTGATTTTCCAATGTTCCACTCTAAGGTACTACATTGGCCAGGAAGCGAGTCTTCTTTTACCTAAAAAATTTTGAATTTTGCCGAACCCTTGCTGTTTCTAGCAAGGTAGGGATCTTTAACGTGCGTGGCAACACTCACACACGGGACCTTCATTTTACCTCTCATTCTAACGAGGGCGTATTTTTGTGAAAAATGCTCGCCTAACATTTTTCAAGCGGACCATGTTGGGATTCGAACCCGGGACCTTGGGCGTAGTAGTCACACGCATACCAACTACGTCACCGACCCTCTACCCGCTCACAACCACTGAGTGTCGGAGAAATAGGGTATATAATTGTAATACAATAGAAGGGGACCGAACTGCATCTAACAAGAAATAACAGCGCCTATGATGAAAGACAACAAAAATAGAAACAAGAATAAAATTGTTGTAAGCATATGTGTGGAGCAGAGCACAGTATGCTATGAAATACAGGCAGTAAGAAAAGCAAACAGAAAAACGGTAGCAGATTTTTGGAATATTATGCTTCAGATGTATCAGGATGATAGCATGGAAAGACAAAGTTAATAAGAAATAGGTTATAGAAATAGTAGGTGAACAAGAATATCTGTGGAAAAAAAAAGAGAAATTAAAGGGCAGAATGCGTTCTCAAGCATTTTTGGAGCATAGTATGGGATATATTACAAGCAAGAATAGGAAAAAGGAGATAGATGTAGACCTAGATCACATAGTGATAGATGCAAACTGTGTAAATTTTAGGAAAATGTGTAGGTTAGTTCAGAATAGGAAACAATGACGGTACGCGTCTAGCCACTTCCAGGACTGAAGACCTAATGATAATGATACCATATAGTAGATGAAAAACTGGCTTGTAATATGTTGAAAGAATGAGTTGTAGTGTAAGACTTGTAAAGAAGAATAAACACAGAATTGTTTAATTTTTATGCCCAATTTCAATTAATGTTTTGGGATAAATTTAAAAAAGCCACCGGTAATATTTTTCTCATATTTAGGCTTGTGTAGTAATAAGAAATAATGTGATAAAAATTCTTACGGTTAATTAAAATTTACAAACCATGTTTAGTTAAGTTATTTTACCCTCAAACTTTTCTAATACACGTAAAATGTATTAGGTATGTATTTTGTTCATCATGGTACACATTCACAATTTACAAACTCCCATGCGCAATCGTGATGGAAAAAAAATTTGACAAACTGCATGCAAAACGTAAATAAATAAAAGTAAAAAAAACTTTGGACTACTTAAAAATGCAAAACATACATTTTTATTCTACTAGAGGAATTTTTACTGTGTCCAATCCAGTACAATTTCAAATATATAATTACATTGTAAATATGTTGAAAATTTGTATTTTATATTTATATGTATTTTTAATTGTAATAAATTCACTTAAATAAAACATGCTTGGCCGTTAAGGCCACTTTCTTCATTATTTTGTCGTTAGAAAATGATAAAGGAACGAAGGTGTGATAACAAAAGAAACCACATTTGCAGCTTTTCACAAACTAATCAAAACCCACTTGACACTTTACTTAATCATTTTTTATTATAGATACGTTCAAACCATTATTCTGGTTTTTTCCATTTATTGACCAACTAATTAATGCAACAGCTTTGTCAATTGCATATTAGAAATTGTAAAATAATTACGCGATGCAAATGTAGGAATGTTAAATCTTATAATTTTTTGTTCCCTAATAATTTTTTTTTACATTAGATATCGGAATTTCATAGGTTTTCACTGGTTATGAATGTTAGAGAATATGTATAGTTAAAATATGAACCCCTCTACTTAGGACGTTAATCCTCCTATCCTTGCAATACTATAAAACTGTGACAAATAATCTCTAGTTAATAATGTTGCCGCTAGGGAAAAGGAGGGACAATTTTCTATTATGTCTTATGGCACATTAGTATTAAAATCGCATTTTTATAAAATTCTGAGGTCTAATTAGACCAAGATCATCATATTTTGTACTTTATAGCTGTGATAGTCAATTGTGTGTAAAACTTGCGGCCTATAACTTATCTATAGATATAAAATATGAAGTGTTGTTTTGTCCCTGGGTGCAAATCCGGATATAAATCATTCAAACACATACGGAGAAGTATTTATTCTGCTCGCAAGGTATTTTTGAAGTTTAGTGATACTATTTAGTTTCTAAATACATGTCTTTGTAGGATGTGGAAACATTAGAAAAGTGGAGACAAGCTATTCCTCGAAGTGACAAGGTTCTTTCATATTTGTGTATATATTAATGTATAATGAAATTTATTTTTATGTGCATTGGATGGCAAGAATTTTAATTTAAGTATCTACCTGAGCAAATATGTTTCTAATACAATTCTTGTTATAATAATACATTTTTATTTCTAATTAAAAGTGTGTATAAAAAATTAGATATATTATTGTTTTATTTTGTTTAATATAATACTTTTTGCTTCAATAGAATCACTATTTTATCCCCAAGAGGATGGCCAGATTTTTGTGTGCTCAATGATACATGTACTTAATCCTTCTGTACCATCAAAGATTCTAAAAGTCTTAAAATTTCTAATTTTTATAGTATAAGACTTAACTACATAAATTAACAATAACTTTAAATTGATCTCTTGAAAACTAGTCTTACCAGAGATAAAACATTCTGTATTTGTTTCATAAAATGCTTTAAAAGTGCTTTGAAAAAATATTATTTATGTATGGTTACATTGCCCAGCATGCTATATTGATTTTTTGATAATTTGAAATTCTTATAGGAATACGAGAGTATTAAATTGGTATTTGTTAAGAATTTGTGTATATTTCAACTTCAAGGACTGGAATTTTGAATAAAATCAGAATTTATAATTATTTATGAGAAAAATAAGGAATGCTCCATACGGCTGCATGTAGAAATCGCCCTCCGTTTCCCTAGCGGCAAGTCGCGAACTACGAATACAGCGCTAAAATATGCACAGGTTTCTGGCCGAGATTAATGTCCTAAGTAGAGAGGTCTATAAGTTAAAATATCTGTGAGGTTTATAACTAGACTAATAAGTTCCAAAGCTCTGCCGTCTATATGTGCTACCTGGTACTTCATAAACCAAGTAGGCGGAGTTGTAACCTTCATATCCTATTCTAATGAATATCTGCATCTCCACATTTCGTCCCTCCCTACGATACCTCACCACAACCCGCGCTTTTATAGCAGATGGTAGGTGACCTGTTGTGATGAGCTCTTAAAAACATGATCAATCCTACTATCCTTCATACGTGCAAACCTGTGAATGATGTCATATAAATGAGGCTGCGTATTTGCTAATTCATTTAAAAGTTCGTTTCAATCAAAATCTTTGAAAAATAGTCTGTCGCTTCTATCACTTTGTTATTAAAACTTTTGTTGTAGTAGTTAAACTGTGAAATGAGTATTAGAGTTAAAAAATTGAGTTTCTTCGTGTCTTAGAAGCAACTGCTAATTTTAAGGAAAAAAGTGTTCACGGTTGGGTAGTACAAAATTTTATATTTTTAAAAACTTAATTTGGCGTGCATGTTGGATATTGTACTAATAATTTTAACTACTTTAAATTATGTATGTTTTCATACTGGCCTCGCCATCTAGCGTAAGTTTCTAGTTACCAACCACCCTCTTTAATTTTATGACGTGCTCTCGGCAGTTCATACCTAGACGCTTTACTGTAAGCAGCAAAATGTAGCGCTGTTCAATTTCTTTACAATTACTAAAATTCTTTCTGTGATTCGAGGATTGGGAAAACGTTGGCGTGACTGTATTATATCCGAGGGGAATTACTTTGAAGTGAACAAAATAGATATTAATGAATAAATAAATACTTTTAGAAAAAACACAAAATTTGCGATACTTTTTGAATAGACCACGTATGTTTCCAGTTATCATGTCCTGTTTACAATAAATGCTTTCATTATGATTAATATATTCTTTTAGTTTTAACACGCACGTACTATTCTCTTTGGCAAGCTGGTCCGACGAGTCTTACACGCTAAAAAATAAGCGCGGAAAGAAAGAGATCATCGAAGGTCTAAACTGGGATCCAAACCCAGCCAAATACAAAATACATTTCTCCATTTCATTTACTGCATACAAATTTACACCACTATCAGTTACAGAAAATGCGACAATTTAAAACACTGTTGCAACTTTGTTGTAGTTGCTACATACATATACGTAGCCTAAGAGCCAAAAGAGAAAAAAAGAAATGGACCGGGTTCATTCGGTGAGGAGGCGGGGAATTATACATACCAAAAGTAAATAAAGGGGCCTGAACTAAAAATACACGCACTCATTCACACTCATAACAAAACATACTAAAAAGAAACCTATAATTAAACAAAATATGTACAAAACATAGTATTCCCAAACCCAAAAAAATCAATAACTCCAATATATACTTATATCAAGAGAAACCCAGAAAAACACATTACTGTAGTTGTTAGGTCCCTCCCCATCTGAGTTACCAGAGAAAAATTACCAAAATACAACGCTAAAAACCACAGCTCTAAATCATCAATGTAAATACCCAATTCATTACATAAACCTACCGCAATAAATACAATATTATTAATAGAAAAACATCATCTCGCATAAAAGTAAGCATTTTAAATCAGTTATCCATTAAGCATTCTAACCCGGTTACACAGTAATAAATACTACATCCTTTTGTTTTGTAGTTAGTTAAAACAGGTAGTACTACATTCAGAACATGGCAAAGAGCTCCAAAATAGTTTCAAAATTTTTGTATAGGTGAAGTAATGTTGTGCAGGCACGAATTTAAACAGGGAAGTCCAAGTATGTAGGGGCTCAACGTAAGTAGGGACGAAACACTCACCAGCGTGCTCAAGGTGTTGGATTTCTTGTTCGCTCATAGGATCGGAGCGGGAAAGATGGACCTGAGACCACGCCGCTAGCGCGGCCTTCTATACCCCAGGAGCGGCAATTCAAAGACTATCGTGTCCCCTGCAGGAAGCTAGAATGATTACAAAAAATATTAATTTATTTACGCCAAGAAGTACAGGTTTATAAAACCATCAATACGCACCACGCTATAAGGCGTGCGCGATATTTTCATAAAGAAAACGTAACAAAAAATCTAGCAATTCCGACGAGTACTTTTTAACATTTTTGAAAAGAAGGTCAACATAAATTCGTTTAATTAAATAACCAGAGCTCCAAATCATATTATTATCAAGAATCGGTTAAGAAACTGGAAAACATGGTTTTATCGGATAGTACGCGACATTAGTTTGACGAGTGTGTAAACTGGAACAATAGAGAAAACAATTATACGTTATGAGAATGTTTAACAAATTAAAGGATACCTAATACAAGGTGTTGACTTATTGAAATTTAACATAAACCTTGTTACGTGCCGAAAATAGGCACTAGACATTTTTAGTTTAGTTTTAATGTGCGGGAGTTTTGCGCCATAAATTTGGCGCGTGTATCTCCGTCACGTCAGAAGTGCGTTGCGCGGAGATTCGGGTCAACACGAGTGGGGGAAAAAAGGTGGGAAGTTTCGCAAAGACGCTGAAACGTGGCTTTTTGCCTTGGAACATCCAGAAGAGCGGTTTGGTTTAGGTATCGTATCGTATCTTTATCTTTGTTATGTAGATTTCCTTGCCTTATTTGATTATCGTCCCTATAAACCCGTTCCTTATCGTTCCCGCTACATATAGGAAGAAGATATAAATTTGAAAGCAACCTGGCCGAACCGCAGTCCACGCATGAGATCCATCTTTAAATAATCCGGAAGGGAGCCCCGCCGTCGCTAGCCGGAGCAATCCTGATGGAAGTCGCAGCCGCCATCTTTAAATTATCCTGAAGGAAGTCACGAACAACCCTGAAGGGAGAGATTCTGTAGGAAGCGGTACCTATTCATGTGAGTACGCTGTTTTTTATAATACCTTTTATGAATTTTGAATATTTAGTCATTACGTGTAATAATTTGCATATTGTGTGACATCATTGACAGATGGGCGCGCTAATTTTCATATTATAGAATAGCGTTACCAACTGCCGTTGTGTCGCGTATACCGCGTCGACGGTAATGTAAGAATCACGCGTAAATGTAAGAATTGCCGCCTCAACGTGGTTTTTAGGTTGTATTATATCTTTTATTGCTTTACAATGTATTAATTAACGTAACCTATAGCTTTTTTACTTAAAATAAAAATAAATTATCTAATTTTCTAATATCTATTGACCTTAAAAGTTTATGTTGATACTTTGGAACTCACTAAATTCCTAAGATGTCAAGCAGTTGTTATAGTAACTAAATGTAAACCGCCATTTTGGGCTATTGAAATTCAGAGCTTATGCTTTTTAAAAACGTTTTGTTAATTTCATTAATTTTCTTCCAATTTTAAATGTAGTGTACCTTTTAAACTTGAATTGTGTTAAGTGGTTGTATAGTTGTTTTTTGAAATGAAATTAAAGTGTTTTCCTTCAGCAGCGTATACAGTATAATAATAACCTCACCCACATACATGGTTGCATCATATAATTTTGAATGTAAGTATTTTTAATTATAAGTAAACAGCTTATTTTTCTACCAATTATGAAAGAAAAGTGAACATTTTTTTTAAAAAATGCTATAAAATACAGTTAAATAATCACTTTATTTTTGAAATTTTTCTAACTTATCTCAATTTACTTCTTTGTGGATTAATTTTTAAAGTTACCATTTAAATAACACATATAATGTACCTTTCTATAATTTGGAGTGTCTTTTTGTAACCTAAATAATTACATATAATTTACAATTACCTCCACCTCGAAATATAGATTTTCTAATTAACTTGAGTTTTTAGTGTGTTTTTTAGTGTTATATTAACCTAACCGTGATGGATTTCTTTCATTAAAACACTATCTTGCCCTCTTACCATTTTAAAGGTGTTCTCTTAGTGATTTAAATAGTGTAACCTACAAATGCCCCTTTAAAGAAGATTTTACCTTCAAATATAATTAACGAAATTATCTAATCATATCTTTTACCTTTCAAAACGCTGTAATAAACATTTTTTTAAGAATGATGTTGAAATTCTTCTTTATTAGTTTGGGTGGAACTCAAACGAGAGCTTCCCATCCTGGTAAATATATGTTTTACAAGATATCTTTCTCTTCTTCAACAATTTTATCAGTGAATCGAGTTTAGATTACGGTTATCTCTTCATATATCGATTTAAACATCATTAAATGGCATAAAATTATCTTTAAAATCATTCAACCCTACGTACATCTAAAAGCTTTTCACGTTTTACTTCCTTGACAATGTACCTACTATTTTTTGTTCTCACCATCAATTAGTAACTTTAATTACTTATTCTCTCTCTCGTACAGTATATACCTTCTACACGTTTAACTTACTTACCTTAAATTAGCTATCTTTTTTCCTTTAGGTTGACTTTTTCTTAACTATACCGTTACTTATATATCATTTTATTCTCTAGACCCCCAATATAACTCTGTCGTTTCATTTAATTAATCCTCGAACTTTTCCTACAGCATATTATTTGGTTTTTAGTATTTTTCTTACATCGTTTAATTGTGTGGTAATTGTCGTAACTTTAGTTGTAATAATTTATTGAATTTTTATGATTGGTTTTAGCTGATGTTTAGAGTGGATGCTTTCTTCTTTGGGCTCACATAGGAGACGCGGCCTATGTCATTGTAAAAAATAGTTCATATTCGCAGTTGCAAAAAGCTAGGATTTTCTATTCTCTGTGTTTTTTCTCTGAAGTATTACAGTCGCCCGCATTATACTACATCATTATTTGTTTCTTTTCCTACTAAATCACCATAACTTATAAACATTTTTTTTCATTGTTTTTTGTTGAACTTCGTGGTGAGGCGCTATTGCTTCTTATGGATATCTTATTAAGTCCTCGGTTGTTTTAGCATATTGGAACAGTGTGTCTGCATTTAATTGCTTATAATTAGGCATCTTTGTGTGTTTAAAGCGCTACCGTATTAAAAAACTACCTTGAAACAGTTTGGTAATTTTGTTGATTCACAACCATGTCATGGACAAGTTTTGATGTGTATCGTTATTTAAACCAAAGTAACAGTAACAAAAATTTGCTAGAGTGTAGAATAACTCACTCTCATGAACATTTTTAAAATTTGGGCACTTTTTGCCAACAAGGAAATAGTTTAGATGCAACGCTCATGTGCGTCTGCACGTAAGAAACTTTAATATTAGTTTTAGTTTTAGTATATAGGTTAGGCGACTTGTCGCATTTGTTTTACTTTAAGTAGTGTTTCATGCTCCCCGACAAATTTGTGCTGTCGATTATTAATGTAGTCAAAGACAATGGGGCTACATATTCCGTTTCCTGGTACTTCGGAAGACGTGTTATCTGTCGAAAAACCAGGTGGCGCCTTAAATAAACATTTTGTAGGTTTTAAGTTAGGATTTATGTAGGGTAGTTAGGATTTAGATTTTAAGATGTTACTGTGCTAACAGTCTTTTTCTTTTTTTAGGTTTTTTCTTTTATGGACTTGTCGCGATTGTTACGTGCCGAAAATCGGCACTAGACATTTTTAGAAAATATAAATTTGAAAGCAACCTGGCCGAACCGCAGTCCAGGCATGAGATCCATCTTTAAATAATTCGGAGGGTAGCCCCGCCGTTGCTAGCCCGAGCAATCCTGATGGAAGTCGCAGCCGCCATCTTTAAGTTGTCCTGAAGGAAGTCACGAGCAACTGTTACGGTTGAAATTTTCACGACGACTTTTGTTTTTTAGCAGTGTATTAAATAGTTAATTCTTTCCGTATTAGATTGTACATACTTTAATATTGATAGCGCGTTATCAGGTACGAGTTTGCAGACCAGCTCTAGTGGTATGATCTTGACATAATTCTTCATTTGAATCGTACACTTTTAATTTATGCTTTGGGTTCGTATATATGCCCGCCTTCGTTAAAGAGATTTTAGCGAATTAATTTGAAAGGAAATTATTCTGAGGTAATTGAATATAATTTTCCTTATTGCCTAATTGGGATTACGGCGATTCAAAAAGATGAGTCCTCGACTGCTATTTGGTAACCACTTGTTACACATTTTGTTTGGTTGCACATTGAACCCGATTGTGGATCGGTAAGTAAGCCGCGATTTTACTGACTGTAGTTAGGGGATTCTATTTTAGGGTTCTAGTTCTAAATCTAGTTCAAGTTTTACTTCAGTTCCATTCAAAATTTATGTTCCACGTTTTGTTCCACGTGCTGCATTCTACGTTGTACGTGCTGCTATTCAATGTTCTAGTACCGTTGTAACCTGTATGTTGAATTTCGAGTTCTAGATGTGGCATCTATAATGAAAAGGAGAAGATGTTTACAAGTACGGATCCAGTAGACCCATGCGAGATAATTGGTGGCGATATTCTACCTGCCCGCGCCATTTGAGTTGGAACATCGTTATCCACATCAGCAGTTGGTGAGTCCGTTCCATATCTTATTTTTATCATCGCAACCGTTTGGTTGACTTTGCATGCTGGTGAATTACATTGTAACATTATTGGGTTTACTATAATAGGGTTGGGTTCTGATATAGGGTGTTGAACATTGCATATTCACAATACTTAATAGAGTATGTAAAACTAAGCCAACGACCCGCCTATTATTATTACAGGTATTATTGCAGATACCCTCAGTACTTAAGGGTTATCCTGCTAGGATCCTAGTGCAACCCCTTATTTGCGTAATAGTCTTTTTTAATCGACCGTATGGTCGCAGATTTATGTTGCCTTGTTGGCTGTGTTAATATTTGATTTTAAAGTAAAATTCGAATTAGTCTATCGATGTATTGGTATATGTATCGTTAGAGTTGCACCATATCAAGTGGGTAAGTCCAGTTATTAATTAAATTATAGTTTATGTGTTTATTGTTATTAATTTGATATATTCTTGTATAGTAAATGTATTGAATAGCTACGAGGTCTACATTACTGTGTGTCAACGTATGTTAGCTAGATTGTATGCTGTGTGGGTATCATTTGTGATCGTTAGGAATTTCCTATCTCAGTTCTGTCGGAGCCCAGCTGTTAGAGTTAGGTGGCGCTCATTTTTGGTAAGAGGTTTGGTTGATGGTTTACCCTACTCCCCGCCTCGGTACTGGGTTAGCTCAGGGTACATTGAAGCTGATTGCTCCGACTGCCCCGATAAGCATTTACCTTGCTTACCTCATTAGCGATTTTAGTGTAAATTAGAATTCAATTTGAAATCCCCCCTTGCTGGTTTTTGTTGTATTGCGAGCGCCACGTCCCGTTATATTGGTCGCCCAACGTGGTAGGCCGTTTGTCTTACATATTTTGATTGTCCAATGTAATTGGCCTGTTGTTTGATTGAATTATTGACTGTTGTACATACGAGGTACAAGTAGAAATTGTGTTGAATTTTGAAAGTTGTTATTGTTAATTGATATGGATGTAAACCGGCAATTATCGGATGAACTTAATTACGAATTAAAGATACGTGGTCTTTGTATAACCAAAGGCAGTGTTGATAATAAGCGCAAGTTACTAAGAGACCTATTACTAGAAGGTATTACGTGTGAATTAATACCTAATGATAATTTAAATATTTCAGCAGGTACGGAGCTTGCTATTTGCTTAGCCAAGCTTAACGACATAGACTCTGACTTAAACAATTTCAATTATTCTAACCAAGTAAATGAATTTAAACAGATATTTACGCGACTTGTACATGTTGATAATCGATTACAACGAATTACTTGCTCGAACGAAGATTAAATAAGCCGAAAAAGTGATCTGATAAATAAATGTTTGACTTTAAAAAAATTTCTAACAGAAATTCAGAATAAAGCCGCTGTAACAAGACAAGTGTCGATTGAAACGTCCTTGATTGATTTAGGTATACCACAAAATAGTTCCGGTCATGTTTTAGATGAGCCCAGTCTATTACTACCTGAAGTAACACATGTTAACAACATGAGTTTAAATGACGATAATCCCTTTATTGTACCAGTAAGAATTTCACATTCAAGCCCAATACGGCGAAATATCTCGGACACTAATAAAAATTACCTTCCATTATACAAATGGAATTGCACTTTTGATGGTTCGACTAGCGTTAATGATTTCCTACAGCGAGTAGAAGAGCTATGCAACTCGCGCGGTATATCGAAACATAACCTTTTTAGTTCTGTAATCGAACTGCTCCATGGCCAAGCACTTATCTGGTACAGAGCAAACAAACATACAATTAATTCATGGCAAGACTTAGAAATCCGATTACGCCAAGCATTCCTACCTTATGATTATGAGTTTACCCTCCAAGAAGAGATTCGATCACGGACGCAAGGCGCCGATGAAAGAACCGTTATATTCATCTCGGTGATGGAAAATATGTTTAGTCGATTACGTCACCCTCCTCCCGAAGATAGTAAAGTTCAATTAATTAGACGCAACTTGTTACCACATATTCAAGCGCAATTAGCATTACACCCCATACGTACTATAGCTGAATTAACGGAATTAGGACAAACTGTTGAGGAAACACTATTGAGAGCAAAGCAATACCGTCCTCCCCCGTCCAACGCACAAGGTATACTCGAACCTGACCTAGCCTACCATAAACCAAAACACAAAGCTGTTTTATGCTCTATAGAGGACAGTAGTCCCAAGTATGTCGAAGTGAAACCTAACCTGACTAATACCAATCCGTTTTTAGATTATGAGTTATCCGACACACCTACTCGATCCGTAAACCCGTTTCAACCTAGCTTGTCTGCAATTAAGTGTTGGAATTGCGACAAGGAAGGGCACCCGTTTCGATTATGCCCTCAACCAAAAAGATTACGCTGCTTTAAATGTGGTACTGCTAATTTCACATTACGAAATTGTCCGCAATGTTCGGAAAACGGATGATTGAGCCGCCGATAGATCGGTCCGCGTGCTCTGTGTCGCCCCCAAACTCGATCGATTTGTCTAAAGTAAATAAATTTAATAAGAAACTCAATCCCACCATCCAAGCCAATCTTAACTTTGTTTTGGCAAGTGTCATAGACGACGAACGTCCTTATCTTAAAGTGAATATATATGGTATAGCTATGCTCGGTTTACTCGACAGTGGAGCATCCCATACCATATTAGGTCAAACAGGCTACGATAAGCTTCGAAAACTAAATATAAAACTCCTACCTAGTGACATTACATCATGCCGTGTTGCGAATGGCCAAATTTGTAACATTATTGGCACTTATAATCTGCCAATTAAATTAGAAAACAAAGTTGTTTGCATTAATGTTCTGGTGATTCCGTCTATCCCGGACCCATTGATTCTTGGTACCGACTTTTGGTTTAGTATGGGCGTAGTACCCGACTTACGTCACGGCTTGTGGCAATTTTCTTCGGTCACGCCCACCCTATCTAGTATACAATCGAATGATAAGCTTAACCCGGAACAATCTGCACTTTTAAATTTGACTATTGAACAATTGTTCAAAAAGATGCCTGACACATTAGGTTGCACTCATATGGTAGAACATCTGATAAGAACGAATGCCGAACCGATAAAGCAAAGGTTTTACCCTTTGTCACCTGCTCTTAAAAAAATTGTAAACTCCCAACTGGACGCTATGTTAGAACAAGGTGTAGTTAGTCCTTCTTCTAGTCCTTGGTCGTCCCCTGTTGTTATGGCCAAGAAGAAAGACGGTAGTTATCGATTTTGCGTTGACTATCGTAAAGTAAACAAAGTCACCGAACGCGATGCCTACCCTTCACCTTTAGTTTCAGCGACCCTCGACAAACTACGAGATGCCAAGTACCTTACTTCCATAGACATTAAGAGTGCATACTGGCAAGTGCCTGTAGCCGAAACGTCCCGCCCTATTACCGCTTTTAGCGTCCCGGATAGAGGCCTCTTTGAGTTCAACCGAATGCCTTTCGGTTTGCATAACAGCCCTGCCACTTGGCAGCGACTTATCGACCGCGTTATTGGTCTCGACCTCGATTCCTACGTGTACGTCTATCTTGACGATTTGGTTATAGCCACAAATGATTTTAATAAACATCTTGAAGTAACTAAAGAAATTTTCAGTCGTTTAAGATCGGCTGGTTTGACTGTATCTCGGGAAAAATGCCACTTTTGTAGACCCGAAATCAAATATCTGGGATATGTTGTTGATCAAGATGGTTTACATGTCGACCCCGAGAAAGTTTCGGCCATTTTAGACCTCCCTCAACCCAGCAATGTTTCTGAAGTTCGCCGCTTCCTAGGCCTCTGCGGCTGGTACCGTCGTTTCCTACCGAATTTCTCTACGGTAGTGGCTCCAATAAATAAATTGATGCGAAAAGGCCACAAATTTTTATGGACTGATGAATGCGAATTCGCATTTACCGAAATCAAAAATTTTCTTGTGTCAGCTCCCATTATGAGTTGTCCCAATTTTGAATTGCCGTTTACAATTCAAACCGATGCCAGTGATTATGGCTTGGGCGCTGTTTTGTCCCAACTTCATCCCGATGGCGAAAAAGTTATAAGTTATATTAGTAGATCTTTAAGTCCTAGCGAGCGGAAATTTACCGCTACTGAAAAAGAATGTCTTGCTGTAGTGTGGGCTATTGGCAAGTTCAGGTCTTATATTGAAGGATCCATTTCACTATTGTTACGAACCATTTTGCTTTACTCTGGCTAGATAATTTAAAGGACCCTGCCGGTCGCATAGCTCGCTGGAGTGTCCGTTTGCAACTATTTAGTTTCGATATCGTTCATCATCGTGGCAAAGACAACGTTGTTCCCGACGCTTTATCCCGTTGTGTACCTATTGTTAATGAGGTCAAGGTTCTTAGTAACCCGGAACCGTATTTCAAAGGGATAAAAGATCGTTGGTTCCACAAGATGTGTGATCGTGTTTTAAATAACCCCCTTAATTTTCCCGCATGGCGATTTGACGGGGAAAATTTATTTAAGAAGTGTAAAATCCCTTATCCTGATCTAGAATCGGCTACTTCTGAGTGGAAGATCGTAGTCCCCAAATCACATAGGTTAGATATTGTGAGGAGTAACCATGATGAACCTACTTCCGGCCATTTAGGCATTTTTAAGACATACCATAGGATTACCTCTAAGTATTATTGGCCGAAGGCCAAAGGCGATATTGCGAAATATGTGCGCAATTGCCAAACTTGCATTGCTAGCAAGGTTGAACAGAAGCCACCTGCTGGTTATCTGTTAGGTCGTCCGAAGGTCTCCAAACCTTGCAAACTTATTTTTGTAGATATCGTTGGACCTTTTCCTAGGTCTACTTCCGGATATAAGTATGTGTTGAGTGTAAAGGACTATTTAAGTAAATTTTGTATTTTCTTACCCATGAGAGAGGCTACTTCATCTAAGCTTGCTGAATTATTAGAGGATCATGTGTTATTGTTATTTGGTGTCCCTCGTACCGTGGTTTGCGACAATGGCAACCAATTTCAGGGCAGACAGTTCAAAAATTTGATGAATGCTTACCATCTTAAGGTTAGCCATACTGCAAATTATCATCCTCAGCCGAATGCCGCCGAGCGACAGCATCGCTCTCTCAAGACTATATTGATTTCTTTTATTAAAGACAACCAGCGCAAGTGGGCGTCATTGCTTCAGAAGGCTGCTTGTGCAATTCGTACTTCGAGACATGAGGCTACTAATCTCACCCCATTTTTCGTGAATTTTGGTCGTGAGATGCATCATAGTGGCGATAGTCACGACTTACCAACGGTCCCTTTAGAGAATGGAGTAGAGCAAGATCCCGTGCTTCTTGGGGATCGCCCCCCAATTTTTGACAAAGTGTTTAAAGATATTCGTACTCGTCTAGATAAAGTAATTGAACGTAGCAAAAAGGTGTATGACTTACGACGTCGTCCCGATCGCTATGTTGTTGGTCAGAAAGTATGGCATAGAAATTTCGTGCAATCGAATGCCGCCGAAAATTTTTCAAGTACACTGCACCCAAATATGTCGGCCCTTTTATTGTGTCCGAATGCGTTTCACCGTGGACCTATCAGTTAGAATCTGCTGAAGGTCGTAAGGTTGGTGTTTGGCATGCCAAGGATTTGCGCCCTGATCCTTGACTATGTTTGTGAGTTCTTTTGTTGTTGTTGTTGTTGTTGTTTCTTTGTTGTCCATTCTGGAGTTTGAATTTCAGTATTTGGGAAATATTACGTTGTACTGTTCGACAATTGTTGGATCTGTTCCCTGTGCTGGACTTCGAGTGACTTGATTGCCTACAGTTGCTTGGAGGCGAAGAAGTTTCGGATTCGATGTCTCGATATGTTTGTGCGTGGGTTCGAACCCCACTATAGGTTAATCATTTTTGGGTAAGATGGGGATGTTACGGTTGAAATTTTCACGACGACTTTTGATTTTTAGCAGTGTATTAAATAGTTAATTCTTTCCGTATTAGATTGTACATACTTTAATATTGATAGCGCGTTATCAGGTACGAGTTTGCAGACCAGCTTTAGTGGTATCATTTTGACAAAATTCTTCATTTGAATCGGACACTTTTAATTTATGCTTTGGGTTCGTATATATGCCCGCCTTCGTTAAAGGGATTTTAGCGAATTAATTTGAAAGGAAATTATTCTGAGGTAATTGAATATAATTTTCCTTATTGCCTAATTGGGATTACGGCGATTCAAAAAGTTGAGTCCTCGACTGCTATTTGGTAACCACCTGTTACACATTTTGTTTGTTTGCACATTGAACCCAATTGTGGATCGGTAAGTAAGCCGCGATTTTACTGACTGTAATTAGGGGATTATATTTTAGGGTTCTAGTTCTAATTCTAGTTCAGGTTTTACTTCAGTTCCATTCAAGATTTATGTTCCACGTTTTGTTCCACGTGCTACATTCTACGTTTTACGTGCTGCCATTCTATGTTCTAGTACCGTTGTAACCTGTATGTTGAATGTCGAGTTCTAGATGTGGCATCTGTAATGAAAAGGAGAAGATGTTTACAAGTACGGATCCAGTAGACCCATGCGAGATAATTGGTGGCGATATTCTACCTGCCCGCGCCATTTGAGTTGGAACATCGTTATCCACATCAGCAGTTGGTGAGTCCGTTCCATATCTTATTTTTATCATCGCAACCGTTTGGTTGACTTTGCATGCTGGTGAATTATATTGTAACATTATTGGGTTTACTATAATAGGGTTGGGTTCTGATTTAGGGTGTTGAACATTGCATATTCACAATACTTAATAGAGTATGTAAAACTAAGCCAACGACCCGCCTATTATTATTACAGGTATTATTGCAGATACCCTCAGTACTTAAGGGTTATCCTGCTAGGATCCTAGTGCAACCCCTTATTTGCGTAATAGTCTTTTAAAAATCGACCGTATTGTCGCAGATTTATGTTGCCTTGTTGGCTGTGTTAATATTTGATTTTAAAGTAAAATTCGAATTAGTCAATCGATGTATTGGTATATGTATCGTTAGAGTTGCACCATAACAAGTGGGTAAGTCCAGTTATTAATTAAATTATAGTTTATGTGTTTATTGTTATTAATTTGATATATTCTTGTATAGTAAATGTATTGAATAGCTACGAGGTCTACATTACTGTGTGTCAACGTATGTTAGCTGGATTGTATGCTGTGTGGGTATTATTTGTGATCGTTAGGAATTTCCTATCTCAGTTCCGTCGGAGCCCAGCTGTTAGAGTTAGGTGGCGCTCATTTTTGGTAAGAGGTTTGCTTGATGGTTTACCCCACTCCCCGCCTCGGTACTGGGTTAGCTCAGGGTACATTGAAGCTGATTGCTCCGACTGCCCCGATAAGCATTTACCTTGCTTACCTCATTAGCGATTTTAGTGTAAATTAGAATTCAATTTGAAATCCCCCCTTGCTCGTTTTTGTTGTATTGCGAGCGCCACGTCCCGTTATACAACCCTGAAGGGAGTGATTCTGTAGTAAGCGGTACCTATTCATATGAGTACGCTGTTTTTTATAATACCTTTTATGAATTTTGAATATTTAGTCATTACGTGTAATAATTTGCATATTGTGTGACGTCATTGACAGATGGGCGCGCTAATTTCCATATTATAGATTAGCGTTACCAACTGCCGTTGTGTCGCGTATACCGCGTCGACGGTAATGTAAGAATCACGCGTAAATGTAAGAACCTGTCGTTTCCAAGCAAATAATATTGCTTTAAAAATTATTCTAAAGCGGGCTTCTTTTGAACAGTTATAATATATAGGGTGTTGTTGACGAATTTAAGAATAGAAACTGAATTTATTCGAACGGGTATTGAATTAACAAGGAAAAAGGGGTATTTCATTTATCCCGAAAATAAACGTAACATAGTATATCACTAACATTGATAGATTTCATAAATCGTTCCACCAATTTTTGTAGTTCAAGTGTATTTTTCTTTACATTTAAAATCACCATAAAACGGAATATGTCCTCTTTGATACCGGTTTTCTATCTAGATAAAGGCATTTCAAGTAAGTACACACTGCATCATTTACAAGACACGCAGTCAAACAAAGACTCACTCACAGATCTACTAACTCGCAAACCCAATTTATTTAACTCTCATCCAAATCTCAAATAGAACAAGTTGTTACATAAGTTTTGTCTCCAGAAAATGTAGCCGGTAATTCACACAAAAAAAACTGTGAAACATTTCGCTAAAATTCCTGTTTCGGTAAAGTACTGTAAACTCCGGCTATACTAGCAAAAATATTTGCAGACTAACTCGGTGGGGCAGGTGGTGCAAGTGTTTACAAAAGGGTGCCAAAATGCTATCGTGTATAAAATATGTGTTAATCGGGGAGTATCTGGACGCCGTCTAATCTCGAGGGGTTTCTAAGGAAAAACCCCAAGAATAATTACAAAAGGGTGCGAAAAACTTGTTATCAGGAGATTTATTCCAGCCTAAAATTCACATGAGAAATTATCAAGTACACTATTGATAAACTAAATACAAAATAAACGTTAACCAAAAGAACACTATAACCGCTATTTAAAACGGTTAGTTGAAAGAAAAGTTTTATCAAATATTAGATGACCCGGATTTTAATTACGCCTCTAGGTAATTGCAAATTTATTTATTATAACAAAGGTGGAACTATTTTTTTTACGTGAAAACACCATTAAGGGGTCTGTACACAATTACACAATTATGTTTTTAAATATATTACATTGTTATGCTTTCATTACAAATATATGATAGACATTGTTAAACAAATATTATTTATTTAGTGAAAAACGTTTCGGCGAATAAAATTTCTATATAAATTGTTAACCTAATATCAAAAACCTACTGGGGCTACATTTATACGTTTCATGCAATTAATTAAAAATGTTCATTTGCATTTTTTTCGAGGTTATAGATTCGGAGTTTTTTTATAAATGCCCAATGAGTGATTTTTGTTATCGCTAACTCGAACACCACAAAATGCCTTTATTTATTTCGACTTAGAAACTAGTTATTCTCAACATGCTTATGTTTAACATTCAGGAAACAATTTGCCTTATATTGAAAGCAATTAACCTGGTAGAGTACTATCCGAACATTATTGAGTACTATTTTAGGATAAGTTAACCAACTCAAGTTAGATGCAGTTTGTTTGGATAGTAAATACGAAGTACTCCATAAGAAATGAATGTTCCCTCCATAAAATAATTCGAGACATCTTTGACAAACTTCACACAGACGAATTAAGACTGCAAATTAAACTTGGGTTTGTACTGGTTTTTCTATCTAATATATATTTGAAATTAACCTATGGCAAGATTAACTATAGCCAGAGAAAAGGTCTCTTATATATTCTGTACCGACACAAATTGCAAGTGAATTTTCTTTTCGCTCGGATCGTAGTCGCCAGCGTAGTACATCATTAATAAAAAACAAATAAATCATGACAATGTAATAATTTTATACAAAGTAGACATGGTATTATTTTTAACCTTTAAAACCACCATAATAAATTTGATAACTTTAGCGTATGAACAATATAAGCTACAAAAATATATCTTCCTTAGATCAAGAATGCACAAAACCTAAAAATTATATTTCTTAAAGGAAATAATATAACACTATTTCTGGGATATATTCATACAGAAACTATTAAAATGAAATATGGTTATAAATATATCAAAGAAACCTCGCAAAGTTCGCAAACTCTTTACTTAATCTTCAGTCTAAGCAGGTGGTTGTTAGCGAATTCCATCTTCGTGCTTACCGTGTTATACTATACAATATAGTATAGCAGCTTGAAAAAGTACATACACTGCTTTAGTCAAAGCATCCTTTGCGAAAGAAACTAAATAATTTAATAATTAAAGCTAAGTTTTAAGATCAATTTGTAGTTAAGTATTCATAACTTCGTTAAAGTTGTTAGAAATGTTTTAAATACCATTGGAAAAACTGTACTATTGCAGGATAGTAAGAGAAAAACTTCTTTTAACAAATGTATGGCTCTGAAATTTAGGACCCACTAAAAATGCAATTTCTTAACAACTTCCTAATAATAATTATAATTGTTTATCTGTAAAAGGAAAAAACAATGTAGTAAGTCAATTTTTCCATATTTTAAATTTCAGATTAAGGTGAAGCAATGATTCACCTGCGTCCTCCGTTAGACGCCACTGTTTTATACTGATATACATCAACTTATATTACATAAATTAGTAAAAGGGAACAACAAAACACCGTACTCTCTAAGCAAATCTAGAGTATTTAGTCAATTTTGTTCAACGAAAATGAAAAAACTTTTTATGGAAATTTATCATTCGATTGTATGTCATGGTAAAATGTTAATTTCAAGATTGGCTAGACAAAAACAATATGTATTCGGAAACGAGTAAAGTTTTTCTAACAGTCAATCGGCAGTTTACCGAAATATACCAAATCAATCAGATTTCTACAAGGTTTTGTTTAGTTTTTATCCATTAATCTCACTTTCATAAAACATTTTTTACAATATTAGGATGACCCTGCTTCTGTTGAGCCTAACATAGAAAAAAAAGCTTTTTACAAAAATTTCCAGAAACTTTATCATTGCAGTCGAGTACATCCTTACTAATGCAGGAAGCAGTTTTAAAACAATTTTTCCTTTTATCTATAAATTCATTAGTTACATCGTTTTTAAGACGTTAATTGCATCATCAGCCAAAACTAGAACGCATTTTTGGCAACATCCTGAATTGCAAAAGCAAAAAACCACAAAACTAAAAAAGAGGCTAAATAGTCCGTCTATTAAGTATTGTTCTTACATGCATATGGGATCGTATAAGCATTTGCTTGTGAATATGCAGTCATATAGCAGTGTGGTTGTATCACGTAGAGTTTTTTTGCAAACTTTTTTTGGGTTTTGACATACAACGGAGGTATACCACTTAAAAACAACCGCACCGTATTGGAAGTGTTATTGCGATTCTGTCCACGAACAATTTTCCTTGGTCCTGGCTCATTTGAAAATACCCCAACTGTCGGTTGTTGCTGAATCTGAGAATCAAATACACATATCCAGTGTTTATCGTCATCCATAATATTATGTACAGTATTAAAAATAATAACTGTGTTGTGAAAATCTAACTGTAAGCATATCTGCTGGCATAGTTTAAGCTTACAAACTCGTTAACTTATTACAATGATTCATACGAGTAGCAAAATGTAGTTCATTTTGCATAAATTTTTAAATTTTCGTATATTTCTCACAAAAAAAAACTTAAGAAGAGTTTTTTTTTCTGGCAAAAAAGTGTATTATTAGAAAAGGTGTAGTGTGCACCACACGCACGTTTAAATTGTGGCACTCACTTTTAAAACTAGTGGAAAACCAACTCCTCTATATATTTGTTGCACAATGTCGTATTTTTTAATTGCAATCGATTCAATATCGTAACGATGTTGAAAAATACGGTTTCTTTTTATTTATGCGAATCGTTAACCTATTATGTATGGTAACTATGAGGACTGTAAGATGAACAGCAAGTAGGATAACGAAAGTTCTCGACCACATTTCGTATACACAAAAGCAAAACTGCCGAAATAATCTATATACCCTAGATAATTTCGTCTCATGCTTACCAAATCAAATGTTGGATCGTATAAATCGTACTAAACTGTAATATGACCTTGCAGTGTAGAGATCGCGGATGTTTGAATAGTAACATGGTACATTACTTGAAGGATCGGTTGATCGGTTTACGCTATCTTAGCTGAGGGTTGGTCGAGCGGTTTTCTATTGTTTTTTTTTGTTTGTTTATAGTGTGGTTTGAACTAGGAGAGACGTGGCTCTCCGTATCTCCTGCTGGAATGGGGGGAGGTGCTATCATTTGCTCTATACGCACGGTGACTCCTAGGTTATTACCTAATTAAAACTCAGATCACATTATTTGGTATATTTAACTACTAAATATATCATTTATTTATTACATTAACATCCTTAGAACTTTAGGCGTTAGATACACAATTTACGAATACTGTTATCCAGTGGGTACATTCCTTATAACTTATGTCAGGTACTGGTACAACTTACATCAGGCATTAACTTACTCCTAATAAACTGCAACTGTAACTTTCACTAATGCCAATTTACCCATCTGTCGAATCATTTCTTTTCATATAGTGAAGACTCGTTGGAATCTGGAGTGGAACTGCCGCTATTTTCGTTTTTTGTTCGCTTCCTCGCAGTGACTTTTTATTTTAAAATTGTTAACTCTGCTTATTTCTGGTTGGTGACCAGCAGCAGCTACCTAATGCGTTCCGCATGGACTTTGACTTTTATTATCACTGTGCTGTGCCTGTCTATTTCGAAATTATAAGATATTTTGCTGGTCTTATGTTGTAATATGCTATTTCCTCTACTTGAAATAGCGTATAGGTTGAAGACCAGAATGAACTTATCATAAATTTAACTTTAACTACTATTTCTACAAATGAGGTAATCTAATTTTACTAGTCTTGTATTTTAACATTTTTAATTAATTGTGTGGGTATATGCGGGGTACTACATAGCAACTTTAACTACTATTTCTACAAATGGGGCTATCTAATTTTACTACTCACCTATTTTAACATATCTAATTAATTGGGTAAGTATATGCGGGGTACTACATAGCCCCTTTAACTACTATTTCTACAATTGGGTTATCTAATTTTACTATTTTCCTATTTTAACATTTAATTAATTGGGTGGGTATATGTGGGGTACTGTGACCGGTTGTGCATTTTTCTCAGATTAGAAAGCTTCCAACTCACGCACAGCTTCTGTTTCGTAATGCGTTTACAGAAAACGCTGCTAAATGCTTTCAGAATAATCTTCAGAGTAGCTTAAATAGTTCGTATACTACCATGAAATTATTTCTCCGTCATATTTTTTTACATCGGCAATGTATATGTCCGCAACGGCAGTTACTGAACGCCTTAGGAAAGAACAAGCGTTTAAGAATATTTAACGACGATAAAATGCTTGTACTATAGCCGTGCTGTAGGCTAGTAAACTTGATTTCCATGAACTATCCCTTTGCATCATTAATTCACTCTTGATGATTTATTTGCTCAAGATACTATAAAAACCTCCACCCATAATTGCTTGATTTTTGGGAATTGATAGCTGCAAAGAATTATCTGTTGACAAAACACATGTTTCTTTTATATAGTAGGTTGTGCCAAACTGACAAAAGTTTGGTCTAAGGTTACATAATGGCATCTTAGACTCACCAGAATAACAATAGCCTATATGTATGGATGTCGGATACCTCCCAATTTTTGAATTGCACGTAGGTTTTGCATGCAACCTCTATTTTCCTGCTCATTCATGCACTAACGTTACAATAGTCGCATCTACCTTTATTGCAATTCTTTCAAATTAATTGTGCAATTATTCCTTACGTATGCCTTTTCCCTGGCTTTTAAGTTCCCTTTTTATGTTTCAATTAACATTTTCAAACCTGAATATTCATGCACTATGCGATAAGCTCTAAAGAGGTTTTGTCAAGTGTACTATTCGATTGATATTCATCAACACCGCCAATTTTTAAAATATTGCGTTTCCAATTACTGTATTAAGAAGCCAGTACAATGCGCATCTCCCCCGATCTTACGATTATTCTTAAATACAATCACTTTTCCTCCGAAAACACTCGAAACTCACTGAAGGTGCACAGACCGATTTGACTATTATATTGTGTATCCCCGCGCACTATAGAGTTGCATCAAAATTTCACATTTCTTATTAACATTATCAGTACTGTTGAGAACACTGCATGATCTACATAGGTACTAATAGATACGTCATAAATTCCATGGAATTAAAATACAGTACTATGAGCATTTACGTTTGATACAATGAGGTGTCAGAGTGTAACGCTTTAGTTTTAGGCAAATGCGTGCTGCACTTGGTGCTATGTGCGTTGCCTGAATTTAGGCGAGAATCTCGCTGCTAATATAATTATTGTTCTAGCGCAGTCGTAGTTGAAAAATTATGCGCGTTGAAATAGAACGTAATTCATTCTTGTCTTTGGCATGTAGTTACTAAACATGTTTTTAAAAAAAGTTGATGTGAGCTTGGTGGGGCCGCAATGAATGGAAGAAAGCTCCATTTGTGAAAATTGCATTTAGCTTGGCGTTGAGGCCATAGTACAGCTCTGTTAGAACGTAGTTCTAAGACCAAGTATTTATAAAACGCAAGCAGCTTTAGATATGTATCATTATGGATTAGAAAAATAACACAGATTCTCATTTTAATACCAATCATCGTAACTCAAGATGTAAATCTTGGTTTTGCTAAACAAGCTTTCGTGAATCCAAGGAAAAGATGGCGGACTTCTAGATGCTTTGTTAACAGGTGTTCTGTATTTTATTGTTATTACTTAATGCTGTGAAGCTTTGGTGAGTACAATTTCTTTCTTTTGTGATCCAGAGGAATCAACATGTAAGTGATGAACATTTTGTTTGAGAAGCTGAGTTAACTGAAGTTAAATCAACTATTTAGGAATTACGAAATTAAGTATTTTTGGTTTACAAGTGTGAATGATATCCTGTTGAAACAAATCCTATTTTTATTTGATGTAGTTTAGATGAATTGACAAACTTTTTTATGTCGTCATATTCTTTTGTTAAATGTTTGGTAAGAACAACACCTCAAAACATCATGTGTTGTAATAAGAGTCAAGTTCTCCATGTTTGTTTGAAACAGATGACACTTATGTTACTAAGCAACTTTGTATTGAGATAATTCATGATATAGAACTAATTCAGTAAAAATTTCTAAATTCAGGTAGATATTATTCCTTTAAGGTTTATCTGAGTCTATCTTTAGGATGAATTTTTGTGTTAGCTTTATTGACGCAGTGGCGCCCTAGTTTATTCAAAGACAGGTTTAGTCCCAGAAAGTAACTCGACCATTTTATGCCTCCGCAGGAATATGCCCCGAGTTTAGACCGAGAGCATGCTATTTTTCTTTCTTACCACCAGCTTGGCCCCACTACATCCTCAATAAAGGCCAGCCTCAGAAAAAATATATACACAGCGAGAGAAAAATTCCATTACAAGATCATTTCTCAAAAATATACACACTAACACCATGAAACAGTGTATGAATAAAAGAACTTTATTACGTTCCAGAAATCGCTGTAGAAAGATTCTAGTTAATAGTTATGCTAGGAAAATTTTCAATTATGAACTTAAGTATATTACATATAGTCGTGTAAAATAGTTTTAGTATCTAGGATATTTACACATATTAATGTAATCTGAATTCCTTGCAGCGTTTATGGGAGACATCCCGTTATTACTATGTAATTTTTCGCTGTAGTCATTTTCCACAGTTTGAGAATGCGCTACGCACAGCGAATGCTTTACAGTTGACAGTAGTGCTTTAGGGCGTTGAGCTTTCGTCGATATTCTTACCTGCGTATTCTATACTACTGTTGTGTTTCCTCTTTAATGTTGTAGGATCTAGATTCCCGACTCAGTATACGAAGCAAAATAACAATGTCGTTAGTATTTCAACTTGCCAAATGCCATAATACGAAGGATGCACTAACTGGCTTTACCTTCGAACTTAAACATTTAAATGGGCAAAAGGTAAGTAGTTGTAACTAATTTGCATGTAGTAAAGTAAAATGAATAACTGGTTTGTAAGGATATGTGCAATATTATTACGCCTTCTAGATGAACGCGCGATATACTACTGTACTCTGATATATTATAACAGCTTAGATTATTAATAGCATACTAAATTCCAAAAAGGAATACATAAAACATTATGAATTCTGAAAGATCATAATAACCAACTACAAGATGCTAGACTTCTTTAGACTTTGAGTACAACGGTTAGATATTTGTTGCTGCTTTTTTTTATACTCAATATGCAAATACTTGTTAGAAGAACAAATTGTATAATATGCTGACACTGTATGAATGATTATAGTTTTCGTGACATTTTGATGCGTAATAAAAATTCTGCTAATGGTATTTTATTGCGCAGCATTAGAAAATAAATCTACTATCCTATACTTGTTATATAATTCAGGTAAATAACAGAAAACCAAAAATTCCTCAGGCTTTAAAAACTATATATACAATTACTAACCCAAAGGAGATTCACACCGATAGTGTGCCATTGAATTTTGTTAAATGTCAGTATATTATAGATTTCCCGTTTTTAAGAATGCACTAAACTAAGCTCTAGACGTGAGCGTTTTCTATTAAAAACCACACTCCGCTTTAACTATTTCTAACTCACAGACTTTTATCCCTTCAAAACCAGCTGTTTGCCTACCTTTCATTTGGTATTGAGGTGGCATGCGGCAATTGCAGTACATCAAAACTTTTCAGTAGTAATCATGCACTTCGCTTTATCTAAAAGTTGCAATAATGTATTGTAACATTCTTTGTGAATAAATTCAATATTAAAGGCCATTTAGTTCAATAGCGCATTTTGTCATAAATGTGTGTGTTTAAACATTCAACAAAGCAATATCACACTAAATTTGTACGTTCCAGAAGGATCCTTGTGTTTCTACGAAAGCAATAATACTGCAATTATTATTCTACAGATCTTCACAATACACCCATTGAGAAGTCAGAATCAGCTGAAAACTATTGACAAAAAACTGATAGCTGTAATACAATATGTAACAACGCCGTTGATTAAAAACAACAATTGGGTTGGAAAAATCCATTACATTTTATTTAATTCCAGTTTTCTATCACAAGTTTATCTCAGCCTTTAATTTCAACCCGCAACAAATCTTGAAATTTACCAGAAACAACGAAGTGTAAAAGCCATACAAAAATGCTTGCTATTTTTAAGCTAAATGAATCACGTCGATAAATTTTTGAGCGCTGTTTTGAAAACCTCAGCATTTCAAAGTTTGATTGATGTACAATTCTACATTGATAAATTCGAATATATTATAATACTCTGAAAAAGTTTAGCCAGAGATTGAATTGTTAGAACCGAGATTTTGATGCTAAACTTAATAAAAGCTAATTGTATAGTTATGTCTATTGCAAAAGGTATAATGTAAGTGCAAGACAAAACTAGTAGAGGAGGTGTTGAAACACCGCCGATGGGAGGCTTTATTGCAAGTAATTTAATAACACTGTTATGAGCGCCGTTTAGTCTGCCAACTAAGAAAATAATACATCAGAACGTAAATGAGGAATTAGTATACAAAAGATGATCGATAGCCACTCTGTTGCGCGACATTTTCAGATGGATAGGTTACAAGGGTTTGCATTTATGAGCCTTATTTAGCTTACAGTGGTTGTTGTTTGCATATTTTGGTACGTTCCCGAAGTAATCTAGAACAATTATATAAAACAGAGACTGCCTTAATAAGCATTAGTTAATTCAGTTCTAACTGAAACTTTGATTACAATATTATATTTTTACTCCAGCTATAAAGTAATAATATAAATTAGTGATGCATACGGTTAATATAAATTGCTGTATGTGAGATCAATTATTGTAGGGATTGAAATAAGTTTATCATAGTTATCGGTACGAATTAATTATAGTGTATTGATATAGGTTAATTATCCTGCTCCGATAGTAAGTATTAAGAAGGCAGCATTGCAGTTTTAAGAAGTAAATATTTTGTACTATTGGTTTTTAGCTGGAAATAAATTGTTGCGAGTTCATTTGTAATTGTTAGAGTAGTAGGAAAGATTTGTGTAATCAATTGATAATAAGAAACTCTTGTTTAGGCAAATAGAGTTTTCGTTACAGTATTTCTATTTAAAATTAAACTGGCACAGCAACACCTACCAAACCATTCCCACAGCCTTTAGCAGCTTTCAGAACCTGTGGTTAAAGTTCAGAGACTTGTTCAAGTTCCTAGTCTACGATAGCGGGATTGACTCAGATAAAAACCGTAACGTAAGAATAGCCGTACAGTATTCAAAACTCGATAGAACAGTCGCCTGAGTATTTTCAGCTAACAAATCTGTCGCAGGATCTTGTGTGAAAAATAGGCGACATTCCCCTCATAATTGAAGATGGTAAAAAAAATAATTTCTAACTTGTCCGATGTGCTAAACGATTCTGCTACAACACTTCGAGGTCTTGTTGATACTCTACTTAAGCCTTTAATGACTATGCAAGGCTTGCAATAGCCCGTAGACTATTGAGGCATGAAATCATTTTTGTTATCAAGGAACAGTTAGACAAATGTTACTCTGAGACTGAGATAAACAAAAACCGTCAAATGCATTTCCTACGATAGAGATCTACATTGTTTTTTAAAATCAATATTCGATTTTCTGGAAACAAGTCAAGGGTTTTAAATGCTTTCTAGTAGCGTAATTTTTTAAATAAGTAATTTGCATATTATTTGTACATATTATTAAGTACCACCCTGACTTGTACATAATTAGCCCTTAGCCTACACGATCTCATACGAAATTTGCATTAAACATTTACCCGTCACAAATTATAATTTTGAATTAGCATATGACATTCTTATTCAAAGAAACGAATCTTGTCGTTTGTCAATCAATAATTATTGGTCAGGTTGTTACATGCCAAAATTTGGCAATGTACATTTTTAGAGTTAGCGTTAATTTGTAAATAAATTCCCGCGAATATTTTTAATTTGAAAAATGTCAATTTTAGTCGTCTCCGAGTCGCGCCTGCGCAGAGTGAATGGCGGAGTGCGCGCGGTGTTATAAGGCATCTACCTGTGTTGTGTGTATGTGTCTTATCTTTTTTTAGGCAGGTAGGTTCCTTTATCTTTACCTTCGTGTACCTCTACCTGGTGTTCCTTCATTCCTCTACGAGCGTAGAAGAGTTTTAGGATGGCAATTTAAAATTCAGCAATGGCGTAACCTAACCCACAAAAACATGCACCCTGAGATTTAGCTACGAAATACCATCCAAGTGAGTAACCTCTTCTACTTATATTGTGTAGGTAATTTGACTTTAAATGTGCATGAAAATTTGTCTATTGCGTCATACTTATAACGTGATAATACATTTTATAGGAAATACTCCCTGTATGTTTGTTGTGGTTTGTTTAGCATTCTTCTTAATCTTCTTTGGGAATTAAACCACTCAGAGTTTTTAAAATCTATTTTATTTACGTTTCGATCCATGTCCTAGGATCGTTGTCAAAATAATAAAAACTTGAAGTTTGACATTTATGACATAAATTGAAGGTGACCTTGATTTATTGAAATATTTGGTTTGAGTACAAACAAATATATACAAACCAAATATTTCAATAAATCAAAGTCACCTTCAATTTATGTCATAAATGTCAAACTTAAAGTTTTTATTATTTTGACAACGATCCTAGGACATGGATCGAAACGTAAATAAAATAGATTTTAAAAACTCTGTTTAATTCCCAAAGAAGATTAAGAAGAACATTTTATAGGAATTACGCGGCTTTAACAATTGCGCAATAGTATGACAATTGCCCGTAATAGTATAGCTAGTGACCGGTCATAAGAAACTTTGAAAAATCCACCAAAGGTTGGAACAAATTCCTCAGTAGAACTTAGAGATTTGACTAATTGCTTTGTTGCAAATGTCGAAGGTTTAGTTCAAACAGAGATCGACCTTTAGGATTTTATTAAATTTAATTTATTGTTTAAGAAATTAGATTCTCATTTTATAAGTACATTTGAATTGAAAAATAGGGAGGAAATGCCTGCATTCGAACAACTGAAATCGTACATCGAAAAGAATGCTTTGAAAATAAGTAACGTAGTCGTGTCCTCACCAAACAAACAGTCAAACTGAAGCAACAGTCGCCTAACAAGGCAATTGGTAGTCACTCACAGATGCGCAGTCGTTCCTATTCAAAAGATCATTCTACGCGTACCGCATTACTAACAACATCGCGAAGTAAAACGTATTCATTGTGTGATACCTCTCATGCATTAACTCATCATCATCATCATTAGATCTTCAGTCGTGGAACTGGTTAGACGCGTATCCTTATTGTTTCCTATTCTGTGCTAATCTACACATTTTCTTGAAATTTCCACAATCTGCATCCTTCACTATTTGTGTGCAATGGTCTGATCTAGGTTTGCCTCTACCTCCTTTTTCCTATCTCTGCATGTAATATATCCCGCACTAGTCTCCAAGGATGCCTTAAAACTTATCCTGCCCTTCTATTTCTCCTATTTTTTCCACAGATATCTTTATTCCCCTACTATTTCCATAACCTGTTTGTTATAAAGTTTGTCTGTTCGTGCTATCATCCTCATACATCTGAAACACAACATTCCAAAAGGCATCTATCGTTTTTCTGTCTTCTTCTCCTACTGCCCCTATTTCATAGACATACTGTGCTATGCTCCACACATATGCTTTCAACAAGTTTCTCCTTATTTCTATGTTTGTTGTCTTCGAACAGCCGTTGCTTTTTCTTGTTAAATTCAATTAGGTTCCCCTTCTATATTTTATAAATATATACTCTATTTTCCCGATACTCAGAAACAGTAGCATTAACTCAATGTAAAGAATTTGTAGAAAAATTACCACAAGAGTGATTTGAAGTCTTAAAGTAGAAAAACCTGCTTGGATGGTTTTCGTGGGACACATTTGGTTATTAATTGTACATCAAAATCAACTTGTCGTAAATATTGAAAGCATTACAACACTGCTAGATTGTGGAAAATCTTGTGTCAAACAAAAGAGTTTGCATCATCGTCAAATAATCATTGTGCTACTACTTCTAGCACTAGCACTTTATTTACATCCCGTACTTCGAATACAGGTACTTTGTTTGCCACAGCAGAGATAACTGTCTGAGATAGTTTCGGTAAAGCGAAAATCGTTGAATTTTAGATGGTGGAAGCATGGAAAGCATCATAACAGAATTGTGTCATAAGAGGATTGCTTTGAATATGTCAAAGGTCGCAATGAAAGTTTAAGGTCTAGGATTTTCTTTGTCGCATTTTTCGGCTGCACTATCATGCCAAATTAGGGTTGCAGGAAAAAGATATCATATATATGATGTCGATGTTTTTGTATTGCCAAATATTTGTGGAAAAATATCTTCATTGCCCTTAAGGTCAAAGTATGGTCGCATACAAATGAATTGGAATTAGCTGATCCGCAATTTGAAAAACCTGTCAGATAGACATGCTATGGGGAGCAGATATAATTGCTCATCGTTTATAAAATTGAACTTGCAATGGTCATATGTCTAAATTTATTGCATTTAAGACATTTGAATGGATTCTGTTAGCAAAAGTTGTTTCTCCTATGACTCTGTGCATATCATTGTGCGTTCTCGTTAAAGCGAACATTCCTCCGATGAAGAATCTGGTCAAATGAGATAAAACTGTTCGTTTTATAGTTTCTTTTCCATTCAAAGGATCGGAACTACATTTCGTTGATTCTAGTGAGGTTGCATTTCGTAGATTTATTTTTGTTGGAACGCCAATTAGAAAACATCCGGCTTACATGATTCATACAGAAGGTTCATACAAACTGTTTCAACAGTGGCCATATGACAATCATTAAGTCTAAGATATCGTTTTAGTAGGGTAATTAATTAGATATGCAAATGGCATATCACTTGTACAAATTATTAAATACCACCATGACTTGTGCGTAACTAACCCTTAACCTATACGATCCCTTACAAACCAACCCGAAACATTATTCCTTGGTTTACTCCTGCCTAATTCTAAACAAGTTATTCCAATCCAAATATCAAATATAATTATGTGCAGTATTAAAGTTCGGGTTACAATTTTTAAGCAGCCATGCTGAATTCAGTCATCGGCATATTGGCGCTAACCTCCTCACTATGGAAATTGAAGTTTCTAATAAAAAAATAGCCTTATATGCCTATGATCTAAATTTCTTCAAAGCCCGATAGATTTCAGATCAGGCACATGTTAGTAGATTTTAAAGTGCATACTAATTGACGAAAGAAAATTGATAAAATATGGGTAAAATGTGCATGAAGTCAATTAATTTAGATTTGTCCTGAAGGGCCGTGGACTCCGTAAACAATATAATGGTGCGTCGGTTAACTGTAGTAGTGCAAGAGTGATTCCTATGGGAAAACTGCAAAAGAAAATATAAGTTGGAAACAAAACAATACAGAAATAAAAATAATTAGTAAAGTAACTAGAATATAAAAATTCAACGTTACAATTCACTTACCCTTAAAGGTTTTTCTGTTGTCAAAATCGAAGGCGACAAACTGTCTGTTACAGCAATGCCTTTTGAATATTATATCTACACGGAAAACGGTTATTCTGCACAAATCTTCCTTGCTTCGGTGTTCTAAATTTTATCACTTTATATTTACTTTGCTCACAATTACCTTAAAACACATTATTGTTGTTATAATTAAATAAATTTGTAAAATAAAATGCTTTTCGAAATAATATTCCACCACTGGGGTAGCTGACTGCCTATTTCCTAAATGAATTTAAATAAAAACCCAACCTAGACTGAAACTCTATTCACATAAAATAATATCAATAAAAATACAAAATTTTCCTTCCTAAAAAAGAATTCTTAACCTCAAATCTAGCCAAATATTGCTAAAAGAAAAATACCATACAAAAATTTTAACCTAAGCCATCGAGTAAAGTATTTGCGGCTGCAATTTTTTCTTGCTTTCACATTTAATTAGAAGAATTTCGTACATTCGCATTATTGGAAATATCATTTTTAATGAAAAAGAAAAATGCTAATTTCCAATTTTCTTTGTATAATTTCATTATCTGTTTGAAAATACTAAATCTTCTTTTACACTTCAACTACTACTACAACACTAAAATTTGTATTCTAAAATTAATATGCATAATTTTGTCGCTAATTGGTACAACCCAATAATTATTTTCACTTCTAAATTAATTCCTTAAGTAACAACCATTAGGAAATTAGTTCATAAATGCAGAAGTAAACATTCTTCAACGTAAAAGCTATCTACTTATTATGCAATTTCAAGGTATCCGATAACACCGACGTTTGCTAGCAATAATTTTTTTAAATTACCAAAAACATAAAACTTCCTTCCAATGTAATGGAGGAATGACTCACACAGTCCTAACCCCTATGTTTTTAAACGGTGATTACAACATTATATCCGGGTGCGTGGGTTTATAAAGTTACCCTACCACTTGCAGATGTATTTCACCTTTACACAAAGATCGCTACTTATGCCTTCCCTTTGGGAATGCAATCACATTTTTCATAGAGCTTGAGTACTTTCAACCACACTTTCAAATTTACATATAACAATTCCTCATATACAAACTCATATTACATCAACGGCCACCCCCCACCTCTTGGCCCGTTCCAGTTTCGAGTATCTTTACATCTTCATGTTGATTGATTACCGGTTGGATGTTTAATTCCGGTATTATTTTCAGTACCTCGTATTCTGTTTTTAATCCGGGGATTTTTTGTCGTTGCACAATCTTATAATTGAGGTTATGAAATAAAACGTGAAAAGTATGTGTTTTTATGTGATTTGCTTAGGTATATATATGAAGTGATTAACTCATGCCTGTAATCTAATATGGGTGAATTTTCCTGTGTCAATGTCTGAGGCTCGACATTGTATTAAAGTATGTCCGTGGTTTTCTGTGTACTTACAACTAGGTCTATTATAATTATGCCATACTGTATAGAATTTAATTAACTACAATTTCTAGAAGTTTATATTTGGGATGCATATATTATTAAATTTACTGTTTTATACTTAATAATTCTGAAAGTATTTTTTAAAAAAACGACATTCTTTCACTATAAAATTTTACGGTTATAATTGATTTATTTGCATTTTTGTGGTTTAAAATAATTTACGACCCTGAGGTGAGTTCCAATATATATCTAACAGATATTTTACTGCAATGTCTCGTTTTTTAACGTTACATACTAATACTGTTTGAAATCCATCACATACAAATTTAAGCTCGTTGCTTTTTAGTTGCAAGCTTGCGCTGTATATACACTATATACTGACCACATATGAATGAATCACAATATAAACAGTGCTGTCTGTGCAAAGCTAAGTTAGTGTAAATAAAATCAGAAAACCAGATACAAGTGTAGTAGCTCCATTTCATATAGATTAAACTATATTGATTATTGAAGCACATTGCGGTAGAACGCAGGAAACCGGAAATTGATTTTAAAGAGATTCCTGATTTAATGGTAAATGAATTTTTAATAGCAATGTACATTTGGTACTAGTCATAAAACTCGATTCTTCCGTAGTTTTAAATTAGGGGTTTTCATAGAGTTTTATTAGGTTCATGAAAGCGATAACAGCAAAAGTCGTTTTAGGGTCTAACCAAGATTTTATGTTCGTTGTTCCATCATTCGTGTTATATACCTTTAAGCTGCTTACATACTTTAAGAGTTTAGTCGAGATACTCTGCTTTGTTGTCCCTAGGTATCCGAAATCTATTCTTAATCGAGGGCTTGTACTATTTATTTCATGAGTAACAAGATTCTGGAGAAATATGAAATCAAATTTGTTAGTTATACCTACTATCTATGTCAGGGCAATAGTTTGCGTTCAAAATTTACAACCAATTTACCTTTATCAGAAAGCTAAATATGGTATTAAGTTTATATAATATTATAGCAGAGAAAATTAAAAATCAAGGACGTGTCAGCAATACCTAAAAATCCACTTTTGCATGTTACTTACAAACTCACCTTACGAATAATTTTTATTAAAGATACTAGAAATATTAATCCTTAGTATTCAATTCAAGCATTGCCATATGGTAACGTAACTTTAAGTAACTTCGCCAATTTACTACTTTTTGGAATTGAGGTTAACTGTAATGTTGTTTGGCCTAAGAGCAATTTTATCTACAATGTGTTATACGGATTTATTCTAGAGAAAATATCATTTGCTAATGACATAGTGTTAAACTTTGTGTGTGCCGTCAGAAACAGAAACATGAAACGATTGGACGGTAAGTATTTTTGCATGAATATTTCTACCCATCATGCTCTAAATAACTAATGCTAAAAATAAATTAAGATATACGACTAACCCGTACCAGTTATTTTGCAATTTGTTTCTGAAGGTTCTTGTTACAACGCTAAGAACGTGCGCTGTTTACATTATCATTATTCTTTTTTTTTACTTACAATTTTAGTGATGTGGTGTTTGGATTTTAAAGCTTGCCGGCCAAAGCAGACAGAACACGCCTATTGGAGATGTTGAAGTTAACAACGGTTGAAAGAATTCGATTGGAGAATTCTGGATTTCTTACTGATGAGGAGTCTCAGTCATCATCAAACAAATCCCTAAGATGATAATTTGATAAAGAGTCAATTTATAGCTGAATTGAAGTTATTCGACAGAGGAAATCATCACGTAGCCTGAAAGTCAATTTGTCACAACTTCTGTTGTAACTGAACATACTCCCATTATGAGACTCGTCGGTTTATTGAAATTGTTTTGCACTGTTGATCTTCTTGATTTTCTTAATGATTTTGTCTAACAAATATGCTCATTCATAAATTTTTACAAATTTTTTCTTACAGCGTAAGGATTAAAACATTTGTTGCAATATTGTTTGCAAAGACCAACACAGTTTTTGTTTCCTGGGGAAAGTTTTAGAAATCTTTGGAAAGGCCCGCTTAAAATATATAAGAGCCGCAGAGAGGATGAGCGGCAGTTGATATCCTAAATACATATATAAATAGTTATAAAATAGAAATAGAAAATAATATTTTACTGTACAGTAAATGTTGCTGAGAAACTTTATGGAATCTCGCAAAGGTACGTAAATAAAACGGGTTTACATTTAAATCTTACAAAAATGCAATAACTACGTTTATCAGAAAAGTTGATGAGCTTTATTTTGAATGCAATCTATAAGATCAGGCTAAACTTTGGGTGCCACATATCATTTGCGCAAAATGTTGTAAATTTAAGAGAATGACTCTAGGGTACCGATAGGTCAATGCTATTTGCAGTGCCTACGGTGTGGAAAAACCTAAATATAATGTAACATATTGCTATTATCACTTGATAAATCTATCTGAAATTTCACTGAAATAGAAGTATACTGTAGCCAAACCTGCTATCAACTCTCAGATCAGTTTTTCACAGCCAGAATTTACCTGTCTCCGCACGTCTAGAATTATATACACTTGACAATGATATAAATGCTGCTAGAAATAATATTGTTGAACTTATGGAAGAAGACACGTATGCTGAATTCCAACTGTTTTATATAGGCACCTCGTATTTACTTTCACAAGATGATCCCAACAACTTAATACTGCATTTAAATTTGCCGAAAGTTTAAACTGAACTGTTGGTATTCAGGTTTCAAGGTTGGAATCTATTACGGAGGGGTTGATTCATTTATTCTAAGCTTGAAAAATATTCTCCTCCGCTACGGAAATTCGCACCCTTCTGTTCCCATTGCCTACATAGTTAATACATATGAAAGAAAACTATAACATTAAAAGAACTTTACCTAAAAAATTTAAGTATACAGAACATGTATGGAACATATGTTGTGATTTAAAGGTGATAGTACTTTTGTTAGGAATGCAATTGGGTTAAACCAAGTGCTACTGTTTTCTGTGCGAATGGAACAGCAGGAAAAAGGAATAAACATTACTATGTAAAAGACTAAAAAATGCGGGAAATCCATATTGCTGTAGAAAAGAAATTACAAATCCTCATCTCGTTGATACGAAGATAGTTTTTCTATCACCTCTGCACATAAAACTATAACTGATAGAAATCTTTGTCGAAGTTTTAAATAAAGAAATGTGAAAGATTCCAACATCTGAGAGAGGTATTCCAGACTAAGTATGGCAAAAATAAAACTTGGATTTTTCACTGGGCCCATATTTGTCACATTAAAAAAAAGGACAACGTATACGATTCAAATCCGACCAAAGTTGAGGTTGCTGCTTGGGTATCATTTAACGATGTGTGTTCCAATTTCTTTGGAAACGCAAGGTAGAAAATTACCAGCAAATTGTGAAACTTTTCATTTCTGTCTATAGCGATATGGTTTGCAACATGTCTTTGACGTTGTCGGTCCTTCAAACGTATGGTATCTCTAACTCCTGGTTGTTGTCGGTAAAGTTGATCTAAACCACCAAATCCGAGGAAATACTTGGGACATATCAAGGTCCGTCGTTTTGCAATATGCAGGGAGTATTTTGATGGCACAAGGAACAGATCACCTTGAATCTCTTCCGCTACCAAAAATCTCGCTTTGCCTGTGCTGCTGAAGAGACCAATTATTGCTCGGTTTAGACTTTCGTACACCCTCACAAGCGAAACCGTATCTTGATCTCACTACTTGCCGTTCTTCGGTATTATCAGCGTCAACCCTATCGTAGGGTGCTAACCGAATTACGTGCACAACTGTTGCTCACCCCTTAGGAGCTTACAAATCTGATACACCCCATGGTTGATCCTCTTCATAAGTTCGTACAAACCCTCTCTTTGCCTTAGCCACTTTGGAAACAGCCCACGCCTTTGTCTAGGATATACAGCAAGACGTGGTCGCCTTCTGAAAAACTAAATTTATGCGAATTGAAATCGTTTCTTGGCTTTATCCGATAGCTTGCAATCTGGATATTTTTTCTAACGTCACCGCGAATGTCATGCATCTTGCCCTTGAGCTTCTCGACATAGGTCTCGACCACTATGTCAACTTTGGACTTACATTCAAAACACAAGGTCGCGTGGTAGACGCACCTCGCATTCCAGCATAGCACATCCAGGTATCTCTTACGAATTGAAAACCGACAGACCAACAAAAATATATGTAGATGTTAGTCCTAGTCTCTCTCATGTTGAGAGACCACTTTGTAAATAATGTACTTGCTCAAGATGCGATTCGTACATCTTGGCATTTCATTCAGAATTGATATGGGGATTGGTTACTTTCCATTCTTAGGTTTATTAAGTCGCGGATTAGACATTTGATGTTGCATTGATCGCCAAAAGGTTTTTAGGTTTTTAAAAATACTTCGCACGCGCTAATGAAATTACCTGATAATGCTTGTTCTCCGTTATATTAGAGGATACTTCTGAGATAAACCTTCATGTCGGAATTCATAGTAGTTAATGGTTGTTTTTCGGTTCTAATTAGTTTAAAGTATAAATTGAGATTTCCTTTCCGGTTTGGTTTGTTTTGGGTTATTTAAAGAATTGTTTGACTTATTTTTTATCTGTAGTTATACGGGGTTACAATTATATTGAGGAATTTCCGATTGGTAATGTCTAGTCAATTGCTGTAGCCTTGAGTTTGTATATTTTTATACTTTGTAGATGTTACAGCAAATTGAGTTTTAATTTCCTGAAAAGTTTTTTATGCGGTTACTAATCTTTTGCAATGATTGCGTTATAATTTGTACGTTTGCTCCAGTTACGTTTTTATTTCAGTGCTGCTAAGTAATCAAGTGTCTGCTATAATTATCTTGTCAGGTTTTGCATTAAAAGTGCGTAAATGCTTCCTTTATAATTGTACAATTTTGTTACGTTGAATATCCAACTATAAAGTTTCAGGTTTTCAGTCAATTGGTTTGTTACAATAATCGTATAAATGTTTCTTTATAATTAAATGTCTTTGTATTGACAATATTTAATTATACTTTATATAGTTGGATTTTTGTGAATAGTTTTATTCAATAATGGGTTTCGGTAGTAATTGTGTAAGAATCGCGTTATAATTTTGCACGCTAAGTCAATTTAATAATAAAAAGTACTTTTTGAATTACGCCCTTTGGTCAATTTATTTCTCTGAAGTGTATAATTTATAGAATTTTGATGAAGGTTAAATTTTGAATAATTCGTTTCGGTAGTTTAATTGCTTATAATAAGAATTGTGTTTTATTTATACATTAAGCTTTCGTTAATAATATTTGCCGTACATAAAATGGTAAAATTAATTGCGGTCTATTTTTATACTTTAACTTTAGTTTTGCTGAATTAAATCGGTCTGTTTGGTTCGTATTAATAATTCGTAATAATTTGTACTAATCTGCGCATATAGATGCGTATTTTATAGTTATCTTGTTTAAAAATAAATTCTTTTCTTTAAAAATAATTTCTTGTGTTTGAAAATAAGTTCTCGTAGTAAATAAGTAAATTTTTTTCATAAAGGGCATAAATTGCCATAATAATAGTTAAAAAAATTCTGTACATTAATAATAAAAAAAAAATTTTTTACTAGCTAGCATCAATAATAATTTGTAAAAGTATCATTGGTTAGGATAAATGAACTACCATAATTTTCATTGTTAATTTCATCGGTTTTCTTTCTTTGGGCTCGGTCGATTTTTGTACCTTGTCCAAATTTGTTGGGGTTCTTCCAGATTGGGAATTGAAATTTTTGGTTACGTTTTCCAATTTTTGGATTCGTAGTGCCCTTCTGGATCCGTACGATTGCGTCACCTACGTTTTGGGCCTTACTGCCTTTTTAAAGTCTTTTTCCAAAAACTTTTGTAACAAATTTATTTATTTAACAGAAATTACAGTTGGGATTTTGATAAACTATATAAATTATACTAAGTCGAAATTTACTACTAATTGGAGTTAAATTGGGCGAGTAGCTTAAGCAAACAACAAAGTGAAAGCTGAAATACTCAAGACTGACTGATTTGATTTGGGACTCTCAGGGTATTTATGTTGTCACTGACACTCACATTTCTGTGGGAACTTGCAGAGCCCATGTCTGCCTATTTTATTATTCTATTCATTATACAATATAACAATCTTAATTCAAATAATTGCGGTTTCTTAACCGTCTGTGATCCGCACCTGCAGTATCATTTACGTCTGGAATACAGTGTATTCACATCCGTTTTCACAACTTGCTTGTGAACTTTCATTAACCTTTTCTTTATTTATCCTTCAAATACGATGTTGCATCTAACTTAAGTGTTTCTTTTGTAATTTCTTAATAATTCCTATTTGATTATACATATATGGATTTGGGGGATATGCTACTCGCGACAATCAACGCGGTTGCACTTTCACCATCGTTTCAACCGCTAGCTTTCGCCGCAGCCTAGAATGGTTTGTAATATGTCTGCCAAATGTAACTTTCCATTAAATGTGGGAGGTTTTACTTTGAACATCGACGTCGGTTTTCGTTCCTGGCATTCTTAGCTTTTGAGGTGTACTGTTGTAACACCGGAATGGAGTGCTCCGGCGCTTGTACTGTTAGGCAATCAATCCGTTCTTCCATACACAGTATTTCTTTTTCATTCTACGCGAGTTTTCTAACAATTCCTTTAAAAATTCCGCTTTGAGTTTCTGTAAATTGCCGAAAAATTTGGTTTCCAGGTTTTTGGATATTTTGTAGTTTTCTAAAATTATTTTTAATTGTGCAAGAGTTTTTGTGGTGATTGTGGCTTATTGTATAAATTCCTCCCTTCATTAACTCTAATTTTGTTGTTGGTTTACAGCGGTTTCGTTCAGTTTTTCTGCAAAGCTTGTGACGGTTTGTTCTCGTTTCCCCGCATTTTAATTTAATTTCGTCGCCAGGACCATGAACTTTTGGTCTTGTTTCTCTACGCGACCTTGTAATTTTTCTCCAAAACTTTCTTGTAGCTTTACGACATTTTTATTTTTTACATGAATTTTGCAGAGCTACCAGTCAAGCTCTCCTCAATGCTTAACTTGAACTCCTTCAAGAAGGAAAAAATTTCGTTGTCCGTTTTTTATTGTTGCCTACGAGTTATTGACATTTAAGGGAAATCGTTCAAATGTCTTTCTTTTTACCACTATCCCACTACTTAACACCAGTGTAACAAAAACTATTTTGCACAACAACAATGGTTCTTAATTATCAGCTGATTACACAAACCTTTCCAACAACACATAGTTGCATTGAAATTCTTAAAGCACTCGCAATAATTTGTTTTTAGCGAATCGCTAACAGTACAAATATTAGCCAGCTAAGGCTACGCTGCAATTTTCTTATTTACTATCGAAGCACTATAATTAATTTATATCAATTACTAAAATAAATTATACTACATAGGGCAATCAATATTAACAAAATGAATCACAATTTATGCTACGAAACTTTAATTAATTAGATTTAGTATTCGCTAACAAATTTTCGATCCTGTGAATAAGATCTTACAAATCTTTATTTAAGCAATTCAAATTTGTTACTCTAATTACCTTAGGTATGTGGCAATGCAAAATAAGCAGTTGGGTTCTTCTTATTTGAGGGACCGGTCATTGTAGCTCCCGGGGCATCGACAACATAGATTTATGAAATTTGTTGCATGATGACCAAATAATAATAATGAATGGTGGGTTTTACTGCTTTAGTATAACTCTATCTATGCAATTAAAGGGGTCGCCCTTAATGCCACGGTTTGACTTAAAATTGTTGGGAGATAACTTTCTTTGCACTTCTATTAACATCATACTGCCTTGCGCCTCATGTCGGCTTTTGTTTTTATGCTTCTTAATAACTTCTTTGCTCTGGCCTCACGTATGCGACAGAGAACTATTTATGATTATGTATTCCTTACTGCGGGTCTAAAATTCTTGTTTAGTGGAAGATACATCTCCAAAATTGTTTCTGCTTATAGATTCCATACTGAGATTCTAAAATTCTTTTTTGGTTGTTGCTTCTTTCTCGATCATTTCTTTAACCGCCGCGACTGCGTAATATATCTCGGGACCATTACCCTCATGCCCTTTGGCTATTGCTGCTTGTACTCCCACAACATTGTCCAAATGGTTGTACCTGGTTAGCAATTACATGTGCTGCAATGATAATTCAGATAACCATCTTGTATAAAAACTTGTCTAAGGGTTAACGATTTCTCTCCTTCATCAATTATGCTTTTTGCGTCTAGGTACGTGCTTCTTAAAACGCCTTGCTTAATTATTTTCGTATCTCCACTTCACGAGTGCATTTGCACTTCTGTGATTGTAATCTGCATCTTGTTATAGAATCCTGGATTTTTTCGTAGGTTTTACAATTTTGTTAAAAGAAGCATTTGGTTCTGTCGTTTGGTTTTGGCATTGCATATATGGGAAATTTGTCCAATATGATGGTGGACTTTCTCTGGGTTCTCAATATAAATATTTCAAAAATCACATGCTGCAATTTCATCGTCACCTGGAACTATAGCATGTAATCTTCTAGCTAATTCTGCTTTATTCCTTCAACTGAAAATACAGTTCGCCTTTCTTTCTAAAAGTGTTGTACGATGCGGCAATGTCTGGACTTTCCTAACTTATAAACGAAGTAACTGTTATTATCATTCTTGTTATGTATTCCAAGGCTGGTTACAGGTAAAGTTTTGAATCGTCAATAAGAACCAAATTTTAATTTGGTTATATTAAATTTATTAAGTTCGGTCAACAATGAGACATTAAAATCAAGGTCAAAACTAGGTTTTATAGTAATGCTATTACTACTGAAAACCGTGGAGTCGGTAGGATATACCATTTAACGTACTTGTTTCTGCTTCAAGTACCAGAAAGACGACTTGCATTCTATAGCAAATGGATGCTATTTGTAAAATAGTATACAATTTCTTATTTGAACCGATACATTTTGATCCAAAGGTGAAATCTATAAGAACAAAAATTTATCTATTATCATTCTAGTGTAGGACTAAGCACAGTTGCGCTAGGCATCGGATTTTACGGCACGAAAGCAATTCGTGTGTCCTGCTCTCTTCATTTCTTTCCTTATAAGTAAGATACCGATTAAAGCGAGCGTTCTATACTTTGCAGTACAGCAGATGGTGGATGTGCATCTAATTATTTAAGCTCTATTTCAAATTTTATACCTAAAATTGCATGTCTGCACCTTGAGATGCACTTTTGCCATTGATTGCAGCTACTAACTAAACGAAACCTCAAATTATTTTGTACTAACACACAGTTTAATCCATAAAAATGGTTTAGAATTTTATGTTTTGCAGTTACTGTTTAATGCTAGCGCGAGTTACATATCCCCCAACTCAATATATGTATAATTAAATAGAAATTATTAAGAAACTTAAGTTAGATGCAATTGTAATTCAAAGATAAATAAAGAAAACGTTAATGAAAGTTCACAAACAAGTTGTGAAAACGTATGTGATTACAATGTATTCCAGACGTAAGTTGAGAATATAGACTGTTATCGACGGGACGGATAATTAATCACGGGGTTCTGGTAAGTTACATGCAGAATACAAACGAGTAACATGCGTTTCTATCCGTTTAATTCAGTGGTCAAAACAATACACATACAAATATTGAGAAGTAGTGAGATTAGAATAACTAACCATCACTACAAACAAATCCTTAAATTAGAACAATCTCACCGAATTCAGCTACAATAATTGTATTACGCACTGTGATTTTCACTTCGAGAGCACGTCCTTCCGCTAGCGCAGCACTCATGCGTTTCCCCCTAGTACTGGCTCTCACTGCACTTCCCCACCACTTTAAACACAGCGTAAAATATATATATTTATAAGAGTTGGGCCTGTCACAAGTGATACTGCAGGTGCAGGTCACAGACGGTTATAAAACCGCAAATATTAGAATTAAGATTGTTACGAGGCTTGTTCAATTGAATCCCATCTTTGGTTCAGAAAAAATGTATTGACAACTAAATTTACAAATAATTACCACTACGATTATGACACACATCCCATTATTTCATCAACCTATGTATACCCTGCATAAAGAAATCTTGTGGCTGCTGCTCGAAGAATTCTTTCACGGCGTTTTGTACTTCTTCGTCCGTCTAAAAACGGTTACCTTTTAGCGCTTTTTTCAGTGGCCCAAAGATGTGAAAATCGCAAGACGATAAATTATACGATAATAAAACTTTGAACAAGCTCCAGCAAGCAATAAGACAAAAACGTCCAGGGAAGCTTTTACGTGGTGTCATTCTGCTTTACGATAATGCACGACCTCAAGTTGCTACCGTAGTGAAAGAAAATCTACAGCGAAAGAAATGGAGGCTATTAAAACATCCACCCTATAGTCCCGATTTATCGTCTTGCGTTTTTCACATCTTTGGGCCACTGTAAAAAGCGTTAAAAGATAACCGTTTTCAGTCGGACGAAGAAGTACAAAACGCCGTAAAAGAATTCTTCGAGCAGCAGCCACAAGATTTCTTAAGCAGGGTATACATAGGTTAACGAAACAATGGGATATGTGCCTTAATCGTAGTGGTAATTATTTGTAAATTTAGTTGTCGATAATAAATTTTTCCTGAACCAAAGATGGGTTTCAATTGAACAAGCCTCGTATTTTGTATTATATAATTAAATAAAGAAATAAACAGATATGAGCTCTGCAATTCCCACAGAAATGTGAGGGGCAGGTACAACATAAATACCCCGGTAGCCCTAAGATGGTCAGTCAGTCCTGAGTCTCACAACTTTTATATTGTTGGTTGTTCAGTCTACTCAAATCCATTTAACAGTAATTTCGACTTAAAGTAATTTTAATTAGTTCGTTAAAATTCCATTTGTAAATTCAGATTAAAATAAAATTTGTTACAAGAGTTTCTGGAAGAAGACTTTTTATAAAGGCTGCTCCCAAGTACCAAAACGTAACTCGCGTTACTTCATAAAATGTTAAGCAGTAGAAGAGGATTTATTAAAAGTATTTAGTTAAGTACGCCTACTTTACGAAAACAGCCTGTAAATTTAGAAGCATGGTAGTTTACATTTAATATCATTGCAATTTCAAAGTCATATTAAATTAATATCAAGAATTAAAACCAAAAAGCACTCAGTATGTTAAATATAAACTGTAATAAATATCGGTACTTTACACGTGTATGTGTTAAATTGAAAAAATCACATACAGTTACAGGAGAAATAACTGATAAGATAAAAATATTTGACACATGCGCAAGAGTTCATGTACTACCAACTTTGGGAGGTACGCCCCAACAATCATAAACTCATAAAAACTGGTATAATATTTATACGTTGAGAATAACAAATGGCCCAACCTTTGGTATTAAATGTAAAATCGTTGGAAGGAAATGACGGCTTACACAAACATTGTTATCGAAATTAGGATACTTTAGACTCACAACACGTGAAAACGAAAATAGCATGCAATGGCATTGGGGCGCAGAACTTACAAAAACCGGTTGACAATAAAAAGAGAATTCATTCATTTATCAGTTATTCGATACTAGACATTAGTCAGCAGAGCCTCCAATTGGCAAGCGAACCACCACCACGATGCGGGACAAAGTTGAAAACCAGGTAGCTAACGTGACGGTATCAAACTGTAAGTAAAGACAGGTTTTACGAACGTCATTTAGAAACGCGGATATGAATTTACCGTTAACGTAAAAGTTGCCCGATGCCAGTGTTAGGTGCTTTTGTGCAACTATAAGTTGGATTTTTATATGGGACGATACCTGCACTTAAAGTAGACGGAGTTTTTTTTCAAAACTGTCGTTCTGAATGCTTTTGTTCCAAAGACTTTTCGGAAACAGTGCCTTTAGTACACAGTCAAATGTTTAGCGAATTGGTGATACTATATTTGATTTTCTAATGCTTTACCCGAAGCTTTACCATGAAACGTGTACCTCCTATATGGAAATTTTAAACTTTGACGAACCCTTGCTATTCCTACCAAGATAGGGAGCAACACTCACACATGGGACCTATACTTTACCTCTCATCCGAACAAGGGCGTATTTTTGCGAAAAATGTTCGTCTAACATTTTTCAAGCGAAACGTGTCGGGATTCGAATGCAGGACCTTGAGCTAACCACTCACACGCATATCAATTAAGCCTCGGAACTACCCGAATTGATAATGCAGCTGTATAAGAAGAAATTGATAATGATAATTTATAATAAAATAAATGCTTCTTATGTCTTTTACTGAGTAAGCAAATAATTTGACCAAATCTTTATATAAAGGTACATGCAATGGTTAATTGATTCTATCTATCCCGATATATCCGGCAACCCTTCCAACAAAAGCTTCAACATCCAGCATTTGTATTTCTCTACGAATACTAAATGTGCCTGTACAATAACGAAACCGATGCTGTAAAACAATATATTTTTGATTTATACATATTTAGTTATTATCTCCTTTAGTAAACACCCCTCCCCCAAACGCCGGGATCCTCACACTGACGCATGTGAATATTTCATAGTTAAAAACAGTGCTGGACATCGTCTTCTATGGGCACGTTCATGATGTTTGCCCTTTTTCTTTCTACAACTTTGGCGGTGTGTTTTTAATGCAGATTTTATTTTAAGACCCTTCAGGAATGCAGTGACTACACAATCCGTTGAAAATCGTAAAAGCACTCATCAATGCATTGAATTTTGATTTACTCGTTCGACGTATTCTCGGCCAACTTTGAAACGCTTAAAGCACTCAAAACCTCGCGAAAATGAACATTCATTTCCATATACGTCGTTTAATAAATGGTTCAGAAACGGTTTTTATAAGTTACAGATAAAATTGCGGGACAATTTGGTGCTGTATTGAAACAGTTTCCACCTTTACTGCAAAATAAAAAATTTAATTTTATACCAATGAAGCCACGGCCACACTAAGATAGACACAAATGTCTAATCATACATCATGCGTAAATTAGGAAATTGAATGTCTTCCAATCATTCATTAACACTTAGACATGTTTTCCAAAATTCAGAATTGTTTTATGGGTGTGGTGTTATAATACAGAAAAGATGCAATACTTTGAAGATGCATATATTTTTAAGTAGTTCGGCTAATAGCAAAGTTTGCTTGAGTAAATGGAATTTACTGTTTCTGTGGTAACAACAAGCGTCATCGTGATAGCCAGTTATACAAGTGTCAAAGAAAATCACCCCAATTTGTAGATTGTTCTCAAACTAACAAGCATGAAAAGGTAAATTGATACGATTTAAACTTAATAATACGAATCTGCAAACAAGAATGGGTTTGATCTAATGTTATTATAAATGCGGTAGAAATTACACTGCAAGACTACAAAGATTTCCAACGAATCAATACTTGTATTTATGGCTTGCTTGGATATTGGATATTCTCTTGTTTTTACGTATGTTTAGATATGGCTTTAATATTAATAGGTGTATATATTAACACTATATTAATTTGCGCCGATACGCTTCGGTAATATTAAACATCCAGGGGTTTATCCCTCGTTTACGAATTCTTGCAAATTTATTATGTCAAACGTTAGTCATTATAATAAGTAATAATGCTAGGAATTAATAAAAAATCTGAGGTGACTCTTTTCAAATAATAAGTTTTAGTACTTACATGATCACGAAGATAATCGAACGTGTTGTCTATCTCCATTTTTTTTGGTGTGTTGTCTCTTGCTCTCGCACTCATAGCTGCAACAGACCAAGGTAATCTGCTCCTGGTATTGCAACATCGAGTGTTTTGAACTATAAGAAATAATTTTCATAGTAGATGCTATACGAGGCATCTGTACATGAAAGATAATCTATAGCTATCCTGTAGCGTGGCATCTTTAGATGGACCTGATTGGCAGTTTACAGGAGGTTGCATTTAAGAACTTACAACGGAAACCTTCGAATTGCTATTTGCATATTTATAGTACGTTTTAGGATAGTCGGGATTTATTGATTTTGTATATAAATGATAGTTTACGAGCATTAGAATTTAGTTTAAATTCAAGCTATGACTACAATACTAATTTATTAGAATCTTTATCTATAAAGTCGTGATTCAAAATAAATTGGTGTTAACACAGCATTAAAATAAATAGCTCTGTATGATATAGAGTATTGCAGTGATTGATATAAATTAATATTTAGTGCTTCAATAGCTAATTATAGTGATTCGACTGTAATTAAGAAAATATCACTGTAGCTGTAAGGAGTTAGTATTTGTACTGCTAATGGTCAACTGGAAATTCATTGTTCTGAGTGAGTGCTTCAGAATTTCACTGTTGCTACGAGTAATTGGAAGGACTTGTGTAATCAGTTGCATTCTATCCACTGCACAACGTTTGTGCGATTACTTACTCAGCTGCAGCCTCTTTTATTTAACCCGACCTTTATCGCTACCGGAAAATTACGCGGTTTATCGCGCGTGAGCATATTGCTCGCACAATAAATGATTGCATTATTATGCTGACTTGTTATAACAAACTCTGCGTACTTTGGGAAAAAGGTTTTTGTTATTATGTAATAAAATTTCTATATTTATTTGCTATAAAAGTAAGAACAAAAAGCTCACAAAACAATACAAGAAACGCTATGGTGATGATGTAAAAATTCCGGCAGGTGTAAGTACTGCTGACATAAAAGTTGCATGTTTTTTACAAAAACGTTTGTTACACTTACAGCAGATCTTTTTGGTTTTTTTTTTGTTTTTGTGTGTTGGGTAAAACTGCACACATACCGGTAACGCCCGCACTGGTTAAGACAGCTACGTCCTCAACTCCGGCAAGTTTACGCATTGATGATTTCAATTCAATTGATATATTTGGTCGTGATAATCTTGACAACACAAATTGCTTCATTAAATCTATTGCCAACTGCTTCAAATAAATTCGACGATTTAACATTTAACTTATTATTTGTGTTAGAAAAATAAATAATCTGGGTATGTATACCACCAATATTCAACAAGCAAAAGAAAATGATAAGGGGCCACCTGCAACTGATTCTTGCAGTAGAATATAGAGAGACCATTTCATCAACAACGTCGATGCCGCCTTTAGTTTTATCGTAGAAAGTTATGAGTTCGGGTTTACTTTTGTCAATTTCGTCTATTTTATCATCTTAATGCATAATTGAAAAAAGCAATACATTTTTAGGTTTCATAGGCAGATACAAAACTAACACGCCGGTTTTAGAAAATGCGAACAGCTGCTGTTTATTGGTCTTTCTTTTGTATTGATAAAGAATGTTTCTCTTATTTTTGCTTAATGTTACAACAAGGTTTGTCCTTTTTCTAAGAGTTTCTCTGCTAATAGAATCAATATGAAATAATTATCCATAGCAATACTTCGTCCACTGTTCAAGACCGGTGACGATAATCTCAAAACAACACTTTCCGCTTTATTGTCTTGTTGGAAGGGCCGTCAGGTTGTTTACTTGAATATATTTCCAAGTTAGATGTATAAAACACCTTAGCATCAATCAAAAGATAAATTTTAATGCCATCCTTTGTTGGCTTACTAGTGATGTACTGCAAGAATTTGCACCTTCCGTGAAATGCAGGTAACATTTCATCTATTGCGGGCAATGCACTAGGTTCGTAATTGTTCAAGTACCTATTTACAAACTCGTCCAATGCCTGTCTAATAGGCGCCAAATTTTCCGACGCCTATCCTGGAGCTCTTATATTACTTCATCAGTAGAGGATATGGATGTTCCTGGAACACTGCTCCTCCCAAATTTTTTACATTAAATTTGCACTATATAGTCTTATTTTAAAGGGATTTCCTCCTTGCCCTTTCCTTGTCGACCCCCTTGTGAGATTTTTCCCCAACCATCCCCACCCTACAAATCGGTAACCTAACCCATAAAATTTTGGACCAACCCTTACAACAACCATATAGGTAAAATCACCACAACGCTATGTTCTTGGCTACCTAGTTTCGGCAACTTTACCAAGGTCGTGGTGATATCATAGCCTTTCACAAATAAAGAACAATGTAATACTATTCTAAAATTCTTATTCTGACATTATACATAACAAAATTTAAAAATATTTAATGCTAAGCACGGAACCATTTAAACTTAATATTAATACAAAGTTATACACAGAAAACAGTCCTTTCTTTACGTTTGTTTGGAGTGGTTTTAATTTTATCTAATTTTATTCGCAGCTTAAAATGTAAATCGACACCCAAGTCCTCTATCTCCTTTTATAACCAATAGTTTGATACATAGAGACGGTCTAGGTTTTGGAATTGTAGAATGTACCGAAGTTGGTCTCTATATATAAAGTATTTGCATCCATCGACAACCATATCCATTCCTTCGTGTAATTCCTGCAGTTTGTGACAATCTTTTTATCGCGGCTTCCCCACTATATCCTGCATACGTATCTTGTAAGCTTGATCGACTTCTTCTTGTCGGAATTGGAGGGAATTCTTATTCTCCCACTCACTGCAGCATAGCTTCATGTCCACCATTTTTGGAAATATATGATTGTTATAGGTTGTAAGACCCTCGGTTTTAAATGATCCGAAAGGTTCTTTACTAGGCAAATATACAATGTTTAGCGGAACCCCTTTGCGTGTGGTATACGCCAAGGTTACAAAACCCGCAATCCTTAGTTTGTTTATGTTACCGGCCATTTTGATAAATACGTTTTTAGAATAACCTTTTAAAAAGTATACGGATTTAGTACCATCCTTTTCCACGAGGACGCTTACATAACTAAAAGAGTCTTTCTTACTAACTACAAATGCATACAGCTTGTAGAACCCGGGTGTATCTAAGTCAGTCAATCGGCACATAAAATAATCTTTTAATTCTTCCTGATTTTCTCAAATAAGATGTTCTTTGTCTAACACATCTTTGTATTGTTCGCGTATTGTTGCAGTGTTTTCCATGTAGTCCAACTTTTGCCTTTTTGCATCCATATCCTCTAATTCCAGCTGTCTTTTTCTTCCACTTACAGCAAATGGCGTGCAAAACGGGGCAATTTCCTTTAACGTAAACGGATAGAGTTTACTGCCAATATTTACGCGTTGTCGTACAACCTCTGGGCGAATGTTAGGCGTATTTATCAACCCCAATTCCGAAATGGTTATTTCTTTTTGAATTCTAGAATATGGTGTTGCAGATTTTGTAAAATATGTACTACCTGCTTTAATGTAGCGCTTGTGTAAGATTTTCATTTTATCTTGGCTGTCTTGCTCCTCTACTATCTCCAATTAATTTACAGGTAAATAGTTAAAACCAAAAGTCGAGAGCACATACTTTATCAATTTTTCCTTTCCTCTGGTTTTTCGGGCAACTTAATTTGCAAGCCAGTCAATTTTTTTGTATTGCTATTCCCCCAATACACGTACTGTACTAGGTTATTATACACTAAACAGCAGCTATTTGTAGCTTGTCCGATAGCTACTCCACATTTTGGGATTATACACCTGTGCCGCACTGACCTAGTTTCCAATTGTACAGTTGTATATTGTCGCTTCCAATCGCGTAATACCATGTTCATTGGCCAAAGTAGACGCGATTGTTTTCCTTAAATATGCATCTGGACAACGCAAAAAGTCTAGTATATCATTTGCAAGTTGTTTATTAACAGCAGGAGTTGTTGTCTGACACACAAATTTGTTGTATATCTTAATTCTTGCATTGGTTGTTAGCCATGTTATACAATCGATTTCCACAGTTTTATTGTTGTCAACTATAATAGTGCAGTTTTCTTCGTTATCGCCCTTGTTAAATAATTAAATAATTACACATTTCCATTTTGCTAAATATGCTAGCAAAATTGTGGGTTACATTCATGTCAAAAAGATAGTAATAATCTTCTTTGAGTCCGTCTAATATATCTGTTAGTTCTTCCAATAAAGTTTCCAACTTAACATCTTCTAGTTCCACTTTGTACGGAACACATATAGGATTTTGGAATTTTTTATTTATGCTTTCGAGGCCTTCTTTTCCAATAATTCCTTTAAGTCCCTGGCTCATCTTGTTAGTGCTTTCCAGAGAAAACGGAGGCTTAGCTTTAACACCATGCCTAGCGGAGTTCACATCTTGAAATTACATTAACCCACACGCCGCTCCATCTCCATTTTCTCAGGCCAAAATATTAAATTTGGAACACCCCAAAATGCCCTACTTACAAAACGAAAGGATATAACTTTTGTATGTGATAACGACTTTTCGGCCTACCTTGTTGATCCACCAGTACATACACATTATTGTCAGGGAATACCTGTTGAATTATAAATGGGCCCCCGTACAAAGATAATTTTGTGCAAATACATTTCTCTGCGTTTGAAACTCTTAAGCGTTTTACGACTACCATGTCCCCTACTTTTAAAACTGTACGTTTCTTTATCTTACTTTCTCGTCAAATAAACCTATATCATCCTCAAATAGATTTCCTAACTTTATTCTTATATTCTTATCTTTTATCCCGATCTGTTCTTCATCACAAATCTTCTCAAACAAACTACATAACCAAACTGTATCTACATCTATATTAATGCTCTTCCCTAATTCAATATTTTTATGATTTTCATCTCTAATATCCTTCTGACTAACCGAATTGACCACTCCTAATCCTATGCAACCATTTTCTTCATCCCTAATATTCTTCTGCTATCTGTATTAACCACTACTAATCCTATGCTATCCTTATTCCCATCCCTAATATATTCCGAGCTATCCAAAGTAACCACTCCTAAACTTATAGTATACTTATGACCCCTTCCAATATCCTTCTGCCCACACTTAATAGCCATTCCTAAACCAGTTTTATCCATAATTTCATTCCTAACCTCTTTACTCAAATCTGTACTCAACCAATTATTACGTACCTTATTCATTTTCACACTTTTTTCTTTTCCATTAATAAGAACACCAAATTGCTCAATGAATCAATACCTATAATAAAATCCAACTGCAAATCGTTTGCTATCAAAAATTCTGCTTCCCCTACTCTTTCTTGACCTATAAAAATATTTACACATAACATCTTCTCGATCATCGTTAACTTCTTCCTCATTGCGGACCATAAATTCACCTTTTTAATTGTAGCAATACGGCCTTTTAATATTTCTTGATGCTTAAGAACAATTTCCTTTTTTGTCAACGTCAATTCAGAACCACTGTCCACCAACGCTAAATATAAACAATATCCTAACCCTAAATAAATAAATGGTAACCTTTTATTTGAAGTTTTATTTTCTAACAACAAATCAACATAACTACACTTATTTACTAACGTGTGTACAAAAATCCCTCCTGAATCTATAAAATTTAAGTTTTTTTTTGTCCCGAAGCTCTGCAATGTATATCAGCCACCTCAATCATATCTTATTCCTCCCCTCCCGAGTTTTTTGTTGAAATATTATGTATGCGTGCAATTTTTTCTCTCTGTTTCACTGGATCCATCCTCTCCTGTTCGTTATTCATTCTTCCATTGTATCTCGGTAGATGGTTTTCATACTGTCTTCCTTGTCCCTAAAAATCTGTATTAGACTTCCGTTCCCAATATCCCTGATTCGGCGTGTTGTCATATCTTGGTTTTCATCCGAAATCATTGTACCCTAACGGCGGCCTAAAATTTCCCCGTTTATATCTCCAAGGTTTCTCTATTGCCATTCTCCGGTCTGGTCCCCCAGGCTCCATATCCCGTTCTTTCCAAAACCTGTCTCTATGAACATCTCTTCTAGTTCTGTCATTTTCCTCTAATGATCTTGCCATATCATAATTTCTAATCACTTCTAAAAATTCTTTTAAAGTCTTTAAATTTTGTATGGCTTCTGCCCGATTGACTTCATTATCCATTTGTCTGGCTAACAGTTGGATAATGTCTTGTTCATCTATTTTTGCTGTAATATGTCTTGACTGGTTATACTTTTCAATAATATATTCCTCCCCCTTGTCCCGTAATTCTTTGTATACATCCCTGATATTAAAGTCATTCGAATATCCATTTGCCTTGCATTTCCCCAGTACTGTTCAGTGAACAAAACCCTGAATTCGTCATAAGTTCGGTATTTGTCTTTTATGATGCTGTTTCTTTTTCTCGCACTACCAGCTAATGCCAGATTCACTATTTGTAACTTAGCACTTTCGTTTTCGTTTTTAACCACCTCGTCTAATTTATCCAACAACGTCATAGGTTGTTCCCATTTTCTTCCTTCAAACCTTGGAATTAATTCTTTGCTAAATTTAAAACTACTTTCCTCATGTAGATGACATCGACCTCAATCCTTCTCCACTTGGTCCTGAATTTGATTTTTTACAACATCAACGATCTCTCTCATTTCTCTCCGTAATTTTTGTATGGATTCACTTAATTCCCTTTTCCTATAACTTCTATCCTCCTCAAAACTTTTCCTCAATCTTAATTCATCGTTTCTATTTTCTTGGATTACATTTTTGGTATATAAATGTGCTCGTCCATGTTTTTCGTCAACCAACTGTATGTCTTTCCTAATTTCTGTATTTTCTGTAACAACGAACTCAACACATCGTTTCATCTGCCCATCCAGCTTTTTTTCTATTTCATTTTTGCACTCTCGAACATATTTCTGGAATCTTTCCTCCATACACTTCATATTGTATTGTACCTCTATTTTAAAATCCTTATGTATACATTGCATATCTTGTATCTGTTGTTTCAACTCTTGTTGACCCATTTGCACATTTTGTATCTCCTTCCGTAGCTCATCTTATCCATCTTGTAAATTTTTTTCCATATTTCTCAGAAACATTAAAATGGTCTTCATTTCTTGACTGGAGGATTTCGTTCCTTCATCTCTCGACTTAATGTCCCTTTGCTCGATTATGACCACATTAGGTTCTACATGTATCATTTTCGTTTCACTATCTTCCCGTATGATCTCTACTCCTACATCAGGAGCCCTTCCTGTTGTGTCGCCTTTTTCCATATCTCGCGGCTGTCACACATTCTCCTCTTCCGTATGATTTTCTTGATCTTGTACAAAATTTCTCTTGTTCGCTCATTTTTAAATTAGTATTTTTTTTAGTAATAAATTTTTAGCCCCACATAACCCCTACTTATAACTAAATGAAACAAACCCTTTTCTTTATTTTCAATATATTTCTATAAACTAGAGTGGTATCCAATATACTCACGTTAATCCTTCAGAGTTTTTAAATCTTTTCCTCTTCTGTCATACACACTTTTTAAACTGTCAAACGACTTTTCTTTACACAAAATAATACTCTATATTCAGTCCCACTTTTTCCATATGCATTACTATTGTACACCCCACTTTCATTAGCCTTTTATGTTGGGAGCCACTAAACTGCTACACATTCTTTTCTTTTAGCCTGATATTTAAATTTTTTAACCTTCCAATATGTGTATCTATAAATATATTTTGGAAAATAAAATAAATTTATATGTATAGCTTTTAAAATGCAACGACCAGCTCAAAATGGTTATATTTCTATGTAGCATGTACGACTATAACCCGGGTTGAGGTTCTAGGGTTCTACAGTAGTATCAATTTTTACCAAATAATGTGATGTACCAATTTTTCAAGCAAATATTTTTATCACACACAAAAACTATAAACTTTTTTTATGATTAAATAGTTACCGAATTCTGATACAGGCTAGGTGTACCTGCGCATAATTTCTACAAATGGAGACGATGCTGTACTCTCCAAGAAGATCCTGCAATATCAAAAATGTTTTAATACTCAATATTTGAATTTTGAAAATTATTCTGATCTGTCAAATAATGACAGATCTACTTGGTGAAATTTTCAGATATCTTTTCTATTACAAACTGTGGCCAAAAATTATACCAGAATTTTGAAACAAACTTTTTCTGCATCTAACATAGATGAAGAACAAATTATAACCTAGTTTTTAAACTGAAAAGTAAAATTAATAATAATTAAATGTCAAAAACTCATACGTCAATTTTCACTACTGTAACTTCCAAAAATATCTTCCACCATATCCTTGGTGCAGCTCTCATTTAGCACCATTTCATTTAAATCTTCCTATTTACCAGTAGCAATACCATCAATATCCTTTTAACACACTTCTTTATTCATTTAGGTATAATCTATATTACCTTGGTGAAAATCTTTAAAAAAATCAAAACTCCTTAAAACTCAAATCATCAACTCCACTTTTATTCTTATTCATTTCAATTATTATCAACATTAAATCAAAATTAGATCTTGTTAAAAAATCTTATCAAAACAAACATTAATTCCAAAATTAGAATTAGTACATTTCATCAAAAAGTATTTAATCAATCAAATCAATAAACATAATATCACCTTGGTTACCATGATCCCAATAGTCTACTTTAATATTTAACTTTTAAAATATAACATCAGATAACTATGTACAAAATAATAAGTAACATTTTAAAATCCACAAATTTTGATAAAACATAGACGAAAAGAAAAAATTGATAATGTTTGTGCTTTCGGCTTTCAGTTTTAACTATTTACCTGTAAATTATTTGGAGGTAGTACAGGAGGAAGACAGCCAGGATTAAATACAAATCTTACACAAGTGCTACATTAAAGCAGGCAGTACATATTTTACACAATCTGCAACACCATATTCTACAATTCCAAAAGAAATAACCATTTCGGGATTGGCGTTGATAAATAAGCCTAACATTCGCCCAGAGGTTGTGCGACAACGCGTAAATATTGGCAGTAAGCTCTATCCGTTTACGCTAAAGGACATTGCCTCATTATGCACGCCATACGCTGTAAGTGGAAGAAAAGCACAGCTGGAATTAGAGGAAATGGATGCAAAAAACGAAAGTTGGACTATATGGAAAACACTGCGACAATACGCGAACAATACAAAGATGTGTTAGACAAAATACATCATATTAGAGGAGATGAGGAAGAATTAAAAGATTATTTTATGTGCCGATGGACTGACTTAGATACATCCGGATTCTACAAGCTGTATGCATTTGTGGTTAGTAAGAAAAACACTTTTAGTTATGTAGGCGTCCTTGCGGAAAAGGATGGTAAAAATCCGTATAGTGTTTAAAAGGTTATTCTAAAAACTTATTTATCAAAATGACAGATAACATAGACAAACTAAGGAATGCGGGTTTCGTAACCTTAGTGTACACCACACGCAAAAGGGTTTCGCTAAACATTGTATAATTACCTAATAAACAACCTTTCGAATCATTTAAAACCAAGGGTCCTGCAACCTATAATGACCATATATTTCCAAAAGTGGTGGCCACGCAACTACGCAACAGTGAGTTGGAGAATAAAGATTCGCTCCAATTACGACAAGAAAAAGTCGACCAAGCTAACAAGATACGTATGCAGGATATAGTGGGAGAGCTCCGATTAAAAGATTGTCACAAGTTGCAAGAATTACACGAAGGATCTGGTTGTCGGTGGAATCAAAGACTTTATATATAAAGACAAACTTCGGTACATTTTACAATTCGAAAACCTAGACGGTCTCTATGTATCATACTATTGGCTAGAAAAGGGGATGGAGGACGTCGGTGTCGATTTAAATTTTAAGCTGCGAATAAAATTAAATAAAATTAAAACCACTGCAAACAAACATAAAGAAAGGACTGTTTTCTGTATATAACTCTGTATTAAAATTAAGTTTAAATGGCTCCATGCTTAGCATTAAATATTTTTAAGTATTGTTATGTATAATGTCAGAATACAAATTTTGAAATAGTTTTACATTGCTCTATTTATAAAAGGCTATGACGTCACCACGACCTTGAACAAGTAATCAAAACTAGGTAACCGAGAACATAGCAAAGTGGTCATTTTATCTATATGGTGGTTGTAAGTGTTGGTCCAAAATTTTAAGAGTTAGGTTATCGATTTTTTAGGGTAGAGATAATCGAGGTAAGAATGATGCAATAAGGAATTTCCCCCTCCACAAGGACGAAATTTGACCCCCACAAGGAGGAACAAGAAGGAAATCTCTCCCCACAAGGAGAAATTCCCTTAAAATCAGACTTAGCAGATCCTCCTTATGGGAATTTACATGTAAAACGTATGTTAAATATGAATCGGGAGATCGGTAGATTGGGAAGACGGTGGATCTATTCCAGAACCGGCCCCATCCCCTACTTATACACGATTTTTGAAACGCACTTCTCTAGGCGCTTTGCTTAAAAAATTCAGGTATACTTACGAAACTGTTTATGTGGATATAACTAGGGCTGGGTCGGCGTATCGATATATCGATACGTATCGATACGACCCCGTATCGACCCCCGATACAGCAAAAAATAAATATCGATACTCGATATGTATCGATACGTATCGATATGTAACGATACGCATCGATACGTATCGATATTCGATATAGAATATGTATCGATATTCGATACGCAAAATCCCGTATCGCCCACCCCTATACATATATATATATATATATATATATATACTTATGTCACAAATATTAAACTTAAAACTTTATTTATTTTGATAACAAAAATTTTAAGTGAAAGATCGAATTGTCAGTAAATACATTATTTTAAAACGATCTTGTGATTTTATTCCCAAAGAAAGGGTAGATGAATTATCGATGCGTATCGATTCGTACCGATACGTCTCGATATGTATACTTAATCTACACATTTAAACGTTCTGATACGAATCGCTATATATATATATATATATATATATATATATACGTATCGATACGCACCGATACACATCGATATATATCGAAACCCATCGATACGTATCGATACGCATCGATACCTATCGATACGTATCGATATATATCGATATTCGATATAACGATACATATCGATATATAATATGTGTCGATATTCGATACGCAAAATCCCGTATCGCCCACCCCTAGATATAACCGCTAGTGCAATATTAAGGCAGAAAGTGTAACTACGTGTATTATTAGTGCTTAATTTTAAGAATGAGTTGAATTCAAGCATTCAAGCATAATATGCGAAGTTGAAATACAGGGTATATCAGGAAAAACAGTAAATATTTTAAGAAGAAGTAGTGTAGACGAATGGCAATAAAAAATTTCATATAACATGTGTCCAATTTCTATTGAGTGCAGAGATACAGCTATTCGTATATAATCCAAACAAAAGCATGCGTGACCATATCTGCCGATCCATCTTCCAGGGAATGGATTGGTTTAGATGACGTGTCAGCTGACGACTAAAATATGCAGGAGCCCGGCATCTTTAAGGAACATATCATTCTTGTAGTCCAAGGAATCCCTTTCAACAATTCTGGAAGTTCATTTTCAAGGAAGTCTGGATAACTGGGTTCTGTAAGACGATGCGGTAACAAAACAGGCCCAATGAACTGATTATCTATCAAACTGCACCACACATTTACAGAGTAGCGTTCTTGAAAATGTGTCTTAGAGTGGTATGTGGGTTTTCTTCGGTCCACCGATGTGAATTAGGACTGTTATTGATGTCTTCCCGAGTGAATGTAGATTCACCAGTGAAAATTAAAACTGGGATTACTTGACGATTTTCAAGTATCTAACGACAAAATTCTAATCGTCTATCTTCATCTACTGCTCGAAGGTGTTGAATGAGCTGTAAATGATGCGGATGGAACCCGTGCTTACCTAATGTATTCCATACTTTAGTATGTAGAACACCGATCGTGCAGAAATGCTTCATGTTCGTGTAGAAGGACAACGTTTTACGGACTGAATAACGTTTTCTACTTCGTTCACATTCTGTTTATTTGCACGTGCAAATAAAATATACTGGGCACTGCACCAGTCTGGTAGAGTGCAGTTAGAAAGTTGTATGCCGTATTCTCTGCAAGCAGCAGCAGCGTATCGATTACAAACTTCCTACACAAATACCATATAGGCACACTCAGCATCTCTAAATACGTGCGCCATGTGTAAACAATACAGTAGACTTGACCAGCAAAGCACAATGACAGTTGAAAAATTCTATGTAAACTAAAGCTCACAGATTGATCTTCTACACACTACTGACAATCGATAAATACGTCCATAGCAACCGGTGTACCAACATACCAAACGAAAATGCAATGAACTCAGTAGTAAAATGTTATAAAAATCATCTTTGAACATTCCTTTTGCCTTTTATTTGGGGTACATACTAATAGCTGTATCTCTGTATTCAAAAAAAAATTTGAAACCTTATATGGAATTTTTTGGTTGCCGTTCGTCTATACTACCACCTCCTAAAATATTTACCATTTCTACTAAAACGCCATGTGTGTGTATATATGTATTTATATATATATATATATATATATATATATATATATATATATATATATATATAATTATGTGGTGTAACGACCTTGCAAATTATAAAATAAAATATCTATAATAACAGGCTATTAGGTCTGCTGGTTAATAAAATAGACTCTTTATTATAATCCAAGCTTTCGGTTTTTATTTTAAACCTTTTTAAAGAATACTAAAAATTGTGAAACGTTAGTATGGGCATACAATAATTAAATACTTACTAATGTGAGGTTTTAAATCAGAATCGTTGACATAGATAAAATTCATAAATGTAAATAAAAAGTGACGTATAAAGCTTTAAACAAAAATAAAAATAATGTGGTATTCTTATTTACATTTGAATGTTTCAGAATGACAATTCCTTTATAATTTTGACAGTTGCTGAGATAACTTTCTAGATGTAACTATTTTTCTAATAAGTTGATCGAAATTAGCTATATAATTTTAATGATGTATGCATGTATGTATATATATATATATATATATATAATAACAAATATATAATATGCGACGTGTGTGTGTGTGTGTGTGTATGTGTATGTGTGGGTGTGTGCGCGCGCATGTGTGTGTGTATGTGTAAGTGTGCCTATGTTGCGATTTATTAAGTGATGTGTTCATTTACGTTGAATTTGTTTTTTGATTTAAAATGAAGTAGATAGGTGTATATAGAGCTTAGTGCGTTGATATCAGTTTTTTTATTAATAGTGTTAGCGTTTTTAAATATGTAACACATTTCTAAGAATTCTCTTTTAGATCGTTTACTTTCAATTTGTAGTATTATAGGATTATCGAAATCTATTTTATGTTTGTTTGTATTTGCGTGTATGGTTAAAGCACAAGCGTTTGGTTTAACACGAATGTCACTTTTGTGTTGAGTTAAGCGTTGTTTTAAGTGTTGTAGCTTTGACCAATGTAGGTGAGGTTGCAGTCTGAACATTTTATTTGGTATATAATATTCCGTCGTAGAAGGATGGTGTTTTATCCTTTAATTTAGAAAAAGACTGTTTAAAGTTAAAGGTTTCGTTTAGCAATTTTATGTCGAATTTTTGAAGACGTTTTCGAATTTTGCATAAGTTTTCGATGTAAGGAATTACATGGTATGTAGGTATATTTGTAGAAGACACAGTATTATTATTCAAGGGTTCATTAGAAAAGTCGGTGTTTATTGGTGTTTTATGATTGTATAAAAGGCTTTTATTAGTTTTGGGGATAGCTATTGTTTTTAGAATCATAAATAATTTGTCTAGATTTTTGATATAGTGACGGATGGCATATTTTTTGATTCTATGTTTTAGACCTAAAATGAAATTTATTTTAATTTTATATTGATGATATGAATGATAATTTAGATATCTGCCAGAGTTGGTTGGTTTCTGATACCAGTCTAAAATAATAGTGTTATCGTTTTTCTGATTAGTAGAGTGTCAAAAATGGGACAGATCGGTCATTTTCTAATTCAACAGTAAATTTAATTTTATCATCATAGCTATTGAAAATTTGAGAGTTTCGTTAATTTTATCTTCTGGTATAGATGTTATTATATCGCCAGCAAATTTTTTAATAAATGGAATTGTAAAGTTTAGTTTGGATAACCTCGTCTAATAAATCGTCCATAACAATTCTGGCAAAATAGGACTTAAATTAGATCCCATTGGACAACCAAAGGTTTGTAGGAAGAATTCATTATTAAAGCTAAAATAACTTGTATTAAAACTAATTCTATAATGTCTGTAAAACGGATTTTGAGATAGTACAATTTGTAGTGATTTTATGCCATAGCTTCTCGATATTTTTAGAACCAAAACTTTGAAATATGTGTAGAGCGATTGCATCTAGACTTATTAATACATGGTTATTTGGTAGCTGAAAGTTATGTATAAAATCAGAGAATTCAAAGAATCTTGACGTTGTAATTATTAATATTAATAGATTTTGTAATATATCTGCTTAAATTTGAAAGATTTTCTGTAGGACTATTATTTGATGCAACTATGGCCTAGGATACTCTGATTTATGAATTTTAGGTAGTCCGTATAGTTTCGGACTTGTAGAACTGAATTGCTGAGGTTTTGCTTGCTCTTTACTGATGTATTTTTTGTTTTAGTTTCTTTATTATATTTATTGCGAGTTTTGAAAACGTGAGTAGGATCTTTATCAGCTTGTGTATACTGTTGAGTCACTTAGTAATTCATAAGTTTCTCTATATACTGATTTTTAGAAATACATACACTTACGTTTCCTTTGTCAGCTTTAATTATAAGTAAATTTTGGTTTTCTTTTAAAAAATTTTTGCATTTAATGAATTCCATAGTAAATTTAGAGTTGCTTTTAAAAGAAAACCAAAATTTACTTATAATTAAAGCTGACAAAGGAAACGTAAGTGTAGGTATTTCTAAAAATCAGTATATAGAGAAAATTTTTGAATTACCAAGTGACTCAACAGTATACAACAAGCTTGATAAAGATCCTACTCCACGTTTTCAAAACTCAGCAATAAATATAATAAAGAAACTAAAACAAGAAAAATACATCAGTAAAGAGCAAGCAAAAACCCTCAGCAATTACAGTTCTACAAGTCCGAAACTATACGGACTACCTAAAATTCATAAATCAGAGTATCCTTTAAGGCCCATAGTTGCATCAAATAATAGTCCTACAGAAAATCTTTCCAAATTTACAGCAGATATATTACAAAAATCTATTAATATTAATAATTACAACGTACAAGATTCTTTTGAATTCTCTGATTTTATACATAACTTTCAGCTACCAAATAACCATGTATTAATAAGTCTAGATGCAATCTCGCTCTACACCAATATTTCAAAGTTTTTGGTTCTAAAAAATATCGAGAAGCTATGGCATAAAATCACTACAAATTGTACTATCTCAAAATCCGTTTTTACAGACATTATAGAATTAGTTTTTAATACAAGTTATTTTAGCTTTAATAATGAATTCTTCCTACAAACCTTTGGTTGTCCAATGGGATCTAATTTAAGTCCTATGTTTGCCAGAATTGTTATGGACGATTTATTAGACGAGGTTATCCCCAAACTAAACTTTACAATTCCATTTATTAAAAAATTTGCTGGCGATATAATAACATCTATACCAGAAGATAAAATTAACGAAACTCTCCAAATTTTCAATAGCTATGATGATAAAATTAAATTTACTGTTGAATTAGAAAATGACCGATCTGTCCCATTTCTTGACACTCTTCTAATCAGAAAAAACGATAACACTATTATTTTAGACTGGTATCAGAAACCAACCAACTCTGGCAGATATCTAAATTATCATTCATATCATCAATATAAAATTAAAATAAATTTCATTTTAGGTCTAAAACATAGAATCAAAAAAATATGCCATCCGTCACTGTATCAAAAAAATTTAGACAAATTATTTATGATTCCAAAAAACAATAGCTATCCCCCAAAACTAATAAAAAGCCTTTTATACAATCATAAAACACCAATAAACACAGACTTTTCTAATGAACCCTTGAATAATAATACTGTGTCTTCTACAAATATACCTACATACCATGTAATTCCTTACAACGAAAACTTAAGTGCAAAATTCGAAAACGGCTTCAAAAAATTCGACATAAAAATTGCTAAACGAAACCTTTTAACTTTAAACAGTCTTTTTTCTAAATTAAAGGATAAAACACCATCCCTTCTACGACGGAATATTATATACCAAATAAAATGTTCAGACTGCAACCTCACCTACATTGGTCAAAACTCACAACACTTAAAACAACGCTTAACTCAACACAAAAGTGACATTCGTGTTAAACCAAACGCTTGTGCTTTAACCATACACGCAAATACAAACAAACATAAAATAGATTTCGATAATCCTATATACTACAAATTGAAAGTAAACGATCCAAAAGAGAATTCTTAGAAATGTGTTACATATTTAAAAACGCTAACACTATTAATAAAAAAACTGATATCAACGCACTAAGCTCTATATACACCTATCTACTTCATTTTAAATCAAAAAACAAATTCAACGTAAATGAACACATCACTTAATAAATCGCAACATAGACACACTTACACATACACACACACATGCGCGCGCACACACACACACACACATACACATACACACACACACACACACACACACGCTCGCATATGTATATATTTGCATATATGTGTATATATATATATATATATATATATATATATATACATACATGCATACATCATTAAAATTATATAGCTAATTTCGATCAACTTATTAGAAAAATAGTTACATCTAGAAAGTTATCTCAGCAACTGTCAAAATTATAAAGGAATTGTCATTCTGAAACATTCAAATGTAAATAAGAATACCACATCATTTTTATTTTTGTTTAAAGCTTTATACGTCACTTTTTATTTACATTTATGAATTTTATCAATGTCAACGATTCTGATTTAAAACCTCACATTAGTAAGTATTTAATTATTGTATGCCCATACTAACGTTTCACAATTTTTAGTATTCTTTAAAAAGGTTTAAAATAAAAACCGAAAGCTTGGATTATAATAAAGAGTTTATTTGATTAACCAGGAGATCTAATAGCCTGTTATTATAGATATTATATATATATATATATATATATATACAGGGTGTCCAAACGCATACGGAACGCTCGATTACTGCTTAATGGTAACGTTTAGCGAAAAAACTTTCAAATAAATGTTATGTATATTCAAAATAGCTACAACGTAAAATTAATTAGTGTTATACAGGGTGTTCAATAAAAAAGTTATATACCAAAGTTATGTTTTTTAAATGGAACACCCAGTATTTTATTACAAATTCTGATTTCTCGTATCAAACTAAGGTAACTTTTATCATTATTACCTATACCTAAATCTCATAGTTGTTGAGATATTCAACTTTTTTCAAAATCGCATGATTCAATAAAAATTTTTGTAACACTATGATTTAGATGATGCTGAACATTTAATTTTTGTAGGGGAATAGTATAAACTTGTAGTTAATGGAAACATAGCACTAGTTATGAAAATAATATACAGGGTGTTCATTGCATCGTTCTCGGTTTATTTAAAAATTAATGCTATTAAGTCGCTTATTTCAAATGGAACACCTTGTATATTTTCAAGTAGTAAAATGCAGAATTAAATTCTCTATTCAACAATATAAGGTTACCCTATATTCATATTCAACCGTTTCCGAGTTATTAGCGAATAATTAAAAATGTTGGTACATAATTCTAAAGTTGGGTATAATTTACTTTGATCACAGGCGGCGGTGCGTTGCCTACCAAATAATATTAACTATTTGACTTCGTTGCAACAACAACCATGTTTAAGTTTTGTTTTTGTTGTATATCAGTTTTGTATCTGTGTTGTTGTGAGGTGAACATTTGTAAAATGTATGTATGTATGTATGTATGATTTTATTTTATAAATTCCAACATTTCCATTGAGGTAGCCAGGCAAAGTTAGATAAGAAGGTAAGTCAACAATTTCAAATTTTACAATTTCTTGTATCTGTATCGCAGCACCCTTTTAGCATCACATAAAAGCAGGGCGTTGTCACAGCATTCTTTTAGTGACGCTTAAAGCGTGGCGTAGTCTCAGCAATATATATATATATATATATATATATATATATATATATATATATATAATAAGATGTATCTTTAAACAAACTCTATGAAAATAATAGAGTCTATTGACGAATACAAATCGGGCTGGTAGTTATATAGCCATTAACAAAACATTAGCTTATTACTTCATAGGGGAGGAAACATCCACTGACCGACGGTTTCGGCTTTATGAAGCCTCCTCAGAGTGAAATAGTCTCCAAGAACCCTATGAAGTAATCGAAGCTATTATACTGGTATAATTTCGAAACAATCTCTGTACTATGGCAAAAGTAAATAAAACCGCCATCAGGTGATAAAACACCAACACTACTAAAGTGTGGAAGTACAGAATTGAACCGAAACTACATAGTAAATCCTATAGATGGCTATACAAGTACGTGTGGCCATTTGAGATTTGTATTCGTCAATAGACTCTATTATTTTCATAGTTTGTTTACAGATACATCTTATTTTATATATTGTTCTACACAATTTCTTATTGCGGACTGCAAATAACATGTCTTTTATATATATATATATATATATATATATATATATATATATATATATCCATGAACTGCTGATTATTATTATTATTATTATTATTATTATATATATATATATATATATATATATATATATCAATTAATACTAACAGGTTATTTGGTCTTCTAGTAATAAAACCCTTATTTGTTTTTTACTGAGCTTTCGATTTAATTGAAATATTCTTCAGGGTGCTGCAAAGTAACCGTGATTGTCATTGACATAAGAACTATAAAATATTACTTACAAAAACTAGAGTTAAAATACTATAATGGTTTTTACAAATATCATTAAAATTTAAAATAAATAAATCAAATAAAACATTTGTATAAAAACACAAGAAACAACTAATCATATCTCATACAATACACGTTACAAATTAAAATAAGATTCGGCTTTTAAAATATGAATACGAATAAGAACCAAAACATTATGATCATTAAAATAATTAGTACGATAACATTGTTGAAGTGCATGGTTGTGTATTTACCTTATGGTGTTTAATTTCCTGTACTTGAGTAAATACATATACACAGCGTTCAAATTGCTTGTATCTGTTTTGAAGTTTAAAGCATTTGCATTGTTTACTATATGAGCCATTTCAAGAAAAAGTCTACTCTTGTATGAATTTTTTTCATCCAAAAACTTTTACATTACTAAAATCCGGAAATTAGCTTTCCCCGTGTAAGTGAAATAACATTTCACAGTGTCATTTGCAATTGATTAGAATACAATGTCATAATATTTAAAACATATTAGCATTATTATTAGTTTGGTATGCGGATTTAATTATGTCCAGTTAAACTTTTTCAGTAAAGTTTATAAAAGCATACGACCTCAGATAATTTTATGAGTAATAAATGGGTTGTTACGTTTAAGTTTAACAATTTCCTTGTACTGAATACAATTCATACCAATTCCAGCTGTTACGGCCTATCTTGTAAAATTTTATTCACAAAACAATTTTATGCTTAATTACAATTGCCGAACTAACTTTTAATAACTTGAGTAAAGACTGAAATACGCTTCGTTTTTATTGTCCCTTTTAAGGAAGTTGTAAAGACGTTTGCAGAGATAATAAAAAAACTAAATGGAATTTCTCTGAAAGTTCCATTAAATACAACGCTGCTCAAATAGTTTTATTTTCTGTATCTTAAAAATAATCGAGTTAAATTTCAGCTTGTCGTTTTGCTAAGCAAGTTCATATTACAGGAACATGCAATTCAAATTTAAACTAATGTGCAGGAGCAGTAGAATACTATAGTTTTGCTAAATCTGAACTTTAATAAAATATGCAAAATGCACTCACTTTAATATTCAAGCTTTTATGAAATTTTCTGGAAAGATTTTGCAGGCGCAGATGACAAAAGTTGCTTGACCATTAATCGGGATCTGTTTGGGATCAAGCTTTTCGAAAGTTGTGTAAACAGTTTTGTTATACGACTCTATAACCCTATAAATACTCACCCCAATTTACCAAAGAGATTTGATCTCAAACCTTAGTCACGGCAATTGTTTTTTTACAAAAACGATTTTGTGCATCTTTCATAGGGGCACTAAGGTATCCTAGAGGTATACTATATCAGTATAAACAGAGAATAATACTTTAAAGAATTAGATGATTATAGTTTAGGATGTCTCTATCTATATGATACCTACTTTTATATTTTTATATATGTATATATATATATATATATATATATATATATATATATATATATCCTCCGTGTCGACTGTTGTTAAAACTTGCGATGTCAGGTAAAATGACACGAAGACACAAATTGTGAGCTAGGTGATGCTGTACTTCCCATAAGGTGTTTGTGTTAAATGTTACAACTTTGCTACTCCTGTCCTGATGAGCCCCAATTAGGGCGAAACGCGTCGACAGGATGCCCTCGTGGCTGAATTTGAGTCACTTGCCAATAATTCCTTTTTACTTTATATATATATATATATATATATATATATATATTACTCATATTTAGACCAGGGTAGAAAATTAAATAATCACATCAAATAATTTTAATCACCGTGTAGAAACTTTGGAAAAAGGCACGCGTTATTAAATAACGGCGCGAAGCATAAAAATTCATTCGTTTTATTAAAATTAATAGGTTTAAATTATTTATAAGACGCTTTATATAAAAGGAAGCAGTATTAGAAAACTTTACGGGTAATTTAATTATCCCTAGTAAAGAAACAAATAAAAATTACGTGCAAAATTTATATTAATTAACTCTATTTTAAGTAACTGGTATTAAACAAAACGTACAGATAATAATTGTAATTGAAGTTAATTGAACCGTTAGTAACATATAATATCTATAAAAACTTGAAAAACCCAATAAAATACCATGAAATCAAGCTCCGAGAATTAATAGTATGTTTAAACACCTTGCGTATTTTTAAAAGCTCATTCTGCGTAAATGTTGCAGATAATTAATAGTTACAAAGAATCTTGGAGAAACCGTGGCTTAATATTCACGAGAAGGTGCGATACGGGGTTATTTAACCCAGATAGTCCACATGGACTGAAATAATCGATAATAAGGAATATCAATTTGCACTAATAAGAACAGGGTAGATAGAGACAGATAATATGCGCAAGACCGAGACACATATAGTAAAAGGCGTGAGTAGAGCAACGTCATGGGGTTGCGATTGGTTGAAAGTAAAGGCAAAATTGAGAGGTAGAAATAACATTTCTGTATAAAATTTAATTAGGTATTCTCAGACGTTGCGTGCCGTGTGGAAATTTTCTGAGATTTAACTGGGGCGAGAGCAAAATTCGTAAAAATCGCATGCCGGGCTACGGACTGGGAACAGAGCATGCGAAATTCTAGAAACTGGCCATTTTGGGGACTCGACCGACAGACAGGCTAACTTCTATATATACCCAGGTGAATATGAACAAGCTCTCTTACATCCGCGACTTGATTCAAGATGTTAAACAGTGCATTTTAGTTTGATAAAATAATTTAAAGTTTGCTCGTATATTTTGGTGATTCAAAATAGTTTGTTCTTTACGTGCTAACATGAATATACTTTAGTGCACTTAGATACAAGGTAATAAAATTTAGTATCACTGTGCCAATTAGTAAAATTTACAACGACAAATGTATACACAAAAGTAGGCAGTTTTGGCGTATATTGGTGAAAGAAGTATGAATTTCTTTGCTATTTTTCGGGGGTGTTAATAATTAAATGGTTCGTAAACATGACTGGATCCACTAAACAAGGTTCAGATATACACAGATGAGTTCCGGAAAAGCCCTGAAACAACTTTAAATAAATGGTGATGGAGCAAATTTTTAAAACGTTGAGAATCAGAAGCCGTAAATATAATCCAGTTGGAATGGTGTGATTAACAAAAGGGACGATGTACATTGAAGCTACGAGTGCAGTAACCTTCAGGTAATTTATACTATTTTGTTTGAACTTTGATATTTTTGTGTGTGTTGAATTACTTTATAATTGATTTACTTTAAATGGACATTAGTGAAATTGTACTAACAATAAAATTTTAATTTTAAGGTGAAATTTGCTTGTTTAAGTAGAAAGGGGTATTTAGTATTGATGTTCTGGATTATGATGAAAATTTAGGGTATGTCTTTGAGCTCAATTAGACGAACCTGGTTAATTAACGTAAAGGGGTGGTAGATGCTCCCTTTGTACTCTGCATATATTGTTATAGTAATTAGTAGGCATCCTACAAGGACTTTAATTCTGGATGCACTTGAAAATGATAACAAATTTAATTTTGAAATTTTCTGATATTAAAATTTATGCTGAATATTAATTTTGAAATTTTAATGTATTGTGAATATTGATGTAAATAGAGTTGACGTTGATGTTTGTGGTAGGAATGTGTTTGTTTTTTTTTATGTATGAGGATGAAAGCTATCTAGAGGAGCAGCCGAGGCGATTAACGGAAGAAAGTCAATGGACCAACACAGTTAAGGTAATGAATAGCTTTTTGGTGGTTTCACAGCATTCTTGACGCCCAATTCGTGAGGCTCGATTCGAAAAGCGTAGTTCACGGATTTTGTAGGTATCACAGAATTCTTTGGCGACCCAAAAGTGCGGCTCGAATTCCAAATAAAATTTTTGTGATTTTATTCCAGGAAACTGGCGATCTGAGAGAGAGAGTTTTTGTGTGTGTATAAATTTAGGAGTATTTTAGAGTGTGTGAGAGTGATTAAAACGTATGCAGAGAAAAGAGTGGTTAGGGAGTCAAGGAGTGGAAATTGGAAGTGACGATAGTGCATTGTGTGAGAAAAATTCTAAAATGGAAGAAGCTGGAGGCAGTAGAGATCAGTCGAGGACGGAATCAGGGGATCAAGGAAACGAGATGATAATGAGAATGTTAGAGAGAATGAACGATGAAGCTAATAGAGCTAGGGATGAATCGAATAGAGCGAGAGAAGACTCAAATCGAAAATTTGAGCAAATGAGTGAAGAATCGAACAGGAAGTTAGAGGAGATTAGTCAGAAAATAGATAAGACGAATCAAGAAGTTTCAGAATTTAAAAATAGTCTTACCGTAAAGATGGGGGAAGTTGAAAATAGGGTAGATAAAAATGTGCGTGATATTACAGGTCTTCGACAGGAAATGGGACAGTTAAGGTCCGAAGTACGCATTTTTTGTGAAGAAGAGATTAATGTAAAAATGACTGAAGTGACAGACTCATGTAGGGATCAGTTAGGCAGGGTAGAACGCGAAGTTAGTAGTATCAAATTATCAAATACAACATGTCAAATTTAACAGGGGATGGTCCCAGATTTTCTACAGGTGGAGTATCATTGGACCAACACATGAAGTTTTATGGCGATAACAGGGTAAATCCACAAATTTTTATTAATAGTGTAAGAAATCTAGTGGGAAATTTATTTGACGAACAGACTAAACTGAATACGATAAAGGCTTTATTAAAGGACAATGCGGAAGCGTGGTACAATTTAGTAGGACAGGACATAGACACATACACGGACTTTGAAAACAAATTTTTAAAGCACTACTGGAGTGACCACAGACAAGACCAGGTACGAGACGACTTAATCACAGGGAAATTTAAGGGAGAATTTTCTGGAAGTAGGGAGCAATATGCTATACGCAAGTATAGCATAGCAAAGCAACTGAACCCACCACTGACGGACCGACAAATTATTAAGTATTTATCACGACACTTCGAGGTAGACATAAGACAGCACGTAGCACTACAGAACATAGTGGACAGAGAAATGTTTCTAGAATACTTGCAGAGGTACGACGACGTAAGTAGTGGACGACCTCGGGATAATAGGGAAAGACAGATCAACACAGTTAGGTTTGACAATAGACGGGACAACTATGCTAGAAGAGGGAATAGTTACGGATACCAGCGACAGAATTGGGAACAGAGACGACCATACGTTAGGAGTAATAGTTTAGGAAGGGGACCTGCACCGAGACCGGAACATACCAGAAGGAATAGTTCACCGGACATGAGGGGGACTGCTAATACAGACACGGAACGAGTGGAAACGCCTAGGACATACGCTGATGTGACGGCTAGACCAGGACCAAGTAGGGAAAACAGACCTGGACAGGATTTTTAGAACGCGACAGACCACTAGATTTCAGTGTAAATGTATATGAACATCCACGTGAATTTTTCAAAATTGAGGAGGAAGTAGAGCCAGAAACTAAGGAAAAATTATGTTTGCCAATTATTAATTTAGAAATTTTTGAGAATAATGTAGAAGTATTACTTGATACAGGGGCAGAGGCGAGTTTAATATCGGAGGAATTCGTCAGCAAAATTAGGGATAAGGTTTGTGATAGAATTATGCCTATAAAGCGTAGCCATTTAGTAGCTCCAAATAAAAAGAAATTTGCTGTAGTAAATAGTGTTGTGGTGCTTAGGATAGATATAGGAGGTTTAAGCTGTGAACAGGAGTTTGTAATTGTACCTGGACTGAAGTTTCAGAGCATTTTAGGTGTTGACTGTATGATGAAGTTAGGGGTTTTGATAGATATGGAAAGGAAGGTAGTAAGGATTAAGGATAGGGTAGTGCCATGGAAGGGCAGTTATAAAGTCACAGAGGATGACACAGGGTTTAGTATTAATGTAGTAGAGGTAGAGGATGATGAAGGTAAACAGATCAACACAATAAGATGTCCAGAGGATAGGAGAGTAGAGGTTCAAGCTTTAGTACAAAAACATGCAGAATTAGTGGGGGTAGAAGCAACAGCAGCATATCGGGAGCAGGTGAATGCCGAATTATTTTTGATGAGGTTAAGTGGCAAGTTTGTTTTTAATAAAGTAGATTTAAGGAATTCATTCTGGCGGATTCCATTACATAAGAATTCTAGAAGGTACAAAGGATTTTCCGTAAAGAGAAAAATCGAGAATTGTAAAGTAGTATCGTTTGGTTTGTCGGCAGAAAGGGAAACAATAATAAATGAGAAACAGACAAGTGTAGGGATTGAAGAAGAAGTAATATTTAAGAGTCAAGATAATAGGGATGATAAGTTTATTTTATGTGAGATAATAGAGATGATAAGTATAGATATAGAAGGGGGAGAAATAGGGATGAAGAGTATTAGGTTGGTGAGAAGAAAGACTTGGAGGGTCAAGAAGAGAGTTAGATTTAAATAGAATAGAGAGTAGATATAGGTGTATATAGAAGAGTAGAAGTAGGTGTGTATAGAAAATAAAGCTAGGTATAGGATAAATATGGGAGATAATTAGAAATAGGTTTAGGATGAGAATAAAGAGTAAATGTTAGGAAAAAAATAAGATAGGTTAAGTATAGATATTTCATATAAGATTAGTGGAGAGTTAGGAATAGAGTAAGAGTAGGATAGGTATATAGGATTAGGTAGGGGGAAGTGAAGTATAGGGAAGATTAGTTAAAAGTTAAGAATAGGATAGGCATATAGGATTAGGTAGGGGGAAGTAAAGTATAGTGAAGATTAGTTAAAAGTTAGAAATAGGATAGGTATATAGGATGTATATAGGATTAGATGGATAAGTAGGATAAAGTTAGGGATAATTTCGGTTTATAGAATTAGGTGAGAGTTAGGAATAGGATAGGGATATAGGATAGGTGTAAATATTTTTTTTTGGATTGGATAAGGTAGGTAAGTTAAATAGATAAGGGTAGAGAGAGATAGGCATTTTTTTTGTAAATTTCGTTTGCGATTTAAATATGTTATATTTGAATTCAAATAAGTGGGATTATTTGTATTCAAATAGGGGGAAAATACTCATATTTAGACCAGGGTAGAAAATTAAATAATCACATCAAATAATTTTAATCACCGTGTAGAAACTTTGGAAAAAGGTACGCGTTATTAAATAACGGCGCGAAGCATAAAAATTCATTCGTTTTATTAAAATTAAGAGATTTAAATTATTTATAAGACGCTTTATATAAAAGGAAGCAGTATTAGAAAACTTTACTTTTTATTAATAGTGTAAGAAATCTAGTGGGAAATTTATTTGACGAACAGACTAAACTGAATACGATAAAGGCTTTATTAAAGGACAATGCGGAAGCGTGGTACAATTTAGTAGGACAGGACATAGACACATACACGGACTTTGAAAACAAATTTTTAAAGCACTACTGGAGTGACCACAGACAAGACCAGGTACGAGACGACTTAATCACAGGGAAATTTAAGGGAGAATTTTCAGGAAGTAGGAAGCAATATGCTATACGCAAGTATAGCATAGCAAAGCAACTGAACCCACCACTGACGGACCGACAAATTATTAAGTATTTATCACGACACTTCGAGGTAGACATAAGACAACACGTAGCACTACAGAACATAGTGGACAGAGAAATGTTTCTAGAATACTTGCAGAGGTACGACGACGTAAGTAGTGGACGACCTCGGGATAATAGGGAAAGACAGATCAACACAGTTAGGTTTGACAATAGACGGGACAACTATGCTAGAAGAGGGAATAGTTACGGATACCAGCGACAGAATTGGGAACAGAGACGACCATACGTTAGGAGTAATAGTTTAGGAAGGGGACCTGCACCGAGACCGGAACATACCAGAAGGAATAGTTCACCGGACATGAGGGGGACTGCTAATACAGACACGGAACGAGTGGAAACGCCTAGGACATACGCTGAGGTGACGGCTAGACCAGGACCAAGTAGGGAAAACAGACCTGGACAGGATTTTTAGAACGCGACAGACCACTAGATTTCAGTGTAAATGTATATGAACATCCACGTGAATTTTTCAAAATTGAGGAGGAAGTAGAGCCAGAAACTAAGGAAAAATTATGTTTGCCAATTATTAATTTAGAAATTTTTGAGAATAATGTAGAAGTATTACTTGATACAGGGGCAGAGGCGAGTTTAACATCGGAGGAATTCGTCAGCAAAATTAGGGATAAGGTTTGTGATAGAATTATGCCTATAAAGCGTAGCCATTTAGTAGCTCCAAATAAAAAGAAATTTGCTGTAGTAAATAGTGTTGTGGTGCTTAGGATAGATATAGGAGGTGTAAGCTGTGAACAGGAGTTTGTAATTCTACCTGGACTGAAGTTTCAGAGCATTTTAGGTGTTGACTGTATGATGAAGTTAGGGGTTTTGATAGATATGGAAAGGAAGGTAGTAAGGATTAAGGATAGGGTAGTGCCATGGAAGGGCAGTTATGAAGTCACAGAGGATGACACAGGGTTTAGTATTAATGTAGTAGAGGTAGAGGATGATGAAGGTAAACAGATCAACACAATAAGATGTCCAGAGGATAGGAGAGTAGAGGTTCAAGCTTTAGTACAAAAACATGCAGAATTAGTGGGGGTAGAAGCAACAGCAGCATATCGGGAGCAGGTGAAGGCCGAATTATTTTTGATGAGGTTAAGTGGCAAGTTTGTTTTTAATAAAGTAGATTTAAGGAATTCATTCTGGCGCATTCCATTACATAAGAATTCTAGAAGGTACAAAGGATTTTCCGTAAAGAGAAAAATCGAGAATTGTAAAGTAGTATCGTTTGGTTTGTCGGCAGAAAGGGAAACAATAATAAATGAGAAACAGACAAGTGTAGGGATTGAAGAAGAAGTAATATTTAAGAGTCAGGATAATAGGGATGATAAGTTTATTTTATGTGAGATAATAGAGATGATAAGTTTATTTTATGTGAGATAATAGAGATGATAAGTATAGATATAGAAGGGGGAGAAATAGGGATGAAGAGTATTAGGTTGGTGAGAAGAAAGACTTGGAGGGTCAAGAAGAGAGTTAGATTTAAATAGAATAGAGAGTAGATATAGGTGTATATAGAAGAGTAGAAGTAGGTGTGTATAGAAAATAAAGCTAGGTATAGAATAAATATGGGAGATAATTAGAAATAGGTTTAGGATGAGAATAAAGAGTAAATGTTAGGAAGAAAATAAGATAGGTTAAGTATAGATATTTCATATAAGATTAGTGGAGAGTTAGGAATAGAGTAAGAGTAGGATAGGTATATAGGATTAGGTAGGGGGAAGTGAAGTATAGGGAAGATTAGTTAAAAGTTAAGAATAGGATAGGCATATAGGATTAGGTAGGGGGAAGTAAAGTATAGTGAAGATTAGTTAAAAGTTAGAAATAGGATAGGTATATAGGATGTATATATTAGATGGATAAGTAGGATGAAGTTAGGGATAATTTCGGTTTATAGAATTAGGTGAGAGTTAGGAATAGGATAGGGATATAGGATAGGTGTAAATATTTTTTTTTGGATTGGATAAGGTAGGTAAGTTAAATAGATAAGGGTAGAGAGAGATAGGCATTTTTTTTTGTAAATTTCGTTTGCGATTTAAATATGTTATATTTGAATTCAAATAAGTGGGATTATTTGTATTCAAATAGGGGGAAAATACTCATATTTAGACCAGGGTAGAAAATTAAATAATCACATCAAATAATTTTAATCACCGTGTAGAAGCTTTGGAAAAAGGTACGCGTTATTAAATAACGGCGCGAAGCATAAAACTCCATTCGTTTTATTAAAATTAAGAGATTTAAATTATTTATAAGACGCTTTATATAAAAGGAAGCAGTATTAGAAAACTTTACGGGTAATTTAATTATCCCTAGTAAAGAAACAAATAAAAATTACGTGCAAAATTTATATTAATTAACTCTATTTTAAGTAACTGGTATTAAACAAAACGTACAGATAATAATTGTAATTGAAGTTAATTGAACCGTTAGTAACATATAATATCTATAAAAACTTGAAAACCCCAATAAAATACCATGAAATCAAGCTCTGAGAATTAATAGTATGTTTAAACACCTTGCGTATTTTTAAAAAGCTCATTCTGCGTAAATGTTGCAGATAATTAATAGTTACAAAGAATCTTGGAGAAACCGTGGCTTAATATTCACGAGAAGGTGCGATACGGGGTTATTTAACCCAGATAGTCCACATGGACTAAAATAATCGATAATAAGGAATATCAATTTGCACTAATAAGAACAGGGTAGATAGAGACAGATAATATGCGCAAGACCGAGACACATATAGTAAAAAGGCGTGAGTAGAGCAACGTCATGGGGTTGCGATTGGTTGAAAGTAAAAGGCAAAATTGAGAGGTAGAAATAACATTTCTGTATAAAATTTAATTAGGTATTCTCAGACGTTGCGTGCCGTGTGGAAATTTTCTGAGATTTAACTGGGGCGAGAGCAAAATTCGTAAAAATCGCATGCCGGGCTACGGACTGGGAACAGAGCATGCGAAATTCTAGAAACTGGCCATTTTGGGGACTCGACCGACAGACAGGCTAACTTCTATATATACCCAGGTGAATATGAACAAGCTCTCTTACATCCGCGACTTGATTCAAGATGTTAAACAGTGCATTTTAGTTTGATAAAATAATTTAAAGTTTGCTCGTATATTTTAGTGATTCAAAATAGTTTGTTCTCTACGTGCTAACATGAATATACTTTAGTGCACTTAGATACAAGGTAATAAAATTTAGTATCACTGTGCCAATTAGTAAAATTTACAACGACAAATGTATACACAAAAGTAGGCAGTTTTGGCGTATATTGGTGAAAGAAGTATGAATTTCTTTGCTATTTTTCGGGGGTGTTAATAATTAAATGGTTCGTAAACATGACTGGATCCACTAAACAAGGTTCAGATATACACAGATGAGTTCCGGAAAAGCCCTGAAACAACTTTAAATAAATGGTGATGGAGCAAATTTTTAAAACGTTGAGAATCAGAAGCCGTAAATATAATCCAGTTGGAATGGTGTGATTAACAAAAGGGACGATGTACATTCAAGCTACGAGTGCAGTAACCTTCAGGTAATTTATACTATTTTGTTTGAACTTTGATATTTTTGTGTGTGTTGAATTACTTTATAATTGATTTACTTTAAATGGACATTAGTGAAATTGTACTAACAATAAAATTTTAATTTTAAGGTGAAATTTGCTTGTTTAAGTAGAAAGGGGTATTTAGTATTGATGTTCTGGATTATGATGAAAATTTAGGGTATGTCTTTGAGCTCAATTAGACGAACCTGGTTAATTAACGTAAAGGGGTGGTAGATGCTCCCTTTGTACTCTGCATATATTGTTATAGTAATTAGTAGGCATCCTACAAGGACTTTAATTCTGGATGCACTTGAAAATGATAACAAATTTAATTTTGAAATTTTCTGGTATTAAAATTTATGCTGAATATTAATTTTGAAATTTTAATGTATTGTGAATATTGATGTAAATAGAGTTGACGTTGATGTTTGTGGTAGGAATGTGTTTGTTTTTTTATGTATGAGGATGAAAGCTATCTAGAGGAGCAGCCGAGGCGATTAACGGAAGAAAGTCAATGGACCAACACAGTTAAGGTAATGAATAGCTTTTTGGTGGTTTCACAGCATTCTTGACGCCCAATTTGTGAGGCTCGATTCGAAAAGCGTAGTTTACGGATTTTGTAGGGATCACAGCAATATATATATATATATATATATATATATATATATATATATATATAGTGGCCATGAGAATGTGCTTTTAAATTTTGAATATTATTTGAAATAACGGCACTATAAATAAAAAAATAAAAATTCAGTTTTTTTATATTTTTGGAAGTATCTCGACGCCAAGTGAGATATGTCAAATTGCTTCTGACTTACGTAATAGATCATTACGAATTATCCTGTATCCCGGTAGACACACTAATGCATCAGAAAGAGAAGGCTTCAAGCATGTTTCCGACACAGCAATACAGTGTGGCATACATAGTTCAAATAGGTAATTAAATTCATCAATATTTGAAAGTAGTGATCCAGCATTAACGTGACAGCAATGAAATGCTTTTCTATGAATAGAAAACGCTTGTGAAAGAATGGATGCAGGGGAAGGAATAGACGGTAACATGGAAAATAATTCTCGTTTAATATCCTTATCAAGAGTATCAATTTGTATAGTACATAGATCTGTAAAATATTCAGCCATTGTCAGTAATATAATGTATAAAGTAATAACATCATGGCAAGTAAGGAAATTCAAATATTTCTATCAATAGACTAGACTATTCATATATACATTCACACTTTAAAATTAAACACAAGCACAAAAATAAACGGCAGGATGCTGGTATTAACAAAAATATAAACATGAGTGTAAAGGACTTTGCAGGTACATATGTGTACCAAAAATGTGTTGATACATTTGAATGGGGAGCATGCCTTTACCTTTGCCCTATTCGTATAAGCTATTGGATTTAACTCCTTCAGATTACTCTTTATTTGAATAGGTGTAAACTATATGATTAATATAACACGCGTACAACAAAAATAGTCTTTATATTTATTATTTTAATTGTTCTAATAATTTATAATATTTAATTGTTGTTAAACTTAAAATTTATCTAATTGTACCCATCTTGCCTTCATTTCGGCAAAATCTAATCAATTTATCAAAGTTAGTACTTTGAGCAATATTATACTCAATTGATGTTACTGAAAGATCGGATAGATACTGTTGAGATAGAGTTGATCTTAGTCAATTTTTAATTAACTTTAATTTACTGAAACTCTTATCACACTAAGCAGTCGAAGTAGCTAGAATGAGAAATATTCGTAGAACAACTACGAATATTTTGATATGATTTAACAAATTCAAAGCCATAAATGGTCTGTAATACATATAGAGAGTTGCAGTTTTCAGGATTTACATCAGTCCTTGAACTTTTCAGATTTACGACTGGGCTCGTCACAATTTAAATCTTTCGCATATTAACTAAACAGATCTGCTGTCGTTTTTACAAATCAACAACATTCATTGTATCTAGAGATGCGATGAGTCATACAAAAACAAAAACTGCCATATATATATATATATATATATATATATATATATATATATATATATATATATATATATATATATATATATATATATATATATATATATATATATATATATATAATATTCGTTTATTCATAGCACCAGTTGGTTTCAGCTAGAAGAACATTAAAAACGTCATACACTTATATTCTAAAGTAATCTTTAGGTTTCACGCTATTTTCGTCTTTAACTCGAAAATGTAGCATCCATATTAATTGCCGAAGCGATTTTTCTAGCATTTACAAAAATTTGTCCAAAACCTGTATCCCGTAGTTCTTGTAAAGCAAAACGTAGACTATTGATTAATTTTATCGCGTGATCTATAGATATACCCTTTTGCTTTAAAACTTTATTTCTTCGATCAACGCATTGCAAAATCTTATTCCGTACAGACGGAGTACAAATAAATTTGTGATTAGTTTGTAGCAATAAACTTTTTGCATTTTATACAGTTTCAGTGCTTGATAAATCATTTTTTTTATGATTTCAAGTTTTCTTTCTACTTCCAGCATGTGCAAGCATAATGATATTATAGCCTCTGCCTTCGACAACCATCTTAAATCAAGAAACCCTTGAAGTGATAATTTTTAATGTCTCATTAAATTTTCGCATCGCATTGTTAATGAAGAAGAAAACAAAATACTGCGTTTGTACTAACAGAATATATCATCCATTTTCTTTTAGTCGTTCATTGTTTCCTTTGGCATAGAACCGACCTTTATAAATTTTCGTTTTGAATCATTTGGCATTAATATGTGTCAAAATTTAAGTCATGACCCTGATCTGGGCCGTGTTTGACAACAATGTATATTATTTTCGTTGAAATTGCAGGTCTAGAAGGTGCGTCATTGTAATCCAGAGAAAATATTTCATTTGAAAAAAAATATCGTCATCACTATCGACACCACCGAAGTTTTCCCTTTTAACAAAATAACCTTTCTGACTATTATCAATAGTTGAAGGAGCATTCAGGATATTCTCTTGTGAAATAGTAAAAGTGAAATCGTCGGTCACGTATTCTTCCTTCTTAAACCATTTCGAAAATTTTTCTGACATATTCTTACTTTCTTCTAATTTTCTCTTTTGAATTTTTCTCTGTTGTACACCTGTTTTCGGTTTACGTATAGACATTTTTGCGCTGTAAAAATTATTATATATTAATTTATTCATAATAAGATTTGAAATCTTAAAATTGACTATATTCAAAATAAAAACATTTGAGTAATAAAAATAGTTAGGCAGTAATAAACGCAGGCACAAACTGTAACGCGTTGCGTTATAGTAGGCGGTAGGTATAAATTAGACGGCAAAAATAGAATTATCATTTGACAATATAAATATAACGCACTTTGCATTATAGATTTAATAATTAAAAATTAAATTTCCTTTAAGTAAATTCGCAGCATTTGATAATGCTATGAAGACAAATAAGTCATTTAATAAGATAAACGTTGCGACAGAAAAACTGTTGAAATACAGTTATTAATTTACAAAGGAAAAAGTGCTAGATTTTAGCTCAAGGTGGGTTTGTCTCCCGACGCGAAGCGGAGGAAGCCAAAACACCGAGAGCTAAAATCTTACATTTTAACTCGTGTATAATACATTATTTTTTCTGTGATATGCAAAACGATGATTTAATATTAAAAAAAATATTACAATATATAAAAGTCAAAAATCAATCAATGTCAAACTTGAAGTTTCAAACAAGTAATCAAATATCTGTCAATTAAATTCTGCAAGTCATTTCAAAAATTGCTTACTTAAGTTGTATATATCGGTTGTTTTGAATATTCAGAATTCAAAAATGAACAGTTTTACGCTTTATGTCCACACAGTTGTTGCGCCCGGCTTTAAATGAAATAACTAGGTGTTCTTACTTATTTGCACATACCCGGGAAAAAGTACTAATTTTTTTCCTGGGGAAAAAGTAAATTCATAGAAAGTGACATTTTGTTATCTGTGAAGAAATATTAAATGGCAAATTTTTTCCCGTCACAAAAAAAATAATATTCCATAACATACAATGTAATAAACACATAATAAATTCAGGGAAACATTCGACATCCGAAAACTTAAAACCACGAAATTTGAAAGTTATTTATGAAAAACTACATAATGAAATGTTCATAAACCATTTTCAAAAATCATAAAGAGGATCACGAACCATTTTAAGCAAGAAATTGGGCAAACCTGATATTTATTATAGTAAATTATCATAAAGAGATTAGATAATTTTTGGTATAGCTTTTATACATCATTCGTTATAAATAGCTCCAACTAAAAATGTATGGATACAGTTACTTTGTAAAATGCCATATAACTTCAGGACAAGATAATAAAATATTGTAGACGTTGCGTGGCAAAATTCACAAAGCTCGAGTTATACGGGATTCAACCGATAACCGTTTTTATACAATATATTCCTTTATTTGCGGGAGACACAGCTAGATATCAAATACAATTGAAAAGTACGTGACTTTTAGTAATACATATTTTTCCCGAAACAATACTGTATATAAACTGTTTATAATCTGTAAGTAATTCGTAATCAGTAAATTCTATTCCAGTAATTTGTGCCTTGCAGATAATTTGAGACAGGCGCATTCGATCAATGTTTTTTCTTCTAATAAATATATTACCCAGGTGAAAAGGTGAAAGGGGAGTATTCGAATATGCGTAGTAGTTCACATGTCACGCTTTGACTTCGATCTCACTCCAGCAACAACTCTTCTCATTCCAACACAACCAATTGCAGATATTTGTGCTAAGTGAAGATTGTGGTTCATGTGGAATGATTGACGAACCCACGAACCCACTCGAAGATCGATCATTGTATAAAATATGCCAGAGGCGTATTAGGCATTAAATATCTGAGCTACACATATTACAGTAAGGAAATCTATTCTAAACATTATTATAATAGTAACAATGGCAACACAAGACTGATTGGGAGATATCTATACCTTATATCATACAATACTTATCTTAAAGGATTTTAAGGTTTATAATTTTTATAACTTTTAGTTAACTACTATGTTATTAGGACAGTAGTAAGGAGGTGGTATGTGGGTTACTGTTTTTGAACAGGTTACCGAAAAGTTGTTAAAAGGCGTGCAGTTTCTTTTACTATAATGCAAATTTTTTTTTATATATCTGGGGCATTTCTAGGGTATCCCTTCCGTATAGACCGTAAGTAGGTGTCCCTATCGCAGCTGCCTAGTTGCAGCCTTAGATATAGCTGTATATAGAGATTCGGTGCAACTATATATCTACTCAATAAAAGATCGTTTATTTATTTACAAGTACTATAATCAATTTCTTCTTATACAATCAGTATCATCAATTCGCTAAATGTTTCACATTGTATTAAAAGCATTTATTCTGATAAATCTGTAGAATGGAAGCAATCTAAGCGACACTTTTAAAAAACATCAAGCATTTAAGAGAATAAAATAACTAGAGGTCCTTTTCATAAAGATATTATCTAAATGTGTTCCAAAATTGTGCAATAATCAGTCTATTTTAGCATCAAATATCTCCATAGAATAAAAATGGTCACTAGACTTGTTCGCTTCGCTGTCCTTCAATTGAAAAAGTTAATTTTAAGAACTCTTATGTGTAGATCTTTCGCAATGTTAGTCTCATTAAAGGTATGATTTCAAAACTTATTAACTCTCGAGGAGAACTTAAAGAAATTGTTGGTTTTTAATAATGAAATACAAAACTTATTTTTGTGAAGATCTGGTATATGTGGGGTATCTGTGCATAGCCTGCCTTATTAGTAAGCTGTGTCGCCAAAAGTAATCAATTAGATCATGTAGCATAATACTTTTCAATTAATAACATAACTAATGGATTCCCGTACTAATAGGTACCAATATTTTAGAGAAAATCTATTTTTGTATTTACTCGAAAATATGGGATCCTGTTTATAATAAATTAAGTAAGCTAATAATGTAGGACTCAAGAGGAGGTTTGTGAAAATCTAATTTAAAATTCCTGGGCGTATCTATTGCCATCTACAGTTTGTCAAATAGGGAAATGATGGAAACACAGCGGATTTATACGATAATCCAAATCTTGAATTGCCTACAAAGAACAAATGGTATATCAAACAATACTGTGGGAAATTCAAATAGGAAGGCTCCTCAAATTTCACCAAAAAGTAGTGTTAGTGGATTACCGATTCAATGAGCACAGAACAAAAGTATCCTATATGCATAGTTTTATAGGATTCAGAATTTTAAGGACATAAATCTAGTAAACATAACCAAATGCAGTCTCTAAATTTCAGTGAAAATATTTGCAGTTTATAAAAGAATTTGATTTTCAGTGAAGATTTCAAGGTCCGGTCAAGACTATCACTGATCTTATTGCAGCAAAAAATGTCGATATGGGATAATACACTCTCACAAAATATCCCGACATAGTGTCATGCACTAGCGTTAATGATAAAATTCCCTTAGACTTCCTAACATGTTTTACACTTTGGACGTTTGTTTCGATGTTAGTCATCCAAACTGAATATGCGTATATTTGATAAATACCAAATAAAGGAATATTCAGTTTCTAGCTTAGTTAGAAATTATTTAGCGACATAAGAGTTTTCGTTGAGATTGTATTAAAGTTATTAAATTACCACATTGCTCTTCCGAGTAAACGCTTCAGATTAACGTTTTCGAAGATTTAAAAAATTAAAGACATGTTGTCAAGGAACAGTTTTGATAATTTAAAGAACACGATGACAGGGAAATTCAGAACAGAAACATTCAGCTGAATTAAAATATCAACGTAAATTAAGGTATTGTTTTGGTTATTATAAGATGCGAGTGGCGAACATTTATCACCTTAGTTCTTGACAGATGCAAGTAATTGGTTGAGTTATGATTATATATTAAAATGTAAACCACAAGTAGAATGCTATTTGACATTCTGTTCCGTATTGCCTTGCATTAGCAAAAAATATTTTTCTTTATTACTGTACTAAAAATAAAAATAATATACATTTCGGAAATCGAGAACCAAAGTTTTCGCTAAGAGATGTACCACTTTACCCACTTTTCTAATCTAAAGTTCTGCGAAATTAGTTATTATTCATAAAATTGATGAAATTTTGGCCGCTTCTTGATACCAAGAATCTTAAAATGGAATCTGTTTGCTCTACAACCATCTCAAAAGCTATCCTGAGCGCACAAAATGGTTTTATCCAATACAAAATGCATTTTCAAGGCAACGGGTTAAATTAAACTTTCCTTCTAAATTATTAGAACGTTGTGATAGTAGTATATACACATATTTTGTACTTAGTATTTCTCTATAAAGATACTTTAAACTGAACACTTTAAGATGGTTTGATTGTAACATTTTTACTTTTACAAATTTTTTAATCATTCATTCCCATATAACATTTTTTATATTACATTACCCTGTATTTAGTGCTTACATTTTGCGTACTAGTTCATATATTTGAATTACGTCTTTATTTTACGTAAAAATGTATCAATTTACATATTAATATAAGACGCTTAGTTTATATTTCATTACCTTATATTTGATGCTTTCATCTATCATTGTATACACTCCATTATTTAATTTAAAGCAATTGTTATCATGGCGATTTTACGACTTCAAAGATTGCTTTGCAAGTTTAATATACGCTTGTGAGCGCATCTGTCGCGCAAAGTTATTCTATTATCGCCCATGCTGCTCGTCAATTACGAGTCGGTGTCCTCCTAGACCCTTACCTGTCCAGAACGTTTACCTGTAAGGATGCTACTCGCATCGCTATTTGGATTCAACGGAAATGAGTTCGCGCTTTTAATTATAATGCTTAATTGAAACAAAGATAATGGTATGTAGTACTGTCATTTTTTCATTATTCTAGAGATTTCCTTTTTATACAGCGCAACAAATAGGTTTTCGCTACATATAAGTTACGGTAATAAAATGCAAGTTTTTATGAAATATAACTTAATAGAAACTTAAGACAAATTGATTGATGTAAAATATGAAAGGTACGTTTTAAAATTTTTCAATTCCTAGAAGAATTTATTTGTTGTTACTTTCAATGGCTGGTTTTAGAACAGATTTTTTCTTGGCGCATGTCGGTCCACTTTAAGTTGTCGTGTTTCGGTTAACTTCCAAGATGTCTAGGTGTTGTTAACATATGGGTCAATTTGACGGGCGAGTGACCTATAACATTATTCTGTAATGGTGTTGCACTTCACATGTTGTCAAAAGGGTCTTGAGCTTTAAGAAAACATTTGTTTATGAAACCACCTCCTTAAAATAATATTAGTGTGTGAATATTAACTTTCATGAAAATTAAATAGTAGATAGAGTATGTCCATTTCTATCGTGAACCCAAAAATCAGTTATTTTATGAAATGTAGGCTCTTTCTTCGCTAAATTTTTGTAATTTTAAAGCAGTTAATAAAAACACTTTGCTTATTGTCAATTATAAAAATTTATAAATTCCTAATTAACTACATGTACACGTTATACGATATTGCTTTTTGTTAATATCATAGATAAATTGTGTTACAACTTATGGCCTATCTAAACTCGATTTTTTATTAAAGCAAAATATTACAAGTAGGTTTATATAAAAAATAATTGTTCTAAGAGTATTTTATTTTAATGATTCATGATCACTACTTATCAGATCTGATTAACGGTACGTAAATATTCCTTAATTCAATTATGATTAATTATAAAATTCTTTATGCTGTATATTGATTTGAATTTAATGTACGCCCAATTATGTACATTTCTTATTACTTTCAGACTGAGGAAATATTCGTAATATTATTATTTACTCTCATTTATACACATAGTAATATTTTGTGTAATTTTTAATGCTAAAGTTTAATCACAATATAAGTTTATTTTTGGAATACAGTCGTTTAGCTTATCTTAAGGGACAATCATTTTTGAAAAGCTATGCTTTATGATGGTCATATATAAAAACAAGTGATCTTTATAGCGCACTGTCATAAATGTTGCACCAGTGAAATTAAAGATCAACATATTTGGTAACCATCCACCAATGTACTTATTTATTTTTATGGGAATATTGCTTTTATTTTTGGAAACGCATCTCATATTTGATATTGATATTTGTATTTACAGTTTCGGCCTTCTTTTTTGTATAGCCTCAACTTTAAATAATCGATTTTTAGCGAAACGTATTTTGTTGTGAGGGGTTTCTTCACCTTTCCACATAATAATTCTCGTATTCTTCTTAATCTTCTTTGGGAATGAAACCACTCATAGTTTTTAAAATCTATTTTATTTACGTTTCGATCCATGACCTAGGATCGTTGTCAAAATAATAAAAACTTCAAGTTTGACGTTTATGACATAAATTGAAGGTTACTTTGATTTATTGATGTTTGAAATATTTGGTTTGAGTACACTAAGCAAAAATTTTTAAAGTTTAAAAGAATGATTGCCTTCAATTTGTGTTGCGACCTGGGATCGACTTTCCTATGGTAGCCAATACGCAACGTGAAATCAGCTGATTAATTTTTATTGGTGAATTTTATATAAATTCAATAATTTGGGAAACATTTTTAACATGTTTCTATTTATACAATTGAAAGATTTCTGATTTTATGTCTTATTTTACCGAGATTCAGTGAAGGGTTAAGCAACCTGTGGCTACCAAGATCCCCAACATTTATAATTTGCCGAAATAATGATTTTCTAGTTAATATGCTTATTGTTATGTAATTAGTTATTGTATGTATAAATAGAAATCATGTATGTAGGCTGTATTTCATGTTAATATCGCATAAGGAAAACCCAGGAAAAACTTGCAATGCTACCTAGATATTGTGGGCATTTGATCTTCATTTGTTATTTCTTTTGTTATTTCTTTTAGTAATGGAATCCATTGTTTACTGAAAGTCACGGATTCGTTGCAACGCAGTTATTTTTATGTAAGGGTTATATAGGCAACTTCTTTGATTTTGCGTTTTGGTGGTTTCTTCTTTGTCGATAATTTTGCATTTTCCCATTTTATTTTATGACTGGAGTCCCATGCATGTTGGCAAATCATGGATTTTTCAAATTTTCTATTTTTTATATATGATTTATGTTCTCTTAATCGAACTTCAAATGGTCTGGAAGTTTCTCCTATATAAAACTTATTACATTCGCACGTATTTTGTAGATACAGTTTTTTGAATTTTGTATTGCGTTTTGGGTTTTGTTTTGTTAATTGTGCTCTTAGTGTATTGTTGGTTCTAAATACTGTTTTAATTCAAAATTTGTTTCCTATTCTTTGAATTTTTTCGGAGAATCCTTTTATGTATAGTATTGAGAGCATTTTGTGGTGTGTATCGTTGTTTTTGTTTTCTTTTTCTTTATTTTTAGGGTTTTATTCATTTCTTTCTCTATTATTCTTTTAGGATATTTGTTTTCTATTAGTGTACATCTGATTAGGTCTTTCTCTTTCTTTAAAATTTCTTCGTTTGATGATATTAATTTTGCTCTATCATACATGGTTTTGATAACTCCTTGTGTGACACATTGTGGGTGGTTTGAATCGAAATTTAAGTATCTGTTTGTGTGCGTTGGTTTTCTATATACCAATGTATTAATTGTTGTATCGTTTTTGCTAACTAGAATATCTAAAAACGGAAGTTTTCCATGTTGTTCTAATTCATATGTGAATTTAATAGTTGGTTCTATTTCGTTAATTGACTGTATAAAGTTTTTAATTAATTCTATATTATGAGGCCAAATAGCATAAACATCATCAACGTATCTCCACCAGATCAATGGTTTCAATTCTTGTGTGAATATCACATCTTTTCGAATTCCTCCATGAATATATTACTGAAGATTGGGGATAGTGGACTTCCCATTGCCATTCCAAGCTTTGTTTGTAAAATTGAACATTTATTTGAAAATATGTGGTATTTACGCATAAACCAAATAATTCCATAATCGATGATATACTTAGTTTGTTCTTTCTTTAAGATTGCCATCTTTTTCGAGTTTGCTTTTATAATATTAAGCGTTTTGTTTATAGGGACATTTGTAAAGAGATTTACTACATCAAAGCTTACCATTGTGTGTGTATTTTCAATTTTTATGTTTGATAGTTTTCTAAAAAGTGTTGGTTGTTTTAATGAAAGAATCCGTTTTCCTGCTAATGGATTTATAATTTTAGTAGAAATTTTGCTAAATTATGGCATGGTGAATCTATTGAGCTTACGATAGGTCTTAGAGGAATGTCTTTTTATGAATTTTTGGTAGACCGTAAAAGTGGGGTGGTTTACTGTAATGTGGGACTAGTTTACTTCTTTCTTTGTCTTCGAATTCATTTTAAATTTAAATAGAGTTTGTATATTTTATTTTCAATTGATTTTGTTGGGTCCGTTTCTAAACTGGTGTAATTCTCAGTGTTCAATAGTTCGTTGACTTTTGTGTTGTAATCGTTTTATTCATTTTACTGTTGCATTGCCTTTGTCAGCACAGTAATGAATAGAAGTTCAAAATCAAACAATGACTGAGTCGAGTTAAGAGACTAGATTGGCATAATATAAAAATTAAAACTTTAAAATATTCGAGAGCAAGTTAAATCACATGAATGAGATGAAAATCGTTAATATTCTAGTAGCACAGAAAACAATATCACGGTGAAACACGCACAAAAGATTTAACATGATCAAACCCAAATTCAACAAGATACGAACATATGTAGAGCAAAATTAATATCATCAAACGAAGAAATTTTAAAGAAAGAGAAAGACCTAATCAGATGTACATATAGAAAACAAATTCCTAAAAGAATAATAGGAAAGAAATGAATAAAACCCTAAAAATAAAGAAAAGAAAACAAAACAACGATACACCCAAAATGCTCAATACATGGACATAAGGTTCTCGAAAAATTCAAAGAATGGAAACAAATTTTGAATTAAAACAGTATTTAGAACCAAATACATAAGAGCATTAACGAAACAAAACCCAAAACGCAATCAAATTAAAATGTTCTTAATTGTTTGAATCATAATTTATTATGGAAATTCCAGACCATTTGAGTTCGAGTTAAGAGAACATAAATCATATTAAAAATAGAACAATTTGAAAACCATGATCTTGCAACACGTTGGCAATGGGACTCAGTCATGACAAATAAAATGGAAAATGCAAAATGTATCGACAAAGAATGGAAACCACACGAAAACGCTGAAAATCATAAGACAGCTGTGCTATAGTACACCTGACATAAAATAACTGCGTTGCAAGGAATCGTGACTTTCAGTAAACAATGGATTCATTACTAAAAGAAATAACAAAAGAAATACAAATGGAAGATCAACATGCCTCAGTCAATAGGTCGTAGGGTAGCACTTGCAAGTGTTGTTCCATGGGTTGTTCTATGCTGATATGTAACATGAATCAGCCACATACATGATTTCTATTGTATACAATAACAATTCTAACAATAAGCATTTAACTAGAAAATCAATTTCGGCAAATTATAAATGTTGGATCTGGAGCCAGGTTGCTTAACCTTCACTGAATCTCGGTAAAATAAGACATAAAATCGAAATCTTTCAATTGTATAAATGAAACATGTTAAATGTTTCAAATTATTGAATTTATATAAAATTCACCAATAATTAATCAGCTGATTTCAGTTGCGATTCATGAAAGTCGATCCCAGGTCGCACAAATTGAAGGCAATCTTCTTTAAACTTTAAAATTTTGCTTAGTGTACTCAAACAAATATTTCAAACATCAATAAATCAAAGTAACCTTCAATTTATGTCATAAACGTCAAACTGAAGTTTTTATTATTTTGACAACGATCCTAGGTCATGGATCGAAACGTAAATAAAATAGATTTTAAAAACTATGAGTGGTTTCATTCCCAAAGAAGATTAAGAAGAATGCTAAACAAACCACAACAAACATACAGGGAGTAATTCTCGTATTATTTCGTTAACATAGGTGTAGTGGCGCCTGACATTATCCGTGCTCTACGAATCCACGCAAGTCTTATCACAATACCGATAAACTTAAAAATTCAGAGCTAGTCCGAAGTCCTTGAAGAGCTAATTTTAGTAACACAAATAAACCTCCATCTAACGGTAACTTTTCACAAAGTATGTGCCCGTGTCGGGGGTATCCCATCTCATTCCTTGACCATCCCTTAGGTTTTCACCCTGACGTTTAACGCGCGTATGGAGTATCATTTTGTATCACACAAGCACACCGAGTTATAACATAATAATTCATTGCAGTCCCAGTAACTTAACTAAATGAATATAGACAGATCTGTTTAAAATCAACTCGAGTTTTTAAGTAGGGTTATCACGTGCTTTTTGTTAAGTTAAATTTAGGTGACGCAATGTTATCAAACTTCTACCCTGTTCATTCAGTAATATCTGTTTGTATAATTGAAATATATATTAGTGTCTATTCATCCGATACTTACACTCGCAACCAAATATAATTTATCCTGATTTGCTGCTTCAATTCGTCTCTAATCAGCTGCGTGTATAGTTACGTTTTGGAGTATATAAATTAATTATTAAGCAAAATCCTTGTGGAAATTATATCTCTGGTTGAGCAAACTGAATTTTCCCTAAGGAACTAAGCCAGCATTTATTCGAATGCTTTATCTCTACATCAATTTCCAAGCATCCCGTGTACTCGCAGTACATTTAAAAAGGTAGTTCATTTCTAATGCTCAAATTACGTGGTTCAAGCAAACCGGATGCGTGAATTTATCAGGAGTATAAACTAGTTCGAAAATAGTTCATACGTTGCTACTATTCTCTAGTGTGTGACTTAAAACGGGGATGGTCATTATTTACAATCCTTAAATATACCTATCTCTGTAAGATGATTTTCGATTTTACTTTGAAAATTGTTTTGGAACACAAAGCTTGGTTTACATATTTCTCACCACTTGGTGTAGGAAAAAGCATTCAAATAAAAAATGAGGTGGTCCGATTGCGGTAGTTCTGCGCCAATCAATGCACAACTGTAACGGTGACTTGGAATATAACGAAAACCTTTAGAAATTCGATATAATTTTAATGAATTAGAAATTACATCTAATGGGATATAGTGGTGTTGAGAAGCCAAGAGTGAAGTAGATCACCAATACTGAAATAGACATGCAGTTTTTTTTTACTGCACTCTTAAAGATGGATTGGTAATAGCAAGTAAGGTAGATTTTTAATGATATTTTTGTTGACACGACCAATTTTTTTAATTTTTTTTTAACTATACTCACCAAATTTGTTAGGAAGAACAAATAAATATTGTTGATATTATTTGTTGTATTGACAAATAATATTTGTTAAAGTTTTGTAATTACAACTAACATAGATTTGTAATAATATTTTTGTTGATACACCCAATTTTCAATTTCCATCAAGTAATTGTATTATTTAATAAACTAATCAATTAGTTGGGAGAAGCACATAAATATTGTTGGAGTTAAGTGCTTTCTCCTATTATATCGTTTTTGTATAATTTACACACCACATATATAAAGCAAGTCCATAATATTAAGGAAATGCATCGGTTAACTTCAAGACCGGAAACATAATCACGTAATTTAACCTCGTCGTCATTGTATGTCAATAAACTAGTTGCGTGTTGTTTATTTGAAACAAAATCCGATTAATTAATCATTTTTACAAATTGTCAACATAATAGTTCGAATCACCATTCACAGAGTAACATCCTACAAAGCAAAGAATCGTAATTTAAATTTAATTTGCCCGTTAGTTGGGTCAAGTGAACCCACGTAAGAGTACAGATCAGTGGCGTGCCGTGAGATTTTTTAGTGGGAAAGCGCTTCAAGTTGGCACTTATACTACTTAATTCTATCTCTTTTTGAATCTTAGATTTTTAATACTGCTCTTGTTTTGACATAAGTAAATTCTATTTTCCGCATTTTGAAAGACGCCCAGTGTGCGTGTGTGTGTATGTGTGTGTGTGCGCGTGTGTGTGTTGCGCGCGCGTGTGTGTGACTAGCGTGCGTGTGTGACTATGTGAAACTTAGGAAGCTTGAGCTTTGTGTTTAGAAGCAAAAAAAGTAGATATAAGAAAGTACGTGTTGTTTTGGAGGTGTATTACAGCATATTGCTTTATTTCTTTGGATTTGAAATAATTAGTTTTGCTGATTTATATATTGTTAATATTTGTATTATTTTGAATTTTCAAATTACCTAAAAAATTATTCAAAACCTTTGATGCCAATAAACTTTCATTTAGAATTGAACCAACCTTTTTAAAAAATATGCTAAAATATAACCAATAAATTATTCTGCGAATTTTGCATTAAAAGCCAGCTGCTAAAATCTGAAGAAGGCCACATTACTTTTTTATTTTCCTAATTTTAAGAGTTGCACTCACATTAACAAAGAAAAATCTTTAAAACCTATTTACTATTCAAAGTAAGACTAAATTATCTTATTTTAGAAATATTAAAAAGGCATTTTTGTTTAAAAAAATAATAAACCTTAGGACGTAAAAATTCAAATTAATGTGACTGTACTTTTCAATTTACTTATCAAGCACTAAAAAAACTAACTATTAATAACTATAACCAATAAGACACACAAATATACACACACTTCGGCGCACTTTATTCTTTGGCTCATATTCAATATTTTATTTATAATGCAATTCTATTCTTCTATTAACCTGTGCAAACCTGTCTATTACATCATCATAAAATCTTCGATTCTGTAGCAAGTTACTAATACATTTTTTTCTATAGACAACACAGCTAAATGGAAGAGTCCTTCTTCATCAGTTAAATTTCTGATAAAGGTTTTAATGCGCTTTCATGTAGAAAAACTGCGTTCAACCGAAGTACTTGTTGCCGGAATTGTTAAAACAAGTTGACACAATTTAAAGACTTCACTATAGGACTCTGCCAAATGAATTTCCTTAAGAAAACGTAGCATATTTAATGGTGTTTTTTGATTATTGACTTCTGAAGTGTTGTATAAAACACTTAGCTGTGAATTTAATGCAAAAATGTCAAAATAAAATTGCATAACTAAAGGCTTCTTCAGGAAAACGGACTTTATTATAGTTGTTATAATTATATAATTCGACGTATTTTAATTGACTGAAGTTCTGAAATCTGCTTTCGAGTTGATGAGAAATATTATCAAAAATATACAACACAATAGTTTTTCTTATGGTACCTACTACAAACACAAACTCTACTTAATGATGGTATAATAATCTAAATTAGAAAAATCTTAAATCCTATTACTGAACACACATTTTAATTAGTTGTGAAACTTTGTGATTCAAATTAAAAGTAATTCACTTGTTCGTGATTTATTTAAAAATAATTAGTACCCACCAAAAGCACGAGTTTGATACTTAAGCCACGCTATCAATATAATACTGCTATTTCTAGTATATGGATAACCACCGTGAACACAAATAACAACAGACGTTCATGTTTCATGAAGCGACAGTGAACACCGCTTCCAACTCAGTTAAAATCGGCAGCATTCGATTAATACATGATTGTGACGACTTGTCGTCTACTTTACTGATTACTAGAATAAAGCCATTTATGCTAGATAACTTCCTAAGGATTCCCATAGAGCTGCTTTAAGACTTAAAGGGCCCACTCTACAGAAGGTCTTCAGGACTACTTTATAATGCTACATTAAAACCTTTCGGTTGCAATTAGGATGCTCTTAAGGATGTTTTTAATCCTGTAATAAAACTTTTTACAAATCCAGTTTATGTACTTCTAAGACTTAGAATCTACATTGGTATCATGTTTTAAGTCTTTCACAAAACTATTCCATAAAACCTGCATAAAACTAAATAGAGTGTATTGTTGGTCGTCAAGATAATTAAGTCTCTAAAAATATGCCAACCAGTTTTAAAATATATTTATGGTTTACTATACATGCATCTCACGATATTTGTTTGTCAAAGTAATATTTAATGGCGTCTTATTGTATATAATTACTACAAAAATATTTATTTCATGTTCATCAAAATCGCATTTATCAAGGTGAAAATTAATGCAAGAAAAATTTAATTGTGCAATGTAGGTCACATATGGCTAAATATAACAATGCCCTCCTTTAATTATAAATATTAAAATATTTATTACAACTAAACAAATAATGTTGTACTTCGGAAACACTATTTTTAATGATAATATAGCCCTATAATAGAATATGTTCATAAAGAAAATGTAGGTTCTGTTAATGTTTTTTTAAATTAATTTGTAATTTTGTGAAATCTGAGTTTTTTCTAAGAAATATGTTGCTTATTACCAGATTAAAATGGCGCAATATAACAAAATATTTTAAAACCACTTCGCTGAACTAAGATCCTCATTAAATCAAAACGGTTTTTTATTGCTAAAACTGAATCACGTAAGGTTCTGTTGGAGTCATTTCTGCCTTATAAAATTCCACACGCGGCTTATTTAAACTTGGAGGTGATAAGTTGCTCCTTGTGAGGCTAAATAGGTATTATTCAGCACCATTTACATTTATAAAATGCCAAATCAGTATTCATAGGGCCACAACTACTGTACAGTAGACACTACCCGGCCCGGCCAGTAATAACCTAAGCTTATATTGTGTCCAATATAAATAATTTTCAAACAAGCCGTTTAAAATTGTGCAAACAATTGAAAACGTTGAAAAATGTTTAACAATAGTTCCCAGTAAATGGGAAATTCTAATTTACTTTTGTGGCCTAAAAATAAGAGTCAACTTTCTAGACTGTCTAATAAGGAAGATTTTGTCCCGGGTGAGAATTGGAACAGATGTTATGCATTAAGAAAAGTGTGTGTGCTACCAGGGAAGAAGCATTAGCGGAACTCAGACATACGGAGGATCAATCGGACACGGAGTTTGAATCCATTTCCATTATAAAACCAGTCCTGTCTAGACAAAAGCAACACATTGAAGTAATTCAAAAACCTGATTTCAATCATTTATAAGTCACCCCCAACACTACTTTATTATTTGAACTTTGGTTGGGTGTTAATTAATTTTAAATAATTCTTCTTTACCAACTGTTTAAAGTGCCCAGATTTTGTTATTCTAGACCAACTTGCTTTCTTTTTGTCCATTAATTTAAACTTGTATTGTTTTGAAAATATTCAAAGTAAGAGAATATAATATATATATATAGGTTATTCTCAATCGGGAAGAAATACTTCTTAACTATTTTTATTTGCTTCTACTTAAGATAACTTACTCTTACTATTGATTTTAACAAATCTACAAATGTCAGCTTAAGAGTATAATATCTTGTAGGAATTTTGGTTTTAAGGTGTGGTCCATAGAAGTTTTATAGCTCTTCTTTTAAAAAGTATATCAAACAATATTCTAAGATTTAAAAAGTAGACTTGAAAAATGTCATAAAACTTTTACAAATCCTAAATATAGCAACACAGGTCTTTGAAACCAAATAGTTTTATTATGATGAATATTAAAACTAAACATATAACCCACAAAAAAATTATTCGACTTTTGTGCTAGATGGTTTTATTACTTTCTATAGGAGTCTTTCAAAACTAATTAATAAAATAAAGTAACCTACAAGACAAATTGGCATAATTAACAACCTGTATAAAGACATTTGGCATTCATACAACCTCCATAAAACATACTTAAAACTAATACTAAAGTAAACTGGCTTTTAATTGTTACTTGGGGTGACTTATCTATACTAACTTAACTAACCTATGGTTGCGTTTTACATATATATACATACATATATATATATATATATATATATATATATATATTACTCATATTTAGACCAGGGTAGAAAATTAATGGATTACATCAAATAATTTTAATCACCGTGTATAAGGAAGTTTATTAGATAATACGCTTTATTAAAACCCGTGGAGAATAAAAATTCATTCGTTTTATTAAAATAGAGATTAAAATTATTTACAAGACGCTTTATATAAAAATAAGCAGTTTTAAAATGCTCAACGTGTAATTTAATTATTCCAAAGTAAAGAATCAAATGGAAATTACGTGCAAGATTTATATTAATTGATTCAAGTTTGGGCAACGAGTATTAAACGAAACGTACAGATAATAATTGAATATTTAATTAGGATGCACTAAAATTTAAAGGGTATTAATTTTAATTGAAGTTAATTGAACCGTTAGTAACAGATAATATCTATAGAAACTTGTAAAACCCAAGATTATAATACCAGAAAATAAAGCTCTGAGAATTAATATTATGTTGAACACCTGCGTAGTTTAAATGTCACATACGGCGAAAAGTTTGCAGATAACGAATAGTTTCAGAGAATCTTGGGAAAACGTCGCATAATAGTTACGAGAAATGCTAAAGGTGGGTTATTTCACACTCCATGTGGACTAAAATAATCGATAATACAGAATATCACTTTGCATCAATAAGAACAGGTTAGATAGAGACAGATAATATGCGCAAGACCGAGACACATATAGTAAAAGGCGTGAGTAGCGCAACGTCATGGGGTTGCGATTGGTTAAAAGTAAAAGGCAAATTTGAGAGGTAAAAATAACAGTTCTGTATAAAATTTAATCGGTTATTTCCAGACGTTGCGTGCCGTGTTGAAATTTCTGAAATTTAACTGGGGTGAGTACTAAATTCGTAAAAACCGACGCGTGAGCGACAGACTGGGAACATAGAATGAGGAATTCTTTAGAATTACCCGTTTTGAGGACAAAAGCGACGTGCCGGCTTTTTGCTATATATACCGAGATGAATATAAACAAGCCCTCTTAGACTCTTAGACTTTTGACTATTCGATGCGTTAAAAGCTCTTACATCCGCAACATGATTGAAGATGTTAAACAGTGCATTTTAGTTTGATAAAATAATTTAAAATTTTGCTCGTATATTTTAGTGATTCAAAATAGTTGGTTATTTACGTGCTAACATGAATGTACTTCAGTGCACTTAGATACAAGGTAATAAAATTTAGTATCACTGTACCAATTAGCAAAATTTACAACGACAAATGTATACACAAAAGTAGGCAGTTTTGGCGTATATTGGTGAAAGAAGTATGAAGTTATTTGCTATTTTTCGGGGGTGTTAATAATTAAATGGTTCAAATACGTGTCTGGATCCACGAAACAAGGGTCAGATATACATAGATGAGTTCCGGAAAAGCCCAGAAACAACTTTAAATAAATGGTGATGGAGAAAATTTTAAAAGCGTTGAGAATTAGAAGCCGTAAATATAATCCTGTTGGAATGGTGTGATTAACTAAAGGGACGATGTACTTTGAAGCTACGAGGACAGTAACCTTCAGGTGAATTATACTATTTTGTTTGACATTTTTGTGTGTGTTGAATAACTTTATAATTGATTTACTTTAAATGGACATTAGTGAAATTGTACTAACCATAAAATTTTAATTTTAAGATGAAATTTGCTTGTTGAAGTAGAAAGTGGGTATTTAGTTTTGATGTTCAGTAATATGATGAAAATTTGGGTATGTCTTTGAGCTCAATTAGACGAACCTGGTTAATTAACGTAAAGGGGTGGTAGATGCTCCCTTTATACTCAGACTCCGGTCTGCTTATATTGTTATATTAATTAGTAGGCATCCAACAAGGACTTTAATTTTGGATGCACATTAAAATGATAATAAAATTAATCTTGAAATTCTTTTTAAAACTGAATTTTATGCTGAAATTTAATATGAAAATTTAATGTATTCTGAATATTGATGTAAATAGAGTTAACGTTGATGTTTGTGGTAGGAATGTGTTGTTTAATTTTATGAATGAGGAGGTTTACAACATTAGGTGAGCAGCCGAGGCGAAAAGAGGATCACAGCCGTTTATGACGCCCAATCTGTGGGACTAGAATTTTTTTGTTGAAAGGACCCAGTTCCCGCATTCAAAGGAGTATATCACAGCAAATTTTGGCGACCACAACGTGAGGGCTCGAGTTCCAAATAAAATTTTGTGATTTTATTCCAGGAAACTGGCGATCTGAGAGAGAGTTTCTGTGTGTATAAATTAAAGAGTATTTTTAGAGTGTGTGTGAGTGATTAGAACGTATGCAGAGAAAAGAGTGGTTAAGGAGTCAAGGAGTGGAAATTGGAAGTAACGATAGTGCATTGGGTGAAAAAATTCGAAAATGGAAGAAGCTGGAGGCAGTAGAGATCAGTCGAGGACGGAATCAGGGGATCAAGGAAACGAGATGATAATGAGAATGCTAGAGAGGATGAACGATGAATCTAATAGAGCTAGGAAGAATCGAACAGGAAGTTAGAAGAGATTAGAGAAATGAGTGAGGAATCGAATCGTAAGTTTGAGCAAATTAGTCAGAAAATAGATAAGACGAATCAAGAAGTTTCAGAATTTAAAATAGTCTTACCGTAAAGATGGGGAAGTTGAAAATAGGGTTGAAAAAATGAGCGTGATATTACAGATCTTCGACAGGAAATGGGACATTTAAGGTCCGAAGTACGCATTTTTGTGAAGAAGAGATTAATATAAAATGACTGAAGTGACGGACTCATGTAGGGATCAGTTAGGCAGGGTAGAACGCGAAGTTAGTAGTATCAAATACAACATGTCAAATTTAACGGGGATGGTCCCAGATTTTCTACAGGTGGAGTATCATTGGACCAACACATGAAGTTTTATGGCGATAACAGGGTAAATCCACAAATTTTTATTAATAGTGTAAGAAATCTAGTGGGAAATTTATTTGACGAACAGACTAAACTAAATACGATAAAGGCTTTATTAAAGGACAATGCGGAGGCATGGTACAATTTAGTAGGACAGGACATAGACACGTATCAGGACTTTGAAAACAAATTTTTACAACATTACTGGAGTGATCACAAACAGGATCAGATTAGGGACGACTTGATTACAGGAAAATTTAAGGAGAGTTTGCAGGTTCTAGGGAGCAATATGCCATCCGCAAATACAGTGTGGCCAAACAACTGAATCCACCATTGACGGACAGACAGATAATCAAGTACCTATCACGACATTTTGAACTGGAAATTAGACAACACGTGGCCTTACAAAACATCACAGAACGGGAGACATTTTTAGAGTATTTACAGAGATATGACGATGTATGTGTTGGACGGACAAGAGAGATACGAAAACGAAACGTTAACACAGTTAGGTTTGACAACAGGACACCGAATTATCCGAGACGGCCTGACTACAACAGAAATTTTCGACCGAATTGGGAACGACGAGGACAGGAATACAGGAGCAATAGTGCGACTAGGGGACCGACGCCAAGACCTAGTTACACGCGACAGAACAGTTTACCGGAGGTAAACAGGACTGTGACCAGCACGCCGAATAGAGACAGGGACACGGATATTAACACGAGGAGGACGTACGCACAGGTTGTAGAAGGACAACCAGGACCAAGCACGGAAAACAGGATGGGACAGGATTTTTAGAACGCGACAGACCACTAGATTTCTGCGTAAATGTATATGAACATCCACGTGAATTTTTCAAAATTGAGGAGGAAGTAGAGCCAGAAACTGTAGAAAAATTATGTCTGCCAATTATTAATTTAGAAATTTTTGAGAATAATGTAGAAGTATTACTTGATACAGGGGCAGAGGCGAGTTTAATATCGGAGGAATTCGTCAGCAAAATTAGGGATAAGGTTTGTGATAGAATTATGCCTATAAAGCGTAGCCATTTAGTAGCTCCAAATAAAAAGAAGTTTGCTGTAGTAAATAGTGTTGTGGTGCTTAGGATAGATATAGGAGGTTTTAGCTGTGAACAGGAGTTTGTAATTGTACCTGGACTGAAGTTTCAGAGCATTTTAGGTGTTGACTGTATGATGAAGTTAGGGTTTTGATAGATATGGAAAGGAAGGTAATAAGGATTAAGGATAGGGTAGTGCCATGGAAGGGCAGTTATGAAGTCACAGAGGATGACACGGAGTTTAGTATTAATGTAGTAGAGGTAGAGGATGATGAAGTTAAACAGATCAACACAATAAGATGTCCAGAGGATAGGAAAGTAGAGGTTCAAGCTTTAATACAAAAACATGCAGAAGTAGTGGGGTAGAAGCAGCATATCAGGAGCAGGTGAAGGCGAAATTAAGTAAAGATGGCAAGTTTGTTTTTAATAAAGTAGATTTAAGGGATTCATTCTGGCGGATTCCATTACACAAAATTCTAGAAGGTACGTAGGGTTTTCCATAGAGGAAAAATCGATAATTGTAAAGTAGTATCGTTTGGTTTGTCGGCAGAAAGGAAACAAGAATAAATGAGAAACAGACAAGTGTAGGGACTGAAGAAGAAGTAATATTTAAGAGTCAGGATAAGAGGGATGATAAGTTTATTGTATGTAAGATAATAGAGATGTTAAGTATAGATATAGAAGGGGGAGAGATAGGGATGAAGAGTATTAGGATGGTAAGAAGGAAGACTTGGAGGGTCAAGAAGAGAGTTAGATTTAAATAACTTAATGAACAAAGGATAGAGATAGGTGAACTTTAGTATAGATATAGAACAAGGGATAGAATAGGTGTATATAGAAAAGTAGAAGTAAGTGTTTATAGAAAATAAAGCTAGGTATAGGATAAATATGGGAGATAATTAGGAATAGGTTTAGGATGAGAATAAAGAGTAAAGGTAGGAAGAAAATAAGATAGGTTAAGTATAGATATTTCATATAAGATTAGTGGAGAGTTAGGAATAAAGTTAGAAATAGGATAGTTATATAGGATTAGGTAGGATGAAGTAAAGTATAGTGAAGATTAGTTAAAAGTTAGGAATAGGATAGGTATATAGGATGTATATAGGATTAGATGGATGAGTAGGATGAAGTTAGGGATAATTTCAGTTTATAGAATTAGGTGAAAGTTAGGAATAGGATAGGGATATAGGATAGGTGTAAATATTTTTTTTTGGATTGGAGACAAAGTAGGTAAGTTAGATAGATAAGGGTAGAGATAGATAGGCAGTTTGTTTGTAATTTTTTTTGTCTAAATGTTTTATATTTGAATTCAAATAAGTGGGATTATTTGTATTCAAATAGGGGGAAAATACTCATATTTAGACCAGGGTAGAAAATTAATGGATTACATCAAATAATTTTAATCACCGTGTATAAGGAAGTTTATTAAAAGTTTATTAAAAAAAGTTTATTAAAAACCCGTGGAGAATAAAAATTCATTGGTTTTATTAAAAATGAGAGATTAAAGTTATTTACAAGACGCTTTATATAAAAATAAGCAGTTTTAAAATGCTCAACGTGTAATTTAATTATTCCAAAGTAAAGAATCAAATGGAAATTACGTGCAAGATTTATATTAATTGATTCAAGTTTGGGCAACGAGTATTAAACGAAACGTACAGATAATAATTGAATATTTAATTAGGATGCACTAAAATTTAAAGGGTATTAATTTTAATTGAAGTTAATTGAACCGTTAGTAACAGATAATATCTATAGAAACTTGTAAAAACCCAAGATTATAATACCAGAAAATAAAGCTCTGAGAATTAATATTATGTTTAAATGTCACATACGGCGAAAAGTTTGCAGATAACGAATAGTTTCAGAGAATCTTGGGGAAAACGTCGCATAATAGTTACGAGAAATGCTAAAGGTGGGTTATTTCACACTCCATGTGGACTAAAATAATCGATAATACAGAATATCACTTTGCATCAATAAGAACAGGTTAGATAGAGACAGATAATATGCGCAAGACCGAGACACATATAGTAAAAGGCGTGAGTAGCGCAACGTCATGGGGTTGCGATTGGTTAAAAGTAAAAGGCAAACTTGAGAGGTAAAAATAACAGTTCTGTATAAAATTTAATCGGTTATTTCCAGACGTTGCGTGCCGTGTTGAAATTTCTGAAATTTAACTGGGGTGAGTACTAAATTCGTAAAAACCGATGCGTGAGCGACAGACTGGGAACATAGAATGAGGAATTCTTTAGAATTACCCGTTTTGAGAACAAAAGCGACGTGCCGGCTTTTTGCTATATATACCGAGATGAATATAAACAAGCCCTCTTAGACTCTTAGACTTTTGACTATTCGATGCGTTAAAAGCTCTTACATCCGCGACTTGATTGAAGATGTTAAACAGTGCATTTTAGTTTGATAAAATAATTTAAAATTTTGCTCGTATATTTTAGTGATTCAAAATAGTTGGTTATTTACGTGCTAACATGAATGTACTTCAGTGCACTTAGATACAAGGTAATAAAATTTAGTTTCACTGTACCAATTAGCAAAATTTACAATGACAAATGTATACACAAAAGTAGGCAGTTTTGGCGTATATTGGTGAAAGAAGTATGAAGTTATTTGCTATTTTTCGGGGTGTTAATAATTAAATGGTTCAAATACGTGTCTGGATCCACGAAACAAGGGTCAGATATACATAGATGAGTTCCGGAAAAGCCCAGAAACAACTTTAAATAAATGGTGATGGAGAAAATTTTAAAAGCGTTGAGAATTAGAAGCCGTAAATATAATCCTGTTGGAATGGTGTGATTAACTAAAGGGACGATGTACTTTGAAGCTACGAGGACAGTTACCTTCAGGTAAATTATACTATTTTGTTTGACATTTTGTGTGTGTTGAATAACTTTATAATTGATTTACTTTAAATGGACATTAGTGAAATTGTACTAACCATAAAATTTTAATTTTAAGATGAAATTTGCTTGTTGAAGTAGAAAGGGGTATTTAGTTTTGATGTTCGGTAATATGATGAAAATTTGGGTGTCTTTGAGCTCAATTAGACGAACCTGGTTAATTAACGTAAAGGGGTGGTAGATGCTCCCTTTATACTCAGACTCCGGTCTGCTTATATTGTTATATTAATTAGTAGGCATCCAACAAGGACTTTAATTTTGGATGCACATTAAAATGATAATAAAATTAATCTTGAAATTCTTTTTAAAACTGAATTTTATGCTGAAATTTAATTTGAAAATTTAATGTATTCTGAATATTGATGTAAATAGAGTTAACGTTGATGTTTGTGGTAGGAATGTGTTGTTTAATTTTATGAATGAGGAGGTTTATAACATTAGGTGAGCAGCCGAGGCGAAAAGAGGATCACAGCCGTTTATGACGCCCAATCTGTGGGACTAGAATTTTTTTGTTGAAAGGACCCAGTTCCCGCATTCAAAGGAGTATATCACAGCAATATATATATATATATATATATATATATATATATATATATATCGGCTTATCTATGTTATTTGCATGCTGTTTGAAGATATATGTATGCGGATTATTATTTTGCAACAGGTAACTAATTATAAATTTATTGACATAGATGTTGAAGTAAGATTGAATTAGTCTAACACTTAGAAATACAAACGATATAGAACATTTAGATTATATACATCTAATAATTTATGAAAAATAATGTAACTTCACAAAACAGCGGTAATTCGAATAAAAAGTATAGTAAATGGATTCTAGATTCGCTTAATTCTTATGCTTTTTGTTCAGTTTTATTAAAGATTCGTAAAATCAAATCCAGTATTGGTAATTGAACCAAACAATTCAAATTCAAATCCCAGGCTTGTCGATGGCCAGTTTGTATACTAGTAGCCCTCTACAAGTTTGTCGTTGCTCGCGAATACAGGTGTAGGAAGCCATATTTTATTTTAAATTTTTTGTTGAGAACAACGGATAACTCCGTTTTTATTTCTTTAAATGAGTACACTTTTTTGCGTGGATAGCTTTGTAGGTAACACTTCAATACTACTAATAATTACCATATGGATAGCAGGAGGCCAAACTCATTAAAATGTCGAGTTTATTTTATATTATGACAAAATCTTACATATATTTTTAAATTTGATTTTAGTTATAATTAAAATTTTATTTATTATAGAAAATACAATCAATTGATAATCATATATACCTGACCAAGGTTGTTACAAACAATATATCCAGAACCAGCATGGTTGATCAAATCTTAGAAGAATAGGAGTTTTCTTTCCTGATCCACACATTTAAAGGTGAGTACCTATATCTATATCCTTCAAAACTATGAAATTCTGAATGTGGAGAACATTTTAAAGTAATTTAAGAAGCTACTTAAACCCAAATCGTTTTCCGACAAAAGTTAAAGTGTTGTGCCTGGGCATGTTTTCTTAATGTAAAAGTAATTAGATATTTAGGAAAATCTTAAAATTAGGTAATGGCAGTTACATTAGAGTGAAATAAGCAAATGTGACCTAATTATGCAATTGTCATCCGGCATCATTCTATCATCTATATATACTATTTGATTGTGTTGTGATAGCACCGACAGCATTTTAATTATTCATCATTGTATCAATTGCATTAAATGCAACATAACTTATTAGAAATTTTTCAGACCAGTATGAGTACACTGTACAATTTTAATTTAAATAACCCCCATACTTTTGTTATACAAAGTTTTTTAGCAAACAATAATTTTATGTAATCCTGAATGATTAAAATTTGTTTTACACCTTAATTTTGTTAGGTTCTGGACGTGTAACATGTTCGTTCTATTTATCTTTTTGCTTGGCTTTTTTGAAAACATCCTAGATTTTGGGATTTGAAATATCTCAATTGTCTATTGTAAGATTATATCAATTTGGTTTGCTTGGTTTATATAAAGGAAGTAAGCATCGCAAACATTAAGTTCATTTCCTGAGAGACAAACACACAACTCTATGACTCGCGACGAGTAATTTTATCTACAGTATTTACTACTGTAACATGTACAGCAACTGAAATATTGTAAAATATAATAGAATAGAAATACCTTATTGAAGTTGTATTATTCATTCAGATACACCAACACAGAATAACGTGCTTTAATTTCTAAAGCAACCTTAAGATTAGTTCAATGTACCCTCAAAAAAATAGTCAAATTTTTTAAGCATAATTAGTGCAGTTATTTTTGTTATGTACACTATCATAAATTGTATATATTTAAGTATAAAATCAAATATAATGGTTGGAATTCTTTCGCAGTGTATATTAAGCTTTACCCATATACACGATTTTTAAATGTGGTGGTTAATATTCCAAACCTCTTTGGAAACGAAAGTTGTAAACAATTGGTGTTACTTATTACTAATATAAAATGGTTTTACATTTTACACCACCTTCATTTACAATAGTAGCCATAACCGCAGTTGTAATTGTAAGTGAATATGTATATGCAGTTTATGAAAATTTTACCAAATTTAAATCGGTACAATTATAAATTTTTCTTATAATATTTGTGGGCTGTGGAAATATTCATAATTTATCTTTATATTAAAGCAATGGCACATTGTTTTACGTGTAACCAAAATGGCATTTTTCATGCGAAAATAGTTGCCGAAAGGGGCACAGCCGGGTCAGTAAAGTTTGCGAACTTAAATGATCGCAAAGTAATAAATACAATATTTTTCTATGCTCCTCTTGATAAGATAAATGCTACACAAAGAAAGGTAGAAAAATTATATTACATTAAAAGCAATTTGAGAATGCACAAGCTAGCATTGCCAAAAACGAACTTTTTAAGTTTTCCCGTTTTCAAAAAATTTTTTAGTAATTTATATTTTATGTTACATCAAATTTTGAAGCTATAGAGTGAACCCTATAATTTTTTTGTGCGAGTGAACATTTTCTTAATGCATTTTTTTTAAAATACAGATGTCTTTAAAACTGATAGCTTTAATTCAATGCTACATATACCGACAGTTTAATTTTTAGAATGTAGCATATTAATAGTGTATTATTCAACGAGCGAGTTATGATAGCTATTACTCATTTGGAAGGTATACGCTGTTCGCTCTAACAGGCTCGCGGCATAATCTGAATGGTAATGGCCATAACTCGCGAGTGGAATACTATACTTTTCCCACGACTACACAAATCTTCATTACCAAATATCACAAACACTGACGTACTAAAATTTATTTGTTAAAGCGTAACACCCTTCTTCGCATGATACGAAAATTATACCACGTAGATTATGAAAATGGAGGTTTGTACTGATTGGTCAGAGGTGTTGGATTATAATCATAACCCACGACCGTTCCTGATTGGTTAAGATGTTGGATTATGGATCAAGTATTTCATAATGCACGACAGTAAAAACCTTCTTAAAAGAATTGCCTCAATGTATGATTTAAAGCATGCGTTTTTAGACCCTTCCTGTTAAGGTTCCGGTTTATGTGAGAGTTGTTTGTCTTATAAATTGAAAGTTAACTTTGATAAAAGTTTTTTGTGAAAATAAGATCAACTGAACTAGCATAATGAATATAGTATATTGTTTATATATGAACATCTACAAATAACTGTGAATAGCACAGATTGGAGGCCTAGGTATTATAGTAAATACCTTCTTTTTATTTCTAGATAATGGAACCGATGAAGAGGCATTTCAAGTTCTCACAAATGATGCCATGGATACGTTATGTTTTGAACTGAATTTGGGCACTGTTCTTAAAATTAAAACTAAATATAACAATTTCTTACATAAAATAAGGTTATTAGGTTCCAGTATCTTCTATCACGGTAAATTTAAAAAATCTAATGGAAAATTTTGAAAATGCTGAAAATGTGCATGAAAAAGGAATTGGTCATTTCACGGTATTTCAAAAGAACTTTAAGACTGAATCCTTAAAGTTGGCGACTAAATTATATGATTTTATGAAATGTGCCTCGCGATACTGTTAAAACGTTCATAAAATATTTAACTTCATCTTGATACCATAGTTATACTTCATCTTGCATCACACAGTTTAGAAGAATATAAAAAGGAGCATGGCACACAAATTTATTGTAGTTTTACGAAAAACTGAGGATCTTAAAATTTACAGTACTTCATAAACTATTGGTGGTTTTAAATAAGTACAAAATATTTGTAAATAGTTTATTAACTTTAACAGGTATGTAAATACGTATAAATATAAAGTATATACAAAGTTGGAATTTTAGTCGAACTGATGTTTTGGATACAACTTTCAAATTTGTAACAAAGCGTTTAGGATTAAGATATTAAAAACAATACATTTCAACATGTTTTTAAAAATGTTTTTCATGCTTCACGTAAAACAATCAAACCAAAATTAAGTAATATTCAAAAATGTATTTAAATCATTAATGTATTAATATAACAAATATGTATATTTATATTGTGCCAAAACTGTAGCAATTTTAAATTATCCTTCATGATTCCACATATAGTCGTCGTTCTCCTCCACATCTACATTGATAATCAACCGTAGTGCATTTTCATAATCAAATCTTCCCTTTCCCACCAGAGTTGTATCTCTTTTCTGTATGTCAGATTGTGCTTGGTCACATATCAGGTGTTACAATCGCAAGAGCCTTCTTTCATGTAGCTAGTGATTTCTCAACTGAGGTACCACTGTATCCAACGTGATCCCTATAATAATTTTTTGCTATACCCCACACGTGTTCTATGGGATTATAAATATAGTGGTATGGTGGAAGTCTCAAAACCGTATGACCATAGCGTTCAATCATTTAATCAACTGCATATGTAACTTTACGCCTATTCCTAGAGATACAAACAATAAGTAAAAGGCTATATAGAATAATATAACTTACCGTTTCACTAATGTTATTATTTCACATTTTATCATTGTGCTATCGTAATAAATATTATTTTCTTGCAGTCACTTCTGAATATCGGCTTTTTTCCAAGAACCCGTTGGTGCCTTGTTAATTTGCATATTATGATAGCTAGCATTGTCCATTGCGAAAGTCTATGGCTTGCTTAGATTAATTAAAAGCTGATATTCACACGAATGTAAAAAGTTGTCTTGATTCACTTCGCCATGGTAATTACCCTACGTGATTTTTGAAGCAGACGAGTTCGACATTACGAATGAATCCCTCTTCAAACCCAGTGTTAAGAACTATATACCTAACAAAGAAACGCATACAATATTTTTATAATTATTAGTATTACCGTTCACCACCAACAGTAAGCTTTTTAACACTTCTAGCTTCAGAACCCTTCCACGATTTTGCAATTCTGCCGTTTCAAAATCCAGTATTTATCAATAAATAAAAACTGCCGTAGCCCCTCTGTATTAGTTTGGACTTATTGTCTTATAAATGTCATCCTATTTTAAACGACATTATGCACTTCCATCAATCCACGACGATAATCATTCTTGTTGTATTGAAATCCGATATCCTTTAAAATTGTCTACACAGACGTTCTACCTCCTTTAAATATGTCTCGTTCACAAAGGTTTCCTTGCAGCGTTTTTATACCAATTTGCTCCTCTGAAATACAAAAAATTATTCGCTTTTCAAGCAGTATGAAAATTACTAGCCCTTTTTATACATCTGGTAGATTACATTTCTAATTGCACCTTTGCCAATACCGTCTATATCAACAACAAATTTCTTGCGTGGACTTTTTTTTTGGGCCTGTTAGCGCTTCACCCTTTTTGGACCTAGTCCCAACTGTTTACAGTGTCTATACTAATATTTAATGAAACTGTTTAGTTTACATAACCTCATCAAATTTGAAATTATTCAAATGGAATCAAACACATCAATACAGAAATTACTTAAGTCTCTTACAGAAATGATTGGTAGAAGAGGCATATTATTATCAATTTCTTTTTTAAAATAGTCTATTTGTGAAGCTACAATTTTTTGGGTAGGCGTATTTAATTGTTTAGGCATTGTGAAAACTTAATATATATATATATATATATATATATATATATATATATATATATATATATATAAAGTTGATCTTCCTTTCAATAACGAACGTATTTGTTATAAACTAATTGACCATTTTTAAAATATTGGGATAAATTTCGTTCAATAAAAGTTAGTGGTTTAGTTTAAAACATTTATTCAACTTAACGTTTCGGAAAATTTGTTTCCTTAATCACAAGCTACAAAGTGGATAGCATTAAATTACATATATAAAAGTTATAAATTACTTGCTTAATGTGTTTTTAGTAGGAAACCTGTTTTGACATGTAACGTCATTTCGTTGAAAGTTGTTATTACAAGTGATGTTTGTCAAAACTAGCTTTCTACGTTTTAATAATTTGATTAAAATACAAAATGTTATGATTGTTTAGAAATTCTTGTTTTATCTGACCAACAAATCTTTATTAAGTTTGTATGTGTGTGGATGTGTGTATGTGTGTGTGTGTGTGTGTGTGTGTGTGTGTGTGTGTGTGTGTGTGTGTGTGTGTGTGTGTGTGTGTGTGTGTGTGTGTGTGTGTGTGTGTGTGTGTGTGTGTGTGTGTGTGTGTGTGTGTGTGTGTGTTTATTTATTTTATTTTATTTTATTTATTTATCCCAATATTTTAAAAAAAGGTCAATTAGTATATATATATATATATATATATATATATATATATATATATATAGCCGTAGAATCGAAGTCTCTGGAACACTCGAGCCTTTCTCCTAAAGACCAATCGAGCACCACGTTGGGCGGCATAAAATTGCCGTGGAACTTGGGATTAAGCATTTACCTCGAGCTCCAGCATTGGGCCAACATAAAATTTTCAAAAAAATAAGAAAAAATTCTTACCCTTTATTTTGGACGCCTTCGTAATTATCTGCTCACCCTGGCTAGCTCAGCAATTGGCATCTTCTTGAATACCTATCATTTTAAGTACATACCTCTATCACACACACACACCGTCGAATGAAATTACCAAAATAATACAAGAACCATACAACCTTTTATTTACACATATTGACAAATAAAATATTTACGCCTTGGTACAGACAGTTTGTTACAATTGTTACCAGCTCAATTATTAAATACTTTAAAGTCCTTAGTTTTTAGTATATTTTAACAAATTCTATATAATACGAGTAGATGGGCCCCAGATGCAACCCTAGTTTGGCTTCATTCTGGTCTATTTTGAGCTCACTATAACCCAGTTTCTGAAAACGCTTTTTAAACCTTGCATTCTATTGAAAACAAATTTAAAGACCCGTTTACCCCTTACAACAACAATTTATAGCATGACTAAACCTTTATCTATCATCAATAAACCCTTTTTTAATAATTAAAATTAATTGTTCTGCACGTGTACTTTTTTAAACAAATTTTATGGTAATAAATACGCCACCAATAAGTCAAACACACTAACACAAAAATATCAACACAAATGTTTATACAAAAACAGAAATTTAAAGTTTCTACCTGGAGTCACCTTCATTCAGCGCTGAAGATGGTTACCAGAAACCCTCGTCGTTGTGTCCATCTACTACGATGATGCCAGGATCCACTGATCCCCCACCATCAAAATCTCGGCCACCACTGCTGTTCTTCTCTCCAGATATTAGCTTTGTCTCAAACGTGCCATTCCATACCAAATATTTCAAGCATACAAATTAAGGTTTAGACTTCGCTTACCCCTATTATCATCTCTGCATTTAACAACTTCGTTGTAGTAACGGCACCTTTTATCTAAACATGCACCAACTCGTGCAATATCACTTTCATAACATGCGTTACGCTACTACAGCTTTCATAATTTCTAAACAGGATGTTATATGCAACTTTACCGAACACACCATAATTGATAACCGTAAGAGCATTTACTACTATTACGTTGTAAGCACGTATTCAGATCTAAGTGGAAAGAGAAAAAGAGCTTTAATATCGTTGTTCGTGTATTTATATCGTTTTCACCCCCCCCCCGGTGGAACCTGTTTCACTTGAAAAGCTTATTTTCCAAGCTGCTTCTTCAAATTTTGAACGTAACGACCACTGGCTTCTTAAAAATCCCACTTTCGTTGTGCTGTTACATAAATTTTTTTTACTACCGTACCGGACGCGCTGTTCTTGAAAACTGCTGGCCATCAACCAATGATATAATTTTCCTTCATCATAACGCTCCACCCATCAGCTATTCATCTCCGCTCTACGCATGTTTGCTGTCTCCTTTAGAACCCCTCTTAAGCTACAGAACACCGATAATGTCTCTGGCCTTTACAACGCTTACTTCATACGCTTCTCTGTCTGTTTTACATTATCGATCGTTTATTCCACTCGCTCTTCAAGGCGCTTGTTATATTAGCAGCTTATACAAATCGACCTTTGCAAAAAAACTTCTATAGAATTTTGTGCTAACGTTTATTTAAGTTTCCTGAACGTGACATTTAATGAACAGGTGTTCTTAAAACAACCGACCATTTAAAATAACAATTCTCGGTTTCTTCCCTTCTTAGTATTTGTATAAGCGTACGCTGACTTTTAAAATAGAAACATTTGCGTTTAAAAATTATTGATTTTCTATGCATGCAAGCTCCCTTTCTGCTTCTATGCGTTTGATTAAAAAAAGCAGGAAAACAAAATGGCAAGATGTCGAATGACAAATGCTTGAATTTGTAAGAGAAATTGGTGGCAACACCGTACAAAACTACAAACCTTTACTGTCTTAAGTGCAAATAAATGGTGTCTATATACCATCACCAGCAACATCCCTGGTATATCCCTCATGTGTATAACTCATTAAAATAAAACGCGTTTAGTAAACTACCTTATGGGTGATGTGGAAAAGTCAACACACATATTCCTACTTCTTAGTTTTAGCACAATGCCTCTCGGGTTTGAGATCCCTGTGGAAAATTGTATTTTATAGTATGCATGTAGCGATACATAAATCGCTTGCAGAAATTTTATATATTAATTTTTTGCAATGTATCATTTTACTAATTAATGCATTTTGTGACTGTATAAAAATGATTGCGAATAAAGCACTAACCAAAAAAGATCTCAAACTCGTGGTATGTATTCCACAAGCAGAAACTTAATTGTGGGGATTATATTTTCGCTGTCGCATATGTGAGACCAAAACAAAGAAATTTGTAATAAACATAAAAGCAATAGTCGACACATGGATGCATCGTAAACAATGGTAATGGGAGTGGATAGAAAGTTATCTCCAGAAAATTTTAAATCATACGGTGTCATTCAGGGCGGCTGCTTTAGCTGCATAAATAAAGTTATCCCAAAGCAGTTACATCTACCATTCAATACAAATCACTCAGTATGTTATAGACATGAATCTGATAAATCTATGTTGTCGATATCGCCGGACGTACTATACCCGGTGTCTCAAATAAGAAAATCTAGCTTCCTATTTCTCATTGCTCAATAACTAATATAAATAGAGTGATAGATCTAAGTGACTTAGATAAAAATGTTTAAAGTCAATATCATACTATCGGAAGTTCGATAACGAATACTAAATCTAATCAGATATGGGCGAAGTGGACGAAGAGTTAGTGAACATGAAAAATCTGATAAACCTAACCTAATGAACGTTGCATAGAAATGGCACCGAAAAAAGGTTTGTAAAATATGTTATAAAGGTAATGAATTTTACTACAATTTATTGTTGAATATGAACTAGGAACAAATAATTGTAATATTCTCTAAAGCCTTGTGGTAGATTATTATATGCCTTATCAGCATACACTATAGTTATTTTTTCGGCTAAAGGTGTAGTAAAATTTTCAATAATGTATTTGGTAACTATGCGCAATTATACCATAGGTTCATTTCAGTGATTTATGCCGTGTTGTCAATGTACTTGTAGTTGTACTCTTGCAAATAATAGGAAGTCGGCTAGTCTTTGTGAAATATTTTGTAACACGAGCTGGAAACTGTTAATGTGTGTATGTGGGCACGTGAGATTGAGCTTTGTTGAATATTACTAACATTTTATGTCCGTGCTGGGAGGAACATTGGTAGTCAATGCAGATTTTACCTTCCTCTTCAACTTTAGCTGTGTAGTATTGGTAATCCGACCTCAGTACCTGTCAGAAAAGACTAACTGTCCTACACTAACGTTTCTTCAGTTGTCATGTGTGGTGTGTCTGGGTAACAGTTGACATCCCGTTAATTTCAGTGTTTGTAATCTCGGTACTTGTACGTTACCCGTCCTTGTCGAGATGTGCCAAATGCAGGTGGAAGTGTGAGGCAGTTTGGGGTTTTCTCTGCCGTGCTCTATCCCCAGTCGCCCAGGTTGTGTACGGCACTTTTTGCGTTAAATGTCAATTTTCTATGCTTTCATGCCTATGACCTATTTAGTGGTTATTGTTTTGATTAAAAGTAAGGTTAGGCAAATGCTGTAGTTTTATTTCAAACCTTCCCACCTTAATGACTATGGGTTACATTATAACAACACAACGGAGGTATCGTGGAGCCACTGCCACTAGATGTTAGATCATAGAGCCCGGTGTTGCCGTCTATAGAGGGCGTTCTACTCAGCGTTCAGGTCGGTTACACTACAAAATGAAGCTTTACGTATAGTGGATCTAAAATCAGAAATCTGTATTTTACATGTATCGGTACAAAACTGTATATGTCCTGTTTTTGTTCTAAGACGATGAGATTATTATCATTTCTAGACAAAACTAATTCTGGCTGTACTAATTACCATGATGGCATCAGTTCAAACTTTTTAAAGACTGATTTTCAAATTTTATAACCAACAATTTCTCTAGTTACTATTAGAAATCCCACTAATAACATTCGATAGAGCTTGTAATAAATTCCAAATTTATATTGAAAAGTACCACGTAAGTAGTTATAATTTATATTTTAAATTGCAACAATTACAAGTTTAAACCGCAACCAATAACATTCGACATTGCATTCTGTGCCATTTTATATTGTAGTTTCAACTATTTTAAACAGCAATTCCTACAACCTTAAATTGCAATTTTTATAATTCTGTATTGCAATCTTTACAATTTTATATTATAACTCTAAGTAATTAAAGCGCATCCAAAGAAGAAATGTTTAATTTGATAACATTCTATTTCAGTTAAACAAATGTAAGTGTCACATAGCCACATGAAAATATTATTCCACGAAGACATTTTTTCCATCGAAGGTCGTGCATTCTTTAAAATAACAAAATACTTTTGTGAGTTTGAACGATTTCCTATTCAAAGAAGGACAACAATTGTTTACAAATTTCAAAATTAGTTGACATTTTAACACAAATTTTATTATAATTATTGATACCACTAATTCAATGATTTCAAATAAACCATTTTCTATAAATTTAGAATAATGCAAGCAAAGTAGTTATCCAAATTTACATTTTGCCTTTGAATAATTCCAATACAGTTCATGGTATTGCTGGCCCACTGCCGCTTATTTAATCTATAAATATTATAATCTTTTTAACAACAAAACTATAAAAGAGGTAACTACTTACCTTAGGAGTCTTGTTTTAAATTGTGTATGCCAGCATTATTTTAATAACATTCTTAGATGTTAGTGGTTTATTTGCTATTGTTAGCATAATACAGTTCCAGTCGTTTTGCTTATCGACGTTCACGTTTAAAATTTGATTCAAAGCTACTTCCAGTAGTGCTGGAGGTGCAATATGTAGATGATTTACCAACATAATTGATATAATATTATTAAAACTATATCAGAACTTAAATAACGTTAAAATTGACGTATTTCCAGCGTTTGGACCTTTATAATTATGAGTAATGAAAACAAACTATTCGATGCGTACACGTTGTAAAAATTGAATATGACGACTATAAGTGGTTCGCAATAGTATGCTGGCATTCACTAACAATTGTAATATGCTTGCGCTACGCTCAACTACAAAGTCGTTTTTATAGATTATTACGATAGGGTATGTTAAATATTCTCGGCTCCACTGCGAAATTTTTTACACTAAATGTGTTGAATATTACAACACTTGTCTTAAATATTTTGTACATTAATTGTTATACTTAATATGTTAAAAACTCATACTAAATTATTGATATTAACTAAAACGTTTTATTTACAAATTACAACACTGACTCTCAATTACCTTTATTCTATTAACAAGAAGTTTATTAACCATCACTACAATATTTTTAACACAAAATGTAGTAAAATGATCCAGCCTACTTTTATCAAGATGGGGAATAAAAGGAAACTGCAGCAACTGCTGGAATTTTTCACTTATCTCTCACTATTCATAGCGAAGTTGTTACAGAAGATCGCGTCACTCTGGAGGTTTTCAAACGACAAACAAATTTCAACGACACGCACCACGCCACAAGATCTAAGCGACCTGGAAAGTTCTGTATGTAAGCAACAATATGCCTGATTTTTTAAATCGTGTAAGTACTGTTTTACTGGGTTTGTGTCAAATCACTTATCGCGAACCGAAAAAATTTACGTAAATAGGGAACGGTAGATGTTGGTAGTGGTAAGGGGTTGTGAACATATCCACACTTATGCTTATGGTAAGCAATTCAGGATAAAACAGATAATAAACTATTACAAACGATATGTTTTAAAAATATATCTTCGGCTTGCGACAATAAGGAAAAAAGTAAAAATAATAATTTTTGATTAATAATTATCTTTTTTCTTCATGCTGCCTTAAAAGCAACTCATTTACATCACTGTATCCTTTCAACACAAGTAACGTGCGTTTTTTTAAATATCTAAACGGCAAAATACTTAAAGGGATTTAGTGCTGCTAGTAAACATATCCTTATAATCATAGATCAGGTAACTGAATTTAGTTTACCTTTGCTCTTCGTTATTTGCTAATTCGATGTAAGTTCTCTTACACTGAGCAGGGAAATTTCTGTCTTGATTAATAGGAACGAAATGTTGTTTAAAGGTAGCATTAAGCTCCGTTCTAGGATAGTGGAATGAGAAACGAAATGATTCTTTCCTTTTACTTAGTAACGTAAGTTTGGATTTCACAAACAACCGTTAGCTGTTTAATTTTAAATCCAGAAACTTCTACTTTAAGTATTTCTTACCTTTTATATCCTTTAAGGAATATTAGAGCCCAATTCGCTAGATTATATAAACGTAGCACAACACATACACTACCTTTGATTTATTTTGTAAGAGAAACAACTCCAGTTCCGTAAACTTGAGCCGTTGCTCAGAGTTTTGAAGTTAATGTATCCAGACAAAAGCGAGATACTTGTGTTGTTTAAAACATGTAGTTATACAAACACATATAATATAGCCACTACTCAAAAACATGGTTTTATAATAACATATAATAATATATAATAATAATATAATAATAATTACCAACAGGTTCATATGCTAGAAATTACTAATTCAAACATACTAGGAAGGGATGAAATTACAAGAAACATTGAAACATATGGAGAGCGATTGTAGAATAATAAATATAAGTAAAAACTTTAATATAATACAACCATATCACAAGAACAAATCGTGAAAAACTGCGAAGTAAAACTTCATGAAATTTGCCTGCTCAGTTTGGCGATGTACAGCTATATATTAAACAAATATAAGCGCAGCTATTATGTTAGCTTTGTAAGAAACTATCAGTCCGAAACTGGACAGAGCTAATGATAAATGACATGCTGCGTGAATATTGATAAACTATTATAGCCAGATTAAATTAAAACTTGAATTAACAGCAGCGCGCGTACTGCTCTAACAAGGGCTTTTCTTGAAGCACCTTTTCTACATATATGAAGGGATAAATTGTTCAAATCAGTTTCTGTAGACCACTTCCGGCTTTGTCAAAGACAAATTAGGGGAATAAAGTGTCAGTATCTGGTAGAATTTGATGAATCGCAGATAGTTCCAGTTGTTGGGCATCATGATATGATGCACTGACCCCTATGCTTGATAAAAACATTTTTTTGACAAATCTTCTGTATACAAACAGAGCAATGCTGTTCGTTATCGAAGACATGAATGATATTGGTCGCAAAAATAATACTGAGCGCAATCGAACTGCACTTTTACCTTCTGTTTTCAACATCTGCTTTCCTCATAATTAAATTTTCCATAAAAGCGTGGAGAGTTGTTGGCACAGAAGCAGCCGCTTCTTTGAAAAAATTGTTGCCTGGAGGATAAGTGGATATATTGTATAAATCCTTCTAGATATCCGTCTCACAATTCAGCAGCTGCCTTTACAGTTTGTAGTCGCTGCTCACCTTTATCTGCTTTTTTGTCATCACACCACGAAATCAACATTTTGAATCCCTCATCGCTGAAGCAGACAGTTGCATTCTTCCTTGCACCCCACACTGCTATACTAATACCTTCTCGATATTTAGCTGAAAGACTTTTCCTTATTGTATCATTCATAGGAATTAGACTAGTTACTGCAGAACGTAAATCTACAAAAGACAACGTGTCCCATTCACCATTCCAAATAAAGGAATAAAGTTCTTCCATAGCCTATCAAATGTACTCTTTTAGATGATCTTCAAAAGATATGTGGGTGAAAAAATGATGATAGTAGTCTAAGTTGTACACTCCATAAGCAGCAACAAGGTCACTAATCGCAGATAGACAAACTTTATCTTTTTCTACCCGCAATATTCAAGCATGATACATTTGTCTGAACCTTTCAATAGGTTTCTTCAATTCTGTTATCAAGAAGTCAAAATCAATGACTTGCGTACAGAAGTAACATTTTGTTTTGAATTCAAATTTTAGCACAGAAGATCTTGTCAGAAGCATAGAGGCATAGTCACCTTGTGATGATGACGAGGCTCCTGCTCAAGTCTGCTTTTGCAAATCAGTACGTATAGTGTCCACTTCTGTGTAAATTTTTGAGCACGATGTGTGTACTTTAATTATTGTTATACTACTAAGTTTTAAACCCTTACTGTTGTTTTTTGTTCACCTGCAAATAGTAATAATTTAATTCCCTTTTCACGCATCTGTGATACCCCTACATAGGGTCGCCGCGCATATGTTGGTCGCCTGTGTGCAAATTTAAAAACACCGCCCTATTACTAATACCTTATACATATACCCCCCAATAATAAATGTAAAGTAATACAAAAAAGTTTTAAAAAATTGATGAATTACTTTTGTATTAGAAGTGGGCTCTCCAAACCTCGACCTCCAAAAATTTCGTTATTAATGATGATAAGTCAAAACTGTCCATATGTCATGTTCAATTGAGGGTGTCGCTAATGCTGATAGTCTTTGTTGGGTTATAGATGATCTCAGATAGTTTTTAGTAATTTTTAATTTGAAAACGAGCGTTTTACTGAAACCACAGTGACAGGTTTTGTCAAAAAAATACGTTGAAGCACTACTACGTTCAAAAACTAGAAGGCAAGCATAAATATAGTATAAAACTTCTTTACCTGTTATGTTCGAAGAAATGTGCGGTTGCAACGCTATGATTTCCTCAAATAATTCCATTGATTTAATATCCGAGTGATCCTAGAGCTTGTCCGATAGAGCATTTTCAATTGTTGCACAATTTTTACTCAACTCACAGGATATCATTATCACCTTCAACTCAAAAAGTTATGAAGTATTTTGGTATATCGAATACTGTGCGGAGAAATAGGAACACCAGAACATCTAGTATTCGAGTCTAATGACTTACAACCGTACCTTTAGGCACATAGACAAACATTGTTCAACAAGACCCTACCCGCAATGATTTGGAAAGAAAACTTTTTTCCACATTTAAATGCACTCCCACAAAAAAACCAGGGCACTCATCCACCAACGTTATCAGGACGGATAAAGGATACAAACAAAACTACCCGGCAGAGACATAAAAGTACCACCTCTCTTCGGACCGGGGTCCTGCCCCGGAGACCGGAAACCGATCTCTTGGAATTCCAAGAGCTCCGCCCATGACCACCAGAAGCAACAAGATCAAAGCATCAACCCGACTTTGAAACAACCCAACCCCTAATATGTAAAATTTGCATGCTACTACATATTAGCAACCGTCTCTAACAGTTAATAACTAACAGTAGTAGTATAAGTTAATCTTAAGTAGTAGAAAAAGGAATTCCTTTTCTTTTTCTAACGATAAATTTTAAGAACCAAACTTACACATACCTGGGTCAAATAATACAACCAACAAATCCTTTCCGTTGAAAGAATCTAGTTTTTAATGTTCAAACCTGTACAAAATTAGACCAATTCAATCCAACCTTTTGGTAACCTGGGCAGACATAAACACAAATCAACATTTCAAACACACTTCAAGTACGTCTCCTAAGCATTCTTTCCTGGAGACTGGATTTACGCTGTCGATGGTCCTGGCACTAGGGGGCTGCAAGGCGGATGCCAATAACACACAAAATCTTTCTCTCTCTCATACACACAAACAATCACACACACATACACAAACACCTCTCAAACACCGTAAAAACAAACACACCTATTGACACACTTACATTGCATTTTCAACATGTGAACTTCCGCGCTGCCGATGGTCCGGTCTGATAAGGCAATATCAGTTGAGCGTTCTTCTGTGACGGCTGGGATATCCGGATGCGGATGGTCAGGGTCCTAGAGAGGGAACGTAACACGGGTATCAACATAATATGCAACACACATTCACACAACCCTCACACATACACACACACACATATACAAACACACACACACATACACACACACACACACACACACACACACACATACACACACATAACACATGCCCTCCAACCCGCAGACACACCCAGCTTACTAAAGATTACCTTCTCAAACGCTCTACACACACAAATGCCCATTCACACACTTACATTGGCTTTTCATTATCTGGCTTTCCGGCTGCCGATCGTTCGGACTAATAAGGGAATATCCGTTGAGCCTTCTTCTTTGACGACTGGGATTTTCGGTTGCCGATGGTCCTGGTTCTAGAAGGGGAACGTAACGCGAATATCAGCACTACATACACAACACACATACACAACCTCATCCACACACATAACACATGCCCTAAGCGCGCGCATACACACACGCACACACATACACACACCTTACCACGGTAACATTCTGGGGGAAGCCAGGTCTGTATAAATTTCAGGTAGCAGACTATTGAAACGTTGGATCAGATAAATAAATAAAAATAAATTATGTGATTCAAAGTTACTCCAAGGTCATATTACATCATATTGTGGCAGGCCGCCCTGTTATATATCGTTAGTTATTAATTTTAAAGAATTTTTGTTTTTGATAGACTGAGAGATAAATGTATCTTAGTAGTAGCGTTTACTATACGAATGTTTCCTATGAGGACACTGCACTTTAACTGCGGGTGGTTGTGCGGGTTAACACACGATTGAAAACGGAGTAGCAGAGGTCAGTCGCTTAATAGGTAAAGATGTGGATAATTAAATCTAATCGTAGCGAATGTGTTTGTAATAAAGTCGGTAACCGGTAAGCATTCTATATATTGATTGATGACAATGATGTTACAAGAAGGTAATTTTAGAACGGGTATGAAACATTAAAGTTCACAATATATGGTAAGCACGCGTTAACGTGGTGAATACTAACGTTTAAAATTATATCTGTACTGGTGGTGAGATAAGATTGTATTTTTTTTATTTGTTCCAATCTTTCAGTAGTCTGCTACCTGAAATTTAAGCAGACCTGGCTTCCCCACAGAAAGTGACCATCATGTGTTATGTGTGTATGTGTGTGTGTGTGGGGGGGGGGATGGTTGTGTATATGTGTGTTGTGTGTGATGTTGGTTCGTGTTACGTTCCCCCTCTAGGACCAGGACCATCGGAAGCCGGATATCCCAGTCGTCAAGGAAGAACGCACAACGGACATTGCCTTGTCAGTCCGGACCATCGGCAGCCGGAAATCCAGTTGTTGAAAAGGCAATGGAAGCGTGTGTATAGGTGTGTGTGTGTGTGTGAGAGAGAGAGAGAGAAAGAGTTGTGTGTATGTGTGTTGTGATTGATGTTGGTATCCGTGTTACGTTCCCCCTTTAAGACCAGGACCATCGGAAGCCGGATATCCCAATCTTCAAAGAGGAACGCCCGACGGATGTTGCCTTATCAGTCTGGACCATCGGCAGCCGGAAATCCAGATGTTGAAAAGTCAATGTGAGTGTGTGAATGGTGCTTTGTGTTTGCACAGTGCAGAAGAGGTGTTTTGTGTGTTTGTGTGTGTGTGTGAAGTGTGTTTGAAATGTTAATTTGTGTTTATGTTTGGATTGAATTATAATTTTGTACATGTTTGAACTTATACTATTACATAAATAAAAAATTAGGTTCTTTCAGAGGAAAGGATTTGTTTGCTGTATTATTTGCCTCGGGTATGTGTAAGTTCTTAAAATTTAGCGTTTGTTAAAAAGAAAAGAAATTCCCTATTGTACAACTTAAAATTAACTTGTACTACTACTGTTGGTTATTATTTGTGAAAGACAGGGTTGCTAATATGTAGAAGCATGCAAATTCTACATATTAGGGGGTTGGATCGTTTCAAAGTCGGTTTAATGGTTTGATCTTGTTGCCCCTGGTCCTCAAGAGCTAAGCTCTTGGAATTCCAGAAGGTCGGTTCCCGGTCTCCGGTGCAGAGCCTCGGTCCAAAGAGAGGTGGTACTTTTATGTCTCTGTCCGGGTAGTTTTGTTTGTGTCTTTTATCCGTCAAGATAACGTTGGTGGATGAGTGCCGTGGTTTTTTTGTGAGTGCGTTTAAGTGTAGAAAGAGGTTTTCGTTCCAAATCATCTGGTGCAGGGTCTTGTTTAATAATGTTTGTTTATGTGCGTAGAGGTATGGTTGTAAATCATTACACTCGAATACTATATGTTCCGGTGTTCCTATTTCTCCGCACGTGCATTTGTTGTTGTCAACTAAGTTCATGCGTTCTCTGTATGTTGGATAGGGTCCATGGCCAGTTAGGTAATGAATAAATCACCGACTGGGCACCAGGTATTTGGCTTTTAGGCGGTTTTTAATATTTGGGATCATTGCGTATACCCTTCTACCGGTTGTGCTTTGATCCCATCTTGTCTGCCATTCTGCAAGTTTGTAGTTCTTTATTTCTGTCTTTGTCGTGGGCAGTTGGTTTGTGTTTAAGATGCGTTGTAGTTGTTGGTTGTCATTGTGTGTAAGATTGTATATTGCAGCTCGCTGTTTCACTACTAGGTCCAAGGGCATAGTTCCCACCAGTACATGAAGTGCATCATGTGCGGTAGTCCCATAGGCCCCCGTCAGTCGCAGTAAAACACTTCGTTGTGTACTGTTAATTTTTTGTCTAGGTTTGATTGTGTTAAGGCGATGTCCCCACGCGCTCGCGGCGTATGATACCATAGCACCGAGCACACTGTTGAGATATAGCCTTACGCAATTAAGTGGTATCTTATAAGTCCTTTGGGCCAGCGTTGCAATGTTCTGCATTGCAGAAGTTGCACTTGCACAGACGGTGTTTATGTGTGCAGAGTAATTCTGTTTTTCGTGTAATGTTAAGCCCAGATATTTTGTGTTTTGTGTTCTACTTATATTTACACCATCTAGTTTGATGGTAGGGTTTCTTGCCAGGGTTCCCTTCATCACAAGGTATGTAGTTTTTTGTGGCGTTATGGTCATTTTGTTGGTTTTGCACCAACTTTGCGTATGGGTAAGAGCGATGTTAGCTTTACGTTCGATTTCCTTCTGGAATTGCCTTCAACCACCAGCAAGATGTCGTCGGCGTATGCAATCGTCGACAACACTTCGTCAACGGTGTCCAGCTTTTCCAGGAGTTCATCCATTACAATATTCCAAAATAGGGGCCCGCATATGGACCCCTGCGTGCAACCTTTATTTATATGTTTGGTAATGCTCTCCGTGCCTTGTAGGGTTACATGCCTCTCCCTGCAGTTGCTCCTGAAAGAGTGGTATAGTTGTGATGGACAGTTTATGGTCGTAAGTCTTGTAAAAAGTGAAGGCCACCAAAGGTTATTAAGTGCGTCTTCCATGTCCACTAATATTAATAGGACGTATTTTTTGTGTGATTGCTTGATGGTTTGTATTGCTTGGTTTATGGCGTCCTCGGTTGATTTGTTTTCTGTAAAGCCGTATTGTCTTGGATGTACCTCCTGTGATTTATCTGTGGTCTCGCATTCGTTTACATAATAGTTTTTCATACGTTTTTCCTAGCGTGTTCAAAAGGCATATGGGTCGGTAAGAGCCCGGTTGTTTGGGGTCTTTACCTTTCTCTTTAGGGATAATCACGACATTCGCCTGTTTCCAGATGTTTGGAAAAACAGCTTGTCGTATGCATTCATTGTACAGTGCTGTTTGCGTCGGTGTTAATTTATCTTGTAAGGCTATGCCAATCTCCGCAAGAATTCCGTCCGGTCCGGATGCTTTCCTGCTCTTCGATTGGCATAGTGCGTATCTCACTTAGTCTTCTGTGAAAGGATCTAAGTTGTCATCTTGTCTGTTCCATGGTCGGTTACCTACGTGGTTTCTGTCGATTACTCCTTGTCGTCTTAGTCGTTGTTCGTTAGTGTTGTCTCGAACGTTGTCATCAGGCAAAAGTGTTTGTAACAGCAGTGTCGCAGTTTCACCCCAGTCTTTTGTGTATGTACCGTCTTGTTCTATTAAAGTTAAATAAGTCATCGGTGGTTTGATTTTACCCTGAGTAATTTTATAGGGTATTCTCCTGGCGCCAGTTTGTAAGTGTATTTCCACGAATAATTCCCATGACCTCTTTTTCATGTCAGTCAGTTCTTTTTGGTATATGTCTTTTAATTGTCGATAATTTGTTAGGTGGTATGCTCTCTCGTTAGGGAGTTTTCGTAGCTTTTCCTCCCTCGCTGTGTTTCCTTTTGTAGGTGTTGTAAGTGTCTCGTCCATTGAATTGTCTTTGTGTGTCGTGTTTTTCGTTGTTTTGGGAGCACTTGCCGCATTGTGCGTCTAATTGTGTTCGTGAGTAGTTTTGTATACTCGTGAACGTTTCCATCTGATTCTATATATTGTAGGGTTACAAATGTGTCCCTCAGTTTGTTCCAAATTGCATTTCGTATTTTGTATCGTTGTACATTGGTGAAGTTTTGTGGTGTGTCAAATGGCCTGGTTGTCATGTCAATGTTGAACGTGATTAGGTTGTGGTCACTAACGGTTTGGTGTTCTAATACCTGCCAGTCTTGTATGTAGTTGTACGCCAGCCCATTTGTCAGTGTAACGTCTATGTTTGTTCCTGTTCCTGCATGGGTGTTGTATGTGGATGGGTTATTAGGAAGGTTGATTACTTCGAGTTGTAGTTTGTAAATCAAGTTTTCGACTTGTTGTCCGCGTTTGTCCGTGAGGGTACTGTGCCACATCGGAGATTTTCCATTTACGTCTGCCATAATAACTATTGGTTTGTTATTGTAAGTGTGTAATATGTTGCGTATGTTGTTTATGTACGGCTGGGGATCCAGTCTGTACTGGAAGTAGCTTGTTACCGAGATCCACTTTCCAATCCGACCGTTTGAGACCTCCAGACATGTGCAGTATTCTCCGCTGTATCGTTGGATCGTCGTGATTGTCAATGTGGGATCAAAAATGACCACTGCCGTTTGTGGGTTTCTACATGTATGTATTTGTCTTGCCCTGACTGGCATGCTTGGAATCTTTCCATGCACCAGATAAGGTTCCGGTATAAAAAGTGCATGTAATCGTAAGGTTTTAGCTAGTTGTCTAAGCTCTTTTATTACAGTTGCACAGTGCATGGCATTTATTTGGCCAATTCTGATCTTTTTCATCGTCCATTAAGGGTAATAGGTATTTATGCTGCATTCTGGTTGTAGCTTGTGTTAGTGTGAAAATGTTGTGTGTGAGTGTAGGTTCGTATTCCGTTTGTGAGTGGGTTACTATTTTGTCTGTGTGCTTGTTCTCTTGTATTGTTTGTTGAAGATGTTGTCGATACGTGATTTCCCTTGCTTTGTTCCTTTGAATTTGTGAGGGTTGTTTGTGTTTAGTTTGGTTAGGTTTACTGTCCATTGTCGGTTTTTTGTATGAGTCTATCCATTAACATTTTGTGGGTTGGGCAATCTTTAGGGTTAGAAGCGCACTTTTTGTTACGTTTTAAGCATGGTATGCAAGCTGAGTGTTGTCCGTGCTTGGGGCAGTCTGCCCTTTTTTGCTTGGAGTCTTTTTCCCCACAGTGTCCACATGTATCGGTGTTACGTGTGCAATGTTTCCTGACGTGTCCTAGATCGAGACATCGTAGGCATTTGGGTACTACTAAAAAGTCTTTCACTGTAATACAGCGTTATTCGATATAGAGTTTCTCTAGATTTATTAATATATTCCTCACTTTGCCACTTACCGTCGCAACATGATGTTGAGTTGGTTTGTTTTTCGGTCCTGTTTTGAAACTAAGTTAAAAGCCCCTATTAAAATCTTCTCTGTTAATTAGGTGTTCAAGGTTTTGAGTATAAATTAAATCTGTCACGTCTTGATCTTTCAGGTACGTTGATATATCGTATATAATAACTTTCTTGCGTGGTTTTTCGCAATTTAGGGTTTGTTTTAGGGTTGCATGGTTTAAAATTTTGTTTGCCTCGGTTTCGTTATCAGTATCTATAATTACTGCTTTGTTGGTTGTTCGGATGTTTTTAATTTTAATTTTGTCTTTCAGTGGATTTACTGTTTTTGAAAGAATTTCTTGAATTTGTCTAGGTGTTTCACCACGTTTTGACCTTATGAACACCGTTGTATTTTGGTTCGAAATCGCTTTTGAAATTGCGTCTTGTTTTGGAGCTTTCGGTTTTTGTGCTACAGCACTGGCGTATGTCTGTGTTGGTATTGCCGTCACGTTTGCGTACGTGTTTGAAAACATGGTTGGATTAAGCATTGATTATTGTTTTAGATGGTTGTTTTCTACTTTAGTTTCGATTATCTTGTCTTGTAGTGTGTTGTTTTGTTGTTTTATGAATTTATGTTCGCCAGTTAATTCGGCTTGTAGATATATTAATTTTATTATTTTATATTTAAAGGTTTTATGAGCTCCTACTCGCAGACAGTTACTTGGGTCTAGTTCATGGTCAATAAAGTTAAGAAGGTCCGTCCCTAGGTTCTCTAGGTGCTCTAAGATAGACTGTTTCATATCTTCCGAGTTGTTGTGGCTGGGGCTTCCTCTCAATCTTTTGTTCTGTGGTATTTCGGTTGTTGGTGGATGGACAGAGGGTGTTAGTACGACGCTTATTTGACTTTGAAAAGCAGGATCAAGCTGCATTGGTGATGTCGAGGTGGTAGGTAGTGAAGGATGTGAGTTTAAGTCAAGATCTGGTGTTGTTTTACCCTCAAGTGAAATGTTGGGCGAATGTTGGGTAGGCATCTTGTACTCTAGCTGTCTATTGTGATATTACCTATCATTAAGTTATTTAAATGTAATTAAAAAACAAATGGAATGACAAAAGTCCGTAATATGCAGTAAAAGCGTTATACTAAAATCTAATATGCTGCTCGTTAAAAATGTGTAGTAATTGCACGTGTATCAAAAGGTCCAGATTACAATTGTACAATAGTCCTTCTTCGCGTGGTAAAATTCAGAAAAAATTCGAAATCGTTTTTTCCTACGTTATTTTTTCTTGATGCCCTTTGTTTCTGTTTGTGGTTTGCACTTTATAATGAAACTTATTCTAAGAAACTTAGATAATAAAATTAATTAGATTACGGACTACATCGTTTGCACGTCTGTTCACGGCAACGTTCGCAACAACAGATAAGATTGTGGGATACCGCCTGCATTAGGAAGTTTGTGTTAAAAATTGGCATCGTGTTGTTAACTTTGACACCATCAGCTACTGAAAAAGCCGGCCTTCGTGGGCGAAGGATTTCACCGATTATGTCAAATGGGTGAGTGAAAGATTATTGTCGTGATTTTACTACGTTTGACTTAAACGAGTTATTTACACGAATTGAAATAGGGTTTGTGGTAATAAGGGACTAGTTTATTATGGTGTAGAATTTGCTAAGCTGTAATTAAAAAAGAGTGTTTATTAATTCAATATTTATTGTTAACTGAAGGAAGTTGTGTTTTATTTCCATTATCAGTGTTGTATGAGAATTCGATACTAATATTTGTAATATTTATGAACTAAATATTTGGCGCCCTGGGATTATTAAAATTGTTTAGTGTTTTACACTAATACACTATCAAATTGAAGAGTTTTATTAGCTCAAAGGTGGGGCATGCCCCCTGCCTGTCCCGATATGATAAACATCTGATTTGATAAATTCGAGAAAATTCTAGAGAAAACAAAATTATATAGATATTTAGGTGTATGTAAGACGTATTTGTGAAATGCCCTGAATAAAATGTATCAATCACGTTTAACGCATAAAACTGTGATTATTAGATAGTTTTATAACACAGAGATTGTGTTATAGATAAAAATAAAGTTATTTATTACGTACAAATGTAATTAAATACTCAATTATATTTTATAACGCACACGCATGAGTGAATATTCTAAAAGAAATTCCAGTATCAATTTACGTTCACATGTTTGCCAATTTTATGTGAAATCGCATGTTCTAATAGGAACTTTTATTTAATAACAAAGGTGCGTTAGTATTTCAATTGAAAACATATTTACCATTTAATTTGATCACAAAAAAAGACGTATCTTTAATTATAAACTATGGATAAACGACCGCATGCTATATAACGATAAAATGTTTATTTAAAAAAACCATTCGTCAATTTAATAAATAGTCTGAAAAATTTTGCTTTTAAAATGATTTAGAAGAAGCTGGAGCATGGAGGGGAATTATGCCAGTAAATTAAAGCCTACAACAAGAAGATCTATAACGGAAAACTTAAACCAATTTGTTTAGATAATTTAAGTGATTTATAAAGGCTCATATTTTAATTTTAGTTCCAGAGTAAGAGAAGTGTGTAAAAATCAATTTAATTTAATTTTAAGGGATTCTGGCAAACCTCCGATACAGGTGTTGTCATTACACAAGGTAAAAACTAAAACTAACCGAATTAAGATGAGCTTAATACTGTTTTTAAGAAAAAAGATATTATATTACATGACTTATGAAGGTAATTGTTGTACATATTAAGAAGTTGTTAATGAGTGATCATTTTAGGTTTAGTGAGATATTCTGAACTCATTTTAGGTTATAAGATATGTATTAAAAAAAGTTATTTTTGAGCGATGTTATATTTTAGATATTGTTTGTAAAAGAAATTTGTTGTGTACGCATTATTATGTACTTGAAAGATTGTTTGTTAGAGGATTATTTTGTATTATTATAAATCTAATGTATGATTACAGTGGTTTTATTAATTAGAGAACTAGCAAAAACAATTTGACGTTGGACAATTAGACACCATTCAGGCAATCTACAGTATCTTTTATTAGGCGTCCAACCTCGAGCAGTTCATAGCAATATATTACTTGCAATTACGCACTGAGAGTCTGACTGGGAATTTATATACAAGTGCGACGCGAGATAAAAATACAAAGGCACTCGATCATAAACCTAGAATAAAGACAAAAATATTAGCAACACTTCTTCTTTTACGCCCTTAGAGTCTTTAAATAATTAAAGGTATTACAGAGAGACACATTTTCGATATTTTCTAGCATTAAAGGACGGGCGTGATCCTCTAAGTGGCCATATATTTTAACTCGTGAGGGATTTTTCTCGGTGTAAACTAAAATTAACGGTGCGTTTCCCAGAGGTAACTAAAATAATATTTTTGCATTAAGATTGTTTTCTACGAAGTACGGTCAAAGATAACTCATCTGTATGAGACTACTTGGATGAAACAGAGGGCATTCCTTTAATAAATCGTTTAAGAGGCAAAACTAACTTTTATTTTGCTCTATTAGTATTCAGATATCGGCACAGAGAAAGCTTTTTTAGCTTTCGTTAGTGCGCTCAACATACCAACGGTATTACCATACATTTCATGATTACGCTAAAGTTGCGAAGCACGCGAGCACTACGCGGACTTCAATTCAAAATTTATAAAGGATAAAGATACCACCAACCAAGTATCTTTGAAGTTACGAATCGTTTGCCGAATTGTTAGCCAAATATTGCAAACTATAGTAAAGGGTTAATAAATAGGCAAATCAAATAATAAAATAAACCGCATTACCAAACATATAAACAAGGATTACCCGCAGGGCTCCGTATGCGGGCCACTATTTTGGAATATTGTAGTGCATGAACTCCTGGAAAAGTTGGACTCCCTTGACGAAGTGTTGTCGACGATGGCATACGCCGACGACATTGTGCTGATGGTTGAAGGCAATTCCAGAAGGGAAATCGAAAGTAAAGCTAACATCGTCCTAACCCAAACACAAAATGACCATAACACCACAAAAAACAACATACCTTGCGATGAAGGGAACTCTGGCAAGGAACCCCACCATCAAGCTATACGGTGTAAATATAAGTAGAACACAAAACACAAAATATCTGGGCCTAACATTAGACGTAAAGCGAAATTACTTAACAAATATAAGCACTGTGTGTGCAAGCGCAATTTCTGCAATGCAGAACATCGCAACGCTAGCCCAAAGGACTTTTAAGAAACCACTTAATTGCGTAAGGCTTTATCTTAACAGTGTGCTCGGAGTTATGGTATCATAAGCCGCGAACGCCTAGGGACATCGCCTTAACACAATCAAACCTAGACAAAATCTAACCCGGAACTAAAGGATCAGCAGTCGTGCGCAAACCTGTTTGATCCACAGAGCCACCCAGAACATTGACACCTTACATATGATTTCCCAATGTTTTACCCGATGGTACTACATTCGCCAGGAAACGAATTTTTTTAGCTGGAATATTTGAATTTTGTCGAACTCTTGCTGTTTTATGCAAGGTAGGGATCTTTAACGTGCGTGACAACACTCACGCACGGGATCTAAATTTTACCTCTCATCCGAACGAGAGCGTATTTTTGTAAAAAATTCTAAATTACTATTTCTCATACGGTCCGCATCGGAATCCAAACAGGGGCTTTGTGCTTAGAGTCACACACGAATCAACTAAGCCCGAAGCCGCTTGGAGCATTAATGCCGCTACATTTGGTTTTCCAATGTTCCACCCGAAACTAATACATTGACCTGGAAACGAGTTTTCTTACCTGGAAATTTTGAATTTTACCAAACCCTTGCTGGTCCTAGCAAGATATGGATTTTTAACGTTCGTGGCAACACTCGCGCATGAGACTTATATTTTACATATCATCAGAACGATACCGTATTTTTGTAAACAATGTTCGCCGAACATTTTTCAAGCGGTTGAGGATTGAAACTGGGGCCTTGAAGTTAGTAGTCGTACGCAAACCAACTAAGCCATGGAACCGCTCGGAACTTTATTGCCGCAATTTTGAGACTACGTAACGACTGTTATTTTTGATTACGTAATACCTATCGCTTGTGATTACCACACCACCATCCAACTTTGTTAACGCCAGCGTCGTTATTTTTAGCTACGTCATGCTCTTATCTGTGATAACTTCGCGTCTGTCAATTTTGATTATGTATACCGCGGTTGATATCCCTCGTACATATACGTTTCGGCATGTGGTCTCAAATCGACCTGTTTATTTAGCTTTTATATAAAGTTAACACGACCCTAAATATTTCCATCTGTCACTTCAGGAGCAGCGTACCCGACCCATTACGTAACAACTCTTCTGCTTATGATGTCAAAACTGAATTTTTCAATACACCATGGTCACTATGTCACTATTTGATGTTTTTTTACCTACTTTGTATATAATTTTTTGATACGCCTTGCTCATTTTCAACTTTGCAACACTTTGTATACAGTAATCCCAGCCTGAAAATTTATAGTCTCTGTAAATATCCATGTATAAAGATATTTTAAGTAATAGACCCTTTTTTGTTACTATCTCTGTACATAACTTTTTCATAAACCCTGCTTGTTTTCAACTTTGCAACACTGTGCATCACCATCATCATCATCATCATTATTATGTCTTCAGTTCTGGAACTGGTAAGACCCTTACCCCATTATTTCTTATTCTGACCTAACCTACACATTTCCCTGAAATTCTCTCAGTCTGCATCTTTTACTGTCTGCGTGCATAAATTTGATCTAAGTCTACCTCTTTATTTTACCATTTCTGCTAGTAATATATCCCGCACTATTCCCCAAAAATGACCTAGAACGTGCCCTGCCCTTCTGTTTCTCTTTTTTTTTTTTTTACACAGATACCTTCCTTCTCCTGCAATTTCTAGAACCTCTTTGTTATTAACTTCGTCCGTCCATGCTATCATCATCATACATCTGAAGCACAACATTCCAAAAGGTTTCTACCTCTTTCCTGTCTGATTCTCCTACTGCCCCTATTTCATATCCGTGCTCCACACACTCTGTATACTGCACACTTTATTTAAAAATAATCCTAGCCTAAAAATTTATAGTCTTTGTAAATATCTTTGCGTAAAGATATTTTTAGTAGTAGAAACTATTAATAACGAAATTTTATAAAGAACGCTAAATTCAAGTATGGTCAGAGCGATCTACAAGATTTACATTTTGTTCGTATGTTAAAAGTATATGTGTTAGATAAATAGTCAACCTGAAATATCTTAAGAGTTACTTTGTTCATTACTAGCTTACATATTTCCATTACAATTTGGTATTATATTGGATATTGCTTAAAGTCTGAAGATCACAATTCTACTATATTTTGAGAAATTAATGAGCTATTAAGTATTAATTTAAAATAAAATTGGCACTATGCTTGCGCTCCAAAATTGAATCGTCAATCTCGGAACTAGCTAGGGTATGAGAGGAATCCGCTACTTGTTAAAATATGTTAAAATAAATAAACCAATAGAAAATACACTTACAAAAAAATTAAAATTGATGTATCAACCTGCCGAAGTCATCGTTTACATTTTCTCTTGTGACTTCAGGAACGAAAAACGTAGCGCTTGCAAAAAACCAAAGGTACCTCATTAGGTACCATCTTACTAGACCGTCATCTTAGAAACGACAGAATATAAGATATCACCTAATAAAAAACTGTATATCTCATTTTAGGTATTAGTCTCAATCACAGAATTCTTAGAATTTTTCTACCTTTTCTTTACAATAATCGTGTGCCAAAATTTGAATTACGTGACCTTCATAATCAAAATTAGGTCAGTGCTCTGACTAAACTATCATTTCTCTTGCACCAATCCAAATTCGAAAAAAAAATTTTTATTTCCTGCTTCTAAAGTTATTATGTTTGGGAAATCTCAAATTTTATTCGTTTAAAAGTACTTAAGTTTGGATTACTTTGCCGCAGTTATTCTCAATAAACAGCAAATAGGTTTGAATATAGCTCACACCAGGTTCCTTATCTTCACAAGTAATATACCCGATCCAGCTGTATTATAAATCAATTGCTGTGAGCCCTAAACGGCTACGCCTTTAATTTAAAATGAATCGAAATAAAATGTGAAATTTAGAACATCAATTTATTTTGATCAGGAAGAAATCAAATGTAATATGCAATCGATAAGTAAAAATAATTTTCTTATTCTAATTTTATCCTTTTTAATTATTTCCAGTAATAATCCTATTGGTCACTAGCCAACTTCTATCCACAATCAAGAATATTAATCAAGAAGTAATACCAAAATCTTAATGTACTTTCTTAATTTTTCATTATATCTGATAAAGTTAATTGCTACCCATTTGACGATTTTGCTGATACGCATTCCTTAATATTGATTAATCTAACTATCAGTACCAGGAAATTTTAAAAGGTCTGCTTGATATTGTTGCAGAATGGTAAGCATTCAAGAAACTGGCTCTCAGTTTACAATTATCGAATAGGTATGGGCAACTACGCCAAACTTTCTTATATCAATTATTTCATACATAAGAATATCGTTTTCAAAATCTATTTCTCTGATCAGTGATGCCTGCAGAGAACTTTCACTAACTTAGCCCTCTTCAATGACCTTGCAATATCCGCTTAGGTAAAGTTGAAGTGTTATTATTATTTAAATTGTCTATATTTAATGAGTTCAATTAAATAATATTGCCTTTAGTTGTATTAATTTACATGGTATCCAAAATAACTGAAGAATTATGCTTTAACCGTATGAGATATGGAAAAAGGTTAAATATGAAAGCTGTTTGTATACAAGAATCCCACAAGCTACAATTATTCTGGAATATACAGTGTGTCCTAAACATCGAGTAACTGCAAGTTACTTAATTTTTTCAATAGAATTACTGTGCATATTTTGACTTTTTTGTATTACTCGCATAATTTGAAGACACATTTGTAAAAATTATTTTTCTGATAAATGCACCAATTGCTAAACTGTACCTAAAAATAGCCATTTTGGTCCTAATTTAGAAACTTTTTTCAAAATTTAGCATTCCTTTGTTTACATTTATATAGTATTGATATTACACATACATCGGTTAATACCTCTAGTAAATACAAAGTGGTTTCCAGTTGTGTAATACACTGATTGTTTAAGGAACGAACCCATAATGAAAAAATCCCTTTCCTTATGATAAAATATCATTCCTTTGAACATATATATATATATATATATATATATATATATATATATTGCAACAAACCGCTCCCTCACACAGTGTAAATGAAATGTACAGCGGTTGTTGATCTCACGTCAGCGCCCTTTAATCAATGTTCACCCGTTCCACAAACTAGTTCAGTCAGTTAACACAAGACTCCTTCAGGGTGGGTTCAAATCTACAAACTGTAGATTTTGAATATTTAATTTTGTATATAAACCTTTTTACGAATGAATTAATTTATCAATTAACAAATGTGTTATAAAAACCGAAATCATACACTTGTGAATCATTGAATATGAAACTAGAATCTAATATTTACCAACATCCTTTTAAAATATTTACTCTTTCCTTCGGTGATGGCGTCCAGTTCAGCACTGCTTGCGTATTGTTTGAATGTGGTCAACTTTTGAAATCTTGTTCTTTCTTCACCCTGCAATTCCAGGTGTATGAATATTTTGAATTTTTGTAACTATTTTACTAAATAGCCTGTCAAATGTAATGTCAACCAAACATAATTAAGATCACTTTACGTCAAAATTTTAAATGCAACAACCAAAAATTGAATAGTCACAATACATGCTATTCTGGATTCACTCACTCATGCGATACTTTCACACACTTTCTACAACTATCAAATATATAAAAATAAATTACGTTCCTTGATGGGGCTCCTGTTCTGTCTCGTTGCTTTATTGGTGTTGGGCTTGGGATGGAATACTGTCTATCTTCTACCTTCACTTTTCTGATGGAAATCCTGCCTACTAGTTTTTTATGAATTTTCAAAATGATTGTCTTATTTCAATATTATATAAACTCTATTCAGCATATTCAGCTTTTCTAATGTACTAAGCTATACTACTTGTACATAGTCACACTTTTTGAATATATTGCCTTTTGTCCTATACTATTCAGCAAGCTTTTAAATTCGATAAAACATTATTATTTGCTGAGTTATACCTCTTTAACTAGAATATCCTTTTACAATAGATACTATGAAATGCTAGGTATATACTCCTAACCTACACTTTTTAATTTTATTTCCCCTTATATAAGGTTCTTATTTATAAAATATATACACCATACCTTTTTACAATATACACATTGGCCCTTTTTGTTTTTATATAATTTTAACTACTGTCTCATTCATACCTTACCCTGTATCCCCAAACTACAGTGAGCTGTTTCAATCCTTGGTCTAATCTGTTTTATCTTCTATAGCCCTCCCTTTTTTCATTTGTTATAATATATATATATATATATATATATATATATGTACATATATATATATATATATATATATATATATATATATATATATATATTTTGTTAAGTACACTTTGAATGATTGTTAAATATATTTGGGATATTGGCATAGCTATGGTAATGTGATGGTAGAGTCTTTAGTAGCGACAGGTGGTACTTAACTCAGGTCCTAGGGATCTATCGAGAAGTGTTAGTGAAAGTATCAATTACCTGAATAGAAGTAATGAAACGATGAAATCATACAACAGTATTTAATAATGAATAAACTTAAAACTGAACAACATGTTACTAAAATACGAAGCAGTAAAAGAGTTAGACAGTAATAATAATAAAGAGTTAACTTACGGTTGAGATTCTAAGTGACCATCTAGATTAGGGTTTCTTCAGCATCTATAAAGGGTTAGTCACCATTTCGATGAGAGCCAACTTGCTCTACAGCAGACGACCAATGACTTGGCTAGCTACTTAGCTGCGCACAAACTACCGATGAGTGGAAGGGTGTCTTGGTCTTTTATACATGCTGACCCAAGGATACTGCTTTCTACGGAAGGTTTTGGCATGTGATAATCAGTACAGAGGTTAGCCAAAACTTCCTAGTTTGTAATAATTTTACAGGAAAACCGATTATGAAAAATACAAAGCAACTAACCAATGTGGTACAGATTACGAGGAAATAACATGAAACATTACGATTTGGTTTGAACAAGATAATGACAAAGTTTCCTAAAATACAGGATGCTAAATGTATTGATTGTTACAATGTTGTATTTCTATAAGTAATCTAAAATAATAGTTTCTCTATATACAACAATATATTGTGTCACCAATTAAAAGTACTACTACTTACTGGAGTTCGAACGGGTCCCTAAGTATAGGAGATTCCAAGTCATCCTTTTCAGTATCTGTTTCCTGTTATAGATCTTTTAGTTTCGGCTATACATGTTTATATAAAACCTTCACGAATTTTTTTCTGTATTCACTATCTGTTCAGATTTAACCTACCTATAATTTATTTACATCAACTATTGATAATTTTATTATCACACTCTTTAACAGCTTTGATTACCTACAAATACGGTTCAATTATATCACCCCCGTCCAATACACTTATTAATCCTTTCTATGAAACTTCTCCTTCCAAATCAATCGCATCAATAGCAATGGCTTTCCGTGTTTTTTCTTCCATGTTTTCTTTATCGGTTCGCTTTTCTTGTAAATACAATCTTTAACATACCCTCACAAACAATACTCAACAGGGGTAGAATCCCGGGATCTCGGCGCCCACATACCATATACCATTTTTTGCGACCACTGATCGATAAAAGTGCAATGGGGCACAATTATGTTGGAACTATATATTCGTACCAGCGTGTAAATCCAAGCTCTTTAGCAGGATCGTTAATTCTTGTCTTAAAAACCTGCGATATCCATCTGCGGCAAAGTGTTCATCAAAAGAACACGACCCAAAGACATCGTCATCTATTATGTCTTTCCATGAGTTTAAGGGTACCTGGTTTATCCAGTCAAGATTTAAAGTCCATTTTGGATTTTCATTTGCATAATATTGGCTATTATAGCGGTTTAACATGCCAGTATTTTTAATCGCGTTCTCATCTGAAAATACAAGGCATTCCAGAAATCGAGGATGGCCCAATATTTTCTTTTCCATTTCTATACAGAGAAGTTGTTTTGTTTTCCAAAGTCTTGATTATTTAATTTTTGATGTAGGATAATGTAATAGGTATAGAATTTTAATTGTTACTTTATGATATGGTGAGTGATGTAACGCTAGCGGATTCCATAAATCAACATTAAGTAGTAGAAAAGGATTTATTAATTTCTGTTAGATAAATGTACTTTTAACATGAAAACGACATGTAAAAATTTAGAAGCTATGGTAGTTTGTATTTAATAACGTGGTTATTCCAATGTAATGTTAAATAGGGACACAAGAATAAACAGGAAAGTACTTAAAATATTAAATACTAAAGTTAATGACTATAAGAACTTTACTCTATTTTTACTAAATTCAAGAAAATGATAAATATACACTGGTAAAATAATCATTCATTAAAATACTAATATAAATTCACACAAATACAAAGAGTCGTAAAATGCGAGATACATCCAAACAAAGAAAAACACACTGAATACAGACACAAAATTAACGCCTTGATATGGACACAACATTATGGATCTCAAAAATCGAGCACTTTATACGCACAAAGTGTGAAAACGAAATATTTAAAGAAGGCAAAATGTAAAATAAAGCTTAAGTTCGACAAAAGCTAGTTGAAAACGAAATTATGGTTCAGTGACCGTGGATGTTTAGGCTGTAGGTCCTTCGGGTTAAAGGGTTCCACGAGAAATTGTTTTAAACTGGATAAGTATACCAAGATGCTTAAGCAAGTGCGTAAGCGTAAAATCTAAATTGCGTCTGTGATTCATCAAATGAAGAAGTCAAGCAATGAAAGGACGATATGAGGGTTTAATTCTGCAACAAAATGTTGCAATTTGGATAAATGGAATGGGAGAGCTAATGCGAAAAGAGAGTAAAAGATAATTCATTGATGACCTGTATATGCTTAAATTTTTTAGCCTAGAGTAAAATGTAAGCTTTTGTCTGGTTATGGTTTATTATATTGTACCTTTGATTTTAAGTATAATGGCTCGTATTCATGCACTGGAAAATTAACATTCGGTTAAATAATTATTCTGTTGTACTATGAAATAGCGACGGAATGAGTTTTATTTAAATTTGAACGCCATTTTGTCGGGAAAGGAGCTTGAATATTTTAAAAGCGTAAAAAATATGTAAATGTGAGCTTATTTCTAAAGTTATTGTTAGACAAAAAATGAAAATTCATCTTCAGTAGAGATTAGAATGATTAAAGGAAAAGTTGGTATTGCGCTTGCTGTTTTTCAATGTGTATTCCTTAAGGCGTTTTCAAAAATGGGATTCAAGATGTCGTATAGATCAATCTTGTAAATTAGAACAATCTTAGTGTAGTATTATTTATAGATTAACATTTCCTGTTTATGTATTCCTGGTCAGTTAGATGCTACATTGGGTGCGTTTTTTTTAAAGTCAGAGTGCGTGTATTTATATTTCCGGAGTTTACTCTTAATGGAGTTTTAGCTTAGATGAAATTTTAACCGAAGTTATTTATAATATTTTAAAAATTTCTTTAATTTGACCAAAGGTTAATGTGTTTTTAAAGATATGATAGGGAAGGGTAAAGGATGAGATGGTATATGTTTAGAACACCAAAAGCAAGGAGACCTATCCGGAATAACAGGCGCCGGATAGGGAAAATATCGAACGGAACGCTCGAATAAGACGGTTTTGTGCCCCTTAATTTTGATATTCAGTAAAGCTTTTCAAGGTAAGCGATACTTGCAATTGTATTTTGGCTATTTTATGTTTATTTTTATTAGATTTATATTTTTTTCTATAAAAGGCCACTCCCGCACTACTGCAACTAGTCAGTGCACGTTGAAAATTGTTATGAAGTTCCCAGCCATCTAGATAAATCGAAATTGGTAACCTCAGGTCATCTTCACCTGCAACAATGATGGATTTCGATAAATCAAATTTCTAACCTATTTTTAACACACTACAATGCGGATTCTCGATAGCCGGTTGTGTAACAGATAGAAGGTATTTTTTGCCATGGGTATCTAAAATTTATTAACTTTTTAATACCCGCATACTTTGAATACACTTATTCTAATGACTAGAGTTTTTAAAATTAATATAACCGTAGAGTCATCTTTTACATCTTTGTGAGTATACTGATTGATCTATTTTCATAATGAACGTCATATTATATAGAGAGGTTGATGATTCCACAATTAAAATAATGTAACACAATCTAGACACATAAAAGAGGCTACAGAATGCACAGTACCCTTTTCTAACCGGTACTGAAAGTGCATGTGCATGACAGAGTATTGAGTTTCTCTCTATCAGAGCTAACATCAACCGTTAGCGACCGCGTTTAGAAGCAAAAGGCCTATATAAAAATATATCTCAGAAATGCACCAATTTGATCTGGGATTTAAAATAACATCAAAAAGGCGTTCAAGGCAAGGAAACGCAAAAGTAATCATCCGAGGTATCTAGAAATCTTAAAATATAACAGTATTAGATTTAAAATAGCAGCGTAGTTCAATGAAAAACAGAAATTAAGTTCATTTGCATCTCACCATTTGTACTGTGAAAATGAGTCCAATGCAGTACGGCTTGTAGAAATCTCTTTTCATGTACTTCCTACAAACTTATTTTGTTGCTAACAAACGAATATATTGAATAGAATACATAATATTATCGGCCTGTTGTTTAAAAATTAGGAATTACAAAATACTACCAGATCATCATAAATTAGCAAGCCAAATGCACAAAATCAACCATCCGATCAGCAAGGAGGGTATATACCAAGCTAAAGAAAGTGAATGATACACATACCGGAACAGTAAATAGAATTAACAAAATTCAAATCTATCCATATCATGTATGGATAGCATCACTGCTAGTGAAAGTAAAGCAACTTACAGCTAATCGAAATGTACAAATGATTTATGCAAAAGGATGGAATAATGCACAAGGGTAGAAGTATAAACCTTTATACACAGAATAAAGCAATATATCAGGGATAACCAAGCTCCTTGATAGTCCGAGCCATTTTTCAAAATTTGACATTTTTCGCGAGACGCAATTACACATGTATTAAAAAGCTATGCTAAAAAGATATAAAAAAAATTTTTTTTAGAGAAATTATATTTATTGAAAACATATAAATAGAAGTACAAAATATGTGTATTGAATTTAAGTATTAAAAATTAAACACATTTATTTTATTTCTTTTAATAATTTTTTAAAATTTGGTGAATAATTGGTGACAGCGCTTCTTAGTAATTCTGTCAGATGCTGGATAGTTAATACCGATCTGTGTTTAAAACACATATGGAACGATAATGACTTTTTAAAATATAATAACACAAAAATGAAAAGGGAACTCGGGTACATTTATCAAGAGCCACAAATAATCCTTCAAAGAACCGCATGTGGCTCGCGAGCCGCAGATTGGCCACCCCTGTAATATATTTTGCTTTCCACTGTACTCATTCATTATATCCGTTTATTTCTATTATTCCAATAATATATCAAGGATCATTCTTGGTTGAATACTTGCATTGTGTCCACATACACGGCATTCGTATACGAACGAATCTTTAATATATACTTCCCAATTCCATCTAACTCAGGTTATACAGTTTATTTGTTATTCGGTCAATTGTAGTCAAGCCGGATAGGTGATAAAATAAGTTGTGTGATAATTTGGGGTCGGCAAATATGCGTATATCACTTTTATTATATTTGTGCTGTATGTGACTACACCGTTGAATCTTAATCAACTTACAAATCATGGTTCGTAATTCTTTCTATTTAGGTAATTTTGGAAACTGAAGTACAGCCAAGTATAGTGGTGCCTAGCGATGTAAATTGAAGCATATCATCTGTAGAAAACGTTTGATAACAAAACGCAATGCAGTTTTATGATGACCTTCTATGGTATTTTAAAGAAATGCCTTTGAAGACGTTTTATCATGCACTGATACGGAAATACTACGAAGGCTACCTGTTGGACATATTGAACAACATGACGGACTGCTAAATTTTCCATTTAGTAAAAAGTTGAAACCAAAACCAATTGTATGCTTCTTTCAGTATCATTTAAAACGGCTTCGGTAGGTGTCGGCTTTTATTTCTAAAATGCAATTGTGTTTATTGTTTACATCTGTTTGACACCTCATTGTCATTTCTGAATTTTATTTATAAACTACCCTATGAAGGTTACTAGAGGTTGATGGATGCAGGATTTGATCTAGCACATACTACATATTAATACTACCACTTTTAAGGGTTAATATTTGATCAAATGTAAGGGTCTTTCTTATAACATTCTGGTTAATTGTTTGTATACGAAATTATAATTTTAAGTTATTTACTATATATTAGTAAAGCAGTCGCTCATCAACCAACTGTGTAAGATATAATGCGTGCTGCTGGAATTATCTTTTGATTTTAATAGTATATTATTCAACATACGGTAATGTAGGCAATAACTCACGCAGATGAAGTTTGCGGCACGAGCCGAAGGCGAGTGCCGTAATTCATCAAGTGAGTTATTGCCATTACCGTATGTTGAATACTATACTTTATCTACGACTATAAGCACAGTAACAAGTTTTAATAAACACATGTAATCAAGATTATTTTAAAAAAATTATAGTACAAATTTGTTTGACATTACGTAAATGTCAATGAGCATGGCTACTTTGATACTGTTGGTAGGTAATTAAATATAAATATAAGCTGGAAGCGTGAGTTATCATAACTCACGCTCATAACTCACGGTGTTTAATTATGAACACTATTACTTGTTCAAAAGTATATGAATAATGGTATTATAACTAAATAGGAGTAGATAAAGATTATAAAATCACATCTTGAGTATTGTCTTTCAGTAGTGAAATAGTCGATTGTCTTCCAACGACAAAAAATTATTATGCTATAACTAGTACATTAATATGATTTGTGAACCACTGTAAAATGTAAAAGAGATCTGATTTTTATTACCTATAAATTATTAATATATGATATTTATATATTTATATTGAAATTTAAATATGAAGAGAGAAAACTTATCTTGAAGAATAATCATTTACCTCAATATTGAAGAGGAAAAAATACTACTCTGTTCTGCGCTATAATCTTGTGATTTTATTATATCACTATAGCTACAATTTAGAGAACTTTTATTTAATTGTTGATTAACCAAAGTTTTATTATTATCGCATATATTAAACGAAACTTAGATAATGAAGAATATTCGTTATATCTTATACCATTAACATTACAAATAGTAGTCATTGGCAGATATAGTTACTTTAAATGGAGGTATCCTTGGAAGATCTGGTGGTGTTAAAGATAAGTTATTATATATTTCTTGTATTAAAATGAGAACCTAGATTAATGGTTCTTGATACACACACTAAGCATATTGGCGTACTATTACTTTATTGATATTTTTTATTTATTTGATTTATGTAGAGATGCATACTGTTATCTCTGATTTATGTATAAACTAACTTGTATTTCCTTCAGATATATTTATCATCCATTTCAAATGGACCTGCACCTTGCCGAAGTTCTAGATTACTAGAACAGGTGACATGGCTTGCGTGTTCTAATGAGCTAAAAAGCCAAACTACAGGTCCAACCAAAGTAGTAAGGTCGTTAGTGAGGAACCAGACTAAGACAGGTCCCCGAAAGAGGGCAGCGGCTCTTTCGGTACTTAGATTGGCAGAGACCATAGGGGTCGGTATGGCAGTCTAAGACACACTACCGCGATGTGGAAGGCAACGGGAAACCACCACATTATCTCCCACTTACACAGCATACTTAAATTGTGATAAACATGATGGCATTCTCTGGGGTAAAAGATTCCGTAGTTAAAATAGTCCGTACATGTGATTTTCCAATGCTCCACCCGAAGGAACTACATTGGCCAGGAAGCGAATTCTTTTTACCTAAAAAATTTTGAATTTGCTGAACCCTTTCTGTTCCAAGCAAGGTAGGAATCTTTAACGTGCGCAACAACACTTACAGACGGGACCATTTTACCACTCATCCGAACGAGAGCGTATTTTTGTGAAAAATGCTCGTCTAACCTTTTGCAACAAGGCCGTGTCAGGATTCAAACCCAGGACCTTGGGCGTAGTAGTCATACGCATACCAACTACTTCACGAACCCGCCGTTACAATAGTCCCACATTCGGATCTCCGGGAGGGAACCACTTTGGGGGATGTGATCGGAAAGTTCAGAATAATAGTAGGGAACATTTTGCGAGTCGGAACGTAAAATGTTACAAGCATGAGGTAAGCTAGAGAACCTGAAAATTGAAATTAATAGATTAGCACTAGACATGGTAGGGATCGGCAAAGTTCGGTGGTTAGGGGCGGGAGATTTTTGGAGGGGAAACTTCAGGGTAATTCATACAAGAGCAGAGGAAGGAAACCCGGGTGTAGGGATTGTTGTTCAAAAAAAGATAGGACACTGTGTAGAAAACTACTTACAAAAGAACGAAAGAGGACTTATGGTTAGATTAGAATGTAAGCCGATAAACACAGTAATAATACAAGTATATATGCCCACCTCTAGCTACATGACAAAGAGGTAGAAACGATCTACAAAGGTATCAAACACATACTCAGATACGTCAAAGGACATGAAAATTTAATAATTAAGGGGGAATTTAATGAAGTGGTAGGTGAAGGTAGGGAAGGAACGGTAGTAGGTCTATTTGGTTTAGGCACAAGAAACGACAGGGGAAATAGGCTGGAAGAATTGTGCCACAAGAATAATTTAATCCTCACAAACACATTATTTCAACATCATGCTTGAAGACGATATACACGTAAGATGCCAGGAGATATACGAGGAAATCAAATAGATGTTAGACAACGGTTTAGGAATCAAGTAAAAGACTGTAGAAGTTTCCTAGAAGCAGATATAGATACTGACCACAACATCGTAATTATGAAAGCCGCACTTAAATTTAAAAATTTGAAAAAAAGAAACGGAAAAAGGCACTCTGATTTAGAGAAACTAAAAGATAAAGATATTCAAGAAAGATTCGAAAAAAAGTCAAATGAATTGCTGAAAGATATTTGGAAAATGTCTGATACTAAGGAAGTAGAAACAAAATGGAATAACATTAAATCCAGCTTAGACATGGCGGCCAGAAATTTTCTGGGATGTACACAAAAAAAGTAAGAAAGCATGAATAACAAAGGATATCCTGAATTTAATAGAAGAAAGACGAAAATACAAAAATAAATCAAAAGAAACAGAAAAACAGATACAAAGCCATAAAATGGAAAATGCAAGAAAGCTAAAGAACAATGGATTGATGAAAAGGTCAAAGAGGTACAAACTAAGATGGAAATAGGAAAGACAGATGAAACATACAAACTAATTAGAACCGATTTTAAGGATATAAAACCGCATAATAAAAATATAAAGGATGCGGGAGGAATCGCTATTATAGAAAATGTAGAGAAAGTGGGTAGATGGCAAGAATGTATAGGGAATTTATATGCAGGAGAGGAACTAACATCATTAGAACAGGAATCAGATCTTGAAAATGATGACTTAGGATATTCTATACTTCGAGATGAGTTTGAATTAACATTAAAGTGTCTTTAAAATATTAAGGCGCTGGCTACAGATAAGGTGCAAGCAGAAACTCTAAAAGTCGCTAGCCTAGAAATAACAGAACGTCTCTTCCAACTTTTAAGCTATATGTATGAGACAGGCAAGATACCCAATGATTTCAAACGTAGCATTATAGTAACTATACCAGAAAAGAAAGGCGCGGATAGGTGTGAAAACTTCCAAACAATAGGTTTAACAGCACACGTGTCAAAAATATTAACTAGAATTGTACAAAGACGAATGGAAAAACGAGTAGAAGAAATACTAGGAGGAGATCAATTTGGCTTTACGTGAAACATGGGAACACTGGAGGCTATTTTAGCTCTGAGAGTGATAAAGCAGAAAACACTAGAAAAAGGTGAAAGCGAGTATATAGGGCTTGTAGATCTGGAGAAAGCATTCGACAATGTAAAATGGAAAAGAATGTTCGAAATACTCAAAAAGATTGGAATGAGTTATAGGGATAGACGAATAGTACATAACTTATACAAAGAGGGCAACAACGTAAAGCAGTAAACATTAGGAAGGGGGTGAGACACGTATGTGACCTATCCCCATCAGTATTTAACTTGTACATTGTAGAGGCGATTAATACTGTCAAATGCAGGAAGACATTTGGAATTACTATGCAAGGACGAAAAATTGATATGCTTAGATTTGCAGATGATATAGAACTATTAGCATCTAGCAAAGAAGAGATAGTAGCTGCTTTTAATAAAATGGAAACGGTTCCAACAGAGATATACGGTATGAAAATTAACAAAAATAAAACTAAAGTACTAGCATGCAAAGGAGGGTAAAAGAAATCAAAAACAAGAGTACAAATAGGTAAAAAGAACTTACAAAGCACAAAAGATATAAAACAAAGATTAGCACAAAGTCGTGCTACATTTAACAAAAAAAGCAACTACTGTGTTCAAAGACAACAAACATGGAAACAAGGAAAAGATTGCTTAAAACATATGTGTGGAGCACAGCACAGTACGGCTGTGAAGCCTGGACAGTAGGAGAAGCGGACAAGAAAAAGGTAGAAGCCTTTGAAATGTGGTGCTACAGACGAATGATGAAGATATCATAGACAGACAAAATTAAGAACAAAAAGATACTAAAAATGGTAGGGTATGAAAGAAATATGTGGAAAATGGTAAACAATAGAAGAGATAAGATGATATACCATATACTGCGGCATGAGGGAATAGTGCGGAATATATTAGAAACAGAGATATGAAAAAAGAGAAGAGGAGGTAGAACTAGGTTAGAATATTGCACACAGATAGTGAAAGATGTAGACAGTAAGAATTTTAGGGAAATGTGTAAGCTTGCTGAGAATAAAAATCAATGGAGGTGCGCATCCAACTAATTCCAATTGGATAAACTTATGACGAAAGAAATAATTGTACTCAAACATGATGATTATTATAATAAACTACAGGTATTGGTTGTGCAATATTCTCGAATAGTGCTAATTGTGTGGAAGTATTTACTGGAAAACTATTAATTCGGCGAATGTCTAAGTGTTGAATGATCTTGGTATCCACTGGCTGTTTAACTCCCTTCACATACAACTGAATCTAGGTGAAATAGGGCACATAATTAAAAAACAATAGAAGGGATAGTCTGTATGGGGATTTCGGAGAACTGTGTAGGCTAGCACAGTATATAAATAAGGGGAGGTACGTGTCCAACCAGTTTTGAGACGGATAACCTAATGACAAAAATAAACGCAGATAAATCTGATGATTATTATAAACAACTTCTGGGGTTGGTTGTAAAATATCTGCAACTAATGTTGACTGTTGACTGCTTAGCGCCCTTCACAACCACTGAATGTCAGAGAAATAGGGTATATAATTGTAAAATAATAGAAAGAGACCGAACTGCATTTAACAAAAAAGAACAGTGCATATGATCAAAGACAACAAACATAGAAACAAGAAGAAAATTGTTGAAAGCATATATTTGGAGCACTGCACAGTATGCGTATGAAATAAGGGCAGTAGGTAAAGCAGACAGAAAAACTATAGCAGCCTTTTGGGTTGTTGTGCTTCAGTTGTATGAGAATGATAGCATGGGCAAGTAGGTTATAGAAATAGTAAGATATTAAAGATATCTGTGGAAAAAAACAGAAATAGAAGCGCAGAATATGTTCTAAGGCATTTTTGGAGAATAGTATGGGATATATTACAAGCAGAGATAGGAAATAGGAGGAAGATGTAGACCTAGATCAGATAGTGATAGATGCAGGCCGTGCAAATTTCAGGGAAATGTGTTGGTTAGTTCAGAATATGAAACAATAAAGGCAACGCGTCTAACCAGTTCCAAGACAGAAGACCTTATGATGATGATATTTATCGTGCTTACATTTCATGTATATCTCTATTGAGTTGGGTTCCTGCACTTTCGTAAAACTTAATGCTTCAAAGATGTAGTGGCGGATTTAAATCCCTTTTGACGATAATGTCTGTGTAAGTCGTTAAATAAAAAAGAAAAGATAACCCACCTCGTGCTTGCTCCTTGAAATAAAGTCAAGAGTTCGATCGTGAGGCATTAACTCTTTTTACATCTATATACAATTCCATAGATGGAGACACCGTAAAGAATAAAAAAGTTAACAAGTTCACTATTACAAACACCCAGAGGATGCTCGATAGCAGTTCCCACTTTAAAGGACTACACTTGAAAAGCAAAGTTTGGTTAGTAAATGCATTGGAGTCACTATTCCTTATCCAAGATAAACTATAAGAATAAGAACTTACTGATATCCAATAATTTGTATAAGACAACCAAAAATAATAAGAAAATCACCCAATAAAATAATTCTATTAGATTTTGATTTTTAATTACATATCTTATTAAAATATTTTCAAGAATATTTCTTAAGGATCCATTTGGAATTCTAAATATCGACTGAGTTGATTCATTTAATTCAATTAGTAACATTAATGAGGCGTATATGAATTGTATGAACCCTACCAACTTTCAGATCTGAATACTTTACACTTTTTCTGAGGCGCTTGATTGATTCAGAAATCATATACTTTATAAACAACAAATAATAAAAAAATGTTTTATAACTGACATGGAATAATTTAATTATGCTTGTACGGTACTAGAGACTACTATAAATTTACTGCAAGAAAGATTTTCCATAATGGACAATTGAAGCAATTTATTTAAATGTTTGAACGAGTTTCGCTAAACAGAACAAGACTTGTTAAATAAATCATGTACAGATTTTGAGTTATATTTATGACAAGAACATGGTCCGGTTTCAACTATCAATTGCTCTTAGAATATTTCCTAATTTACTTGTTACAATGTCATCTATAGAACGAAGTTTCAGCAACTAAAACTTTTTAAAAATTTTCCAAAATCTTCAATGTGCAAGAATGACCGACAAACCTTGAGTATTGGACATGATTTTTATCAGAACTTAGTTATATTAAACGTAATACACGATTTTGTATCTGAAAATTTCAACCAGTACTAATTTAGTTATTCCTCTAAAATTTTGTATATAATATAACCCTATATAATTTAACCCTGATTGCTATATGTCTGTTTGATTTTTATGGTATTCAATGTGAATTTGTTAAGGAATTCCTTTTTATACATGCGAATTTTTGCATTTACCGCATACAGACCGTATGAAAACATGTTACTATAATTATATTAATAAAGTGTGTTTTTCATGGCAATTAAATAAGGTACAAGTACATAATAATTGAGTTTTATTTACAATGCCACAATTGATTATATTTATATTCATAATAGCTTCATCATCAATTTCAAATTTGTGAACTTGAGTGTTTTCAGTTTCTGATGTACAGAAATATTGATTTTTTTAAATTATAAGCTTGCTTTATAAGGGGTGACAATTTGGTTTTTTCACGAAGAGCGAAAGGCTCAAGAACTGACTGACTTAACTATCAGTACCCAATGAAACGAATTGAGCATCAGTCTTGTAACAAACGTTCAAAATAAGAAATCATATTTATTGTGATCAGTTCAGCAGAAAAGCAAAAATTTGGTTTATCTGTAAATCGCCTAGCGCGAGTTACGTTTCGGCCCTTGAAACCGGTGTTTTTAAAAAGTACTTCCAAAAACTTCGTAACAGCTTATTTGGTTTATACAGATACTAATATGAAATTTTGAAAATCTTGATTAAAATTACTCTAAGTCGAAAAATAATTACAAATTGAACTAATATGAGTGAGTAACCTAAGAAAACTGCAATGTTAAAGCTGAAATACTTGAGACTGACTCACTGGTCTTGAGGCTTCCGGAGTATTTATGTTGTCTCTGCCCCTCACATGTCTGTGGGAACTTGCAGAGTACATGTCTGCTTATTTCCTAATACTATCCACGATACAATGTAACAATCTTACTTTCTAGGTAATCACGGTTCTTAACCGTCTCTGACCTGCCACCTGCAGTATTACTATCGTCTGGAATACAATGTATTGCATCCGTTCTCACAACTGTTAATAACATTTATTTAATTATCCTTGGATTACATTGTTGCACTTGACTGAACAATTTCTAATAATTCCTAATAACTTCTATTTTATAATACCTATAAAGATTGGTGGATACATAACTCGCGTTCGAGTGATTAAATAGGTTAAACCGACAGATCGCCAGCATTTACTACCGTTAGAGAACAAACGTGCTCCACTAAGCAATTCTATCATGCATTGAAAATAAACAATATTTCCGAATTAAAAAATATCTCCTTAAGGCAGGATTTACGACACATCAAATGAATTTTGCTTTTTAATGTAAAAAATATAAAGTCTCAATCATTACAAGCCCCCGAATCAAAATATAAAATCGAATTATGGGTATTTCTACACAAACCCTACAGTGAAAGAATAAGTAATTGAAATGGCTTCTTTTAGTTTTTCGAGATTAATAGTGCAATGTTGTAGCCCTTACAACACAAAAGACAATGTCTATGCTTTCCTGATTAAGATAAAGCTGCTCCTTGTAAAAAGGAATGATTTATCCAAAACCTAGTGATTACAGAATTCGAAAGAACGACCTTTGTCGTATTCCATTTAAAGTAAAAGTTGACTCTCACAGTATTGCTTAATTTTCGAAGTTTTACATTTAGGATTGCATAAAAAGAACGGAAATTTAAGTATTGAAAATTTTAAGCATTGCATTTAGAACGTTAAACCAGAAGGCTGTATACGCGGTCCACTTTAATAAGACTCTAAGGATCTTACGTTGTTAAAGGCTTTTTTATACAAAAACAGCATTTTCGACCGAATGAAATTTATATTTTATTTACTGTCAGTTCGTTTCCATAAAGTATAAACGGTCAGAAATACAATTAAATATAAAATTACTTTTAAAATAAATATCACAAGTTCATCATTTCATATGTGAACGATACTGTGATATTTATTTTATACACGCAAATTAGCAAGTTTAAATTTAATTGCATCCCTGACAATTTATGTTTTTGTGGAAGTCTGTTGGTATATGTTAACTTAGTATAGAAATCGATGGAGATACGCGTCCAACACAGAACGGAAAACCTAATGCTGAAAAACGTAATTGTATTTTGTCTTGATAATTATCGTAAACAAATATGTGTTTGTTTTGCCATATTATCAACAAATGTTGAATATGCGAAAAGAGTAACTGAAAAAGTATGGGTTCGGCAAGTGTCTAAGTGGTGCAGATCTTGGTAGTCATCATGTTACCTAAACCCCTTCGCTTTCCATTGAATATCGGTGAAATAGGGTATATTTTTTGAAAACAATAGATGGGAAAAGTGCAAAAGCTATAAAAAAATAATTAGCAAAACACTGTGCTTATTTTACAAGAAAAAGCAGTTGCCTTATTGGAAGACAATAAACAAAGAAACAAGGAAAAAATTGCTGAAACAATATGCGTCCAGCACAGCGTCGTACGACTTTGAAACGTGAAAGTAAGAGAAAGCGAACAAGGGCATTCGTTATACTGCGCAATTGTTATACTTGCGGTATGATTCTCGCCATATTTCTAACTGATACCGACCACGTTTTAAAAATGATGCAACCGCTGTTTAAGTCAATTTGCAAGCACAATTTAAATCAAAACAAATTACTTACATGGCGGCATCTCATGATTCGTCTCAGGGTCCCACGATGATTTTGCAGGATGGGTTCAGTTCACGCCATGTTGAATCAGATTACATCCGTCCTTCTTTTACTGTTGTCGTATGGGAATGACAGGATTTAGGTAACAGATATACGAAGGCAAAAGATAGAAGGAACCTACATCCCTAAAAAGAAAAGGCACACGACACAGATAGATGTTGCTTTGTCGAGGGCTCGTAACTTAATGGCGTCTTATAACACCACGCGCGCACTCCGCTTCCTTCTGCGCAGACGCGGTTGTCAGGGACGACGGAAATTGACGTATTCATTTAAAAATACGCGTGAATTTATTTGCAAATTAAATGTAACATGATACGTGCCGGTTGGCATGTAACAGTATCAGGATAAAAAAGGGGAGGTAGAGTTAGACTTAGATTAGACTATTTCACGCAGATAGTGAAAGATGTAGGCTGTGGGATTTTCTGGGTAATGTGTATGTTAGCTCAGAATTGAAAACAATGGAAGTACGCGACCAATCAGTTTCTAAAACTGAAGAGCGAATGATAATCAAGGATTGTTAATAACAAACGCATTGAGGATGGCGTTTTGCCAAAAGCATATTTAGTTGCCATAAATGAAATTTTAAAAGTTTTACAGTGTATAGAAGTTTTTCAAGCCTTTATTTAGACTTGTTTAAAAGCCTAAAATTTCGATATTTGTTTAACTGAAAATCTAGCTATTGCTTGAGGATTCCCAAAGGAATATTAGAAACCTGATATTATAATTTTATTACACTGTATTTCTAAATCAAATCTATATAATCATGAAAGCAGAATTATCTAAATAAGTTGACTGTAGCGAATCATCTATTTTGTTAGTATTAACGTATCTGTTGTTCTCACATATTTCCAGTCTGACTGTCATTTTCCATTGTTTTCTTCTGAACGGTCATACAGGAAATTTCCGATTTCGGTGTTCAGCATTAGTGCGTTTATCAAAATATGTTTTGAAATAATCTGTTTTGATCATATCTTTAAAAACGTTATTTGTTTGGTACATTTGACAATTTTGTAATCTCGTTCGTGTTCGATTTTTTCGTTATGAACTAATTGTAGCCACCAATATGATGTTTAAGTGACCGTAATGTTTAATAACATGTGTCTACAATGCTTTTTTACAACTTCAAATTATTATTAAAAAATAAATGTACAGTTATATTTTCGAAGAATATTGAAATATTTCGAGAATGCATCATTCATTGCAAAAATTCGGAGAAAATTTAAAAAAAGAACAAACACATGGCAAATGTAAATCTATTATAGTTCTCAAATATTCTCCTTTCGTGGCACTTTTGCATTGGATGAAACCGATCTTTCAAAACAGTTCTTGCACGTTGTGCGAATTTAATGCTGCAACGTTTTCTTCAGGTTATGAATAGCACTTGTTATGCACTCATTTCTCTTATATCATAAGAGGAAGTTATTGGGCAAAAAAAAATCCTCCTAATATGAACAGCAGGTCCTTATTTCGATGTTGTTGCTGGTCAAAAACCTGATAGTTTGTTTGCTGTGTGCGTGCTTTGGGACAAGAAACGGGTGCCGTCACAAGAAGGCTTGTAATGTTTGCAAATAAATTTTGCTGTAACATTCCGCAAATCTCAGAGGCCAGACATACTTGGATAAACATCTATAGAACTACGATGTAGTTTCGATTCAATTTTTGTACTTCCATGCTTAGTAGTATTGGTGTTTTACCACTTGACGGCGGTATTATTTACTTTTGCCACAGTACAGAGATTCCTTCGAAATTATATCAGTACAATAGCTTTGATTACTTCATAGGGTTGTTGGAAACTAATTCTCTCTGAAAAAGCTTAAGGAAGTTGAAACCGGCCGGTCAGTGAATATTTCCTCCTTTTGTGAAGTAGTAAGGCCATTGTTTTGTTAATGGCTATACAACTATTAGCCCGATTTGTATAAGTCAATAAACTCTTATTATTTTCATAAGAGTTTGTTTACAGGTACATCTTATTTTATATATTGTTCTATATATATATATATATATATATATATATATATATATATATATTATAATATACATGTAAATATTATCATGGAAATAGTCCAAATCAAACAACAGAAACTGATTTAAAAGTTTAATCAAAACCTAACGTTTCGGTACATTCTTTTTGCACCTTTTTAAAAGGCTGAAATGGAAACAAAAATTCGAAATTAGCAAGAAATACATAACCTGTCGCTAACTACTTACATTGATCATTTATATTAAAGGAAATTGAAAACAAATTACTGCACGATTTACATAATAAATGTGGGTCAATAATTTAAAAATTAAAAATTGCCAGAAGGGCAACGTCAAGCCACGTTGGCCGTTAAAAAGGTAAAGACAAAGTTGATAATGACAAATTCTATAGAAGTGACAGGACACGTTCCGAAAATGGCATTGATTGCACACCTGAAGGAAAAATACCTAACGTTGTTTGAAAATATCATTATTATACAAAGCAGAATAGACGTTATGTACCCTATCAATATCAATCTTACTATTGATAGGGTTAATTTCACTATTAATATAAAAAGACTCAATGAAAAGCCTAGTTTTATAATTGGCCTCGCTCTCCAAAATGGTGGTGTCATCGAAAAATGGTGTATGACCGGTTGCCGCAACATGAGCAGACAATGCACATTTAGTGGAGTTAATCCTACAGTCAATTCTGTGCTGGGTTAAACGGCTCTTTAGCCACTGGCTAGTCTGACCAATGTAACTGTTGTTGCAACTGCAAGTAATCTTGTAGACGACGTTGCTATTTAACAATTTCGGAGTACGATCCTTTAATTTGGTAAACAAATTCTGGATAGAAAAATTGTAATCAAAAACAATGGCGATCTTAGGTTGTCTAAGTAATCGTACTAAAAGTGGAGATAACTTCTGAATAAACGGAAGCTTCTTGTACGTAATATCAGTTTCTGAAGGGTTTGCTTTTAAGAAGTTGCCATATATCAATTTTTGCAACATTCCCTTAGAGTAACCGTTGTTAACTAACGTGTTAATCAATAACTTCTTATTCTTCTTAATAAACTGTGGGTCTGATATATGTTCTATTCGGTAACGTAGGGCCTTCACCGTGTTAACCTTGTGTTTAAAAGAATGGTTAGAGTGGAAATTCAGATACCTGCCAGAGTTAGTTGGTTTAGTATACCAATCAAATAGTAATTGATTAGAACCATCTCTGATGACCAAGAAAGGCTGCCAGCCCAATTTGTTGACCAGACGTTAACAGTATTTAATGATTTTAATGATCACCTTCAGTTCACTTTTGAAATTGAAGTGGATGGGATATTACCTTTCTTGGATGTGTTGGTCATCAGAGATGGTTCTAATCAATTACTATTTGATTGGTATACTAAACCAACTAATTCTGGCAGGTATCTGAATTTCCACTCTAACCATTCTTTTAAACACAAGGTTAACACGGTGAAGGCCCTACGTTACCGAATAGAACATATATCAGACCCACAGTTTATTAAGAAGAATAAGAAGTTATTGATTAACACGTTAGTTAACAACGGTTACCCTAAGGGAATGTTGCAAAAATTGATATATGGCAACTTCTTAAAAATAAATCATATCAAAAATATATCTAACTTGAGGAGATTCAATAGGTGCTCTGCATTCCAAGAATTGAAGTCGACATCCAACCAAAATTTAGTATCGAAAACGTTATTCCAATGAAAGGTTTTTCATTTCCGTAATAGAATATATTTGCCATTTTCAGAGATTATTAAATTGTTTGAACAGACAGCATTTTCCAGAGTTTCGTATCCAAGATTGTATTTAAGATCGTAATGGATCGTTATTCAAAGTTTTAACAGGAATCGTAACGTTATTTTGTTTGTAATTTAGAACGTGGTTCAAAATGTAATTTAGAACGTAGTTTTTTAGATTGTAATTATTCAGAATGTAATTTATAACGTATTTAATCAGAGCCCTGTTTTATTTATTATTAGAAATGATATAATTTCACTAAATCTTATTTACTTACGTCTTTTAGAAGTACGGCTCTCTTTGCACAATTATACACTCTTTAAAATAATTTTCACTTAACTTTTCACGTAAATATTTATCACATTTAAGTATAATGACTGCCCAGTTTCAAAAGTGTACAACTCAATATTCAATTGTTATGATATTTATAGGATCGGCCCCCTTTAGTTTCTGATTCGTTGACTCCACGTGCTGGGCGAGGTGTATTATCACTTGTTATTTTGGGAATTTTACCAGTTTTCTAGTTCAATAGCATGAAGCGATGCTCACTTTGTCACGCAAATTCTTATTATACCTATGCATTCACTTCAGAAATTCCAGGAATCTTCATTCAATCGATCACGTAGTATTATTGTTGTTGGCCTTATTCTAATCTAAATTGAATAAATTTGGTGTTTGTTTATTTCCTAATAAATTGGATTTTTGAGCAAATGTGATACTTTTAAATCACGTGAGCTTTTTAAATAATGCATAATTTCTAAGTGCGTTTAAGATAAAATATCCACGCACTTTTTGAATATTTGTCTAGCCAATTCATGCAGGTTTTTCACTGATTTAATTTCAATGCGTTTCGTTAGCTTTTCAAATTCTTATCTTTGCTCATAGCTACTCTTGGATATCTGTTTTAGTCGTTTGTACTGCTGTATACAGTGTGCTCTCAACTAATAATATTAATAATGACCTATTTACTCTTCTAATATCTGTAATTCTGTGCTTCTGTTGTTTGGACGTTTCTTCTGTTTGTTCTACGACCCCTATGACTTAACCCACCCCTAAATTAAACCTACAATTACAGCAATATATATATATATATATATATATATATTGCTATGTCATAGGGTCATTTAGGGGTGGATAAGATTACTAGTATAGAGCGCTTCATGTAAACATCATCAGGGTTCAGAAAACTAGACATTTTTACGAAGAAATAGAGAAATTCAACGATTAGGCATGAAAGCAAGTGACAACACCCTATATATAAACTATAGAAATGAAAAGTACTCTAGAAGATTTAATTAAATAAACAACTTGATAATTCATAAAACGATGTGGACGGAAGCTGCAACACAATACGTGTGAGTAATGCATCATTATTACACTAAGAATCCCAGTTAAACATGCAGGTTTGAAAATGCGTAAAATAGAAAACGCATATAATTTAATACATAAATTAAATTAAGACTACCTGACTGGAAAGGTAAAATCCAACACCTTGATAGATTGGGAATTATTACGGCATGGTAATAAAGTAAAGTTCATCAAATTTGCTGTACAAACAAGAAGTACGTGACCAATAAAAGCGGAAATCCAAGAGAACCAATGCCAATAACTTGAAGTTCTACGTGTAGAAAATAGCGCATCAATTTCTTTTACACATCAAAAATTAGTAGCAATATCCAAAGTCCTGTATGTAAGAATCACGTACAAAGCTTTAATCGTTGAGCTATTCGCTTGTCAGTAGATAGGCATACCTTTTAAATGCGAAAGGATTTGTAAACGAATCAGTTTAACTTGAATTAAGGTATGGTTCTCATCACCTGAAAAAAGATATTTGCGTGAAACAATTAGAATCGATTTTATAGTTAAAAATTATATAATGGTGATAGTGCATAATTAAATTAGGTCCGTCGTTTAACCCTTAAAAACGTAAGCAACAAAAGGTTGTTTTAAATCAGATTCTAAGTTTTACATTAACAGAAGGACTTTGAATAATTACTGGATCCGATGTGGAAATTCAACAAGTATTTAAACAATTACTGGATCCTACGAGAAAACATAATAGGCATCTAAACAATCAGTGGGTCCGACCTGATAGTTAAACAAGGACTCTAAAGTAATCTATGAATTAATCAGGAGAAGCCATACAAAGGAAAATGCAAACCATATCCAAAGTAGATCTGGATTCAACGTTGGACTACTTAAATCACTAAGCTAAAACAGAAGCATAAAGCAGTTAGAACAAGAACTGGTCCGAATTGGAGAATGAGCCAAGCCACAAAGGGGCAAAAGGTTAGCCAATTTAAATATTTTGTTGTATTTTTATTTATGAATATTTTAAACATTGCTTTCATGAAAACTTTATGTGAGGATCAAAAAAGATCGTTTTAGTATACGTTATAAATTACGTTCAGATTGAAGAAAGTGTAATGAACGTTCATAGGGCTTCAAAAAATAATAATAAGGGTGATTCTTGCTGACTTTCTGTTTAATTAACGCGAATAATAATTATTGAAAGAATTTAATTCTATTATTTAAAAGAGGTTCTATTCAAAGATTTCCTAAACGTTTTTGTACTTTGTAAATATTGTAAAGATTATAGTAATTGTGAATAATCGTGTTTTGACTTAAGGGCATAGGAAGTAGAAGTAAAAGGAAAAATTAAAATTCTTTGTTGTCGTATTGATGCAGGCTCCATGCGTGGTTAAAACTGAGCTAGTCCAGGTATTAAAAATTAAAATTAAAATTAAAAATGAAAATTGACAAAAAGAAAAATTTTAATCTTTTTATTGCACAAATAAGGGGCACGGGGTTATTGCAACGATATTACAGCTATAAATATATATGTATATAAATATATATATACATATTTTTATATATATATATATATTTATATATATATATATATGTTTGTATATATATATATATATATATATATATATATATGTTTGTATATATATATATATATATTGTTATAGATTCAAAGGGTTAAATTTGGGGTCAGTAATGCAATTTCAAACACCCTGTAAAGAGAAGGAACAATTTAATTACGCGCAAAATTTATTTCATTAATTTAATTTAAACGAACAGGTATTGACGTATTTTTATAATTAAGGATTGAAAAGTAATAGGTTCATAAAGAAAACCAGTTTTAAAAACAAATAGAAACGCATAATTAATTTAATTTATTTAAATTCAACGTGTAGTAGCATAAAGAAACACACCAGGGTATAGAAAATCAATAACCTGGAAGCAAAAGGAGTCGTGGTAACAGACAAGGACGTCAATTGTATCGAATATCGTGAAATATAAGCTACTAGAATTGTTGTTTTAAACGGTCGATGATTAAAAACTGTTTGAAAAGGTTACCTTCGTCGAATTTACATGTTTAATAACGCGGGCTTCAAAGAAAATATTTCCAACCGTCAGTTGCTTCGAATAAACAAGCTATCAAAGTCTCCTAAAGAACGGAAGGGATGCACGATCAATAATATGGTACAGATAAAGACGGGTATAAAAGCATTGGTTTCAAGCAGCACGTATTCAATCCACGGGGAGTCATGCGACACGGTCAGCAATATCGATTTTCTAAAACTCAAGTAGGGTTGGACCGCGACATCAAATATGCATAAGACAGGGATAAAAATATTACAGCCGAAGTTTTAATGGCAACTGGTGGAAGTAATTTTTCGGATTAAATTGTGTGTCACGAGGTTAATTTCTGGGGGATTTAAGACAGTTAGATTAAAGTTTGCAGAAGTATTATTTTAAATTAAGTATTTCGCGTGAAGAGTGGCCGAGAGGTGGTATTTTGGATTGTATAAATATTCTAAGAAAATTAATAGGGCTCCCTTGGTATTTTCATCGCTTTAGACTACGTATAATAATCAATCGACGTTATGGTAAAGTCTTGTGAGTATTGAAAAATTGTATAATTCAGTAAAAATAGTATTAGCACTTATAACTTGGTAAGTTGAGGCCTTGTAGTTATTAATGTGTGTAGTGTCGAGTGAACTAAATTAACCGAGGTCCAACTAATACCATAACAAGCTAATAAAGCAATAAACAAAAGTATACTATACGTGAATTTGGATGCTGGGATGGAATGGTAATTGGTAGCACGGAGCTCGGCGTATGCTGAGGTTATCATCTATAAATATCTGGTGGATCAGAGCGCATAATCACGAAGCCAAGGGGTTCCGGAGGATAAAGCATCATCGAAAGAGATGGAGACTTGAGGCATTTTCCAGGTAACTCATTTGAATTTGCTGTTATTTGATAACCTGTTGGAATTATTTATTATGTGTGAGTGAACATTAGGGGTTATTTATGGTTAATATAACGTATCGGAAAAGATACGTGTACTTGACAATTAATAGGGTTAGTTTAAATATTGAAAAGAAAGGTATATGTAAAACTTACTAAATTTCCTTATAAATTTAAATTGGATTGTTAAGGGTACATGGGTTTATTAATTTTGTGGTAATTATATGCAAGGTCAAAGGCATACATTAATAAACTGGGTTATTATGAGCTCACCATACTCCAGTGTGCAAAAAATATAGTGTATTATTTGCGGCCCATCTACTCCAATTGTATTAAATGTGTTTACTAATAAAAATTTAAAACAAGTACTTTACAAAAATATCACTTATTGAATGGTAACCAAATTGCATATATCTGTGAATAATTGTTTGTAAATAGCGGTGAATAAAGATTGTCTGATTGTTGTATTATTTGATGATTTTATTGAATGGTGTGTGAGTGAGAAGGAAGAATCATTGTAAATTTATGTACCCGAGAAGAGGCACAGCTGAGCTAGCCAAGGAAGCTGTTGAAGATATTTTGAAGCAGAAATCAGGATAAGAAATTTTTTTTGTTGTAAACTTTTTTATTCTGAAAAGTATTGAATGACTCACTCTTGATTCTTAAACTTTAATCCCCGGATCCACAGAAATCTTATAACGGCCCAACGTTAGAATTGGAATAGGTTTCAGGGAGTTCCAGAGACTGTCCCCACGATCCACAGCATTCTTATGGACGGCCCAACGATGGGGCTCGAATATTGGTGAGACCACAGCAATATATATGTATATATATATATATATATATATATATATATATATATATATATATTGCAGTGTACTTCAGTATTTGGTAATCATGTTCCTACGAATTGGGCGCTATAAAATGCTGTGGATTTCACGATTACTTTCGAGCCCAACCCTTGGGAGCCATAAAATTGCAGTGGTTAAGCCCTAAAATCGTGCCCCACAAATTGGACTGTCATAAATTACTGTGGAGTTTACCTGGAATCAATCCCTAGAATCGAACCCCACTGACTGGGCTGTCGTAAAGTTTTCTGAAACAAAAATAATTCCATTATCTCTGGAAAAGCTCCTCTAAATCAGCATACCACGACTAACTCTGCTTCCAGCATTTTCAGAGATACTTACCCATCCTATGATTACTCTCTATCACTTAGACTACCAACTAAAATTACCAATCAAATAATTCAACGAAACGTACAACCTTATTATTCATACAAAAGAAAATTACGTCACGCCAGCTCAATATTTACAAAATTGGATATAAACACCTTTATAAATTTTCACAATACCAACTATTAAATCCTTTTAAATTTAATGAATTTCAACACTTATTTATAAAAGGTTTAAGTAGATGGGCCTATCTTGAAACCCTAAATTCAAATTTACCCTGGTCTATGGTGAGCTCAGTATAGACCCTGTTACTCTGAATGCATAAATAAATTAAATTTTGTTTCAAACTATTCTAAGAAGTTGTTCACTCTTTACATCAAATTATACGTCATGTATTTATACCTTCAAATAATAAATTTAAAATGTCTTTTTCATATAACCTCCAAATTAGATTTTATGTTCTAAAATATTCACCTAATATGTCAAATCACTCTAACACAAAATACCAGCACAAAATGTTCAAGCAATAACAAAAGAAAACAAAATTTCGTTACCTGGTGTATGCTCTTGCACCATCACTTCTGAAGATGTCATCCACCTAATCCTCGTCGTTGCATTCCATCAAACTCATTTCCAGTCGTTCATCCAATTCTATGCAGACGCCTTCAATACAGCTACCCATATAATTGTCCAAATATGTTAGTCAGCTTCTTAATATACCGTACAACCAGCACCCTCGTTCCGAAAAATAACTAATCTCGCTTACCTTAGTAACATCTTTTGTTCGTTATTTGTATTTGCTTACAGCTCCGTTTATGACATAGCACCTACTTGTGCTTTCAAACATTTGTAATTTAAATTAAACGGGCTGCACTATCACCGAATTACAAAATATTTAACTTAGAAGTTACACCATGTAGATCAGAAGCTAACAGAAGAAATAAGAGAACCTCACTACGTCTCCTAGTGTATTTATAAGCGTTCCAGCCTACCTCCTGTACCCTACTTTCATTGAAATTCACCTCTACCTTCACCGATTCTGAAAATCCAAAACACAACGATCTTTTAAAATAAGAAATTTCTCATTCTCCGTAGCTTTAGTCCGAAAATACTGATTAGCATGCCCAACGGTCGCAACACTCCTAGAAAATATTGTCCAAATATGTTATCTTCATCTAACTCATATTTGCCGTCTTTGTTAAAATCCTACTATAGCAACTTAAAATCGATATTGTTGTTAGCCTCTACAAATTATCGCGTGCTTTAGATGGCTGTTTCATCACGTGTTCTAACTGGCTGTTTTATCGCATGTTTTAAATGGCTGTTTTGTACCACGTCTGTTATTTTTCAGCGTCTTTTACCCTATGCTATTTATATTCCATCTGCACTTTGTTTTCAAACTACCTGCTGTTTCTCACCCTTCGCTTTGATCGTTATCTCAAATTTCTAAAGAATTATGTTTCAACGTCCATTATGATTTCCTGAATTGTTTATATGTCTGCCCGTTCTTACTATAAACTGTTGCCAGTTTGAAATTGTATTTTCCCAAGTCGTTTAACCAGTAAACTTCTTAGGATTTGCTTTTTACCGAACGCTTTGTTAGTTAAATGAATATACGCGTTTACATTATCGATTTTATATACCCTGTACATAAAAGCTTTCCCTTATTATTTGATGTGCTCTATTTACAACCTAAGAATATTAAATCTAATTGCCCTCACATTCCCCTTGAGTTTTTATGCACTACAAAGCTTCCACACTATGCAACTTTAAAATTACGATTTATTAATACAAATGTATGCTATTATACGTTGTTTCAAAGTAAAACTAATTTCTATATACAAGGTCCTTACAAAATTACTCTCTTGACTTATCTATCCCTCTTTACATATAACCTTCACGATAATATATATATATATATATATATATATATTGCTGTGATAAGGGGCTGTTTAAGGGTGTACTTTATAGTAAAGGTCATTTAGAAACGAGTAATTACCATAGGCAGCAGAAAACTGCACTTATTTAGTGAAGAATTGAGAAATGGACATAGTTTGTAAATAGTAGGCAGTCAACGCCCTGTATATAAAGTATAAATAGTTTTAAGCGACGCAGATAAACATAGGAAGACGCATAGTTGGCGTAGGAATGAGAAACATATGCATTAAGTAAATAGAAAATATTAAATACCCTGTAGATAAAGTTTTAGTTAATTTAGGTAAAGCAAGTAATGATATTTTTCAGTGGAAGCACGCGTATATTTATAACTAAACGATAAAGTGTAATTAGACAAGCATTCAAAAGAGTTCCAAACAATTAGATTAATACGGAGATAGAAATAGAGCTTCAGGTAGCTAATATAAATGCGTACAAATATCTAACCATTTTTGATAAGAAAGATGATTAAAAATTGCGTGAATCACATGTAAATATGAAAATTAAAAGTCGAATTGCATCAGTTGTTTATGGAAATGCAATTAGATCTATCAAAACACAGCATGTTGATAACGAAAGACAGCTGCAAGCAGGTTACAATTATTGGGAATCGTGGAGAGTTACATCAGAAACTACTTTGAATGTAATTATTTGATTGGTCACAAATAAGCGACGAGTTCTAGACCATACCCACTGACGGAGTGGAAACGGAATAATATATTAGCAGGCACCGTGATAACGAAGTCAGTTTTGAACTCAACAAAGGCCGAAGTGCGCCGTTTTGAAATAAAGTAATACGTAAATTTTAAAAGTGAAAGATAAAATAAGTGCCAAGATGAAAACTATAATTGCCGATTAAACGTAAGTACATTTTGGTGAATTTGTTTTAAACTAAAACATAAAAATAATAGGGCTTCTATGTCCGGGGAGGAAACAAACTACAATTTAAAGTCTGGGGAAACAGTAATACAATTCTATGTCCGGGGAAACAAACTACAATTTGAAGTCTGGGGGAAGATTAATACAATTTGAGTAAGGGAAGAAAATAAACCACGATTTCAAGTCAGAAGACAATGATAATAAGAATTCTATTCTAAGTTTGAAGAAATTGATAAATTGGGGTGCATAAATTAATAATGGTAGTCCATAGGGTAATGGCAATAATTTAAATGTAATTCTGAATTGGGGAAGATAATTTTTATTTCAAATGGAAGCGTCGATGTGAAGAAAATAAACCAGGTCAGATTTTTTAGTTATGACACTTTGTTTTTCTATATATTTTTTATTTTGAATATTGAATTTGCTTAATATAATATGCTTGTGAAAAAGTCAACAAAAGAAGTTGCATAAGTATAAAATGAGTAATATGATAACAGGTTTAGAACGTTCTACGCTTCGTTGATAAGGATAATAGGTTTTTTTTTGGTGACTTTGGGTTTTGAGTAAATAGGATATGATGTTTAATAAAAATAAAATAAAATTTACAACATTAACTAATTGAAAAGTGTATTTTAAATAATTTACAAAAGCTGTACATAATATATCAGTTTCATTATATAAAATCGAAATTAACTGAATTTTATAATTCGAAATAAATGCTAGCCGAGGTCATAAGATTTAAATAGTTCAAGGAGGAGCTACGAGTTGAATAGAAAATTGATAACACGCAAGGCGGTAACGTATCGAATTTTGCTATTGGCAGACAAGGTTGCTTCAAGATAAAATCCAGTTAAGTTTCTGGAGGGAATTGATAGCAATATTAATAAGACAGCCCAACGTCGGAGGAGATAATTACAATCTTGTTTATTCATAGTAAATATTAAAATGGTCGTCCAAATGATGGAGCGCGAATAATTTAGAGTACATGGCAAATAAGAATAAGGCGCACAACATAGGGGTTCGATAATTTAGAGAGTGCATATATATGTGCATATATATATATATATATATATATATATATATATATATATATATATATATTATGGGTAATTGCACAATTGCGCAATGCAAGTTGATTAAGATTAAGACATTATAGTGATATCTATACCATCGAGCCCTACGAATTGGCCTCAAAGTTTCTGCAGTGATATTGAAATGGCATCCCTATACAGTGGATACGGAAACTTCAATCTAAGTTAATTAAACCACTTCTTGCTCGAATAAATTACGATATTGCTCCTTACTAGAATTTTTAAGATACAAATATTTACTTATAATAAAATAAAAAAATGAAAATTAGTGAAGTATTAATCGTATAAACGTAAAAATATTATTAAAGTTTCAACTTACGCTTAGAATAAAGTTACACGGACTTCCAATGTCAGACAACACCGTTCTCAGTTTTTTAAAATTTACCTTTTATTATAAATACGCGGAAATTACCCTTTGTTATAAAGAATTTCTTAAATGAATTTTAAATTAGTTGAACCTTATAGCCACAACTTATCAAAATAAAATTATTAAATACACTATGCTCATTCACATATTTTCATAAAGTTTTTTTACTGAAAAACAGAAATTTTAAAGGCTGATCTGACCTATGAATTCAGGAGCTTTGAAATAATTCCAAGTTAAACGGTTTTTTAAAGCTTTAAAACTTTGAAAGCAACCTTCTGTCGCAAGGATTGATTCTTAAATTGAATTACACAGGACGCTCACCAGTTCTAAGGCAAAACTAATTTGCAGCGAATTCAATTGCAATACAATCAAACTAAATAGAATTTAACAGAATTTGGACAAGTTTTGAATTTAGTCGGTGAATAGAAGTGGAACTAATACTTAAGCCAATAATTGCAGTAATATTTGTAGTATTGAATGAGGCAAATTTAAGGTAATAATTGAATTTTTAAAACAACCCCATTACTTAACATGTTTAAAAATACAGGTCTACTGACGATTTCTAAAATCGGCAAAAGTCAAACTGAGGAACACTTTTATTCATAGTTTTTGTGCTTGCATTAAGTTTTATTGAGTAACATATTTTAAGTTTCATATGTTGTTCGCAGAAATTCAGCAATAGTTATAATTTCAGAGTAAATCTAGTCCTATATATAAGGTCTAATTTCATTATAAGCAACGGTATTTTTCAGAAAATTGTGTTTTTAAGGGCATTAGAACACGCCAAGTGACACACGGTCCCAAAATAATAAGAATCGTTCGGTTTGGTTCATAACAAAAGATTTTATTTCTCAGACTCTAAGATTAACGCAAATTCGACTTCAATTACGATACCTAAATTTTATCCTTTTAATTTTTAATCTCTTCGCGTGTTTCTCTTTGTAAATAACAAATTAGTTTTGATATCGGTGCTACCGTCCAAGAGTTGGCCTCTATTCAATGAATTAACCAGGGAGTACGTAACTATTTCCTCATAACACCTTTATATACAGAATTTATGAATCTTCGCAGTAATGTAAATTACTCGTACCTGTTAAAATTTGTTGATGCTGCATGAATGATGCAGATAAAATATTCGCCTATTTAAGTACTATAACACGTACTTTTATATACATGAGGGTTCATAATGGAAATTAGCGCTTTTATCATTAGTCACTGCGAATTGAAATTTGGCCCGTGTGTCCACACGGGCTAAATTTCAATTCGCAGTGACTAATGATAAAAGCGCTAAGAGGCGTAGTTTTCAGCAATTATTATATATATATATATATATATATATATATATATATATATATATATATATATATTGCTGTGATATACTCCTTTGAATGCGGGAACTGGGTCCTTTCAACAAAAAATTCTAGTCCCACCGATTGGGCGTCATAAACTGCTGTGATCCTGGTTTCGCTTCAGCTGCTCACCTAATTTTATAAACCTACTCATTCATAAAATTAAACAACACATTCCTACCACAAACATCAACGTTAACTCTATTTACATCAATATTCAGAATACATTAAATTTTCAAATTAAATTTCAGCATAAAATTCAGTTTTAAAAGAATTTCAAGATTAATTCTATTATCACTTTAACGTGCATCCAGAATTAAAGTCCTTGTTGGATGCCTACTAATTAATATAACAATATAAGCAGACCGAGTCTGAGTATAAAGGAGCATCTGCCACCCTTTACGTTAATTAACCAGGTTCGTCTAATTGAGCTCAAAGACATACCCAAAGTTTCAACATAATTCAGAACATCAATACTAAATACCCTTTCTACTTAAACAAGCAAATTTCATCTTAAAATTAAAATTTTATGGTTAGTACAATTTCACTAATGTCCATTTAAAGTAAATCAATTATAAAGTTATTCAACACACACAAAATGTCAAACAAAATAGTATAATTTACCTGAAGGTTACTGTCCTCGTAGCTTCAATGTACATCGTCCCTTTAGTTAATCACACCATTCCAACAGGATTATATTTACGGCTTCTAATTCTCAACGCTTTTAAAATTTTCTCCATCACCATTTATTTAAAGTTGTTTCTGGGCTTTTCCGGAACTCATCTGTGTATATCTGACCCTGGTTTTGTGGATCCAGACACGTATTTGAACCATTTAATTATTAACACCCCGAAAAATAGCAGAGAAATTCATGCGTCTTTCACCAATATACGCCAAAACTGCCTACTTTTGTGTATACATTTGTCGTCGTAAATTTTGCTAATTGGTACAGTGATACTAAATTTTATTACCTTGTATCTAAGTGCACTGAAGTACATTCATGTTAGCACGTAAATAACAAACTATTTTGAATCACTAATATATACGAGCAAAATTTTAAATTATTTTATCAAACTAAAATGCACTGTTTAACATCTTGAATCAAGTCGCGGATGTAAGAGCTTTTAACGCATCGAATAGTCAAAAGTCTAAGAGGCCGAAATTCATATTACCACCGGTATATATATAGCGAATAGCCGGCACGTCGCTTTTGTCCTCAAAACGGGTAATTCTAAAGAATTCCTCATTCTATGTTCCCAGTCCGTCGCTCGCGCGTCGGTTTTTACGAATTTTGTACTCGCCCCATTTAAAAATCATAAATTCTCACACGGCACGCAAACATGTCCGAGAAAAACTAATTAATTTTGTACAGAAATTGTTGTTTCTACCTCTGATATTTGCATCCTATTTTCAACCAATTGTGACCCTCGTGACGTTGCTTAAATCACGCCTTTTACTATATGTGTCTTTGCTTGACGCATTTTCTCTTTCCTTTTCTAACCTGTTCGTATTGGTGCAAATTGATATTCTTTATTATCGATTATATTTTAGTCCATGTGGACTATCTGGGTTAAATAACCCCGTATCGCACATTCTCGTGAATATTAAGCCCCGGTTTCTCCAAGATTCTTTGAAACCATTTGTTATCTACACAATTTTCGCCGTACGTGATATTTAAACTACGCAGGTGTTCAAAATAATATTAATTCTCAGAGCTTTTTAAATAAACCCTGTTTTGTATTTCGTGCTAAAGCATCTGACCGTTTCCAATATCCTTAGAATCGACATGTTTATCTAAACAAATTAAACTGAAATTGCCTTTTAAAATACGCAGGTGTGTTCAAACATCCTACTTCTAACTAACACTTCTAGGATTTGCATTTTATTGGGTTTTTACAAGTTTCTGTAGATATTATCTGTACGTTTTGTTCAATACCGGTTACTTGAAATAGGGTTAATTAATATACATTTTGCACGTAATTTCCATTTGTTTAGGAATAATTACATTACACGCAGAGCTTTTTAATACTGCTTCTTTTGATATAAAGCGTCTTGTACATGATTTAAATCTCTTATGTTTAATGAAACTAATAAATTTTTATGCTTCACGGTTTTAATAACGCGTATTATCTAATAATATTCATTATACACGGTGATTAAAATTATTTGATGTGATTATTTAATTTTCTACCCTGGTCTAAATATGAGAATATATATATATATATATATATATATATATATATATATATATTAATAGAAAAGAATAATCCACATTTGGAATGCAAATGAATGCTTAATATATATTAATAGCTATTAAGATGAAATGAAAACCCAACTTTGTATTTAAAGTTGAATTACCATTTCAAATCGAACTAGTAATTGAAAACCACTAAAAGAACAGCTACAGCAGGACTTGAACCTGCAACCTCTGATTTTCCGGATCAGTGCTCTAACCAATTGAGCTATATAGCCGAACGTTGCAAAAATGGGATGATCAAGTTATTAGTACATGAATTATGTATATAACTAGATTCAATTTCCTTAAATGCAAGACGTAATTGAAAAATCGTTAACAAGAGCCATGCTTCAGTAGTATTAAGTTGAAACTTAAGTGAAACTTTAGGTAAAGCTTACAATTTTCTTTATTTAACTTAATTTACTTATGGGGGGGGTGAGTCAGTTAGTGAACAAACCCTCGGTGGACTCACGAGCTTTACTTTATTCGCGGCTTAGTCTGGGAATTACCCCAAGGGTGAGCAATGAGTTTGGGCGTGGATATAGGGTGGGCTCGACTATAAATGGGACCAAAAAAAGTAAATGGGCGCCACTGCATCTATATAAACAATAAATAAAACTAAAGTATCCTACAGGAAGTCGCAGAAACCTATAGGATATAATGACTATCGAAAAGCATACAAATCAAAATAAGCAATACCTCTGGAAACCTCTTGGACCTCTGCTCCAGCTTCTGCGATGTCGGACCTGCAAGAAAATGTCACACAAAAAAAATAAAATATAAGACACCGTTTGTGTCTTACGACAACAAAATATTTCAGTCTTTATAGACCGACTGTCTTGAATTTAAAATCTCAACAACAACTCCTTACCTATGAAAAAGTACTCTACTGAAAATCACTTACTCTGTTTCTAATACCTAATACTGTATCAACTTTTTTCTAAGTTCCACTTTCAAAATTTAGTTTATCTAATTTGGATAGTATTAATTTCAATTAGTGAAATAGAAACACAAAGGTTTTAATTCAAAGTATAATTTAAATGTAATTCTCTTTTGTTGCAAAAATTATTTATAAAAAAATTTAATAATCAATATAAAATAAGTTTCAAAAATTTCTTAATGTGTTTCTCTATAATCAATATAATCAACGTAAAGTAAGTTTCAAAAATCTCTGAATTTGTTTCTCTACATAGTGAGATCTTAGCATTTATAAATTATTTAATACAGTCGGGTTCTTAAACATCCATAAAACAGATCTGTTCTGGCTTACAAAATTTCTCTAAAGAACTTATTACACAAAAAATTCATATGGCTCGAACATTACATGAAATTAAAGAAAGTCAGTTCAACATATGTTAGCAGCAGCATTGATATTCTACTAATCACATAACATATTGTAAGTAAACATCTTTCAATCAGAAGTGAACTTTATACTTATTTTTCTCAATTAACATGTGCATTTCTTACGTGCTTTGAATAACACTTTAATTTAATTAATCTAAAAGTTCAAAAATTCCTCTTATAAAAAGAATTTAGTTCTAAACAAACAAAGTATTTGACCTATTAAGTTTCTAGGATATAATTTCCAAACTGATTTTTATGTGGGGTTTAAGCATAAACATATCTTGCAAAAAAAATTTAACATTAACATTCTTTAACAAAAGTTTCTTATGATTTGGAAAACGTTAAATCAAAGCTTTGGACGTAATTAACGCGTAAAATTAATTCTCTCAATAAATAGTTTTATAAGTACCTGACTGGCTTTGTTTTAATTACTCGACGGTGATGCTGGTAAATGCGCTAGACCAACTAAAACACATAACACTCCATCTCCTTAAAATTTAGAAAGGTACGAAATATGCCTTTACTAGATGCAGCCCCTCGGACAGCTTCAAAATGAGTAATCACACAATACATAACCAAGTTCCAATTTCATTGTCAAACGTGTTTCCTTAAAATCCTGTCCTTCATACAAACATACTTAAAGGTGCCTACCTAAATGTGCACTAATGGACTTCCTCATCACGTGTTGTTACTGTTGCTGTTGGTTGTCTGGGCAGCATCACAAGAGCTCTATTGTAACGCCTCCGCGCGGCAACCTCTAGCCCCTCTACGATGGTAGAGCTATTCTAAGCTCCCACTTGCAAACAAAATTCTCCATCTTCAAACGAAGCGTACTTCTTCGTAGTTGCTTGCAAGATCGCTGCCTTCGCTTCCTTGCCAACACCCTAGTTATCGCGTCACCTTACGCGCAGGCGTTGTGTCTAGCAATTGTACAAGTGGACTTCAGAACGCCTGTAGCTTATGCAACTCAAGTTACGTTCTGGGTATTTGCAGATATAAAAAGCGTAGGAGTCACTATTAAATACTCCGTATAGGTGAAAATAATGTAAAAAGGAACGAGATGTACTTACTTATAACAAATTAATCTATTTAACGATTTCACGCTAAATGACAAATTCGTAAAATAACAACGGCTAGAAATGTTTTTCTTTAGAGATACTTAATGTAACAAAAATTTTGTTACAAAGTATAACATCATCTAAACAATTAGGTTAGATAGCTCAATTGGTTAGAGCACTGATCCGGAAAATCAGAGGTTGCAGGTTCAAGTCCTGCTGTAGCCGTTCTTTTAGTGTTTTTCAATTACTAGTTCGATTTGAAATGGTAATTCAACTTTAAATACAAAGTTGGGTTTTCATTTCATCTTAATAACTATTAATATATATTAAGCATTCATTTGCATTCCAAATGTGGATTATTCTTCTCTATTAATAATAATATAATTACATGTTTGTATTATTCCGAACGTTGCAAAAATGGGATGATCAAGTTATTAGTACATGAATTATGTATATAACTAGATTCAATTTCCTTAAATGAAAGACGTAATTGAAAAATCGTTAACAAGAGCCAAGCTTCAGTAGTATTAAGTATAACATCATCTAAACAATTAGGCTAGATAGCTCAATTGGTTAGAGCACTGATCCGGAAAATCAGAGGTTGCAGGTTCAAGTCCTGCTGTAGCGGTTTTTTTAGTGGTTTTCAATTACTAGTTCGATTTGAAATGGTAATTCAACTTTAAATACAAAGTTGGGTTTTCATTTCATCTTAATAACTATTATATATATATATATATATATATATATATATATATATATATATATATTAGCTCGATTTGTATTGGTAAACATGGTTTTATTATTTCCATAAAGGTTTATTTAGAGATATATCTAAGTACTGCAAATATCTTGTTATATATATATATATATATATATATATATATATATATATATATATATATATATATATATATAGGAGGTTATGTAAGTCCTAATTCCTACTACAATAGCTTCAATCTGTTCCCTAATAAACCATTCATAACGATAATAAAAGAAAACATTAACCCACTTGTGTCGTTACAATGGGAACTTATAATATTCATTTTTGCATGTTGTACAACAAAATAGGTGAAATTTAGCTTTTATTCAGTTGAAATTAACATCTGAGTTCTTCAGAAGGCAGAACTTCTGCTTGTAAATATATTTGTAAAATAATTCAGTGTACAACTACAGCTTTTATTCATTTATCATCCTTGTTAACCTAAAATAAATCCTTTTTGGCCTATAGGTAGTTCAATATGTGATATTTATTTAGTTTGTAGGAATTGAATATGTTAACGAATTATGATTTTCTTTTAAATGTTCAATAAATGTTTCATGTAGTAGTTAAGTATTTTAATAGTAATATGGATTAATGTGTTTGTTTTTATTAGAAATGTTAAACGAAAGCATTGTAGAAGAATGAGTGTGATCGCCTAGGTAATGGTGACGAAGGTTTTTTGTGATATGATCATAAAGGGACTTCTTGTTATGTATAACATTAAATAGAGACGTGTTGAACTGTTGCTCCAGTAGTTTTTTTATAAAAGTAAATGTTTAAAGAAGTGAAGGGTCGCTTAAGATATTGCAGAAGAATCTAACGAAAGCAAGAAGCACCATCATCATCACCTCTCTTCAGTCACGGAACAAGTTAGACGCGTACCCTCATTGTTTCCTATTCTGAACTAACCTACACAATTCCCTGAAATTTGCAAAATCTGCATCTATCACTATCTGCGTGCAAAAGTCTGATCTCGGTCTACCTCTACTTCTTTTTCCTATCTTTATCTCTGCTTATAATATATCCCGTACTATTCCCCAAACATGCCTTAGAACGTATCCTGCTTTTCGATTTCTTCAATTTTTTTTTGTTTTCCACAGATATCTTTATTTCTCTACTTTTTCTATAACCTATTTGTTATTAACCTCGTCTGTCCATGCCATCATCCCTATACATCTGAAGCACAACATTCCAGACGGCTTCTATTTTGTCTGTCTGCTTTTCCTACTGCACCTATTTCATAGACGTACTGTGCTGTGTTCCACACATATGCTTTGAACAATTTTCTTCTTGTCCCTATGTTTGTTGTCTTTGAACACATCCCTGTTCTATCTTGTTAGATGCAGTTTGGTCACCTCTTATTGTTTTACAGTTGTATACCTTATTTCTCTGATATTCAGTGCTATGTAAAAGAGGGTGGCTGCCAAGTTTCCGCAGCACTTGAACATTTGTCGCCTTAATAGCTTTTCCAATATATCATTTCGTACAATCAACATTAGTTGAAAATATTTCACAACCAACACCTATAGTTGTTTATAGTATTCATCAGATTTAAGAGCACTTACATTTTCGTCATTAAAGTTTCCGCCTTGAAATTGGTTGGACACGTACATCCACTTATTTATGTTCTGAACGAGCCTACACAGTTCCCTGAAATTCCCACAACAACCTATATACAGCTCGCTTCCTTTTCTATTGTTTTCTAGTTATATGCCCTACTTCACCGAGATTCAATGGTATGCGAAGGGGCAATGTAGTAACTTCTGGCGGAGCATTGGAAAATCACATGTAAGGTATGTGGAGAGGGTTAAGCAGCCTGTTGCTTCTAAGGGTCCCCCAACACTTAGACATTTGCCGAAATAATAGTTTTCCAGTAAATACTTTTGTACAATTAACGTTAGTTGTGAATATTGCAAGACCAATACCCGTAGTTGTTTATAGTAATCATCATGTTTAAGTACACTTATTTTTTTCGTCATTAGTTTTTCCATCTTGGGACTGGTTAGATGGATACCTCCATCAATTGCCATTCTGAGCTAGCCTACACACTTCCCTAAAATTCCACCACATCCTACATCTTTCACTGTCTGTGTGCAATAGTCTAACCTAGGCCTACCTCTACTTCTCTTTTTGTCTATCTCTGCAAATATGTATATACCTAATATTTGGCTTATAGCCGTAATTTTGAGGTTGCTTCCTGTCTATAACTAACATAAGTCAAAAACTTGACAATGTCAGATATGATTGACAAAAACGCCAAACGTGATTCAAAGTTAGGTTAGTGTATCGTTTTGTACACGATTTAGATTTGTACATTTTCCAATTGTTGTCATCGGCCTCGATGACGTAATTGGTAAACACATAGTCTTAGAAAGACCAAGATACAGGTTCTAGTCCTGCCCAAGACGTTATATTTTCCATCTTTCAATTACTAGCTCGATTTCAAATGACTATTTAGGCTTTGCATAAAAGTCTAAGTTATTATTTCATTTTATTAACTGTAATACGATAGCATTTATCAGCTTACTTTGTGTAGTTAACTACCTAAAATATTTACATATATATATATATATATATATATATATATATATATATATATATATATATATATATATAATATAATATAATATAATACTTGGTTTATAGCCGTAATTTTTAGTGTTGCTTCCTCTCTATAACTGGCATAAGTCAAAAACTTGACAATGTCAGATATAATTAACAAAAATGCCAAACGTAATTGAAAGTTAGATCGATGTATCGTTCTGTACGCACCTCAGATTTGTATATTTTTCCAATTGTAGTCATCGGTCTCGATGGCGTAATTAGTAAACACATGGTCGTATAAAGACTAAACAGGTTCAAGTCCCATCCAAGACCTTATATTTCTCCACAATTCAATTACTAGCTCGATTTGAAATGATCATTTGGGCTTTGCATAAAAATCTAAGTTATTATTTCATCTTATTACCTGTAATATGATAGTATGTATCAACTTACCTTGTGTAATTAATTATCTAATATATATATATATATATATATATATATATAATACTTTTTCTTTGTAGGTTTTTTTAGGTCTGCTGGATTTAAATAAATACTCTTTTTTATGGCCTAAATTTTCGCATATATTTTTTGTATGCTTGATCACAGGCTACAACTGTATTAACGCTTTATAAAGGATGAATAAAGATAAGAAAAACTTACAGTGAGGATGGTTGAAATTGACATCAGTGTTTGGAATAAAATAATGTTTTTTATAGAATAAATATTAATGTAAATAGTGATAGTAAAATGACAGTGTCATTTTGATAAAAGTTTTTATTTGTTTTAACGACAGTGTTGGTTTGTGAGTGTATGTGCATGTAGGTGTGTGTGTGCATGTGAGGGTGAATGTGTTTGTGTAATTTTGTATGTTTGTCTGTGTGTGTGTGTGTGTGTGTGTGTGTGTGTGTGTGTGTGTGTGTTGTAATAGTGATTTAATTGGAATCTGTGTTATCAAAAATTTATTATATATAATTTTAAAAAAAAAAAAAAAAGAGATAATAAAAAGTGGTTGAGGGTGAGGGTTTGCGTATTATTGAAGGCATTTAATGTTTAAATTTTAATAAATATGAATATATGACGCTTAGGCTGTCAATGTCCGTTTTTTTGTTGAAGTTGTTTGGGCTTTTATAGATGTAGCACATCTCCAAAAAAGTCCTTTTGAAAAGATTTTGTTCCACTTTTTATTATCTCTTTTTTTTTTTTTTTTTTACATTTATATATACTAAATTGTTGATAACACAGATTCCAATTAAATCACTATTACAACACACACACACACTAACACACACACACACACACAGACAAACATACAAAATTACACAAACACATTCACCCTCACATGCACACACACCTACATGCACATACACTCACAAACCAACACTGTCGTTAAAAACAAATAAAAAACTTTTATCAAAAATGACACTGTCATTTTACTATCACTATTTACATTAATATTTATTCTATAAAAAACATTATTTTATTCCAAACACTGATGTCAATTTCAACCATCCTCACTGTAAGTTTTTCTTATCTTTATTCATCCTTTATAAAGCGTTAATACAGTTGTAGCCTGTGATCAAGCATACAAAAAATATATGCGAAAATTTAGGCCATAAAAAAGAGTATTTATTTAAATCCAGCAGACCTAAAAAAACCTACAAAGAAAAAGTATTATTCTTGCAAGGTCGCCAAGCATTATATTATTTATATATATATATATATATATATATATATATATATATATCTCTGTGTGTGTGTGTGTGTGTGTGTGTGTGTGTGTGTGTGTGTGTGTGTGTGTGTGTGTGTGTGTGTAGCTTTGGAAGGAAGCGCTTATGAGAATTAATTGAAATGAACATCTTATGTTTGGTGTCAATAAAATTGGTGTGAAACATTGCCTGCAGATATGCCCGTATTTTCCTGCTAGCTCAGATTAAATTAAACAACGAAACTCCAACATCAAGTTATAATTACATCAAATATTCATTAATAAACAGTTCTTCAAATAATAATAATAATTGCTACATCCATAAACATTTTCCTTCAACACGCATTATCCAAAAAGATTACTTACACACAAGCATTAGAATTTACAAATGCAATTTTTATCTTAAGTCTACAAACAACATTTCATAACTGATAAATATTAATACAGGGTTTACACGCATGCTGCTTGTAATTAGTACTTTCAGAGCTTTTCTTACACGTGTCGCATTATGTACGAACAAAAAAATTTTTTTTTGATATAGGTATGGATAATTTCAATGCTCTTGTTTAAAATCCGTTAACAGGTGTAGCTTATCAGATACATATAAACAAAAACTTTTTGTAATGGTTAAATTAAATCGGAATTTAACCCTAAAAATATTTTGAAATTATCCATTACCAAAAACTATCTATATGCCAAACTCCTATGCAATTTAACCTACTTAAGATTAATAGAGCAAGCAAATGTCTTACAACAGATATTAATAAAGATATACTTGCATTCACTATTAAATTATGTTGGGACTCATAAATTCGTCCTTGTCCAAATAGTTAATTAAGTTTTCATATGAATCTAGTTCGATTCTTCTAGAAGTAATTTATCACAAAAATGCATTTGAAAACCATACCAAGTTTTTCCACGTTGGCATATACTTCATTACACTGACCGTGTTATTTTATTCCAATCAAAATTACTTTGGCTGTCGACAACTTTACAACACATTGTTCTTGACAAATATTTTAAACGTCTAACGTAAACTTGAAGATAATTCAATTTAATTACAATTTGTAGTTCACTGATAAACGGACAATCGATCATATTCTCATTTCTCATTATAACCGATATACCGGGTGTTCCATTAAGCGTATCGCGCGGCTGTATATCATAAAGTATAAAGCCTAGAGCTTTGCGGAAAAACATTTATTAAGTAAAGTGGCCAAGAGAAATTGCTGGAAATTATTTTTAAGTTTCAATTTCTACCGCAAGGGGGAGTATTTGCTAAGGTCAACAACAAAATTCAATTTTTCAGCCAAAATTTAAGCACAAGGTATTATGCTCAAAACGCGAATAGGCAGTTATCTTTATTATTCACAACTTTTATTTGAAACTGGTGAATTGGTTTACATGTAAATAGGGTTATCTCACAATGCCCATGTTGGAATTTAATAATTTTGGAATCGTTAGAAAGAGAATTTCTCAGGGATCAAGAAAAACGACTAAATTGATTTTTCTAATGTTTTCTAAATATGTTAGAGGGCGCTTTTTCCAATCGTGCCAGTTCATTTACTTAAAAAAATTAAATGGAAAGACATATTTATCAAAGGGGAATTGAATGAAGGGTAAAAAACAAAGATTTTAGTGAAAATCGCACCTCGATATCTTTACTATTTAATACTGCTCGCAACATCGAGTATCTTAACCATAACGTGGAGACTTCATTTTGTTTAGCTAATTCAGAAAAATACACAAGGGGTACCCTTTCAGAAGTATGCTGCACACCTTTAGTTACGCACCATTTACTATATATTTCCTAAGTGTTTTTGTACCTCGCCCTGCTTTTTTCTGGAATCATGCCATCAGTAGCCTTTTCTGCAGCATCCCGCAACTCGGATGGAGTACAATCAAAGTCACTATCGGACATATTTTGTGTCGGAGTACAAATACAACCTTTAACAATGCGGTATAGACGTAACTCATACAATATTATGTCAAAATCAACAAACATAATGTGCCCTAGCAACGGTCCCACAGATGTCTTTGTTGAAATAATTGATCAAATTATATAAAATTAAAATGACTTGACATTTATATTTACTAACCGATTGTGAGTAAAATAGTATACATACCTTGCTGGAAGAAACATTACAGCTTCGTGCATATAGCTACCCTTGGCGCTGCACGCCTCAGGCATCTAACTAGCACTCGGCTGTAATGTTCTACTTTCCTGCTCGGATGTAATATACTATTTTAGGAGTAGTACGCAATACGAGTTATTTATCCCGCAATTGATATATATATATATATATATATATATATATATAATTTTCAATAATATTGTGGGTTTTAGGTCGGCTGGTTTATTTAAGAAAACTCTTTTTTATAAACCTAAAAATCGTGAAGCGTTCCACATTTTTAGGTTTATAAAAAAGAGTTTTCTTAAAAAATCTAGCCGACCTAAAACCCACAATATTTTTGAAAAATTAGAATAAAGGGGGTCGTTATTAATAATTCATATATATATATATATATATATATATATATATATAAAGAAATAGAATAATCATGAAATTATTAGAAAGTGTTAAGAATACGCTAAGAGAAGTGCAAAAAAGTAACACAAGGACAAATTATAAAGTTTATTAACAGTTCGTGAGAACGGATGCAATATTTTGTATCGCAGACGATAGTGACACTGCAGATATCAGGTCACAGACGGTCAAGATACCGTGATCACTTAAAAATTAAGATTAAAACATTGTATTTATAAATAAAATTATGAATAAGCAGACATGAGATCTGCAAGTTCCCACAGCCATCTGAGGGGGTAGGGAAATTATAAAAAGACCGGGAGCTCCAAGACCCAGCAGTCAGTCAAAGTATTCAGCTTTACCATTGCAGTTACTTAGGCTACTCAAAATAGTACATTTATTAGTGTAATTTCGACTTAAGATAATTTTAAATCAACTTGTCAAAATTCCATAAGTAAATTCTGTATTAATAAATAAAATTGTTAAGAAGTTTTGGAACTGGTTTTTAAAAACGCAGCTCCCAAAGCCCGAACGTTAACTTGCGTTTTAAATTAGAAACACGCGATTTGATCACATTTTTAAATAATATTTTGAAAAGCACAGATATTTGCCTTTTAATCACTACGTTTTAGTAGAGGACTTTCACGGATTCTTCAACTTGCATAATGCTCTGGAACGCGTTTTAAATGGCAATAGTATCAAGGGGTGGTTTTCATTTTAACGAATTTAAACTAATATACTATACTATATAAAGATTCTATTATGTAAACGTAAATAAAGCATTTTAAAGTACAATATACATTGAAAGTAAGTACCTAGTTATAAAAAATACTGGAAAAGTTTTCTTGATTTTCTTGTGTTTGGGATGTTGTATGAACATAAATATATTGTTATTGTAGTAACAGGTTTGCCGGTCTTCGTTAAAATGAAACTCTGCTTTTTCACCAAGTTTTCGATTTAATTATTAAATTTTCATCTAGGTCCTGTGTGAAAGAAATTATTAACATGTTGCATATGGATGTATAGAACTTGTGCATCCCGTATTATCTATGCCTATTCCGACCTTATGACTGTATCCCAAAACACTACTTAACCCTGACGCCTTAGAAATCCGTACAGCTAATGTATTGTAAAGTGCTTTAAATTAACTTCTTTATTCAATCTACTACAAGTTTGATTACTGGTAAATATATACACTGAAATGTCGCTACAGAGACAGTAATATACCCCACCGTTTTTATTAAAATATCGATGAATACACTATATTCCATTCATTTGTTTTGTTTTACCAGAGTACTCTTTCCCATGCTCTAGTGAACAAATAGTTGTTATATAGAACACCGATTTTCACATAAATTTTGTGTGCAATTGTTTCTGCTGTCATTAATTTTATTCATCGTAACAATTTTAATTACATCGTTACAACGATTAAGTTTGTTTCAAGGGGCGCTAGTATTATTAGGCAGCACCTTAAATTAAATTACTTCAATTTCCTCATCATGCTTTCAGCAGAATCAAATACTACGAGTTTAATACGCCTAGGGCAAAGATGATAAAATTTATTTTTCTGTTGAACTATTTAGTACGCTAAATTTGAGTTCATCACATGGCGCATGATTGTAGTTAAAAGCACTCAATGCAAGATATACTATAATATCCCGTTATGCATATTTTTGAGACTTACTTATTTCTGATTAAATTTGCTTTAAATTCAGCAGAGTAATGTTGAGATTTGAGAGGTTAACTCTCAACATTCTTAAACATGCGCAGAACTATAATTTTTGTTTCATAGAATTTCTAAATGTCAATAAACCTTTTACTTTCATCGAAAAGATCAAACCTGTTTCATTTTCACATTAAGCGATAGCTTACGCATCACTTTATAAAACACAGGCTTTATCTCCATTGGCACGTCTAAGAATACATTCTTGTTTTGCGGGGGCAACGACATGGTGATGTGAATGACGAAAAGCTATGTGAAAGTCCTTTCAATTACTTAGGTTTCCATGGTAGGATCAGTTTACTAACAGCAGTAATTCGATTTCAGCGTTGTGAGTTCAGTGATTTGCAAAGAAACACGTTTCGCATCATTTATGTATAAGCCGATAAAATGTTATATTTGGCGCTGTTCCTTAGGAAGATTTCTCAATGCGAAATGTTCTCTATAGCTCCATATTGCAAAAAGTACGGAATATGTATGCCTATTTACTAATGAAATTCCACTATTAAGACACGTGGCAACCTAGAAAATGTTTTCCATCTATTGCTATATAATCTGAAATAAATCGCTTATAGCTACACGAAAGTGCTAAAGGTGTTCACACTTAATTTGCGTAACTATATTCTGTTCTCGCTTCCATCTTTATATCTGCATCAAAAGCCAGATAAATATTTTGTGATAAGTTATATTACTTGAGTAGTCTGTAGGTAGTTATATCGAATTCAACTGAGACACTCGTATTATTTTTGGACCATATTTTATCATAAATTATCTTAATTATACTGAAGATGTTTTTAAAGAACTACTTTTTTTATTTTTTTAACTTGCGTGGATTTGAAATGCAATCGAATCTAATTGCATATATATATATATATATACGCATATATGTATATATATATATATATATATATTGCTGTGATAAGGGGGTGTTTAAGGGCGTATTGAGTAGTAAGTGTCGTGTAGTAACTGTAAACAGCGATAGTAATCAGAAAACTGCATTTATTTAGCAGAAAAATAAGTAATTCGCACATTATGTAAATAGCAAGCATTTAACACCCTGTATATACACCTTAATTAACTTTAAATAATACAAGTGAGTATATCTTTCAACAATAGAACGCGTATTCAGCAGAGAAATAATCGTACATGTATTTAAACTACATTGAGGAGTGTTTTACAAGTTTATAAAATAAAATACGCAGAAGATAAGATGAAACCTAATAAATCTTCATGCAATTACGCTGCAACAACAAACGCTTAGATAAGAGAACGCATAAATAAACATGAACGAAAACAGCACTAGAGTTACATCATTTATTTTTGTACAATTATCCAAAGGCATTATCTATACAAAACAACAGACGTAAGTCTGAAAGTCTGAAAGTCTGGCCACGATAACAAATAATAAGGTACCAAAGGTAGCAAATAACCAGCATGGTATGAACATCCGAAAATAATTTCATCAGAAACAGCTTAAAAATACAGGGAATATTATAGACCGAAGCTGGTTGGTTGAAACAATCTGTAAAACTGTTTGGAAACCCAACCCAGATGTAGTGGAATAAAGCTGTTTAACACCCATTGGTGATAAGACAAGTCAGTTTTCACTTGAAGCACGTCGAAGCCACAACACTTTTAACCAGAAATCTACGCGTCAAATAAATAAAGTTCAGAATTTATCAAATATATGTTATAGTGAAATTAGTGCTACATAAAAAAATTGTGTTAAGAATTAATGAAAAGTTTTTACCATTTTTTTCAGAAAACGTGAGTAGAAATTGGGTAATTAATTTAAATTAAATATGTATAATCATATAGGGCTTCTAATCGGATTCTGGTACAATTCTAATTGACTTCTATTCAAATTCTAATTGGCTTCTGGTACAATTCAGGTACAAATCCAATTTGCATCGAAAGTATTTAAGGGAAGAGATTCAAAGCATATGCAGAGAAATATAAAATAAGGAAGCGCGAGGTGATTTTTGGAAAACAAGGGGTAACTGTACTCAAATATTAGTTCAACTAAGCAGAGCATTGGTATACGATTGAAGACAACAAGGGGGTGTTGATTTACAACAATAAATAACATTTTAGGAGAATACAGGTCAGATCTACTCAATTTTAAGATATTTTTCAACTTAAATTTTAATACTGAATTTATTCAATTTATCCAAAACTTGTAAAGAAGTCAACAAGAAACATTGCGTACGTTAAACTTACGTAATAAATCATAAAGAGGTCTCAAACGCTCCAGATTTTTTGGTAAAGAGGTAGTTTTTGGTGACTTTATTTTAAATTAAAAGTATATGAATTTTGGGATAAGTAATCCATATAATATTAATTGATTGCAGGGTGTATTTAAAAAATTTCAAAAATTGTAAATATTATTTGCTTTCATTATATGAATGTTGATTGACTTCGTTTATCAATTCAAACAGGTAATCATAAAGGGGTGAAAAAGAAAATTGATCATCGTAACGTTGTGCATTCTGTGTAGATTACAAAAAGGGCTAGCCGTGGCATAATAATATAAAGTAAAAGATTAAATTGAGTAATACACAGAGCGGTGGCATTAAGTAGAACGTTTATTACACCGAGTACTCCGTTATCATATATATATATATATATATATATATATATATATATATATGTATATATATATATTATCATGTAATTTGTAAGTTAATTGTAGTTACCTAAGGTCATAGGTCAAGCTAGGATGTATAGTCATCAGCTACGAGAAAAGTAATCAAGTATTTTAGTCAATTAAGATTGTACATATTCAATTTAAGGTAAGAATGTAGGGTACTTTAATTTTGGTTAATTTAATTTTAGTAAGGAGCTTTGCATTCATTTATTTAGTAGCAAAATATTTATAAAATAAAAAACTAAGGTTTAAAATAACGCAATCCAAATACCGCTTTTATGAATGTAAAGGCTTTACATATTCGTTAAGAATAAGATCGATATTTTTAAGTATAAATTTGAAACGTTTTAATATAGTATGTTAAATAAAAGCTTGTTTGGTTAGGGTAAGAAAATCGATAACTTCCAAGAATGTAAACGAACGTTACAAGCAGACACAGATTGATATTGCAGACGAAGGAGGATTTTAATAAAGAATATGTAGGACGAGGATGCAAAGGTACATATCAGTTAGACTTCGTAGTAAACACATGAACAAGGACAGTTCTATAGCCTGTAGATAGAGTAAGACGGACAATGTTTGTATCGATCGGAAAACTAGGAGAGAACGGGAGCAATGTGATTGGACGTTTCAGATATACACGCAACAGTTTCAAAGTTAGGTCGGGTGATATACAACTGGAGATTTGTAAGAATGGAGCACAAAGAACAAGCGCAATATAGAAGAAAGAGAGACAAAATATGTTTGGTGTAGTTTGGAGGGTGTGAATGTAGTTAGAATTAAATATTCGTCAAAGTTAGTTTTGCTGAAAAGTTCGGACGATTGACTACTTTCAAAGGTGTTCCAAGTAATTTTAGCTGTTTGTACATCGTATTTCAAGAAAAGTTGTGAGCCGTTGGAAGATTACGTCGAAATTAGCGACGGTTTGGCCGGTAATTTTAGGAAACAAGTTGTCTGTTGTAGTTCTACGTGCAAAAACTTGGTAAACAAGGGGGTACATGGGCCCTATATAACCATCTCAGTGGAGGGTAGCACTCTCTTATTCTTACGTTCTTAGTTTGCCTACGAAGTTACTTCTAGCGAATGTATTGAGTGATTTTATATATAATTAATAGTCATTACACACAAGTTAGTGTGGTGTGATGATAAGTCTACTTATTGAAAGAGAATTCTAAGCGAAGTGTATACGAAGTATGTAAGTACAAACGGCTATTTAGGGATTTGGAATGTACGAAAATTGTTAAAAATTGGAATTCATTGGTGAAGGCAGCAATCATTGATATGCTCGTTATAAATGGGAATATGGTGCGAAAATTTTGGAAGTTAGATGCTTTTGGGTTATTGTAAAAGAAGAGAGATTTTGGAATAGCAGCAGGCAGAGAGGATTGGTGATTTAACCCGGGAGCTGTTCCTTGTACTAGAGCCATACTAGACGGCATCATCTTTAAGGACTGGTGTGCTGATACCTGCTGGAGAATAGTTACCAGTTAACAAATTTTATAAAAACATTTTTTGGTGGTTATCGACTGTGTTTATTCTACTTTTTGTGCTTTGGAGTGTTTTTCTTTTTATGAATTTAATAAACTGAAAATTTATGGGACTTTAGATATAGATGAAATTTATTTTTTAAGAAAAAGATAATTAATTTAAAGATAACCAGGCCATGTTGTACAAAGCCAAGGGGACCTATTTTATTTTCATAGTGCTGTAAATTTGCACCCACGTTTAAGGAATTTTAGTGTAAGCCCATATTAAGACAAAGGGGTTAAAGTCAGGTATTAGGATAGCCCTCTTACTTTAATATGGTATTTGTTTAATGAGGTTATCAAATCCAATTACATTTTGAAAAAGGAATTGTTTATAATACAAGTAATGCGATTGTACATAATGGTACAAGCTTTGACTAATGTAATATTTATTTCGTGTAAATAGAATGCGATGTATTTTGTGAATTGCGTTATTTTGAGTATGAGTATAGGGAGTGAATGTTTTTTAGGTTACAGTTTGCAGACAGTTAGCTGGAGTTATTAGATTGAGCAGCCCAGGTAAACTTCAGTGTTTAGTTTCTTAAACGTATTTTAAGGGTGTCAGACAGGAGCAGCCGAGGTAAACTATACAGAACTGTTTCACAATAAATATGACGTCTCAACATTGGGACTAGAAGTAGTGATCTAGCGGGCCAGAGAAAAGTTACACAATAAATTATGGCGGCCCAAGCATGGGGTTTCGAATGGGGAACTACACAATTATATATTTATATATATATATATTATATATATATATATATATATGAATATATATATATATATATATATATATTACTCATATTTAGACCAGGGTAGAAAATTAAATAATCACATCAAATAATTTTAATCACCGTGTAGAAGCTTTGGGAAAAGATACATAACTCGCGTTATTACATAAAAGCGTGAAGCATAAAAATTCATTCGTTTTATTAAAAATAAGAGATTTAAATCATGTACAAGACGCTTTATATCAAAAAAAGCAGTATTAAAAAGCTCTACGTATAATTTAATTATTCCTAGTAAAGAACAAAGAGAAATTACGTGCAAAATTTATAAAAATTAATTAACTCAATTTTAAGTAACCTGTATTAAAACGTACAGATAATAATTAATATTTAGTTAGGATTCACTAAAATTTAAAGGGTATTAATTTTAATTGAAGTTAATTGAACCGTTAGTGACATATAATATCTATAAAAACTTGTAAAAACCCAATAAAATAAAGCTCTGAGAATTAATATTATGTTTGAACACCTGCGTAGTTTAAAAGTCACGTACGGCGAAAATGTTGCAGATAATTAATGGTTACAAAGAATCTTGGAGAAACCGTGGCTTAATATTCACGAGAAGGTGCGATACGGGGTTATTTAACCCAGATAGACCACATGGACTGAAATAATCGATAATAAGGAATATCAATTTGCACTAATAAGAACAGGGTAGATAGAGACAGATAATAGGCGCAAGACCGAGACACATATAGTAAAAAGGCGTGAGTAGAGCAACGTCATGGGGTTGAGATTGGTTGAAAGTAAAAGGCAAAATTGAGAGGTAGAAATAACATTTCTGTATAAAATTTAATTAGGTATTCTCAGACGTTGCGTGCCGTGTGGAAATTTTCTGAGATTTAACTGGGGCGAGTACAAAATTCGTAAAAATCGCATGCCAGGCTACGGAATGGGAACATAGAATGACGAAATTCTAGAAACTGGCCGTTTTGGGGAACAGACCGACAGACAGGCTAACCGCTATATATACGGAGGTGAATATGAACAAGCTCTCTTAGATCTTCGACTTAATTGAACGCGTTAAACAGTGCTTTTTAGTTTTCCGGTTTTAATATTAAATAATTTAAACAGTTTGCTCAAATATTATGTGATTTAAAACAGCTTGTTCTTTACGTGCTACAATGAATGTACGTTAGTGCACTTAGAAAAGAAGATACAAGGTAATAAAGTTTAGTATCACTGTACCAATTGGTAAAATTTACTATGACAAATAAATACACAAAAGTAGGCAGTTTTGGCGTATATTGGTGAAAGAAGTATGAAGTTCTTTGTTATTTTTCGGGGGTATTAATACTTAAATGGTGCATAAACGTGTCTGGATCCACGAAACAAGGGTCAGATATACACAGAGGAGTTCCGGAAAAGCCCTGAAACAACTTTAGATGAATGGTGATGGAGAAGATTTTAAAAGCGTTGAGAATCAGAAGCCGTAAATATAACCCAGTTGGAATGGTGTGATTAACAAAAGGGACGATGTACATTGAAGCTACGAGTGCAAGTAACCTTCAGGTAAATTATACTATTTTGTTTGAACTTTGATATTTTTGTGTGTGTTGAATAACTTTATAATTGATTTACTCAAAATGGACAGTAGTGAAATTGTACTAGCAATAAAATTTTAATTTTAAGGTGAAATTTGCTTGTTTAAGTAGAAAGGGTATTTAGTATTGATGTTCTGGATTATGATGAAAATTTGGGTATGTCTTTGAGCTCAATTAGACAAACCTGGTTAATTAACGTAAAGGGTGGTAGATGCTCCTTTGTACTCTGCATATATTGTTATAGTAATTAGTAGGCATCCTACAAGGACTTTAATTCTGGATGCACATTAAAATGATAATAAATTTAATTTTGAAATTTTCCGATATTAAAATTTATGCTGAATATTAATTTTGAAATTTTAATGTATTGTGAATATTGATGTAAATAGAGTTGACGTTGATGTTTGTGGTAGGAATGTGTTTGTTTTTTTTATGTATGAGGATGAAAGCTATCTAGAGGAGCAGCCGAGGCGATTAACGGAAGAAAGTCAATGGACCAACACAGTTAAGGTAATGAATAGCTTTTTTTAGGATTCACAGCATTCTTGACATCCAATTCTAGAAGGGGCTCGATTCAAATACAGGGAATCACAGCATTCTTTGGCGCCCAATTCGTAAGGGGCTCGATTATAAAGCGTAGTTCATGGATTTTGTTGGTATCACAGCAATATATATATATATATATATATATATATATATATATATATATATATATATATATATATATATAAAATACTTTTAATGTCTTAAAGTCAAGTCAATATTACACAGGTAATATGTTCAATAATCTAAACATTGCTAGAAGTGTACCTAACATTGAAAGGAGCGAACAACAAAATTCATAACATATTGAATTTTGTTCACTACCTCAGGAGACTGGCGAACCCACTTCTACCCGAATAAAACTTGGATAAGTTTTTGTTCAATTAGTTGCCCTGTATTAGATGCAAAGATGGGAAAATCTACAACTTCAAAGTACAGGGTTATTCTAAATGATGTACCCATTTTTAAAAAATCGTATTTGTTAAAGTACAAATCCAAAATGAACAATCGTTATACCAATGAAAGGAGGAAGATTCAAAGTTTTTTTTAATACATTATAAATGTTCAATGTGTCCACTGTTTGCTGCACGACAAACATCTACGCGGTCGTAAACTCATCCCACGCACGAGAAGGCTTATTTGCTATTACTGAGTGCACGGCAGTAATGATACGGTTCCACATACCAATGAAAAGAGGAAGACCGGCGTATATGGTTCCAGAAACGGCCGGTAGAGTTTGCGCGGCAATAGACCGTCATTTCGTTTCAATGTCAGTTGTGAGTGAGATGGCTGCTGTGGGACACAAGGTTTCTGCGTTTTTGAGTTTGCAAAAAGTGAGTCGCAAATTGTAGTGCAGCGGACATTTTGTACCAAATTCGGTATTGAACCACCAACTAGAAAAAGCATTAGCCGATGGTTTAAGCAATTTCGACAGATTGGAAGAGTGTGTAAAGGAAAAGCCTAGGCCGACCGCATGTGTCAGAGGATAAAGTCAGATTGAAGGAAGTTTTGTTCGCAGTCCACGTAAGTCTATTAGTAAAGAACTTGGAATACCACAACCAACTGTATGGAAAGTTCTGAGACGGCATTTGCTGTACAAGCCCTACCGATTACAATTTCTGCAGGTTCTCAAGCCTAATGACAAAGAAAAGCGTTTTGAATTTTGTTGTTATGTGGTAGAAATTTTGAAGGATGACACGTTTCTACAGCGTGTAATTTTTAACAATGGAACGACTTTCCACCTTAGTGGAAAAGTCAACAGACACAATGTTCGCATATGGAGTTTGCAAAATCTACATTCAACATTGCAACACAAAAGAGACTCGCCGAAGATAAACGTGTTCTGGTCCTTATCCCATACAAAGGTTTTCTTTGTGGAAAGAATTGTAACTGGTCTATGGACCTTTGTTTTTTGTGGAAATAACTGCAGCAAGAATAACGTACTTGGTCATGTTGAAACAATGTCTGTTCCCCAAGTTATGGAAGATTCACAGGACTTTATTTTCCAACAGGATGGAGCTCCGCTCCATTGGCACCTCAATGTACGAGAATTGTTGAATATATCCCTTCCTCAGCGCTGGATAGGTCGCAACGGCAATAAAACCCGAGATCTTCTGATCTCACCCCATGTGACTACTTCTTTTGGGGTTATGTTAAGGATGCTGTTTGCGTCCCGCCTTTAACAAAAACTCGGAACAATCTGCGAAACCGTATCACTGTTGCCGTCCACCCAGTAACAGCAGATACGCTTTCTTGTGTGTGGGATGAGTTTACCTACCGTGTCGATGTTTGCCGTGCAACAAACGGTGGTGCATACATTGAGCTTTTATAATGTATTAAAGAAAATTTTGTACTTCCTCTTTTTATTGATATAACGATTGTTCATTTTGGATTTGTAAATACGAATTTTTAAAAATGGATCCATCATTTAGAATAACCCTGTAATATATTTAAAATAATAAATGTATAAGTTTGTTATACAAGGGTCAGTTCAATATCATTCCGTATGCTTTATGTCATATAGTCCCATAGCATCCCAAAAGTTCACCTCTTTGCTTTAATAACTAGCAAATCAATCTGAACTGAGTATCAAATAACGTTCGACAATTAATAAATGCTTACTTGGTAAATTAAATTAAACGATAAACAGTTATCTATCTTACATATATAGCATTTTACATGTGTAACGATTTTCTGAGCATTTCCTTTCGATTACTGATTAATTAACACAAAAACTTATAAGCCATTAGAAATTAGTTTGACCGCTCCACTCCAATAAATACACTTTCAACGAGTTTGTGAATATTTAAACTTTTTTATGTCGAAGTGGCTGCAACAAAGTAAACCTCCACCAAGAAAAACCTCACCTGATTGTTCAGAATTGAAAAGGTTTCTTTTTAGTGCTAGTTAATCTAAGTGAAGGCTACCTTTAGCTAAACTTGCTAGTTAAGCATGATGATTTTTTATACTTAAAAGGAAATTACGACAAGTAATGTATAGTCGTTACAAAAGTCGTGTAAAGAAACCTTATGTTGTATAGAATTCATTTACAAACTAATTTGACGATATTTGAAATTTTTTGCAAATATTGATTTCAATACGCATTCCTAAAGAATCGCCATATAAATAAATTATTTCATATTTTATTGCTTTATAAAATCACGACGTATTAAGTATCTAAAAATTTCGTATGCGTATCTGTTGTAAAAAGGATGCAGTGGCACCGTTTGACTTACCTGCGATGAGATTAGAATGCATCTGAAGGGATGAATACAGAAGATGAACTGGTGGCCGTCCGATATATTTATAAAAACTTTTTTTTTGACCGAACTAAACCCGATATTTTAATTTAAAAATTTTTATTTTCTATTTTCCGACTGTTGATATATGTGCCCGCCATAAAGACCTAGCATTGTGCCAAATTTCAAATACCTACGTTGCATAGCTTTCGAAAAAACCTCTGTGACAGACGGACGGTGTTACGGTCGTAATTTTCATAACGACATTTGCATTTAGCAGTGTACTTCAAAAGTATATTCTTTCCAAATTAGATTGTATGAATTCGAATAGTGATAGCACGCCGTGTTATCAGGTACCGGTTCCCGGACTAGCTTTGATGGTCTCAACACAATACTCTTGATTACACTCTTGATTCGAATCGAGCAATTTTAATTACGCCGTTGGAACGTTGTATTTCCTCCTTTATTGAAAGGGTTTTGGCGGATTAGTTGAAGGAAATTATTCGTTGTGATTTGAAATAATTTTCTTATTTCCTTATTGGGATTTCGGCGATTCGTAAGTATCGAAGAATTTTTCAAATAGATAACTTTTATGCTATTGTAGATCTAAAGTAAATCCTCGACCGTTGTATTTGGTGACCACTTGTACATTTTTCGTTTGTTGTTTTGTACTGGACCCGGAATTGACCGGTAAGAAGTCGTGAATATATTAATGGAAGTTATAGGTTATAAATTTTAGGGTTCCAAGTTCCAAGTTCCAAGTTCCAAGTTCCAAGTTCTAAGTCTTCAAATCCCAGTTTGCAGTTTTCGGTCTCGATCTGCAGTTTTCAGTTTAGCCCCAATAATAGCTCCAGTCGTTATTTTGCCGTCGCAAACCTTAGTTGGTTTATGCTAAGATCAGCTTACAACGACTAGTGCAGCTGTGGGTGAGTCGTTCCACATTTAATTTTTCTACTGCAACCGTCTGGTTGATATTGCTTGTTGAAGATTTTTTTTTTATTTAATAACACTTTACTGAAGACTGTTTTGTTTACACATTTATTATAGGGTGGGTTCAGATTTACTAATTTGTAATTTACATTATTCACAATTTTAACACGTGTGTGAAGTTTAGCCAATGCACCGATCATTATAGGTATAATTATAGTTTATACCAATGCCCTCAGCGTTCAAGGGTCAATCTACGAGGATCCTGGTATACCACCCTTAACATTATTTAATAGTCATTCTGTTCTGCCATCTTGGCGCAGATTTGTTTCAATAGGTTGGCTGAATTGCGTTAAATATAATAGTAAAAGTAGCAGTAACAGTTATACAATCAGGTTATTTGCTGTTTTGTTTATTGGAAATTACACCATAACAAGTGGGTGGGTAATTGAAGCCTTTTTATATGTTTACTGTTGTTATAAATATATTATATGTTTGTAGTAAAGTGTCAATACTGTATGTAAAAGATAGTTTTGTATTACTCGAGTGTGAGGTGTGAGGAGAATTTTTGCTGATTTGGGTGTTACAGGTAAGCGTGAGGATTTCCTATTTCAGTCCCGTCGGAGTACAGCTGTTATAGATTTAGGTGGCGCTCATTTGGCTGGTTGTTTATGGTCTACCCCACCCCGGCCTCAGTACTGGGTTGGTCCAGGGCATATTGACGCTGTTGACTCCGACTACCCGGAGAGGTATTATTTGCCCTTTCCTCTTTTGTGATTAGTATTGAACTATATCGAGTACGCCCCTGTGTTGTGTTGTTTTGTAGCGTCACATTTTTGGTCGCCCAACGTGTAGGCTTGTTTTGTTTCTGATTTATAATGCTGGTTGCTAATCAGTACATTTGTTTTGAATTGAAGTGTTGAATTTTGTTAATCGATATGGACGTAAATCGACTATTATCTGATGAAATTTCGTATGAATTGAGAATACGCGGTCTTTGTTTAACCAAAGCCAATGTAGAAGATAAACGTAAATTATTAAGAGACTTACTACAAGTAAGTGTCACGTGTGAATTAGTGCCTAATGAAAATTTAAATATTATACCTGGTACAGAGCTTGCTATTTGTTTAGCCAAGCTTAATAATCTAGATAATGACTTAAACAATTTTAATTATTCTAACCATTCTAATGAATCAAAACGCATATCTACGCGACTTTCACATATTGATAACCGGTTGCAACGAATTACTTCTTCTAATGAAGATGAAATAATTCGGAAAAATGAACTTACAAACAAATGCTTAAGTCTAATAAACTTTTTAACTGAAATTCAGAATAAAGCCGCTATTGTTACTAAGTGTCAACAATTTCAGATCAAGGCGAAATGTCGTTAATGGACTTAGACATTCCGCATACTTCGGGTCATGTTTTAGATCAACCCAATTTATTATTGCCTGATGTAACGCACAATAATAACATAAATTTAAATGACGATAACCCGTTTATTGAGACAGAACGGATTTCTCATTCTAGTCCGGTACGGAGAAATTTTTCGGATGTAAATAAGAATTGCCTTCCATTGTACAAATGGAATTGCACTTTTGACGGCTCTACTAGTGTGAACGATTTTCTACAGCGCGTGGAAGAACTATGCGACTCGCGCGGTGTATCAAAACACCATGTTTTCAATTCGGTAATCGAATTGCTTCAAGGGCAAGCACTTATATGGTATAGGGCGAATAAATATACAATTAATTCATGGCAAGACTTAGAAACTAGATTACGTCAAGCTTTTCTACCTTATGATTATGAATTCATCCTTCAAGAAGAAATTCGATCACTGACGCAAGGCCCCGATGAAAGAATTGTTATATTTATTTCGGTGATGGAAAATATGTTTAGTCGTTTGCGTCACCCTCCTCCCGAAAATAGTAGAATCCAATTAATTAAACGTAATTTGTTGCCGCACATTCAAGCGCAATTGGCATTGCACCCCATAAAGACAATGGCGGAGTTATCACAGTTAGGGCAAACTCTTGAGGAAACCCACTTGAGGGCAAGGCAATACCGCCCACCCCCGTCAAATTCACAAGGTTTACTTGAACCTGATTTAGCTTACCATAAATCGAAACACAAAGCTGTTTTGTGTCAAATCGAGGACAGTAGTCCCGACTATGCTTTTGTTAATACTAACGTGAACAATACCAATCCATTTTTAAATTATGAGTTTTCTGAGACACCAATTCAATCGGTGAACCAGATCCAACCGAACTTGTTTGCAATTAAGTGTTGGAATTGCGACAAAGAAGGGCACCCATTTCGATTATGCCCTCAACCAAGAAAGTTACGCTGCTTTAAATGCGGTACTGCCAACTATACCGTACGAAATTGTCCCCAGTGTTCGGGAAACGGACAATTGGGCCGCCGATAGATCGGTCTGCGCGCTCTGTGTCAACCCCGAATCCGATCGACCTGTCTAAGAAAAATAACCCCAACAACGATCTTAACCCTACTATTAAAGCCACCCTTAATTTTGTTTTGGCGAATGTTATAGACGACGAACGTCCTTATCTCGAAGTGGACATCTATGGAATATCCATGCTCGGTTTGCTTGATAGTGGAGCCTCCCACACAATATTAGGCCAAGCTGGTTACGACAAGCTCCGTAAATTAAATATAAAACTTCAAACTAGTAACATTCAAGCATGCCGCGTTGCTAATGGTCAAATGTGTAACATTAGTGGCACTTATAATTTACCAATTAAATTACAAAATAAAGTTGTCTGCATAAAAGTTCTGGTGATTCCTTCCGTACCAGATCCGTTGATTCTTGGTACCGATTTTAGGTTTAGTATGGGTGTTGTACCTGACTTACGCCACGGTCTATGGCAGTTTTCTTCAGTAACACCAAACCTATTTAGTATACAATCGGATGATAAACTTAACCCAGAACATACAGCCCTACTAAATTCGACGATTGAACAATTATTTAAAGATATGCCCGACGCACTAGGTTGCACTCACTTGGTAGAACATGTGATAAGAACAAGTGCTGAACCAATAAAGCAAAAGTTTTACCCTTTGTCTCCAACCCTTAAAAAAATTGTCAATTCCCAGTTGGACATCATGTTAGAACAAGGTGTTGTTAGTCCATCTTCAAGTCCTTGGTCGTCACCGGTGGTTATGGCGAGAAAGAAGGATGGCAGCTATCGGTTTTGTGTTGATTACCGGAAGGTAAATAAGGTCACCGAACGCGACGCCTACCCCTGCCTTTAGTTTCAGCGACCCTCGATAAACTTCGCGACGCCAAGTACCTTACTTCGATTGATATTAAAGCGCCTACTGGCAAGTGCCGGTAGCTGAACCGTCCCGCCCAATTACTGCTTTTAGCGTTCCCGATAGAGGTCTCTTCAAGTTCAACCGAATGCCTTTCGGTTTACATAATAGTCCCGCTACGTGGCAGAGACTTATTGACCGCGTTATCGGTCTTGACCTCGATTCCTACGTATACGTCTATCTTGATGATTTGGTCATTGCTACTAACGACTTCAATAAACATTTAGAAGTAACCAAAGAAATTTTCCGTCGGTTGAAATCGGCTGGTTTAACGGTAGCTCGACAGAAATGTCACTTTGTAGACCCGAAATCAAATATCTAGGCTACGTCGTTGATAAGGAAGGGTTGCACGTTGATCCCGAAAAGGTTTCGGCCATTTTGGATCTTCCTCAACCTAGCAACGTTCTTGAAGTCCGCCGCTTTTTGGGTTTATGCGGTTGGTATCGCCGTTTTCTTCCAAACTTCTCTACGGTAGTAGCCCCTATAAATAAAGTAATGCGAAAGGGCCATAAATTTTATGGACCGATGAATGCGAGTCCGCTTTTACTGAAATTAAAAATTTCCTAGTATCAGCTCCCATTATGAGTTGTCCGACTTTGAATTCCATTTACTATCCAAACAGATGCCAGTGATTATGGCTTGGGCGCTGTTTTATCCCAAATTCACCCCGATGGCGAAAAGGTGATAAGTTATATTAGCAGATCTCTGAGTCCTAGCGAGCGGAAATTTACCGCCACTGAGAAAGAGTGTCTTGCGGTAGTGTGGGCTATCGGCAAGTTCAGATCTTATGTTGAAGGTTCCCACTTCACGATTGTTACGGACCACTTTGCTTTACTTTGGCTAGATAATTTAAAAGACCCTGCTGGTCGTTTAGCGCGTTGGAGTGTCCGTTTACAACAATTCAGTTTTGATATTGTCCACCGTCGTGGCAAAGACAACGTTGTCCCCGACGCTTTATCTCGTTTTGTGCCTGTTATTAACCAGATCGGACCCCTAGTAACCCGGAACCACATTTTAAAAATATAAAAGATCGTTGGTTTCACAAAATGTGTGATCAGATTTCGAAAGATCCCTTAGATTTCCTTATGGCGATTTTATGGGTCAAATTTATTCAAAAAGTGTAAGTCCCCATACCCTGATTTAGAATCGGCTGCTTCCGAGTGGAAGATCGTAGTCCCCAAGTCCCATAGATTAGAGATTGTGCGTAATAATCATGATGAGCCTACATCAGGCCACTTAGGTGTTTTTAAAACCTACCATCGAATTAGTTCTAGGTACTTTTGGCCGAAAGCCAAAAGTGATGTTGCAAAATATGTGCGTAACTGTCATACTTGCATTGCTTGCAAGGTTGAACAGAAACCACCTGCTGGATACCTTTTGGGCCGCCCAGATATCTCAAAACCTTGGGAACTTATTTTTGTTGACATTGTTGGACCGTTTCCACGATCCACTTCCGGATACAAGTATGTGTTGAGTGTAAAGGATTATTTCAGTAAGTTTTGTATTTTCTCCCCATGAGAGGCTACTTCATCCAAGCTTGTTGAATTATTAGAGGACCATGTGTTTTGTTTATTCGGTGTCCCCCGTACCATAATTTGTGATAACGGCAATCAATTTCAGGGACGTCAGTTTAAATCTCTGATGGATGCCTATCGTGTTAAGGTCAGCCATACGGCAAATTATCATCCTCAGCCGAATGCTGCCGAACGACAGCACCGTTCTCTGAAAACTATATTGGCTTCTTTTGTTAAAGACAATCAACGTACATGGGCTTCGTTGCTTCAGAAGCCGCATGCGCAGTTCGTACGTCGAGACATGAGGCTACTGGTCTCACGCCGTACTTCGTGAACTTTGGTCGTGAAATGCATCATAGGGGTAACAGTCACGATTTACCCAAAGTCCCCGTGAGTGATGACATTGGGCAAGATCCTGTGCTTCCTGTGGATCGACCTCCAATTTTTGAAAAGGTTTTTAAAGATATTCGTGCTCGTTTAGACAGAGCTTTTGTACGTAGTAAAAAGGTGTACGACCTACGTCGCCGCCCCGATAGTTATGTTGTAGGCCAAAAAGTGTGGCACAAAAATTTTGTACACTCGGATGCCGCGGCATATTTTACAAATAAGCTTGCACCCAAGTACGTAGGACCCTTTACTATATCTAAATGCGTTTCTCCGTGGACTTATCAGTTGGAGACTGATGATGGTCGTAGTGTTGGATTGTGGCACGCCAAGGATCTCCGTCCTGATCCTTGACTAAGTTTTGTTGTCTGTTGTTTAGTTATTTTGTTCTGTTCCGCTCATTGATTTTAGATTTCAGTATTTGGGATACGTTGCGCACTTTTGTGCCCTTCAGTAGTTTTGTCGGTTTTTGTTCCCCTTTACTGTACTTTGAGTAACTTTTGTCGTCAAAGGTTACTTGAAGGCGAAGAAACTTCGAATTTAGTGTCTTTGTTATGGTTATGCGTGGGTTCGAACCCCAGCGCTAGCTTCTTTTTTTTTTTTGGGTAAGAAGGGAGTTGTTACGGTCGTAATTTTCATAACGACATTTGCATTTAGCAGTGTACTTCAAAAGTATATTCTTTCCAAATTAGATTGTATGAATTCGAATAGTGATAGCACGCCGTGTTATCAGGTACCGGTTCCCGGACTAGCTTTTATGGTCTCAACACAATACTCTTGATTACACTCTTGACTCGAATCGAACAATTTTAATTACGCCGTTGGAACGTTGTATTTCCTCCTTTCTTGAAAGGGTTTTGGCGGATTAATTGAAGGAAATTATTCGTTGTGAGTTGAAATAATTTTCTTATTTCCTTATTGGGATTTCGGCGATTCGTAAGTATCGAAGAATTTTTCAAATAGATAACTTTTATGCTATTGTAGATCTAAAGTGAATCCTCGACCGTTGTATTTGGTGACCACTTGTACATTTTTCGTTTGTTGTTTTGTACTGGACCCGGAATTGACCGGTAAGAAGTCGTGAATATATTAATGGAAGTTATAGGTTATAAATTTTAGGGTTCCAAGTTCCAAGTTCCAAGTTCCAAGTTCTAAGTCTTCAAATCCCAGTTTGCAGTTTTCAGTCTCGATCTGCAGTTTTCAGTTTAGCCCCAATAATAGCTCCAGTCGTTATTTTGCCGTCGCAAACCTTAGTTGGTTTATGCTAAGATCAGCTTACAACGACTAGTGCAGCTGTGGGTGAGTCGTTCCACATTTAATTTTTCTACTGCAACCGTCTGGTTGATATTGCTTGTTGAAGATTTTTTACATTTAATAACACTTTACTGAAGACTGTTTTGTTTACACATTTATTATAGGGTGGGTTCAGATTTACTAATTTGTAATTTACATTATTCACAATTTTAACACGTGTGTGAAGTTTAGCCAATGCACCGATCATTATAGGTATAATTATAGTTTATACCAATGCCCTCAGCGTTCAAGGGTCAATCTACGAGGATCCTGGTATACCACCCTTAACATTATTTAATAGTCATTCTGTTCTGCCATCTTGGCGCAGATTTGTTTCAATAGGTTGGCTGAATTGCGTTAAATATAATAGTAAAAGTAGCAGTAAGAGTTATACAATCAGGTTATTTGCTGTTTTGTTTATTGGAAATTACACCATAACAGGTGGGTGGGTAATTGAAGCCTTTTTATATGTTTACTGTTGTTATAAATATATTATATGTTTGTAGTAAAGTGTCAATACTGTATGTAAAAGATAGTTTTGTATTACTCGAGTGTGAGGTGTGAGGAGAATTTTTGCTGATTTGGGTGTTACAGGTAAGCGTGAGGATTTCCTATTTCAGTCCCGTCGGAGTACAGCTGTTATAGATTTAGGTGGCGCTCATTTGGCTGGTTGTTTATGGTCTACCCCACTCCGGCCTCAGTACTGGGTTGGTCCAGGGCATATTGACGCTGTTGACTCCGACTACCCGGAGAGGTATTATTTGCCCTTTCCTCTTTTGTGATTAGTATTGAACTATATCGAGTACGCCCCTGTGTTGTGTTGTTTTGTAGCGTCACAACGGACGGACACCAGAGTGATCTTATAAAGGTTCCGTTATACCTTATAAGGTACGAAACCCTAAGAATAAGTGCGTAGTATGCACGGCCAATATATTTACGTTCCTGTAGTTCAATTTAGTGATAGTTTTTACCACGCCAATAAATTATTGTAATTATTCCTAAAAGATTTGGTAAATAAATATTTGTAAAAAGTAATATACGAACCTTATCTTGGAATATGTCTATATATTAGTGGGATAGCTCCTAAGTACCAAAGCTAATTTGAATTGTGTGTCAGCCATAATTAGACGTAAAATAGGACCGAGCGTGATACCGGGGCGGATAGTGGTATATTGCAAAATACATTGCTACAGAAGTAAATTAAAGCTATGTCTATAACCCTAGCAATCAATATACCCCTATAACTATTTATTTACAAGATTAACACGTGTGAGTAGCAGTAGCACTTATATATATATATATATATATATATATATATATATATATATAATGATATGATTACGCCGCACGCCGATGTTATAAATAGGGATGGACACGAACCGAACAGGTTCGAGGTTCGGTTCGAGGTTCGGTTCGAGGTTCGGTTCGATTTTTCAAACCGAACCTAACCGAACCGGACATTTTATTTTCGAACCGAACCTCGAACCGAACCGGCAAATTTTCGAACCGAACCGAACCTAGCTCAAGGTTCGGTCCGGTTCGGTTCGAAAGGTTCGATTTTTTAAATAAAAATTTAGTTTAAAAATTTAATTTTCACTAAAAACATGTCAATCTTAATTTCTCCCAAACGCACATTTTAAAAATCTCTAGTAGCAAGCATATAAGAATTAGAACGATTGTCTAATGTACATGGTCATTGAGTTTTAAGGCAATAGGTAAATAATCTAATAGGTATTAGTGATACATATCTAATAAATTTTGTCATCGAGCCACGTTTGTAGATCAAAAAATTCTAGCTTAGTTCGATTTGTTTAATGCTCCTTATTTCAAATTGTTGTTTGTTTATAACTAGTATTAGATATTGGAGAAATTCGAAATGATTTTGAAAATTTGGTTTTAAAAACCAGTTTATTTTATTTAATAAACAGAAGTCGTGTTGAAAACTATTTTAAACAGATACCAGCCGAGGTCACGGTCTAGAGACTACAGAAGTTTTTAGAATAAAGGAAACAATTTAATTTTTAATTAAGTATGTATTACTAATCCATCATTTTGAATTTTTTACTTTTATATGAAAACCAGCTCTCTATTAATATTAAAAAATATGACCTTGTAGCAAAAACTAATCTCCTTTTCTTTTGTACATAATCGCTCAACAAATGGTGTTACAAAACGCATGGTACGATAATATTTACGGTTTATTTATTGTGGCCATTACCAACGTCCTTAGAAGTAGCCGATACTCCAAAAGAATGACTCCAAACTTTCTCTCACGACCAAGGGTTGAAGTTTATGACTCATAGGGGCATGGGGGCACCGAACCGAACCGGAATATATTTTTTCAAATCGAACCTCGAACCGAACCGGACTAAAAAGTTCTCGAACCGAACCGAACCTAGGGCAAGGTTCGGTTCGGTTCGGTTCGAATCCATCACTAGTAATAAACGTCCAGTTCCTTGCTAAACGCCACCGCTCTGTGTTTTTCTCTAATATACTGATTTAATTACGCCACGGCTAGCCCAGTTTGATTTACGCAGAGTGAACAACGTTACGATGATCAATTTAATTTACCCCTTTGATTCTTACCTGTTTAAATTGATAAATTGAAGTCAATCGATATTCGTATTACGAATGGAAATAATGTCTACACTTTACAATTATTGTAATCCTTTAAATACACCTTTCAAATAATTAATATTGTTTGGATCATTTATTCCAAAATTATATCGCTTTACTTTTATTTTAAAGTCACCAAAACGACACCTTTTACTAAAAAAAATTGAGAACGTTTAAAACCCTTTTTATGCTTATCACGTAAATTTCAACGTATTCAATATTTTTTTGACTCCTTACAAGTTTAAGAGAAAAATAATATATTCAGTGTTTAAATTTATATTTAAAAAAATTCCTTATACTAGTTAGCCCTGACCTGTGATATCCTGATTTGCTGTTGCGTGTTGTGGATCAACACTCCCTTATTATCTTCAATCGAAAACCAATGCTCCGCTTTGCGCTCCTTCACGTACATTTGAACCAATGGTTTTGTTACTCCTTCTTTCCAAAATCTACCTCGTGCTTTAATTTATATTACAAACTGTACTTCTGAATACCTGACTTAGATCCTTAGAACTCGTAGTTTTTCTAGATACACCTTCAAAGTCGTGAATTAGACTTGAATTTCTTAGGGACATCTTGGAAGTCGTGAATTAGAATTAGGTTTCTTAGGAACACCTTGGAAGTTGTGAATTAGAATTGTGTTTCTTAGGGACACCTTGGAGGCCCTACATTATTATAAACATTTAATTTAAATTAATTAACGATTTCTACTCACGTTTTTTGCAAAAACGACAAAAGCTTATTGATATATTTTCAACGTCAACTATTATTACACAATACTACTTTTCTCAATAATATGATTTAAAATTTATTTATTTGACGCGTAAATATATGAGTAAGAGCGCTGCAGGTTCGACTTGCTTCAAATTGGGACTGCCCTTTCTTATCAACTCTGGGCGTTATATAGCTTCTGCTATCTACATTTGGATTGGTTTGTCCAAACAGCCTTACACAGTGTTGTAACCAACCATGTTTGTTTTGGATAGTCCTAGGCTTTTCAAGCTGATGTTTGACGAAACTATACTGAAATTTCGTATCACGCTGGTATTTGCTATTGTTTTACGATCTTTGACCGGCTGTTTTGTTATTATAGTTGGACCTTTATTTAGCTTATGTCTGTTGTTTATGCAGATAAAGCTTTTGGAGAATTGAACAAAATAACTGATGTAATATGAGTGATCTTTTCGTTTATGTCTTTATTTAAACTTATCTTTGAAAGTGCGTTTCTTATCAAAGCGCTTTATTATTATTCTCCAAGAGTAATTGCATGAAGATTTACTAGGTTTTATCTTATCACATGCGTAACTATTTTACAAACTTATTGAACGTTTCTTGAAGTAGAAATAATTGCATGTGTAATTATTTCTCTGCTGAATATGCGTTCTATTATTAGAAGATATGCTTAATGGTATTGATTAAAGTTAATTGCGGTTCATATACAAGGTGTTAGATGTTTTCTATTTACATAATGTGCGAATTATTTATTTTCCAGCTATATAAATGCAGTTTTCGGATTCTTATTGCTATTTCCAGTTACTACACGACCCTTACGACTTAATACACCCCTAAACAACCCCTTACCACAGCAATATATATATATATATATAGATATTATATATATATATATATATATATATATATATAAACCCAAACGCAAAGCAACCGTTTTAGGAAAATAAATGAGCATAAGTATGTACAGGAATAACAAGAATGCGCGCTGATAAGCACAACATTTTCTTTACATCTATAAAAGAGTTACTAAAATATAGACCACATGATTAATACGAGGACGTGTTAAAAAGTACATCTAAAAACGAAATTTAGATATGCCTATATACAACCAAGCAGAAAGAACGTATAACGACCGTCTTAAAAATAGCATAATTAATTACAAGATCGACACAAATGCGTGTTTTAATACGTACAATAAGAGCAGCGGAAAATTGACGTGGAGTCTATTTCGTAATACATGTTAATGCAGAGTAGTGTGGTCTGACCAGATCACCGGTCGGTGTAGTGTGGTTAATTAACGTAGCTTGCAGTGTTATATTATACTACAGCTTGAATAGCAGTTGCAATCACGCCGTTGGAGATGGTTTCTTGGATGACGATCGATGAGGACAGAATCTCTGATTCGTGTTGACTATATCACCACACGCAGAGCGCTGAACAGACTGAGAATTTGCAGTTGACTATATCAGAGTACACGAGCTAGAAATAGAACAAACCAAAGAATCCCGAGAAATTCCAACTAAGTTTTTGTGCTACCTAAAAATCTATACTTTCATCGGCTAAACTAAATTTGGAGATTCCTTTACAATCAAAAACTTGAAAAACGCATGTCATTGGTTAAAGACCTCATTAACGTTATTCAACACACGAAACATAGGAAATGGAAGTGTATAAATAAAATTTCAAATTCTGCAAAAAACATTCGTAGTGCTCACCATATCCTAGGAATCCTCTTGCAGTGCTCTTCATAGCCTGCAAAACCCTCCCAAGCAGCGCTCTTCATAGCCTGCTATACTACAACACCAGTGCTCCCCATAGCCTGCGTATTCTCCCACGGTGACGCTGTCCGACACCGTACACACGGCACGTCAGTCTAATTCATCAATCCAATAGTTAGCAAACCACGTATGAACGTTAAAGCTCCGTTCCATGCTTCACCGACAGGAACGACATCCCCGTAGAGGCATCACTACCACGAAGTCTGCCAAAGAGTTCAGAAGACGACCGAAGACCTTCTGAACTCTCTATACTTGTATATATTGTAAATTAGTAGTTTTTAAGTACATATAATTTCAATTCTTAATTCTTTTTAACGTAACGTTGACCCACAATTAAACACGAAGCCTTCCGAAGTGTTCCGAATACTTCTTAACTTTCTATACTTGTAAATATTGTAAATTAGTAGCTTTTAATTTCATATCATAACTTTTTGTGACTTAGCGTTGTGCAAAATGCAAGAAACGACACCTTCCGAAGAGATCCGAAGGCCACCCAAGAGTCTGGACCTCTTCAACCTGTACATATCCCCTAATCATCGTTGTTCAGGTTCATACTGGGCCTCGTAATCAACTTCCGAAGCATTCGGAAGAAAGACTAAGACTACCGAAGACTTATACATCCCGTTAAATTGTACATACATTCGTTTAATCAGTGTTTAAGTTTATTTCTGGTTCCACAAGCAACCATGAAGCCACCCGAAGACTTCCGAACTGCTAAATCATTCAATTTCACTTTTTATTTAATGTTTTTGGAACTTATAATTATTTTGCTTATGTTTATTAAACTATTAATCAAGCCAAGTCTACTTGTTTTAAGACGCCTCCCACTCGAACGATAACATTCGCAGTTGTTTATAAATGTGTTCCCCTCCGGATTGCAAGAGGGTTATTGTAATCGGGGCAAAATGAATTACCTTCGTCTGGGTTTTTACGACTGTAAGCAAGTTTTTTTATGGCTGCAATAAAATTTTTAGTGTGTGGTAACAGCGCTAACTAACTCACCGACGAAATTCATATAACTGTTCGATATTATTGCAATAACGAATAACAGCAGTGTCAGCCTTGAAATTTGAAACCGTTTCGGTATTCCTGCCTCCACCACTTTTGGAATCGTTATTAGTTTAAATACGCATTTTTTGCTATGACTAATCGCATCATATTTATTGAATAGTGGACTCTAACAGGATTTTGTTGGTAGTTACTTTTTCTCGTAGAAGTGGCTGGATTTTTTGTAATTCTGCGGGGATTTACTTGCAATGAGCTATTGTACACAACTCAGACTTATTTTCTATAGCTAACTGCTTTATTTTTAGTACGGTAAAGTTCTGTACTAGGTGAATATATTGTATATTATTTCAACTTGTAAATAGCTAACAACACTGAAAAGATAGCAATAATTCATTACATATTTACTGTAACTATAGGCAGACGTTTCGTGTCTTCTACTAAAAATTACTTGAACTGATACATGTCCATTAGGTATCTATTACAAGTATAGAATTACTAGTATAAACAAATCTTTTAAGTTTTTGTTGGTATGCGAAATTTTTGGTTTCCTAGAACTACAAGTATTACCTTTACGTTCAGCAAACTTCAGTGTAGCAGAAAAAATGCGAAATGTTTAAATTTCGTTTATTTGTATTGTAGTAGTATTCTGCTAATCTTAGAAAAATGATGTACAGACAACAACAATTTAAAATACACGAGATTCGATATTTCCATTTTTTCAGTGTATGCATTAAATTACACACGAAGGTTCAGAGTAAACAATTACAACTCAGAACTTTTAGGTAACTTAAGTAATCAATCTAATTCGGAAGCATCAAAAATGTAATGGTACCGTTAAAATTCAATAGCCACAGATGATGGAAAAGTGGAAGCATTTAGGATTAAATGGTATCGTCGCTCTCGCGCTTATCTGAATAGTTTACTGTAGCACACTCGGCAGCGGATAAAACTTGGTGGACTGGATTTCTCTAGATGCGCACTTTTCATTACGTTATTACGCGTTTTTCTAATAATTTTTTTAGTAGCGACCTTAAACATGTTAGCACTCATTTGCAGAACGAAATTACTAGAAATCCATTTCAATACATTTCGTTAGCAGGGTATTATTTTTTAACAATACATCTATTTTCATAAATGTGTTTCAAGCGCAGGGTAATATTTCCTGAGCGCAGGTTAATACTCTATTGTTGTACTATTCTGGTCAGTACAAATTTTTTCGCATCTAATGCGTGTTATATAAGTATTTCTTAACAAAATTTATTTAAAATTTTACATAAAATAGCCTCAATAGCGGAGACAATAGACAATTTCAGCGGTGACGAAAGCATCGCACAAAATTGCTACATTAGTTTCAAGATATATTCGTACCTAAGGGTTACAAGAGACAAACTCAAATAAAATAAGGTATTTGCTCACGTAGCAAACTGCTGCCACAAAGCAGTGTACCACTAGGGAAAAACGATTGATTAATCTACGGATTTGCCGAGCTATGTAGTGCAGTAGATTTACGTGCCGCAACATGGTGCATTATTTGCAACGCGAACTACCTTTTCTAACCGTGAACGTGTTTTGCTAAAACTCCAGAGAATTGTTGGGTTACAGATAACTTTTTATACATGCATCACCGTGATTATAGTATCAATATATTTAATTATTTAAAATTCCCAAACACACCAACTTCAGCTGAATACATTTTTTTTCAATGTTTACGCTTAGCTTAAACCTTTATAGGAAATGCGAGTCGGTTTTCATTCCAAATTATTGCCTTTTGAAGCATCTTAGACATCCCTTTATAGCACACGTTGGGTTATCTCGGTCAAAAGGAGCTAGCGATTTCTTCCTGTCCTATAAAGGCGTCTACAATACATTCCGAACAATACAAGGCTAAAAGATGCGGCTTCTGTTACTTGAATTTCCAGCTGAAGCTATTTGTATCCAGTAGCTTTTTTAATTCAGCATTGCATGTTTTGTGATTTACAACGAAATATATGTCATTTTCTTCTCGTTTACTCTATAGGATAAGTTACATCAACTCAAAACCAGGATTTTAATGTAATACTATTACTTTTCAATTAACTTGAGTTTTAGCTTACTTAGACATTAAGCATGCATTGCGTAAAATGGCTAAAGCTAGAATGATATTTCCGTATGTCTACTATGTAGAAGTAAATATTAAAAATTCTACAGGCTTCTGTCTATCATCTTCGAGAGTGAATAGGATATGACAGCTATACTTTGGCGATCTTATAATCGATTAGTATTAACTTTATTCTACTCGCATTTTAACATTAGTACTAAAGTTTAGTTCAAGTTTTTGGTGCGTACGTATTAATTGAATAGTCACCGTTGAATACAATCTTCTATTGTGCCGGATTTTTATATTACCTTACTTTTATTGATTTCGTTTTTGATATTAGGGTAATGAGCAATATTTTCTTTTCATTAGTTTTCGTCAATGGATACAATACTATTCTAATATAGCAAGCACTTGGTTTTTGCAAACTCATGCAGACATCATTGAAGGAACTAAATTAAATTATTTTATACATAGACATCTACGCACAATAATGTAATAAACATTGGCAAATAAAACAAAACCTAGCTATGACTGTAAATATGAGATATCCAAACATAAAATTTTATTCTCAGTGTTTTAAAACCAAGCGGAAAATACCAATATTCAAAATATTGTATACAACGACATAAACAATCAGTGCTCTACTGGAAATGATCTTAGCTATTATAGACAAAATAATTATTTTTCTATTTGGAAGGTTGTTAAAATTAACAAGTTAAGTAATGTTTAGCATAGCTTTACAATCCAATAAAATAACTTATGATGACATTATTAAGCAGAAATATATAAATTGTTGGAAGGTCTCGGGTTCGAATCCCGTCAGGGTCCGCTTGAAAAATGTTAGGCATTTTTCACAAAAATACGCCTTTGTTCGGATAAGAGGTAAAATGAAGATCTCGTGTGTTAGTGTTGTCACGCACGTTAAAGATCCCTACCTTGCTTGGAACAGCAAGGGTTCGGCAAAATTCAAAATTTTTCAGGTAAAAAAACTCGCTTCCTGGCTAATGTAGTACCTTCGGGTGGAGCATTGGAAAATCACATGTAAGGTATCATAAAGTAAAAGAATATTTTAAAAATGAATATAATCGTTAAAAATGAAGCTGTTGACAAAAAGTAAATAGAACCTAGTTGATTAAGTAATCGGATTTGACCGTGTTTAGGGAATCGACAAGGGTCGTATGACAATCACCAGTAGAAGTATCAAAATAAATTAGCTCAAGTTATTGAATTGTTCCCAAACTAGCACACATATAAACGTAAATTAAAACGATTTTAGGTTAACAACTTGGATCTGCAAAGAAAAATTGTACTGTGCTTATTGTTGTGAATGCAGTAGAAACTACACTGGTAAATTACAAAGATTTCCAAGAAGAGTGTTTCTCTGGGCAGGACCTTGTCAAATAAAGGTGTACCATAACTCGATTAGCAAATGGTGTCCATAAATGACATTCCGTGATCTGGGACACCATTGGCCGGTGTTGGCCAAGTTGTAGTAGCAGTTTTTCACGAAAATCAAGGTCCAGCCATTGACAATCCGCTTCAAATCGGTAGTGTGATTGCAATATCAATATGATTATAGATGTAATACATCACGGTTTGGAAAATTTTACCCAAAACCGTAATCATGCATCCCTATAAGTCGCATTTGCTATTTGAATTAAGGTAGGAAAATGTTATAGCTAGATATGATTTTTGTTTACAAGTGTTGGAAATTGAAACTCAATGGTTATTTCACATTTCATGGACAGACGCGGCCCGTTACTCTCTTAACTGTGTAGTTAATAATCGAAACAGTTGATGATAGTCAGCTTTATCCAGGAAGGCCGGCATGATAAGAATGCTATGGTTGTGTACGGATTCGCAGCTAATTTCAGCATCGGACCATGCCTTTTCGAAGTAATACGAAACGTAGGGACCGTGTCTGTAACCGTCATTTGTGGACAATATCTACAAATGCTAGAAGATTATGTTACTCCGCAATTGCGGGATGAGCATGAAAGAATTAAAACGTGATTTGTATTCAGATTGGTGTAACTCCATATATTTATACACCAAGTAAAGAAATTTTAACTACTGTTTTGCAATCAGACATTTTCAAAATGCTTCGTTGTTAAGATCTCCTGATACTAAACTAGCGGACTACTAGTATTTAGAATCCGATCAACAGCACTGGGTGTTAAAAAACAATGTTAGAGGAGAAATTGGAGAAATTCAACTGGATATCTTAAATAATGCTGTATACAATTTGGAGGAACAGTGTGATTATTGAACTTCAATTCGGAGACCATTATCTAGCAGCTACGATAAATCGACGCAATGCTGCCCATTAATCTAATCGTTTTATTACTTTCATTTTTTTTAGTAACTTAAATAGTTTAAGAACATAACAAATTGAGGTATATATCATACCTTATGATGCAATTATATAATTATCTCGTTCGTTTAGATTTTTGTTACTTCTTAGATTACAAAATGTACCGTATTGTGAATAAAAATTGTAAAAGATCCGGCTAGGCGACGTTTCTTATGAACAGCTACGGTTATTCCGTTATAATACCCTCCATTTATTAAACAACTGCCAGTATTTAATGAAATCTGTTGAAATTTTAATCTCTGATGACTAAGTTCTTATTTTATAAATAATGTACGTTTTAAAATTTTCTTCACCATTTGTGGGGTACAATAAAAGCCAAAAAATCTTCCTTTTAGCAACTAACTGTGGTAATCATTTTTTCATTAAATTGTTAACAATACATAATAAATAGTGGTCGTAAGAGGCGATTGTACAGCATAGTTATAATACTTATTTAGATCAGACATAATTACCAAGCATAAATAAATATTTTAAAGTAAACACGCATTTGTTATAATAGTAGAGTAAAGAAATATGTTCTGTATCCTCCGCACTCACACCTACAACCTCAACTCTCTTTCTTACCGTTTCAAACTCGCACTTTCCACTCCCCACCACACACCTGCACCACCGACAACCTCCAACCTTCCACGTCCCACGTCCCATCTCCCTCCTCCCATATCCCATCTCTCACCCTCCACTACAAAATGAGAGGCATTAATAAATATCTACATTGCTGGAATTTGTTATATGGCAGAAAATGTGTATTGTAATAATCAAGTTACGCGAGAAACGGATAATTATGAAAATCCAAGTAATGACTACGAGGCAAATTACTCAGAAAATTACGAATGTAACAGCCCTTACAAAAATTACGAACATGACCATGAAGAAAATGCGTACTCAAATTTTTCGTTGAACAACCCTATACACGATCAGACGTAATAGACTTAACTAATATTATAAATCAACACATTTTACCCTATATAGAAGTTCCACATGCTAAAATTAAACCATCAATTGATACAAGATCTTCAAAAACTCTAATAATCCCAAAAACTGCACAAAAACACTATCTAAATTTTGTTGAAAGAAAACCTTTTAATATCAAGACAGCACACACAACGACGCTGCATCAATTTATTGCCAATATACGCTTACGAAGAACTTTTAATCTAGAAATAAGACACAAATGTTGTATCTTCGATTTTAATGGTAAGTACGACGGATTGATAGGCATGGAATTTTTAAGAAGTCTAGGAGCAGATATCGATTTAGAAAAACGGCTATCAAAAACAAACCATGTACAAATACCAATTAAATTCCGAAATAATAATACAATAGGTACACCATTGAGCCTAGGACAAAAGAACAGCTAAACGTGTTAGTAGATTCAAAAAGTGATGTGGAAATAATAAACCACATATCATTTCAACATGGAGTTGAAACACCTACCTCATTAGTTCATATAAAAAAATATTACGCCATTACGAAAATTTTAAACGCAAACGACTACCCCATGGAGATAACATTAACGCCACACTAGAAGAATTAAACTTTAATGATATAGAAACCGAGAAGGACTGCCGCAGTAAACAAGAACTCTGAAAATTATTTTACTTCCACAGTTTATGACAAAATGCTAGGAAAAAATCTAATTAAGATTCGTTTTAATAATAATTTTAATACGGAAGAAGAGAGAAAGCGAGAGAGAGACAGCGAGAGAAAGAGAGAGAGAGAGATCAATAAAAGGCTTATGTTTTGAACATGAAGGTATATTCCATTGTGAAGGAATACCTTTGACTTTTACCAACATATTCAAGAGTAGCATTCAATTAACCAATGAAAAACCAATTTTCACCAAAGCATAAAAACTTCTTCAAGCGGTACAGGAGGAAGCAGACAGGTAGGTAGCAGAATTACTAAACCTAGCCGTCATTCAATATTCAAATTCACTGTGGAGCAGTTCTGTACTAATTGTACAAAAAATTTGCACGCTTCAAAAGAACCAAAATATCAAATGGTCGTCGGTTACATGAAACTAAACGAGAAGACCATGGAGAATAAGTACTGTTACAAAACATCACATAAATATTCGACAAGCTAGGAAAATGCCAATAAATTTCGACGTTAAACCTCGCTCCAGGTTGTCATCAGGTGGAAGTGGAAGCGAAAGATTTGGTCAACATAGCTCTCAGTACACCCAGAAGGTACTATGAATATAAATGTATGCCGTCCGACTTTAAAAATGGACCCGTCACATTTCAGTGGGCGACAGATAATATTTTGAAAAGAATACACACCTAGAAATGCTTGGTATATCTTGATAATATACTTGTATACTCAACGTCACTCAAAAAGTACATGGAAAACTAAGAGAAGTTTTTGAGGGTTTCAGAAAATTTCAGTTTAGAGTACAGTTGCAAAAAGAAGTGGCATTCATGAGACACATAAATACGGCACAAGGCGTAATGCCAAACGCAGGTAAGACAGATACCGTATTAGAATACCCTTTACCAAAAACAAACAATGAAACAAATAGTTTTTTGGAATGCAGTGGATATTATAGAAAATTCATTAAAGAGTATGCGTAAGTAACTAAAGCTCTAATGAATCATTTATAGCAAGGTCACAAGATCGAACATACATCGGAATTTACTAAAGCGGTAGAGAAAATTAAATGCATTCTTACAAATTGCACTTTGTCGAAGAAACCTGACTTCGAGGTTCTTAACAATAGACGCATACAATGTCGTCTGGAGATCAGTATTGATTCAAGACAAGATAGGTAGCGACAAACCAATTAGTTACGTGTCACAAACATTAAATGAGATAGAACAGAAATATAGCACTAGTGAAAAGAAATTATTTGACAAGTTGGACAACAAAATATTTTAGGCAGTACCTCTACGGAAGAAAATTTTATATATACACAGACCACGGACACTTAGTGTGGTAATGTAAACTAAAAGAACTTAACTCAAAATTGCAAAGAAGGAGGATTTTCCAATTACCAGATGTTGAAATTGTGGTTTCACTGGTGAACGAGAGTGATATTAGAGGTGGCCGTTGCGTCGCTCCCACCCTTGCAAGCTCTTAATTAAGTAGCTGCGCCTATAGACAAACTTACTTCCAGTTTAGTTTTGGTTGTATACACTAGTGGCTATTACAATGTAAGTTCATTTTTAGTCATTATTAAATATACTTAAATGCAGTCGTTCTTTTGACAAATACAATAAGTAAATCAACTAACTACAAGTCCACATATTCATTGCAATAAATCAATAAGCAAAGATATACGGGGCCGCAGTCCCGTCGAGAAAATACGCATCCTTAGGGTTCAACTCCAGATAATATATTAAAAAAATTGCACAACAAAAATTAGGAGGAATTGAACCGAAAACATATAAAAGCAATAAATACAGAACCAGTGGTGGGTATTGCGGACGAGACCGAGACGTGGGAAGACCTTGACAACCCGGAAGAAATCGAAATTTTACATTCTACTCAGATCGACGAACCAAAAACGGCAATTAAAATTCTAGACGACGCCATAAATGTCAAACTAAACCAGTTTATAATTACGGAAGTCATAACCAACACCAAACAGGTAGAATACACAGAAACAAACAATAGTAAAATGTTTCACGTTCAAATAACTAAAGATGACAACGAAGATCCATAATCAAAATTTTGAAAGAATGTATCCCGAACAAGAAGTGTTTTCATTTTTACTTCACTGGAGATCATTTGTACCAAAGATTTTCGAAATTATATATTATTTATTATTTCAATACTGGAGATAGTCAAATGCACCTGAAAATGAATTAATTTAGATGACCCTGGCGAAATAATGACGTAATTCGTAAACAATGCGAAATAAAGACTAACCATCGTGCAATAGACAAAACTATGACACAACTAATACGGAAGATATTATTTTAAGGACATGAAGGAATTCACTAGAGACTTTATTAACCAATGCGAAGTAAGTGATAGGGCAAAATACGATAAATCACCACGGAAAGTATTCTTAATACTGACAAAAATATCCGATAAAACTTTTCCAAAAATTACATGCGGACACTTTAGTAGTGGAAGCTCAGAACTTTTTTTCAATTATAGACCCACACGTCTAAAAATAGTATTAACGTGACTTAAGGATTTGGACAATACTTAACATTTTACGGTACACCCGACTCAATAACTCTAGACAATGGTAGTGATTTCAGAAACGAAACCATACAGAATATCCTGGATCTTCCACAAAATAAAAATCCATTTTATTACAGGAAATCATCCATAGTCAAACTAATTAATTGAACGACAATATTTGACATTATTGGAATAAATCAAACTTTTAAGACTTACGTACAAGAAGGAACCTATTAGCAATTTAATGCTATACTCCCTAATTGCTTATAATAATACGATTCATTCTTCAACTAACTTTATATTTCTTGAATTATCATTAGGGCACTCAGACTCTCGAAACCCTTATGATATACACTACAACAAGGTGTATACTAATAATACCTAAGAGATCATAGAGAAAAATTGAAAATCACGTACCATAACATTAAGAACAAACTAGACAGCCACAAGAAACGAATAACAAAAGCGCGCAATGAGAAGACGAATATGAGTGAATTTAATAGGACATACGATTTTGAAAGAAACTTTAAAAGCAAACGACACAAAACTACCCCTAGAAATTTAGGTTCCCTTAAAATAAAACAGATAGTGGATAAAAATGTAGCTGTAGTGGATAATAGAAGAACAATAAAGCATATCCATTTAAAGAATTTAAGACACCCTGTAAATTCAGATCGACCGCAATCGCCCGCTCAGTCAACCTCAGCTAAGGTAATTTTTTCGATAATGCAATTGTAGTAGAAGAAATTTGACTTACCCTCCGAAAATTAGTAAATAACCAGAACAATATAACAAAAAAATATTAGCTCTTGAAATTAGTGTATAAATCTCAACATTAGGGATACGCTATTTAATAACTCTTATCACAATGTTTATCCGCAGTAAATTAGCAGATTTTAACCACGTTAGAAAATGGTGAAACTTTTACTAAATTAAATACCTTGCATGATAGTATTATCGAACCGTTTAATATATTGAATGAATTAATAGGAATCGGATCGTTATAACCCATGGCAAACTAAATTTTGAGGTAACAATGTAACATACTTGTGATTGGAAAAATACCCATAGTACAAGGTTACGTAAAGAACTATGATATTACATTTCTGATAGAAATTCCAATCATAGAAATTAACCCTTATAACTATTATCATTGATCTGCTTATCTGCTTTCTCTATGAAAATTAATAGCCAATACTAAAATATCATCCATGAAAGCAATTTACCTTCTATAAACGAACATAGGGTACGGATTCACAAATGAAAAATGCCAAAAAGTGACACCCGGCTAATACTTATGTCAATCAATCGCAACAACAAGCATTCAAGCAGATATCCCTTGCTAAGTGTAATTATTACTGTTCTCTAATAAATACGAAAACTGTCTACCATAATCAGTCCAGATTACGGAAATGAAAATTTAAAAAGTTACGGATAACAAGTAGATTGCAGCGTTTCCCCAAAAAGTTACACGTAGCAACCGCCAACTACAACAAGGATGCAAACAGCCTAGCCCTAATTTGAAACAAAGTTATCACCACCAAAGAAGATTACTACCTAAAATTAAAAACTGAAAGTCATCAGAGTGTATCAAAACCCAGCAGTGACGAAGAAATTTACAAACTTACACGATCTACAAATCAAGATTTCCCCAACCGAAGAGAACGAAAATATTCAGAAACCAATGCAACTAGATTATCTGGATTTAGACAATTCAACCAAGCAGTGAAATTAATGAACAACTACAAACATCATTTAAATACCCTGCAAGTGCTATAGTTACACTACGATAATTTTATTTTATTTTATTTTATTTTATTTTATTTAAAAATGTATACGACACTAGAGTTAAATTGTTGAATTGCTTTACAATTTTAAAATTAAAATTACAGATTTTAAATATAGAAATTGATTTAACCACAAACTTTGCACGGTCATACAATGCTTTAGACGATATGTGCAGCTTGTTACATGCCGCCGCTAAAGGCTTAGTCGTTTGTACAATACTTTATTAAAGTATCTATTTGTATAGATCTCGCTCTTTATATTCAAATACGACCTCGTATATGATACGTTGCTATAGAGATTGTGTACTTAACAAGTTATTCGAACCAGCTTCGCCGCGAACTTAAAAGTTTGTTAAAATTGATTGTAGTTTGTATCTTGTTTAATAAAAGATCGTATTAGTATACTTTGTATTGGTTTACTTACGTTGCGTGATTGTACTCAGCTCTTCGAAATGTTGATTGGCCTTATCAATTGATAAAGACTTGCTAAAAATTCTACACACATCTGTTTTGATAACGTGTTGAATTAGACTTTGGTTGTGATGAAAGAACATTCTCATTATTTTGCTAAAGCTATATAACCAACAATATTCATGCTTCTACAAAAGCAAATTCCTTTTTTCGTAACGGTCTTACTATAGATGTTTCCTGTCGAACTTGCACATAGGGAAATTGACGCTGTGACGAGTGTCATTGGAGCGATAATCTACTCATATGGTAAACTAATTTGCAGTTTACAAATTGTAAATTCACTTGTGCATTCCTTAATTCGTTAATATTTGCTCTTCAGCTTCTTCCGTGGGCGTAATGCCAGAGATACTGTAAGAACGTTTCACCACCGTATAGAAGGTTGATATCCACTGGGTCCAGCTGTCCGTCCTATCGATGCGTGCAGTGAAACCACCTAATACGTCTATCTGGTGAGCCAAACCCATATTACCGCTTTTATTTTAACCTTGTAGTCTGCGTGACAGGCTTCTGCCTATTTATAGTCACATCACGGAGAATTTATTTATTTTGCTACGTCATAAATTAAGGGGTAAATATAATTAAACCTACTCCAAGGGAATCGTATTATCGCACGACGTCACGAAACGAGCCCACAGATTTTTGTGTGTGGTTCGTGTATTTCAACAAATTTATACCGTTCATTCTAGTGATACTTGTCAAGTCTTTGGTTGCCTTCTTGATTAAACTTTCCATTAATATTGATAAAATATTACCTATAGAGACATTATATCCTAAATAAATATTTTGTGTATTCTACAAATGCGTACTCCCATATATACATAGTATTAGTTTAACTTTGAATTACCGCCCTTTGGCACATGGGGAGAACGTTTTCCTTTGGCGAACAAAAATTTCCATATATTTTGATTACTTTAATTGTACTATTCTCCTGTGACTTATTATATATATAAGGAGTAATATCCTATATAATTATTATGTGGCTTTACTATTTATTTTATTTCACTTTTTTACCACAATATGACTTTTCCTACAGTTGCACACCGGAGGCTGTCGCTCGTCTTTTACGACCCACCACTACTCTCTCACTGAGTCCGGTACCTGTTGTGTCTGTCGATTATATTATGAGTTACGTAACAAGCTTTGTGATAGAATTACCTTTTTTCAATTCTGTTCATAAGGTTTTATTGCCACTAAGCACATCCAACGTGTCAACTGTTTATAATGCATACATAACTACACACATGCACGCACGCAGGCACGCACGCACAAACGCACGGTCTCACGCACCCACGCTGGCACGTACGCACGCACGCTCGCACACACACAAATGCACTAAATAAATGCACGCACACGCACGAACGAACGCACGCACGCACTCCGTATTCACGCACACACGCACGCACGCACACACGCTCGCACAAGTCTAAATCATGTCTATAATCATACATCAACCTAACCAATTACGTTTGGCATAGATATATATTACTCAAATTTAGACCAGGGTAGAAAATTAATTAACGACATCAAATAATTTTAATCGCCGTGTATAAGAAAGCTTTGGGAAAAAGTACGCGTAATTAAATGCCTAGTGTGAAGATTTAAATCATTCAATTAGAATGTAGGGTTTGTATAGAATTTTATTAGATAATACGCGTTATTAAAACCGTGGACATTAAAAATTTATTCGTTTCATTAAAAATAAGGGATTTAAATTATTCACTAGACGCTTTCTATAAAAAGAAGCAGAATTAAAATGCTCAACGTGTATTTAATTTAATTGTTCCAAGAAACAAATAGAAATTACGTGCGAAATTTATATTAATTAATTCAATTTTTAAGTAACGGGTATTAAACAAAGTGTACAAATAATAATTAATATTTAATTAGTATTCGCTAAAAATTAAAGGGTAGAAGTCAATGCCATTCATTATTATTTTAATTGGAGTTAGTTGAACGATTATTAAGGTATAATATGCATAAAAGCTTTTAAAAACCCAATAATACCAAATATGAGACGCGTTGCTAGCATACAAATATATCAAGAAGGTTAAAATACGTGGAATATCCAAGTCGTAGAAGTATTACGATTGAACACCTGCGTATTTTTAAATATCAAAGTTCTAATAAATTTGAATAGATAAACATGCAGCTTCTACGTATATTGGAAACGGTCGGATGCTTTAGCACGAAATACAAAACAGCATTTATTTAAAAGTCACGTCGCGAGCCAACGTGGATTTTACACAGCCGCTAGTAATGAATATCGATTTGTACCACTCAGATCAGGTTAGGAAGAGACGGATAAAACATGTAAAACAGAGACACAGATAATAAAAAGCCGGATTTGAACAACGTCACGAGGTTTACGATTGGTGCAAATAAGATGCAGATATGAGAGGTGTAAACGTAACGATTTCTTTATAAAATTAATGAGTTGTTCGCAGACGCGTTGGGTGTCGTGTGAAAATTTCTTAGATTTAACTGGCGCGTGTGCAAATTTTAGTAGAATCGCTGTGCCCGACTGTCGAAAAAGGAACATAGAATGCGAAATTCTGAAAACTGTCCGTTGCGGGACAAATCCGACGTGCAAGCGCGCTATTATATAAACCCGTGTTTATAAGAGTTTGCTCTCTTGATTTTTTGATGTTATACGATATTGCAAGCAGAATACGAGCTACGATACAAGTTGTTATGCATTAGTGCACTTAGAAAAGATAGATAAGGTAATAAAGTCTAGTTATATTTGCGGGTATTACTGTACCAATTATCTAAATTAGTTGCGATAGATAAATACATTTAAGTATGCAGCTTTGTATAGCGTGAACGAATTATGAATTGCTTTGCTATTTTTCGGGGGTGTTAATAATCAAATGTTATTCGTAAACGTGATTGGATCCACAAAACAAGATTTAGATATACATAGATAAGTTCCTGAAAAGCCCTGAAACTATTTCAGACGAATGGTGGTGTAGAAAAGCTTTAAAAGCGGTCAGAATCTGAGGACGTAAACATAACCCAGTTGGAATGGTGAAATTAGCAAGGACGATGTACATTGAAGCCACGAGTGCAGTAACCTTCAGGTAAATTATACAATTTTGTTCGAGCTTTGATGTTTTGGTGTGTGTTGAATATCTTTATAATTTGTTTGATAAAAAAATGAACAGTAGTGAATTTGTATAAACAACAAATTTTTAATTTTAAGGTAAAATTTTCTTGTTTAAGTAAAAAGGAGTATTTAGCAGTTTATGTTTTGATTATGATGAAAATTTGGGTCTGTCTTTGAGCTCAATTAGACTAACCTGTTTAATTAACGTCAAGGGGTGGGAGATGCTCCCTTTTATTCAGACTTAGGTCTGCACATATTGTAACTTAATTAGTATGCATCCTACCAGGACTTTAATTCTGGATGCAAATTAAAATGAGGACAAATTTAAACTTGAAATTTTATGATACTGAAATTTATGCTGAAATTTAATTTTGAAATTTTAATGTATTATGAATATTGATGTAAATAGAGTTACCGTTGATGTTTGTTGTAGGAATGTGTTTGTTTTTTATGAATGAGGATGAAAGTTCTTAACTAGGTGAGCAGTCGAGGCAGAAAGAGTAAAGACGCGATTATCAGAAGAGATTCAAAAGGGCGAGAATCACAGCAAATCTTGGTGCCCAATTCGAGAGGCTCGAATATTTTTTTTTACTCTGTTGAGGTTTTTTGTAGGTTTTACAGCATAATTATGACGGCTCAACGCTGGGACTCGATTCGAAAACCTTAGTTCACGAATTTTGAAGGTTTCACAGCAATATATTACTCATATTTAGACCAGGGTAGAAAATTAAATAATCACATCAAATAATTTTAATCACCGTGTAGAAGCTTTGGGTAGAGGTACGCTTTATTAAAACCGTGAAGCATAAAAGGTTATTAGTTTCATTAAACATAAGAGATTTAAATCATGTACAAGACGCTTTATATCAAAAGAAACAGTATTAACAAGCTCTACGGGTAATGTAATTATTCCTAAACAAATGGAAATTACGTGCAAAATTTATATTAATTAACCCTATTTTAAGTAACCGGTAGTAAAACAAAGTGTACACATAATAATTAATAGTTAGCTTGTATTCGCTAAAAATGAAAGGATAGAAGTCAATTTTAATTGGAGTTAATTAAACCATTATTAATAATAAGCATAAAAGTGTGAAAATCCAAGATTATAATACCAGAAAATAAAGCTCTGAGAATTAATATTATTTTGAACACCTGCGTAGTTTAAATATCACGTACGGCGAAAATTGGGTAGATAACAAATGGTTTCAAAGAATCTTGAAGAAACCGTGGCTTAATATTCACGAGAAGGTGCGATACGGGGTTATTAAACCCAGATAGTCCACATGGACTAAAATATAATCGATAATAAAGAATATCAATTTGCACCAATACGAACAGGTTAGAAAAGGAAAGAGAAAATGCGTCAAGCAAAGACACATATAGTAAAAGGCGTGATTTAAGCAACGTCACGAGGGTCACGATTGGTTGAAAATAGGATGCAAATATCAGAGGTAGAAACAACGATTTCTGTACAAAATTAATTAGCTTTTCTCGGACATGTTTGCGTGCCGTGTGAGAATTTCTGAGTTTTAAATGGGGCGAGTGAAAAATTCGTAAAAACCGACGCGCGAGCGACGGACTGGGAACATGGCATGAGAAATTCTTTAGAATTACCCGTTTTGGGGAACAGACCGACAGACAGGCTTTTTGCTATATATACCGAGGTGAATATAAACAAGGCCTCTTAGACTTTTGACTATTCGATGCGTTAAAAGCTCTTACATCCGCGACTTGATTCAAGATGTTAAACAGTGCATTTTAGTTTGATAAAATAATTTAAAATTTTGCTCGTATATTTTAGTGATTCAAAATAGTTTGTTATTTACGTGCTAACATGAATGTACTTCAGTGCACTTAGATACAAGGTAATAAAAATTAGTATCACTGTACCAATTAGCAAAATTTACAACGACAAATGTATACACAAAAGTAGGCAGTTTTGGCGTATATTGGTGAAAGACGCATGAATTTCTTTGCTATTTTTCGGGGTGTTAATAATTAAATGGTTCAAATACGTGTCTGGATCCACGAAACAAGGGTCAGATATATACAGATGAGTTCCGGAAAAGCCCAGAAACAACTTTAAATAAATGGTGATGGAGAAAATTTTAAAAGCGTTGAGAATTAGAAGCCGTAAATATAATCCTGTTGGAATGGTGTGATTAACTAAAGGGACGATGTACATTGAAGCTACGAGGACAGTAACCTTCAGGTAAATTATACTATTTTGTTTGACATTTTTGTGTGTGTTGAATTACTTGATAATTGATTTACTTTAAATGGACATTAGTGAAATTGTACTAACCATAAAATTTTAATGTTAAGATGAAATTTGCTTGTATAAGTAGAAAGGGGTATTTAGTATTGATGTTCTGGATTATGATGAAATTTTAGGTATGTCTTTGAGCTCAATTAGACGAACCTGGTTAATTAACGTAAAGGGTGGTAGATGCTCCTTTTACTCTGCATATATTGTTATATTAATTAGTAGGCATCCTACAAGGACTTTAATTCTGGATGCACGTTAAAATGATAATAAAATTAATCTTGAAATTCTTTTAAAACTGAAATTTATGCTGAATTTTAATCTTGAAATTTTAATGTATTGTGAATATTGATGTAAATAGAGTTGACGTTGATGTTTGTGGTAGGAATGTGTTGTTTAATTTTATGAATGAGGAGGTTTATAAAATTAGGTGAGCAGCTGAAGCGAAACCAGGATCACAGCAGTTTATGACGCCCAATCGGTGGGACTAGAATTTTTTTGTTGAAAGGACCCAGTTCCCGCAGATATAGGAGTATATCACAGCAATATATATATATATATATATATATATATACATATATATGTAATTAATAAGATGAAATAATAACTTAGACTTTTTAAGTAAAGCCCAAATGATCATTTCAAATCGAGCTAGTAATTGAAAGAAGGAAAATATATGGCCTTGGACAGGATTTGAACCTGCATCTCAGTTTTGCCGGAACTGTGCGTTTACCAATTACGCTACCGAGGCCGATGGCTATAATTGGGAAATTTACAAATCCAAATCGTGTACAGTACCATATATAAACCTAACTTTCAATTACGCTTAGCATTTTTGTCAATCATATCTGAAATTGTCAAGTTTTTGACTTATGTCAGATATAGACAGGAAGCAACGCTCAAAATCACGGCTATAAGCCAAGGCCTTATATTTTCCTTCTTTCAATTACTAGCTCGATTTGAAATGATTATTTGGGCTTTACTAAAAAAGTCTAAGTTATTATTTCATGTTATTAATTACAATACGTTAGTATTTATCAACTTACCTTATGTAAAAAACTACTTATTACATTTATATATGTATACTTGGCTTATAGCCGTGATTTTGACCGTTGCTTCCTGTCTATATCTGACATAAGTCAAAAACTTGACAATTTCAGATATGATTGACAAAAATGCTAAACGTAATTGAAAGTTAGGTTTATATATGGTACTGTACACGATTTGGATTTGTAAATTTCCCAATTATAGCCATCGGCCTCGGTAGCGTAATTGGTAAACGCACAGTTCCGGCAAAACTGAGATGCAGGTTCAAATCCTGTCCAAGGCCTTATATTTTCCTTCTTTCAATTACTAGCTCGATTTGAAATGATCATTTGGGCTTTACTTAAAAAGTCTAAGTTATTATTTTATCTTATTAATTACAATACGTTAGTATTTATCAAGTTACTTTATGTAAAAAACTACTTATAATATATATATATATATATATATATATATATATATATGATATATATATATATATATATATATATATATGATATATAGATGTATATATATATATATATATATATATATATATATATAAGTAGTATAACTATGGAGAAGCTGCGACAGCCCTTTTTAAAGGGTCATAAATATCTTGTAAAGGGTGTGTGTATTATGGAAAAGAGAAGTATGTATGTGTGAAGGTCATGTATGTGTAGGTGTGTGTGTGTGTTAGTATTAGTTAGGTTTGAGGATAACGATAGTATGGCTATGGAGAAGCTGGCCGGCCCTTTTTAAAAGGATCATAAATATCTTGTAAAGGGTGTGCGTATTATATAAAAGAGAGGTATGTATGTGCAGGTGTGTGCGTGTAGGGTGTAGGGTATGTATGGTTTGTCGGTGAAGTTAACGTGGAAGTCGTGCCGCCCTCGTGATAAAAGTGTGTGTGTAGATATCGATCGGGGGGGCGGTGTTGTTGTTGTTTTATTTTCGAAAAGAAAGGTATGTATCGTTATGTGTATAGGTGTGTAGGGGGCGTGCGTGTTTTAGTCTAAAACGAAATATCGTAAGGGCGCGCAAGTGGTGCGAACGTGTTTTTGTTTTAAGAGTGTGTTTTCGGGATTATCTCATCGGACACGTGCAAGACGTTTCAAGTAATCTTTAATAATTTGAAAAATGTTACGCTCGATGTGTCGTAGGCAATTATGATGAAGTATAAGAAGAATAAGGCTGGAAATAACCGCAAGTTTTTATTACAGGTGTCGATAAGAAAAATTGCGTGCTGCGTTTGTATTTGAAAAAAATTTCTCCCCTACTACGAATAATAGTTTCGTCGTCTTGGTAAAAAGAATATCCAAAATATTTTCTATTTATTATTGTGTAATTATTCGAACGGTAAACATCGTGTGTCGAAAGTGTAAAAATGTCTCAAGCTTCGGACGAATTAAAATTCTAGACGCGCCTACCTCAACGCGTGCAATTTTAAAACAATTGAAAAGTGCTTGCAACGTAGGTCGAAAACGTCACTATGAATCGATGCTGCTAAATCTGAAATGTAATCAGATCGTTTCCAATGCAAAAGCAAGCGTGATAGGGCGATCAGAGGGCAGGTATTAGTAAAAGAATGGATCCGGCGATAATACTAGTGCGAAGGACGACGACGAAGGTTATGCGAACGACGTCGAAGTCGACGATCCTGCTGAAAATTTCGATAGATTAACATCAAAGAAGAATGTCAAAAGACGTAGAACGTCGAACAATATCGTGTGGGTCGATTTGAAATCGGCTTTCGCCCGCAGGATACGTTCGAGTGCTGTGGTCAATTTAAATCACATAGATCCCATGCAATTTTAGAAGATGCATTCGCCCTAATAGAGCGACGTTTGAGAAAATGTTTGAGAAAATTTGGATCTCTTAAAATTAATTTCGTGTTTAACGGTGAATACGTAAAGCCCAACGCATCAACATCATCGTCTTCAGAAGCCGTGGATACATCGTCATCATCATCATCGTCGTCGTCGCTCAGACATTTTACTACTAAAATTATAAAATTTTAAAATTGAAGACTTTCAAACTCAAGTTAAACCCGAAGCCATTCAGGAATTGAACAATAAACTGGACGAATATACCGAAAAGCAGAGCGGGTTAGCTCTTTCGAGAATATTAAATTTAGGCGTCAATATAAATCATGCAGGAACCTATAGTATGCATTCTTAAGGAAGGGGATAAGAAAATTGTCTACGAGATGATATGTTTATTTTAATAATCATATACGTTTGTAATATAGAAGAATGTTGACGGTCGAGGATCTTACGAAATTACCGCTCGAGTATATCGAGAGGCATGCAAGTAAAGACGTCGCCAGAAATTTCGATAAATTACCGGAGTATTTGCAAAACAATTATGGACGCATCGCTATTGTTTAGCGCATGGCTTACAATCGTCGTCGCATGCAGATCAGATAGATGGACCTCCTCTGCAAATAAAATCGTGTCCTGAATGCGCATGTTCTACCCCATATGTACGCGCGCACAACAACACATCGCAGCCCTGCAATTAAAACCTATGAATGCAATTAAAAATGCTCATTGTTCGAAATGACTCCTAAAGGACCGCCCGCAGCCGTCGCAGCATATCTCGCCTACTCTTTAATATGTAATAATTACCTATACATATTTAAACCGAGCGTGCCCTCCTGGCAAAGAAATCCGGTTCCCGTAGATCCTCCGAATGCATTCGTATGTTTCGAGGTTGTTGAAAATAAAGACGTTTTGGCATTGTCGAAGTCCGAGTCGTCACAACAACAACAACAAATAAGATGCTCTCGCTCTAAAGATTGGAAACGTATGGAATTAATTACCATGCAGCTGCAACAGCAATGGCAGCAGCAGCAACAGAACCATTCGGAAGAGGTTCCCTTATCGCCATCATCAGAGACCTCGTCGTCGTCGTCATCGTCCGCGGTATCGAGAGACCTTTTAATTTATAAAAGTTATCTAGGAGGAGGAGGAGGACGCCTTCAACGACGACGAGAAATAGAAAACGTAGATGGATCCGGCGACGGCGAGGACGGCGACGACGACGACGACGACGGTGCCGAATGGTTGAACAATGGATGCGCGGGCGATTGTGTCGGAGACGGAGTTGGCATCGATTCTTTTCTGATGTTTAAAATAAGATTTAAATATAATAGCAGTTTTACGGAGACCGAATGGTACGTCATGCCATGGAATCATAAACGAATCGCCTTCGAAAGAGAAAGAGAGAGCGAGAAAAAAAAAAGATCAAGAATTTGATAGTTCAGATGGTGTATGGACGTATTTAGAACACATCGTACTTATGCAATTAATAGGAGCGTGGGCATACTACATCTATTACAAATATAAAAATAAACTATGCGCGCATGAGCAACATCGTTTGAGCTCGAACGAAAACCTACGCATGCAAAATAATTTTCAGTTCTAACCGGGAGGTATCTTCGTTCAGGGTGTGTATGTGTGCGTGAAATTTTGCACTTAATTAAATAGCAATTATGGTGAAGTATATTCAAGACGAAAATAATCATACAAGTGGTGACGACAGTCAGGTATTTTTAAATAACGATGATGATGACGTAATTTCGTCATCATCATCATCTACGTGTGCAGTATCTGGATCGCCGCAAGTTTTGTCAGGTATTCATGTCTACGATAACGATCAGGCGATGGATCCCTGATATGTAGCACCGAATACCGATTGAATTCCTCCAAGGAGAATGCGCAATGGTGCGCTCACGGTCATACGATCGAAGTGGGCTTAACCAAACGAAAGAGCAATATGGATTTTAGCCCTGTTATCAGACTTATATGCCCCAACAGATTTTGTAAAGAAGGCGAATTGCAAATGGACGAAAACGAGTGGAAAGATTTGTCGTCTATCAATATCGAACATAAATTTAGAAATTTTTTTCCAACCGCTCGGATACTGCCACGGTTGCATCTGCAGGCGCTACCGCCGCCTCCGTAGTCGCAGACGTATGGCACTGGAGGCGTGAAATGCATCAGACGATCGACGGATACTTGGAAGTGGAATTTAAAGACGAATACGAGTCCATTCATAGAGTCGAGGTGCAAACTGCTGCGGCTCTCGCCGCATTAGAATCAACAACAACAGGATCCGGATACAATGTTGCGCAAATTTCTCTCTCCCGCGAAGAATTTGCAAAAGTGTTTACTCTAGCGCCTCTTATAATGCTCAAATTAGAAATATTGAAAGGACAAGATTTTCAAGAGTTCTACGATAGAAATATAGAGTGCGTCGCCACTTGCCTTCCCGAAGAGTTCGGAGCTTACGCGTATAACAGGTGCAAGAGCAGTAGCGGCGACGGCGACGACGATTGTGGTGAAGGCGTCCCCCTCCTCGAGGATGCTGGACTTTATTCGAACGTGCAGGATCAAATCTTATGTCGAGTCGAGATGATAAGCGAATACGTATTTGGAAATCCATCCCTAAGTACCCTAAACGTTCTTTACGACATCAACAGACTCGGCTTATTAGAAATCACGCGCCATTTCCCTCACGAAATTGTCGATGACGTATTATGTTTATATCAAAAGAATTTAAATGTCGAAATGAAACCTTTGTATTTTAAAGATAGTGTATGATCCTTTTTTTGTAAATAAAATTTATTCTGTATGCAGTTATTTTTTTATATATATATATATATATATATATATATATATTTAAATTGTTACGTTATTGCAGGAGAGATGTTAGTCAATGTTGGTACACGGGGGTGAAGGGTTGTTCAACAACCTCTTAAATAAATTGCCCTTCGAACTGCACCTTCCTGGTCATAACTTCTGCGGTCCCGGAACCAGGCTACAAGAGCGTTTAAATCGCGGAGACAAAGGTATTAATCCTCTAGACAAAGCGTGCAAGCAGCACGACATCGCGTATTCGCATCACAAAGACGTGGAGCGCAGGCACGAGGCCGACAAGGTCTTGCAAGAAGCGGCTTGGCGGCGAGTCAAGGCCAAAGATTCTAAGTGGTCCGAGAAGCTCGCAGCGTTGGGCGTAACGGCTGCAATGAAAGCGAAACGCAAACTAGGAATGGGAATAGACAAGAAAATGGCCGTGAAACTGGATCGTCGACAGCGAGGAGGACGACGACGACGACAAAAACGACGTCGAGTACGTCGATGCTCAGGTAAATTCAAAGACAATAACGGTAACGTCGGCAGAAAATGCTCCTTCAGAGGCGGTCTTATAAGTAAAATATCTAAAGAAATCAGAAAACAAAGCATCAAGAGTAAAGGACACGGAAATGCTTCGCATAATCGTCTCATTTCGAGCGCGATGAATGCTGCAAAAATTATAGTCAACAGGATGGGAGGTCGTTCAAAAATTAAAGTACCGCGCATAATACCGGTGCCCAAGCGAGGAGGCTTATTGCCTTTGATTCCGATATTTGCGGGTCTTTCGGCGCTCGGAGCACTGGCCGGCGGAGCGTCGAGCGTCGCAAACGCCATCAATTCGGCCAAAATGCAAAGAGGTATTTCGACGAGAACGCGCGTCACAACAGAGCCATGGAAGAGAAAAAAGTCGGCAGCGGATTGTATTTAAAGCCTCACAAGAAAGGTAGCGCCTTGTACTTGAAACCTTATCCGGGGGATTCAAAAAACGGATGACTTCGATGGTGCCGAGGAATGCTAAGCTCGCCACCACCACCACCACCACCACCACCCTTACACCTCCCATGCGCGCATTGACCGATCTCGATCTGCACAAATATGCTAAAGGTGTTCCGTATTTTAGAGGCGTGTACATGCGAGACGAGTTGCCGCTAAAAGACGCGACGGAAGCTTAGCACCGCCGTGGCGAAACGAAAGTGGTATTATAAATTTAGACGATGGATCCGGTCCGGGCACGCATTGGGTCGGTTATAAAAAAAGGGCCAATACGGTGATATACTTCGATAGTTTCGGAGACCTGAGGCCTCCGAGGAAGTCTTAAGATATTTTCACGGTAGCGATATATATTATAACGTGGAAAGGGAGCAAGACTTTAACACGATCGTGTGTGGTCATTTAGTGTTGAAATTTTTACATAAAAGAACCATAATGCCCTCGGAGCGCTACAGTCATGTCTAGGACATTCACGATATTCGGGTATGGAAATACCATCAGCAGCGGTACGCTATACCCACCTGTGAGACTGAACGATGGCGGTACGTACACCTGCGGCTTGGTGGGTCTTTACACGTGCAACACCGTTCGAAATATTTACGAGGGAAATAATAAGTTCTATTACGATAAAGATAAAGAAATCACCATCGACGAGGGATGCTACGAAATAGACGAGCTAAACACGTTCCTGAGAAAAAAGATATTGGAGTCGGCTAAAGCCAACAAAGAAATTAATTCGTCCATAACTTTGGACGACGACGGATTGGTTGACGTCTTGTTTTCTTTAAGAGCTAATAATAATACCCTAAAGTGCGAAATAAAATCGAAATACTCCGTAGACTTCACGAAGCGCGGCAACATCGGTCGAATGCTGGGATTTTATGATCGAATTTTAGAGGAAGGTCGTTCGCATACGTCCGATCGCGATGTGGAAATAATTTCGGTATCTAATATTTTCGTAGATACTAACATTACGACGGGAGCGTACCGCAATAACCAACTTTGTCATAGCATTTACGAATTTGGCCTAACCGTGCCCCCAGGCTACAGCATAGAACAACAACCCAGCAATATAATTCGTTTCCTCTGTGCGTGGACGAATTCGATAACATTACGTTGAGACTGGTGGATCATACGGGTGAAGCGGTTAATTTTTCGAAGGATACGTACCTTTGCGTTCGCCTAGAGCTAAGACGCGAATAATAAAATTAATATTAAGTTAAAATGGGCGTCGTTTACGATGACGAGCGTCAGCATCAGCAGCAGCAGCAACAGACGTTAGCCGCAGTCGTCAATATACCTAAGAAAAAATCCGCGCGTTGGGCATTGTTATCTTCGTTGCTGCCGAAGTCTTCTTCTTCTTCTTCTTCTTCCTCAAAAACAAACCTATATAAAACGCAAAAAACGTTCTCGAAATCTGCAGTCGCACGCAAATCATCGTTAGGCCATAACGAAATAAAAAGCGGAAGAGGTGTGAAAAAGCGACATCGTATTAAAAAGAATTTATTCCATCATTTGCATAAAAATCCCAGAATTGTGGTTTACTTTCGTCGCTGGGAGCTTCACGAGTTGCCGTCCTTTCCGTCTTCGAAAATTCACGTTTGGCGTATTAAGAATTCGAACGAATTAGAAAAACCTCGATGGATTCTATTTACTCTTCAGCATGGCAAGTATGATAATGCGAAGCAATCGGCAGCCCAGTTCGATCACTGCAATCTGACAAATTTAAAACTATACCTTAATTCCCAAGAATTTCCACTTCAAGATATGAATTCGGACTTTGCCAATAACGATTATTCGACCCCGTTCATGCACTATTCGAAATTTCCGGAAAACTATTATGCAGGCGCGAGCAATTTGAGCTACGCTCTGTGTTGTTTGAACGACTATCAGCAATTTGGCAATTGTCCCGTGTTCGTGATCGATTGCAGTCGTCAAGAAGAATCTATTAAAAATTCGGCCGTCGATATACGTCTCGAAATCGAATCCAGCAACATTTTCGATCAAACCACTAAAGCATACTGCTTAATTTTGCACGACTCTATATTCGAATACGATCCGTTTACGGAAATCGTTACGCGTCATATTAGCGAATAATAGACATGAAGGTTATTAAACAGAAACAATCTCTACCGGTTGCAAATATGGATCTAACGGTCGAACAGGATGATCCTTATTCCTATTTTGGAACGCGCAAAAGCACGGAGATCTCTTACCGGCCAGCATAAGATGCATCGTATGCGGACCTTCTGCGTGCGGTAAAACAAACCTGATTTTGAGTTTGTTACTGGCACCCAACGGATTGGAATTTGAAAACGTTTACATTTACTCCAAGTCGCTATTTCAGCCCAAATACGATTTTTGAGTCGAGTTTTGAGACCGATCAAGGGACTAGGCTATTACGAATTTAGCGAAAATTCCGAAATAATTTCACCGCAAGATGCTAAGAGTAATTCGATTTTCATTTTCGACGACATTCAATGTCACGAACAAAACGCGATTCGTCAATATTTTCAATGAGCCGTCATAAGAATATAGACGCGTTCTACCTCAGCCAATCGTATGCAAGAATACCGAAGCATCTTATTCGCGACAATACAAATTTAATTATAGTTTTTGCAAGACGAAATGAACTTAAGACATATCTATTCGGAGCACATTAATACCGACATGAGCTTCGAAGATTTCAAAAGATGTGCCGTCTAGCGTGGGAAAAAAGACGGCGATGGCAATAAAGCCGGATACGGATTCTTAGTGGTAGACAAAGAAAAGCCATAAACGAGGGCCGCTACCGTAAAGGATTCGATCATTACATATGTATTTAAAATCACGACGTTCGAGCGAACTTTCATCAACGCAATGTCTGCGGCTGCGATGAGACGAGGACGACGACGACGTCACTCTACGAATTTAAATCGAGCCGTAGTGCAGGCCACTAAAACGATAAGAAAAGTTTTAGATTTTAAACGAGATCAAAATCGAGCTCAATTAAAATACGGAATGAAGCATGCTCAATTACTAGAACCGTTAAAATCGCTATCAAAATTCTCTGCAAGTAAAAATCCTAATTATATTCGACGTCAGAATGCGGAGCACGGATCTGATAATGTCGGCGACGGTTCAGATGCCTTACTTAAAAAGTATGCCGACATCCTGTCCAAAAGCGAGGATCCCAATATAGACGATACCGGAATCGGCATTCAATACGACGACCTTTCGAATAAATGGTCTATGGGCAATTCAGAGTTAGCTATTGCAGACGACGGATCTACGATTAATATTAGAAATAAAAATATCCTATTACGGAGGGCTTACTTCGATTGTTAACTTATAAGAAAATCCTTCGAATAAGAAAACGCCTGCTGGCAATCCTTCCGAGCTAGATGTAAAAATTACATCGATATTTTGAAGAAAACCAATGCATATAATAAACTGTTTCGCAAGGATCTGCCTAAAACGCCCAAATATAAAAATTATATCGTTCCGAATTTAACACCGTCGCCCGTGGCGACTACAATATCTACGCCTCCTCCTCGCCGCAGCATGCTTCGTCGCCGTCACCGTCGTCGTTGTCGTCAAGAGAGATGAATACAGCATCGGCGACTCCTACGATTCCCATGCAATTACGATCCAAAATAACGAAGAAAAAGAAAGGTCTCGGTATGGATAATTTATCGAAAAAAAGACAGCCATCGAGTAATATAAGCAGAATTTGGCGATACAAAAAATTCGATAATTCTAATCATGAGATAGAATACGTTCATTGGGACTCGCCGGCCGAGCTGGTGAGCCGGCTTCGTTTGTTGATGGCCGAACGTTCGGCGGGCAACAATAGCTCTCAGAATCAAAACGAATTTCTTTCTATTATATCCGTGATCATTCGAGATGTATTGCAATCGGTCGTTCAAGTGTTGAACGAAGTTGTTTTAAACACGAACTTCCTGATTTTCAACCACTTGAAATTAGACGGAGTCAAGACGTCTGCTGGAGACGATTTACAATTTCACAAAATTAATACCGACGTTATAAGACACCTGCACGTGTTATTGGAGCAAGATAAAGCCTCGTCGTCTAACTCTCATACTCGTGTCAAACCTTAAAAATGTCTAAGAAATATAACGATAAGGAAATACTAGTGGATGAACTGCACAGAGGGGTTAGAATAAATTTTCCACGTCGAAGAACGATCATCAAATCTTATCACGACTTATTCCAAGCCGATATTGCTGAATTTATTCCATATTCGAAATATAATAAAGGGCATAAGTATATTCTACTCGTGATCGATTGCTATTCGAAATATTTATGGACGAGACCGCTTAAATCCAAGAATGGTCATGAAGTCACATCTGCGATGCGCGAGATTCTAAATGAAATTAAAAGATCGCGGCCGCCTTTACCGAAAAATCTGCAAACAGATAATGGTACAGAATTTTATAACGGCCAATTTGCACGGCTGATGAAGGAATATGGCGATATTAATCATTACTCCACATATAGCTCAATCAAAGCCGCCATCGTAGAACGTGCAATCAGAACGATAAAAACAAACTGTATAAAGCTTTTAGTCTGAGAGGCAAATGGAAGTGGATTGATATAATCGATTCGATTGTATCGAAATACAACGATACGGTGCATTCGACCACCAAAAGAAAACCCAAAATGTGACCGCGAAAACGCGTCTGAAAGTTTACGATAAATTAAAACTGGCGACTAGAAAACCTCGTTATGCCGTGGACGACTTTGTACGCATTTCAAAATATAGAAGTATTTTTCTAAGGGCTACAATGCAAACTGGAGCGAGGAGACGTTTAAAATATGTAAAGTGTTTCGAGCAAATCCGACTACTTATTTACTCGTCGACATGCATGGCGATCCAGTATTGGGACAGTTTTATGAAGCTGAGCTGCAGAAAACGAGAGTTCCAAATATTTACCTTATCGAGAAAATACTAAGGCGAAAAGGAACCAAAATTCTCGTCAAATGGTTGGGCTTCCAAGAGCCTACCTGGATTCAAAAAGCTGATCTTATATAGATTGTTACATTTAAAATAAAACATTTGTTTTTTATATTTTTATTATATAAATATGTTACGTTTCAAAAATAAAAATTTGTTTCTTTTTTGTTTGATTTTTATTATACATTTTTTTGATCTTGTAAAAATAAGAAAGATAGAGACGCTACAACTGCGATACTTTGACATGCAGCAGCACTTAAAATGTATTATTTTAGTTTATTTTATACATAATATAAAAATAAAAAATACAATGCAGTTTTTTATCTTGGCTTGTTACAATATTTTAATTAATTTTATAATAAATATAAAAATAACAAAATACAATGCTTTTTCTTGATTACAATATAACAAAGAGAGCCTCTACAACAGCGCTTAAAATATATTTTTAAATTAATTTTATACATAATATAAAAATTAAAAAAATACAATGCGGTTTTTATAATATAAAAATACAAAAGACAATGCAATTTCTTTCTCGTTACAAGATTTTAATTATTTTTTATAATAAACATGCAATTCACAAAATAAAATATGGTTTTATTCAAAGGTCCTTTATTAGATAGTGCCCATGAGGCAAAGTATCTATTCCGTTAGATAAAATGTACCTTTATCATCTTGATAACTTAAAGCAATTTTCGTCTGACGTATGGAATATACCTTATGCAAATATGATCGTATGCTATTTTGGTCTCGTTCTATGACTACTTTATTTCGTAACGTATCGAGATAGTGATCGAAACAGATTTGCCGATCGATAATGTACTTTTAACACCCTTAGCCTTCTTTATTATCTCACGGCCTTCTATTTTTAAAGAGTACATTTTCGATCGAAGGCCTACAAAGTGCGTTAAAATACGACCTCTAGTTTCGTCTTTCATAAGACCAATGACTTTTTATTAATTAAAGGAATTTTATAGATGTTATCGGGATCATAAGCGCTCGTATCAAATTTTTCTAGATTCGTCTTTATACACTCTTCATAGAAATCATTGCACGTCACACTATACAAAAGGCTGTCGGTGTCCATGTAGCATAATTCGCAATTATTTGCAAATTTTGCCTTCATGAAATCGTAGTGAAAATTATATAATTCAATTTTGATAATTCTAAGATGGCCATACCTATGTAGATAGGTTTGTTGAACTCTATCTCTGTTTTGCTCAATTCGATCGCGACCAGATTTTTGTCAAAATCGTTGCCGAATGGAAATTTGGTTTGGAAATTAAAGATAGAGCACCATACCGACCGCTCCAATGAGTCACTAATTTTATGACGCGTCTTTTCCTAACATTCTCCATTGTTTTACCAAAATGGAATTGTTTGCAAATTTATATAGATTTTGTGCAAATTCCGTTTTAGCTTCCGTGCGCATTCTTGTATTTAATTCGACAAACGGTCTCAACCAAGGAGACTGACCGAATTCTAAAACCTTATGAACGCGCGTCATAACTACGCCCGCAGATAAATAAACCTGGAGATTTCTGTAATGCACAACGTAGTTGAACTTTTCGTGAGAGTGCACATTAATTTTGAAAATTTCGAGCCCGGAGGCGTGTCCTGTTCTGGGCACATCGGCAACTCTTTCTGAGCGTCGTGAATGTCCGTAGGAAATTCCAAGTCGCATTCGATAATATAACCTTTATCGCTCGTAATGCTCACCGTTGTAACATTAAATTTTAATATTTCTTCAGGCGTTAGCCATTTGAAATCCCGTAAGGCAAATAGCAAGATTCGGCATGACCATAGAGATTATTAATATCTCCGTAAAATAAAAATTTATTCGGCTTGGATGGATCATACGTTTGGGGATAATATTTATTATTGGATTCTACATATCGTTTTACGACTTGAGTAAGGCCCCCCCGAATGCCTCTTTCGATCATTAAAAACATGTCGACGTCACAAATTAGTTCTAGCCTGATTTTAGTATATAATAACATGCTAGACCACGAGTAGCTCGCCAAAGTCACAAAATTTAAGGGATCCAATTTGTATGTTTCAAAACAATTTTTCTAAAGTCTTGGAATATATCGCAAAGTAAAAGAATGTCGCATTTTAAATATAGGTCCGCGTAGTCGCCTAAATTTTGCATTTAAAAGTGCTCCATACGGTTTGCGCATGAATATATTCCGATTCTTCAATATGTGATTCATTAAGATTGCTATAAAACATTCTATAGGAGGAAGATTTTCTTCGCTTAATTTCAAAATGTCATCCAAATACTCGTAGGAAAAATACCCTTGCGCATTAGCAATTTAATGCGATCCGGGTTTAGCGAGCTAAATTCCTTTTTAAAACTTTAAAGTCATCGAAAGACAACTCGCATGCTAATTTTTCCAATGACATTGCCATAAAGCGAAAGGAATCTATGAATCTGAACGTCACATTTGCGTCGTTGTATTTTTTAGAAAATGTTATGTATTTTCATTATTCAAGGGTATTATATTCATGGGGCCTTCGAAAGCGTTAGCAAGCTCTTTAATAATAAAATGAGCATCATAATTGCTCAAATTATGATAGACTACGGAATAATTGGAAATAACCTAAAATTTAAATTACAGCTGCTATGCGCAACACCTCTTACAGAACCATTCATGTGATCGTGATCGATAAACTTTTCGTCGTCCGGCAAGAAATCGACTTCGCAAATAAAGCACGTTTTTGCCGTCGAGGCATGTATAGAGGACGTAGCAGGCTCGTTTTAAAAATGCGCTCCCATAACATATGGCAATATGTTTTAATTGTCGCACAAACCAAGAAATGCAGTCTGTGCCCGTGTATGAACTGTAATATGAAAGAGATTCGTCATATCCACAATAAAAATAATATCCTATTGAAAACGGAATATGTTCCTGGTATTTGAAAGTGCGTTCTGATTCGGAAGCTCTTTCGGTTTTTAATAAGGCATTCTATGTCAGAATAAACCACCATCGGCACAGGTATTTTATACTTAAAATCTTTAAATTGTAAATATTTGTTTTTTTCGGAGGGTAAAATAACACGACACTCGTTAAGTTTTTCGCATACTTGCTCGTGGGCATCGAGACGTTTGCGATCGTAAAAATAGGAGAGACATCTATCGCATACGTAAAAGTGACCCGTATGTTTAGTTAATTGACCTCTCACAAGTGAGGCTAAATTTTTTATAAGACAATAATGATATCTAACGCCCCGTTTATAATCTTTAATATTTTTTTTTAATTCTTCCAAACTTTTTCCAACTTTATTGGCCTCGTCGCCGTCGTCGTCGTCCTCGTCGCCGTTGACGTCTTCGCCGTCGTCAGAATTAAATTTTGACGACTCGTCGACATACGCATCTTCAACAATTAACAGATTAACGTGTTTATCTCGTTTTGGCTAGTTAATTGTACCGGTGTTACGATGTATCGAGCGCGTTTTAAAATAAGAGCAAAACATTTACAGAAATATCATTCTGCTTTTCGAATTTCGATATATCCGATATAGGCATGGGGCTGACGAAATTTTTCATATTAAAAATTTCTGCAAAATGCGGATACGAAGTTGTGCGATTAGCATGCTTACCTGCTGTAGGCTTAATTATTCCGGCTAAAACGCTCCAATAAAAGCATGAAAATCATTGTTTCTAATGTTTAAACAGGCCTTTTGTTTTGAATTGCGATAGGAAGAGGCATGAAACAACTCGCGTGAAACATATCATAGCATTTATTAATATTAACATTTAAAATAATATTTCGGATAGCGTGAATCCTGACCCGTGCATTGCGTCGTTCTCTATTTTATCCAACAAGCGTGTTGCGATATTGCACGCAAACCACTCGTTAAACTTCTAAATTGCCGAAACAAATTAAAAGTTGGGCGTCGAAAATACCTAGTTTGAAACTCATTTTCGTTGAGCGCGACGGAAAATTTGAAAAATCGCACGCTAACACGACATTAATTTTAAGGTTTACCGAGTGATTTTTAAAAATCGTATACAATTTGGATAAAATTAGTTTTTTACAATCTTCGATAAATAAATTAAGATCTTTATGTGCAACATTAATAATTTGAGCTGTTTGAATTCTCGATTTAAACGCAGACACGATCGGCTTCCAAACCAATTCAGAATGTCGAGGCGTGCTCCGAGAATACATCCATTGTTTAGGAACATTCTGCCGCAGTAGTTTTTTTAATAGATTTTTAAATAGCATTTTATATCTTTTCATATGGCATAGAAGATTTTCGAATAGATTCAGATAACTAGCCGAGAGCGAAGAAGAAGTTTGTTTCACCGTTCTTAAAATCGATTCGGTGTTGTGAATGTGTGATTTTAATATTCGAACCCAATTGCGAAATACTTTAGTTTTACGACATTTCGTTAAAATTGCGTGCACTTTTCGATACAACTGTAGCATCTGATCACAACACATCGAAACGCCCGCGTCCGCTTCGATTTTTCTGTTAGTTAACTTTTTTTTTCGTATTTCAATGCCAACTTTCTGTATTTTGAACCGTGCAATTTTACTAATACGTTCGGCGTATCGTCTTTGGGCGATAAATCGCAGGACCATAAAATGGCTTCTAATTCGGCATGCAGTTCCGTTTTATTCTAACAATTTGTACGAGTTTAAAAATCTTATACAAAAGGATAAGTCTATTGCATATTTTTCTGAATCTGTAATTTTTAGTTGATTTTATAGAAAATACATCTGTCGTTCTAACACATTTACTATAGACAAATAAATCGCCGATTTCATGCAAGCGCATGCGGAGGGTTTTTCTGCAAATCAACAAAGAATTAATCAATTGAGTTGAAAACACGAATTCTCTATTTTTTAAGTCCACGTATAGGCAATCGGTTCTTAGAATTGCATAAAAGAAAATGTCACTTTCACATCTATACTGAAAATTAAACACTGTTTTTAATGGCGATACGGCAGATTGATCTACAAATCTAAACAACCTAATACCGGCCGAGATGCTTTCGCTAATATTATAAAATGCCCTTCGGTCGTAATTACATAAATTAAAAAGCTTTTCTTTCATACGAGACACGTCGGTGAAGCAAAACGCTATTGTGTTAGAATACGAATCTTCTAAGCACGTTAAATTGTCGAACAAATTAAATTGCATGCAAAATAGAAAAAGGGCTCGAGACCCAATCAAAAACCGTCCTGATATTTAAAGTCTTTTAAATAAGCAGGCAATTCCTTGCATGCGATTCTATAAAATTATGTGGATAATCCGCAATTAGCATATCACGATTGTAATGGGTTGCTGATCTAATTCTATATTCAATACTCATAACTTTAAAAATCAAGATGTAAAAATACTAAAATTATAAAATTAATTACCATGTATAGGTAGGTATTCTAGTGTGATGACGATACGGGTGGCTTTTTTTGCTCTTGCCGTTCTTGATTTTCCTTGGGAGGATCCGTGAGGGCTGATGGTGATGGATCCTTTTGTTTTTCGCCCATGCAGCAGAAGAAAATACTCGCTGCAGGATTAGGTTTACCTTTAACATAAACGAATTTCGTATTAGTTTTTTAAATAAAAAATTAAAATATTAAATACTAACCAACTTCGAACGATCCTAGGTAGTGCAAACAAAGGCATTCCTGTTTATTCAGCTCTTCGATATCTTTGTCGCTAATTACGTCCGCGATTCTCTGCGGAAGGAACACAACGCATTCTTCTAATTCGACGAGAATGAGCCGAGAATTCTTCTTTGACTGAAGAGATTTGATGCTTAAAACCGGATAAGGGTGCTGTAGCTCGAGATCTTTGACTTTTACGGTCTTCTTCCTATCGATGCGGCTTACTGAATTGATTTTTTTAATTAACTCCATATTTTAATTCTAATTACGAATATAATTACATAAAGTTAAAAAATATATTTACAATTATTACCTGTTTTTAATGCAAGCTGCACGATGACAAAACACGTTGCAGGACTCTCAAACTTATATTTTACAAGATAAAAAGCCTTACAAGGGATCTTCTATTTATATCACTCCAAATGACGTACAATTTATTACGCATCTGAAAACCGCTCCCCACATACACGATTCAGACATTAACGATAGCAATTCATTAGAATTAAATAGCATTGCCCTTGTTTTGGACAAAAAGCTCATTCAAATTAAAACGTTATCTTTTATTATGCGGATATTGAAATCGCATAAAATTAATGAGCATATTTTTATTCAAAGATGTAAGTAATAAAGACATTTTCGCCGACTCGGCATCGATAAAAGAATATAAAAATTTCAATCGTCTATATTTCGAGGATTTATAAACCATATTTGTTAAAAGTAATGGGTTCCTATATAATTAATGATTCAAAACGATGTGTACTGAAATTAAAACTTACTCACGAATGATGTAATCTTAAACTACAGTATTTTCTTAACGCGTTCCAAGAAGCTATCTTTTATACATACAATGTTTTAACAAAAGCGATTCCCGACTTCGATAATAAAAATAATTATACAAACATACTCGATCATTTATATTTTAACTTCCGCTTTATATAATGAATGTATACTATACAAAATTTACGACCACTTTTTATTTCTCGGCAAAATACGATTTCGTCATCGTATATGCTTTGGGTTCATATAATGCACACAAAATTAAGGGAGAACTTTTACCATTTATACCGAAACAATTACATTTAAAACGTCTTGCACGTGTCCGATGAGATAATCGCGACCCCGTTTTTTTCTCTTGCCCGACGATCTGAAATCTCTGCGTTATTTTAAATACTTCATCATAATTGCCTACGAAAACATCGAGCGTAACATTTCCAAATTATTAAAAGTTTACTTGAAACGTCTTGCACGTGTGTCCGATGAGATAATCATGACCCTGTATTTGTATACGAATTAAATAGCGCACTTTCATCATCTTCTCTCGGAGGGCAAAAATACACGCACACGTCATCGATCGAACCATCTTGAGCAAAAATACGATTACGTCAGTAGTATAGCTATGGAGAAGCTGAGACAGCCCTTTTAAAGGGCCATCGCAATTTTTTTCTTATCGACACCTGTAATAAAAACCCTTGCGGTTATTTACCCAGACTTATTCTCGATCGCGACCCCCGAAAACACACTCTTAAAACAAAAACACGTTCGCACCACTTGCGCGCCCTTACGATATTTCGTCTTAGACTAAAACACGCACGCCCCCTACACACCTATACGCATAACGATACATACCTTTCTTTTCGAAAATAAAACAACAACGACACCGCCCCCCCGATCGATATCTACACACACACACTTTTATCACGAGGGCGGCACGACTTCCACGTTAACATCACCGACAAACCATACATACCCTACACCCTACACGCACACACCTGCACATACATACCTCTCTTTTATATAATACGCACACCCTTTACAAGATATTTATGATCCTTTTAAAAAGGGCCGGCCAGCTTCTCCATAGCCATACTATCGTTATCCTCAAACCTAACTAATACCAACACACACACACACCTACACATACGTGACCTTCACACATACATACTTCTCTTTTCCATAATATACACACCCTTTACAAGATATTTATGACCCTTTAAAAAGGGCTGTCCCAGCTTCTCCATAGTTATACTACTTATATATATATATATATATATATAAATTGCCGTGGACCTCGTTAATAAATCGAGCCTCAGTAACAAAAATACATTCGAAAATTTTATTAATTTTTCAAAACTCGAAAATAAATTTCACACAATAACCAGTTGAAAATGCAAGGCATTGTCGCAACGAACTTCCAAATGTAGACTTACTTTAAAACAATTTATGTATCGCACATTAATTTTGGACCTATTTGAAATTTTTGATAAAAATTAATTCCCGGGGGTCGGGTATCCGTGGTCAGATTTTGTGGGGGGTACCATATTTCGACTCAGCTATGTTAGGGGAGTCCAAATATGTATCGCACATTAATTTTGGACCTATTTGAAATTTTTGATAAAAATTAATTCCCGGGGAGGGGGTCGGGTATCCGTGGTCAGATTTTGTGGGGGGTACCATATTTCGACTCAGCTATGTTAGGGGAGTCCAAATATGTATCGCACATTAATTTTGGACCTATTTGAAATTTTTGATAAAAATTAATTCCCCGGGGGTCGGGTATCCGTGGTCAGATTTTGTGGGGGGTACCATATTTCGACTCAGCTATGTTAGGGGAGTCCAAATATGTATCGCACATTAATTTTGGACCTATTTGAAATTTTTTTTTCCCGACGGAATATCGCGGGGGCACGGCGCCCCCGTGGCCCGATTTTAACTGACATTAAAACTTAAGCTCTGGACACCGAGCTGAATCGATTGATGTATCACACATTGATGTCCGACCATTAGAAAGGCCTCGGACGGACGGACAGACGGACGACAAATCGATTTCATAAACGAACGAAGTTCGTTGAAAAATTTAATAAAAAATAATCTCTTACCCAATTTTCATAGTTTCATAGTTTATAACAACAACAATTTTAAAGCGTTACCTGGAATTTCTTGAAGATCTCTACTCCGTTGACGATACCGTTAAAGTAGTTTTGCTCTGCTCTGCTGGCCGCTTCTAGCTATTTGTAGATGACCCCATTTAGGTTGTGCTGTTTGCTCTGCCTTTACGGTACATCCAAATTCAAATCCAAATTAATTACACTTCTTTCATAATTGCGTACTTTAGTTTAATATTAATTTAAATTTACGTTACTTCACGTCACTTCACGATCTTGTTTAAGATAAATGTTGCACCTCTAATTAAATTTTAGACTCGTCACTTATTCGCGTATCAAACTATGAGGCCAACACTGTACTATTTAATTTAACAATATGTATACTTACAAACTTGTATTCTGAAGCGGTGAAAGTACTAAGATATCGAAGTTAATAGAGAGCGATGCTAATTCTCTTCGAGTATTTATATGATTCCGAATGTCACCTCTAAGCCGCTTTTCCCGTGAAAAATCTAATTTAAAATAACGCTTCCTCAAATTTTGTTTCAACCGTTTTGGAAATCTCCGAAATTTAGCGTGTCGTTACGAAGTGAAGTGATCCAAATAAGCATATATATTTGCTTGTCAACCTAACTGGTCCATTACTACTTTCTTTTTATGTTCAAGGCTATATGACAGTACCTTAATGTAACCCCAAATGCATGCAACTAGTTTGACATAAAATTCTGAAATTGAAACAAATAAGTACACATGGTAGACAGGTGATTGATAATAGATATATAATACAAATATTTTTTTTCATCAGACAAGATACTCAGCCTTGGAAAAGTTACAATTAACCTCTTCTGATACAGGCATAACTTGAGTCGCCAACATAATACCTCGAGTTGTCTGTGGAATACAGGAAAGTAGATCAACGGGTAGCGGTAATTGTTTTCTTCCCAAATAATAACTCCCAGGCTTAACCACTCCAATAATACCCAGTCCCCAAAGCTCAATACACGAGATGATACTAAAAGGTGTATCGTGTGATATAAGCAACGCATTCAAAGGTGTAAAGATCCAAGCATCAAATCCCCCAAAATATCGTGACATACAGTACCATGAGGTTGATGTAAATTAAAATATGTGAAAATGATACAAGAAAAAGTAAAGAATACAGTGCTTGCATGTGGGACATGGATGAGTGAATAACAATTTCCAGCAACAACGCTGACTACCCGAATATAACTTAATAATCGGTAAAACGGCTTTACTGAAATAAATCCCAACTGTAATATTGTTGGTTAAGTTCAACAAAGTATTGAAGACACATTAATAGATATCAGTGCTTCGCCTCTTATTCACTTCCTCTAAACTAAACATCGAGCTGAATTCAAAAGGATGTTCTGCTAATTCGTTTAATACAAAGATGTAGTTTAAGTTACAAAAACTTTAACATTGATATTCAACTAAACCATATGCGGAACTTACTCAAATAGCGCTCAGAACAAAATTTAAAATTATGAGATCTGTAAATATAGTATTAATGATCACACAAGCTTGTACTCTAAAAAATCAATATGCAGGAATGAAGAAAGTGATGAAATAAATCTCAAAAGACTAAACAAACATATTAATCTCTCTAAATATGTAATAAAACCTGTAAAACAGTACGTCCCTGTTCAAAACCTTCAAACGATGAAATTGGGACACAACTGCACATGTCTAACAATCGGTCGAATTGACAAGCATCTACTAATAACACAACATTCTTTAACATCAAATTACTATATACTTAAACAATAATTGAATAATTAAAAAGCTTAAAATTAATATAAATTCGTACTCCTAAACGGCGAGTCTAGAGTAAAACCACTGAATACTTAAACACTGCAATCTTTCAGTCTTCTGATGTCTTTCAAAATCCATAACCAATTCAACAACATATTATTCCAAACACGATAACATATTTGTACAATAGAAACAATACTTGGACAATACACTAAGAATGTAAACTGAGTAATTATTGTGAAACTTTCTCTGAAGAATTTCTATAACCTACATTTATGTTCGTTCACTCGTGAAGTTCATAAAGTTGAAGTATTCTTTTAATGATTATTTTAATGTTTACACAATAACTGTTAAGAACTTACCATTAAATGAATGAAAATATACTTTATAGCAGTGTAATATTTATTACCGAATGCTATAACACAAACCTAGAAAATGATAGGCAACCAAACTATCAGACAACAATTCTAATTACATATTCTAACCAAGTGATAGCATAACTTACCAAAACGGGCTGTTACAAAATGCTATGAAACTTCATATATGCTTGTTAAATCATATACCAATGTCGTTCAATTCTTTTAAGCTTAATTTACCATTAAATGCATTTCAAAATTCAGGTATCACAGGTTTCCATTCAAATTAAAAATCCGTCTTGCCGTAATTTGTCATTGTGTCATTTAAAAACCGATTCAATCATCTACTTAAAAATCTTACTTCTTTGATGTAGCCATAACTTTCAAAGTCGTTTATTTATTAGGTTATATGTTTAAAAGAAGTAATCAACATTGGTAATTAAACCGGCTCATTCCTAGCTACTGCATAACGTCTTTCGCAAAATTAAAACACCTCTGATTGCAATCTTTGATTGGTTATACAGTATATTATACATTATATCCTACGTCATAAGTCTAGAAATATCTGGCAATCTGTGGGACGTTGTTCTATGTTTTCATTCACGCATATAATATGCAACTTTACAGTAAGCGCATGTTGCAGCTCGTGGTTAACGTTGATTGATACATTTTGCACGCACAATATGCTATCTTTAAGATGCTATCATTCTTTTATAATTATGACTCACATCTCTTGATTTATTAATTGTTGAATAAACGTTTCAATTTCTTATCTTATGTTATGGATTTTTCTCGAAGAACAACGTTGTTCAAAACTCTTAATAAAGTACGTTTTTAAATTTAAAATACACGCCTCGTAAAAAACGCGACTGTATGTTTTGCGTATTTGTTGGCCTCTCAATAATTCTGATTTGATTATGAAAATAAAACGAAATTAAACGTTGCACGCTGAAATATCTTTTAGAACGCACTTAAATAATGCTTTATCATGTCTCTCATAGACTACCTTTTGGTTGGAAATAATTGATGTGGAGCATTTTCAAAATCGAATTTTTACTCACGGAATAGACTCTATTCTCGTTTAAAGGTAAAATTAAGTTACCTAATACAAATAAAGTTTCTAAATCACGGGGTTTATGAATTTTGGTAAAATTTGCTAATCGTTTTCACAATATGCTGCAGTGAAAATGAATAATTACAAAAAAAAATTTATTTTGCTTAAGTTTGGAGTGATGTATTTTCACGGAATAGTGCTAAATGACCTTGAATGACCCCTAATAACATCAATATATATATATATATATATATATATATATATATATATATATTAATAGTTATTAAGATGAAATGAAAACCCAACTTTGTATTTAAAGTTGAATTACCATTCCAAATGCAGAGGTTGCAGAGGTTGCAGGTTCAAATCCTGCTGTAGCCGTTCTTTTAGTGGTTTTCAATTACTAGTTCGATTTGAAATTGTAATTCAACTTTAAATACAAAGTTGGGTTTTCATTTCATCTTAATAACTATTAATATATATTAAGCATTCATTTGCATTCCAAATGTGGATTATTCTTCTCTATTATATATATATATATATATATATATATATATATATATATATCTGTAAAATGACAAAACTAAGATGGATATCCTCTCGATGTGTTTCGTCCTTATTGTGGCTTGTTAGAGTGGGTTTAGCAGAGTTGTTATTCAAACATCCAGAAACATTATGGGAAACAGTGTATCACTTACCTTGGTTTTGTGATATTACTGGTTTTAGATACCGTCAGTACTGCGTATATTCAGTTTAACTGGCATTTGCTATACCCAAAGAATTATATAGTTAGTAAGTTTAAATACACAATAATATAAGCAAGAAAAGTATTTAGTGCATGAATATACGAACCTGCTTTTATAATAAACTATCAAACGCCAGTGGGCTGGGAATTGTAGAACTTCTGTGTGGATTTTTTAAGGGAGCTTACTTCGACGTATCATCCTAATAGTGCCGACGCAGCACAAAGTTTTATACCAGATCATTTTGTGTCCATAACAATGAATTTGGAAAAATGGCTTTGGGTCTGGCTCACATTTGCATATTACGTCATAACTTCAAAGTCCAGAATGTCAAATGCTGGATCATATGCAAGCTTAGGTTTAGAAACAATAATGGTATAATACATTTTAAAATTTTAAGGATAGTAACATAGCATATTATTGAAAGTGCGCGATGGGCCAATATAACCAAAATTGGAAATCACGTCGTGGACGTAAACTAGTGCTCAGAAAAAGTATTAGGTTTAAAATATCACACTTGCAATTCGATTTAGTGATAGATAGCGTTAATGAAAAACATATCTTAACATTTTATGTGGTATTTATCAAATTCATGGCTTAACAATCAAAGCTTATTAATTACTAAAGTTATTGATCATGTAAATAATTACCTTTGTGTGTAGAAAACGGGTTTGAGTGGGATACTGAACACCTTCACACAGCTACGATGTTAAAGCATTTACAAAAATTTACTTATAACCTGAAACAGATGTAGTAGCGTTGGTAGAAACTTGGATAATGTTGCAATACGAAAGAGAGCACTATCGTATCCTTCATTGGGTGCGGCTAGACTGGAGCGTCTAAAAAACTAGCTGATGACGTACGCTCATGAGCTACTCTGTCGACGTTGAGTCTTTTAAGACGACATTTGCTTATTCACTGAGTGTGTAGATATTTACTGTTGGCGTCTACTACCCTAAGCGTTTTAGCGTTCCTTGTACAATTACCTTTTCACGTGGAACAACCTAGAGTATTTGTGTGGGCTGAATTAGCAAGCCTTGCTCTTTACCTGAAATAATTTCCTCCATACATTATTTTTATTCAGACAAAGATGGGCCCCCTGGATATGCAGTAGCGTGTACATACTATTATTGACGTGCTTTCGGGGAGGGGGTGGTTGTACATATTTTGAAATGGCAGTCATTACAGTGAAAACTGCAGGCAGTCGAGGTATTCAACTCGTGATGCTTGATATTCTAATAATAATTTCTGCATTTCGATGAACAGCTGAAAAATACTATCCTCTACATGAAGTTACAAGCAAAATTGAATTAGTGTTTGGTCCTTTGTGTAGATTTCGAAAATACCCCTGACTTCGTCTCGCTTCCTGGCCAATGACTGAAGCATTGGAAAGTCGAACGTAGTGTAAAGGAAATTAACAATTCTATAGGTCTGACAAGTTAGTGTACGGCTGCTGATCCCAAGGTCCCGGAATTGATTCCCAATTTGAACCGCATGAAAAAAGTTAGGCGATCATTTTTCAGAAACGTGCCCCTTCGTTCGGATGAGCGGTAAAATATAGGTCCCGTGTGTGAGCATTGTCACTCACCTTACAAACTTCTACCTTACTGGGAATAGCAAAGATTCGGCAAAATATAAAACTTGCAGGTAAAAAGTGCTCTCTTTCTCTCTAATGCAATACCTTCGGGTGAAGCATTGGAAAGTTAGATCTAGGGGTAAAAGAAGTTGAGAAATACGTATACGGTTCATCAGATTAGCTATAGTCGGCAGAAGCTTTCGGTTCAACGTCGAAATATGCATAGATCATGCTCAGCGCTGTTATTTTTTACCGATAGCTTCACCGTGAAACATCAACTTCAGATATTCGTCGCATTGTGAGACCAATACAGTTTGTTTTGGTCTTGACGTTACGTTTCATTTCTTGAACTCCGAAGAACATCGCGAAACAAATTCTGTGCGGTATTGTTTTTGGTTCAAGGCAGTTCCTTTGATATTCTATAAGGTGAATTTACAAGTCTATGATGAATACTAGAGAAATCAGTGTCAAGAGAATTACCCATAAAATTGCTTATGTGAATTGTCTTCATTAATGAACGCTAGTGAAGAGCTCGTTCTATTTTCGAAATTCAAAACTATGAACTGCCCTTAGCAGCAGCAACGATCACTTTCTCATGACTTTAATATTTAATGTTAAGCGTTCGCTTGTACTTTAGCTTAGGTAGCGTCTTGGTGCTGCTTATTCTTCTATGCCAAATTTTGCGATGTCCCTTAAAAGATGTAATAATTTTTGAGTTAAATGACCGGTTTCTTTAATCTTATCAACAGCTATCAACAACCCTTCAGTATAATCTTAGTGAGATTTAATTGTGTGAGCTTTTCATGTGAAAATAGGATTTCAAAATCAATTTAAGGAAACTGTAGGTTTTTTTTGTTTCTGCATTATTTTATTGGTGACATTGCTCGTATTTGAGGCATTGGCAACATATAGTATTTGTAAAAGTACTCTGCAAAATTAGCAGACGATGTTATTAAGGTGTATATGGTTAACAAGTTTTTAATATTATCTTACAAATTAATAATGCACTATAAAAACCTCAGTGATTCTTCACTCGTTTACAAAATTTTACACTGAAGAGGGTTTTAAGAAGTGGATATAGTAGTTCCCTTCAAGGAAGATAGACAATTGTGTGTATTGAGTATCAAGTTTCGCACATAAATATATATTTTTTATATTGATTACAAGAACTTTAATAGAGTTCTCAGCGGAAAACTCCTTTGTATATTTGTAACTATTGGATCATTTTCAAAACGCATTAAAATTGATATTCTTCAAAATTAATTAGAATGCTTTCAGAAGAATTAAGCGTCATTATTCAACTACTTATGTGTCCTCATGTTTCTTAGATCAAGCAATGTTTCATAGGTAGAATTGATGGTTAGGTATATTAGTTTGATTTTGAAACTTCTAGAACACAGCACGTTGAAGAGTGTGTATCATGAGTTTCGTTTAAAGTTTTCTTTATATCATAAGGTATTAGATCATTCACCAAAAATATCTTACTCAGGAATCTAATTTAGAGCCAGAATATTTATTTACGCTTGCAAAGGTGCATAATTTCCATTGAAATTCTTTATATCGACGCAAACTAGTAACATCAGACTATACTCTTCTCGGTAATATCAGCCACCGGAGTAATAAAAATAAGGCATGATAAAATTTCTTCCATAAACAGAGCGAATGCTAGTGTGTGTTGTCTTCTATATTGCGGATGCAATGAATATTTACGAAGGAGAGAAAATTGACTTCAACTTTAGTAGAAGTATAAAACGGCAGAAAAGAGATTGTTTCATTTATCTCTAATGCCGCTGAATTAATAGAGATCATTCGTTGAAACGTCTATAAAATTTTTTCATAACAACATGGATTATGATCTTAAAGTACTCCTTCGTTTTACCCATGAGAATATAATACACATTGAAATTTAAGATGTTGATTCTGCTGTAAAATGACAATGGCATTTTTCTGCATTAAAAGTTCTTCCTTGGGAACAAATTAAATATAACTTATCCTATAGGCTTATACAAGAAGTGGAAAACGTGTTTCTTTGCAAATCACTAAACTCACAACGCTAAAAATCCAATGATTGCTGTCAGTAAGCGACCCTTACAATGGAGATATAACTAATGGAAACGGCTTTTCTTTAGATTTCCACCATTCACAATACGATGTCGTTGTTCTTGCAAAACGAGAAGAATTTCAAGCTTTTGGTATCAAGATAAAGTAGCGTGTTTTACAAAGGGATGATTAAGTCACCCCATAAAGCTAATAAATTAGAAAGTATCCTCTCCCCTAACAGTGGAACTTTTATTTCGCACTCGACAAATGCACATGCAACTAAGTTTGGAAGATACCTATTAACAGTAATTCAAAGCAGTGAGATTGAATACTACTACTATTATTATCTAGAGCTTTTTTTAAGCATCATGCTACAGAATAGACCATTAGTTCTTAGAAATTGGCTTTATCTAATCTGGCACAAATAAATAGCACAAAAAGTCACTTTATACGTAATAATAATTTGATTTTTTGTTTATTATTACTGTAAATTACTGTAAACGTTACAAGTTCCAAATTTAAAAAGCTTTTGTAAAGATTTAAGCGGTTAGTTTCGACATTATAAAAAATAGTTTATATTATTTAGTTTTAAATCAGAATGATTTCCTTATGATGATACAATAATTTCAAGAATACACGTGTCATTTTTAATTTTAGTAAAAATATTGGGACGAGGTACTTAAGCTTTAAAACCAACCAATTAAATTTAAGAATCTTCTCGGATGAGGACTGAAATCGTATCTTCCACTTTAACGGAGCTGAGACGATCGAAGACTCTTTATCCAAAGAGCCAGTTTCTTAAACCGATTGCTGAAAATTATAAATTTCGAAATGGTGGTGTTCTTAAATTTTAAAACAAGAACCTATTCAATAAATACAACAAAGGCTGTAATGAAATCTAATCCTACTCGTTTATACTTGCGTGCCACTTCTGATTTTAGAGTGAATAATGAACACAGCATTAAAACTATTATGGTTTGTCAACCGCAAACCTTATACAAAAATTATCGATATCGTAAAAGGCTAACTTCGGTATTGAAACTCAGGTACTACCGGTATCTTGTAGATGCACTACTGCAACATATAAACTAGTATATACAAGCAAGAAGATGTATTAAAAAGATTAACAACTAATAACTAACTATATATATATATATATATATATATATATATATATATATATTATGCTGTGATAAGGGTTGTTTAAGGGTGCACGACATAGTGGAGGTCATTAGAGAATGAGTAATTAGAATAGGCAGCAGAAAATTGTAGTTATTTTAGGAAATAAGTAAGAAATAGAAGTAGATAGTAAGTAGGCAACACCCTGTGTACAAAGTAGAAATAGTTTTGGGCGACGCAGGAAAGACATAGGAAGACGCATAGTTGGCGTAGGAATGAGAAATACGAGTATTAAACGGATGGTAAAGATTAAATACCCTGTAGATAGTGTTCAGTTGACATAAGTAAAGCGAATAAGAATATTTTTCAGTGGAAGCACGCGTAGAAATGATAAAGTATAATTAGACACGCATTAAGAAAAGAGTCTCAGACGATTAAGTAATACGGAGGTGAAAATAGAGTTTCATGTAGCTAATATAATGCGTATAAAGATCTAACCATTTTGATAAGAGAAATGATTAAAATTGCGTGAATCGCATGTAAACAATGAAAGTTTAAAGTAAAATTGCATCAGTTGTTTATGGAAAGGCGACTATTCTATCAAAATACAGCATGTTGATAAGTGAAGACACCTGCAGGCAGATGGGCATTATGAACGAACGCAGAGCATTACATCAGAAAATATTTGAAATGAAATTATTTGATTGGTCCGAAGCAAACGACAGGTTCTAGACCACACCACGGATGCAGTGGGGATTCGAAATTATATTAGCAAGCACCGCGATAAGAAAGTCAGTTTTGAACTCAATGAAGGCCCAAGTGCATTGCCAGTAATACTGAATAATACGTAACAAGTGGTACAAAGTGAAATAAATGAGTGTGTATATGAAAATTACCGTTTAAAACGTAAGTAGGATTATTTTTATGAATTAATCGTAAACTAAGACATAAAAATAATAGGGCTTCGAGGTCTGAGGAAAATAGGCCAGAATGCTTGATGTTAAGAAAGATTACAATAAAACAATTTAAATGTCGAGGCGAAAGGAAGAACATAATCTTGAAGTATAGGGGTGAACGAATTACAATTTGAAGTCTATGGCAAGAATGATTAAAGTATAAAATTATAATTTAATGGTGTTGGTCCATAATGGTGATAAGTTGAATGGAATCGAAAATTGGGAAGATTAATTTCAATGGAAGCGTCGTCGTAAAAGATAAAACCAGGTCAGATTGTTAGTTATAAGGCATCTGTTTTTCTACAAGAATTTTATTTTATTTTTAATATCCAATTGGCTAAATATTATATGCTTGTAAACAAGTCAACAAAGGGTTGAATACGTATTGAAATAATAATAAGAAAACGGATTTAGAATATTCTACATTTGTTGGTAAAGATAATGAGTTTTCTTTGGTGACTTTGGGTTTTAGTACAAATTAAATGGTTGTTGATAAATGAAATTTATAAAGGTGAATTAATTTGAAAATGTATTGTAAATAACGTCAAAGCTGTACATAAAGCATTAGTTTCATTAAATGGGATCCAAACTTACTGAATTTTTATAATTACAAATATATGCTAGCCGAGGTCATAAGATTGAAATAGTACAGAGGAGGAGCCACAAATTAAGTAGGGCAGAGATAACCCGCAAAGGCGGTAACTTGTTGAATTTTGTCATTGGTCGATAAAGTTGTTTATGATAAATTCCAGTTGATAGCAACGTTAAGAAACAGCTGGAGGAGGAAATAATCACAAGCTGTAGGAAAGATTAAAATGGTGGTTCAATAATTTAATTTAGTATTATAGCAATTAAAATAAATAGGTCGCTCAACGTAAGGACACGTGATATTACAGAAATAATAGGTCGACCCACTAAAGGGGAGTATTACAGCAATTAATATGTCGACCCAACGAAGGGGCTCGTAAATTAAACCACAATAAACTGAAATTAAGAGGGGCTCGTAAATTAAACCACAATAAACTGAAATTAAGAGGGCGAATTAAATTAAAATAAATTTTAAAGTACGATTGTAAGATTTTATATAAATTAATTAAACTAAACTGGGATTTGAAAAGCTTCAACTAACAATAGTGAAATTTGTACAGTAATTTAAAGTTAGATAAATTTTAGTATTTAAAAGTTTAGCATATAAATTTAATAATAATGGACAAGAAAATACGGGAAACACGGGAGGTTTTGAGACAACAAGGAGTAGAGATAGGATCCCAGGAGAGCGTTATAATTCAGGAAACCAGTTCCAGTGAAGAGAGGCGAACTTCACAAGAAAATAAGATGTTGGATATCTTAATGGCATTGAATGAAAAGATGGATAGGAGTGAGCAAGCCATAAATGCAGTTAAAATAAAATGGATGAAAACAATGAGAAATTGAGGGTAAAATTAAGAATCTTAGTGATGGACTGAAAGAAGCAAACCATTAATATCGCGGAGATGAAAGCACAATTGAATGAGAGAGTTGGTAGAGTTTCTGAGGAGATAGACGGTTTATGGGATCATATTTCTTTAATCAAAACGAAACGAGAAGAGTTCGAAAGTGAGTCCAACAATAAAATTAAGAATTTAAATATTAAGTTAAATAAAATTGAAGAAAATTGCGAAACGGAATTCAGATCAATAAATCAAGAAATAAATAATTTAAAAAGCAATCCAATAAACTTTAATAGGGAACCAATTAAGCTAATGCAAACGAATCTTTCAATGGAACAATTTACGAAATTTTACGGGGACGGAAAAGTAAACCCTAAGATATTTCTGAAAATTTTAAAATGTTGATACAGGGATACACAGATGAATTATTCAAATTAAATTTAATCAGGGCAATATTAAAAGGAATGCTAAACAATGGTACAATCTAGTTGAGGATGAAATAGAAACGTTTGAACAGTTTGAAAGCAAATTTCTACGTCAATTCTGGAATGACAACCAGCAAAATCGAATTCGAAATGATTTGATTATGGGAAGATACGATTTGGCGAAAGGGATAACGCGAGAATCATATGCGATTGAGAAATTTACTGTAGCGAAGCAATTGGATCCTCCTTTAGAAGATAAAATTATTATAAAGTATTTAGCAAGTCATTTTAATGCGGAAGTAAAGCGATACATAACGACGCAAAACATAGTGGATAGAGACACGTCTATTGATTATTTGCAGAGATATGATGATTTGGAAAATGATGATGAAAGGGAAAATAATTTTAGGGATCGACGCACGAATTTCATAAGGAATGATGAGACTAGGAATAATTATCGAAGGAACAGGTATAATTATGATCGCGGAAGAAATTTTAATGGGGGGAACTATGGAAACTTTAATAATGATTTTAGGCGGAACAGGGATAATGGTCAGACACCAAGGCAACGAATAGAGAGAACGAATCATGAGGGAAACAATGGAGTAATGAATAGACAGGAAAAGGATGATCGACGGACACCAGCAAGAAATATTAATAGTGTGGAATTAAGGAACACGAATTGCACAGATACAGGAAGAATGAGTCAGGCAGGACCTTCGACGCGAGATCAGGATTTTGAGTACGGACAAACCAAGGAAAATTCTACGGATTAACGGATATGAGCACCAGCGCGAGTTTATTAAATATGAAATGGATAATGAATTAGGAAGACTTGAGAGAAACTTATTACCAATAATTAATTTAAAGGTGGAAAATAAAATGGTTAAAGTATTAATTGATACTGGAGCAGAGGCATCACTTGTAGCGGAAGAATTTGTTAAACGAGAGAAATTGGGGGATAAAGCGATAAAGATAGCAAGGTGTAATTTAGTGGCACCAAATAATAAGAGATTTAGTGTAATAAATGAAATGGTAATTCTGAGATGTGAAATGGGGGATAGAATATGGGAAAATGAGTTCATGGTGGTACCTGGACTGAAGATAGATGTTATATTTGGGATGAATATGATAGATAAGTTGGCGTTGAAGATAAATGCGGAATGCAAAGAGATTGAGTGTAATGGGAAATATATTAAATGGTATGAAGAGGGGAATATAGTAATAGAAGATGACTGCGTAAATATTAACCAGTTTAGAGAAGAGATAAATAATGGGGGTAATGAAAGTGAAGAGATTAAGTGTCCAGATGATTTAAAAAATAGGGTGAATGTATTATTGAATAAGCATTCAGAATTAATTGGGTCAAAGTCGAGAATTGCCAAGGGTTATGTGCACAAGTTAGAAGTAATGAATGAGGAACCGTTTAACAATAAGATATATCCTATTCCAGTAGCATATAGGAATAGAGTGAAGGAAGAAATTGAGGAAATGTTACGTCAAGGCATTATAGAAAACTCCAGTACACATTTTGTGAATCCATTAGTCGTCGTGAAGAAAATGATAATAGCATTAGGTTATGTTTGGATGCAAGAAAGATAAATAAGCGAACGAAGCCGCAATACAATTGTCCACCAACGATGGAGAGCATATTAGCAAGAATAGGTAATAAGAAAATATATAGCAAATTAGACTTAAAGAATTCATTGTGTTTGATTCCATTAGCGCGTGAATCAAGGAAATATACGGGTTTTTCGGTAGAAGGAAAATTATACCAATTTAGGGTGGTCCCGGTTGGTTTGTCCTCGAGCACGGATGCATTAGAGAATGTGATCAAGAATATTTTGGGACTGTATGAGGAATTTAGTATCCACTATAAGGATGAAATATTAATAGTTAGTAATAGTGTAGAGGAACACTATGTACATTTAGAAAGAATATTATTAGAGTTGAATATAGCAGGTTTAAGGTTGAATTTAAGGAAGTGTGAATTTTTTCAAAGTAGGGTTAGATTTTTAGGATATAGGATAGATAATAAATATAGGATTGAAAATATAGATTAAAAGGACCCAGATTTAAGAGTGAAAAAGGGGAAGTTGAAAATAAATAAATTGAATTGGCCCATGCAAGGACAGATGAATAGATAAAAGGAAATGTAAAATAAATTATGAATAGGTATACATAGAGAAATAGAATAGGATTTGAACATAAGAATAGGCATAGGTAGGAATAGTATAGTATAATAGGACATAGGTATGGGATGAATAAAATGTAAATATGAGTTTAATAATGAAAAGGTTGAATTTCAATATGGAAATAAAAATATAATAATTTCATACCAATGTGAGTTTGAGTTCACGTTGGGCAACAAAAATGGACATTGATATAAAATTTTATATTTTAATTTGGGGGAATTATGCTGTGATAAGGGTTGTTTAAGGGTGCACGACATAGTGGAGGTCATTAGAGAATGAGTAATTAGAATAGGCAGCAGAAAATTGTAGTTATTTTAGGAAATAAGTAAGAAATAGAAGTAGATAGTAAGTAGGCAACACCCTGTGTACAAAGTAGAAATAGTTTTGGGCGACGCAGGAAAGACATAGGAAGACGCATAGTTGGCGTAGGAATGAGAAATACGAGTATTAAACGGATGGTAAAGATTAAATACCCTGTAGATAGTGTTCAGTTGACATAAGTAAAGCGAATAAGAATATTTTTCAGTGGAAGCACGCGTAGAAATGATAAAGTATAATTAGACACGCATTAAGAAAAGAGTCTCAGACGATTAAGTAATACGGAGGTGAAAATAGAGTTTCATGTAGCTAATATAATGCGTATAAAGATCTAACCATTTTGATAAGAGAAATGATTAAAATTGCGTGAATCGCATGTAAACAATGAAAGTTTAAAGTAAAATTGCATCAGTTGTTTATGGAAAGGCGACTATTCTATCAAAATACAGCATGTTGATAGTGAAGACACCTGCAGGCAGGTGGGCATTATGAACGAACGCAGAGCATTACATCAGAAAATATTTGAAATGAAATTATTTGATTGGTCCGAAGCAAACGACAGGTTCTAGACCACACCACGGATGCAGTGGGGATTCGAAATTATATTAGCAAGCACCGCGATAAGAAAGTCAGTTTTGAACTCAATGAAGGCCCAAGTGCATTGCCAGTAATACTGAATAATACGTAACAAGTGGTACAAAGTGAAATAAATGAGTGTGTATATGAAAATTACCGTTTAAAACGTAAGTAGGATTATTTTTATGAATTAATCGTAAACTAAGACATAAAAATAATAGGGCTTCGAGGTCTGAGGAAAATAGGCCAGAATGCTTGATGTTAAGAAAGATTACAATAAAACAATTTAAATGTCGAGGCGAAAGGAAGAACATAATCTTGAAGTATAGGGGTGAACGAATTACAATTTGAAGTCTATGGCAAGAATGATTAAAGTATAAAATTATAATTTAATGGTGTTGGTCCATAATGGTGATAAGTTGAATGGAATCGAAAATTGGGAAGATTAATTTCAATGGAAGCGTCGTCGTAAAAAGATAAAACCAGGTCAGATTGTTAGTTATAAGGCATCTGTTTTTCTACAAGAATTTTATTTTATTTTAATATCCAATTGGCTAAATATTATATGCTTGTAAAAAGTCAACAAAGGGTTGAATACGTATTGAAATAATAATAAGAAAACGGATTTAGAATATTCTACATTTGTTGGTAAAGATAATGAGTTTTCTTTGGTGACTTTGGGTTTTAGTACAAATTAAATGGTTGTTGATAAATGAAATTTATAAAGGTGAATTAATTTGAAAATGTATTGTAAATAACGTCAAAGCTGTACATAAAGCATTAGTTTCATTAAATGGGATCCAAACTTACTGAATTTTTATAATTACAAATATATGCTAGCCGAGGTCATAAGATTGAAATAGTACAGAGGAGGAGCCACAAATTAAGTAGGGCAGAGATAACCCGCAAAGGCGGTAACTTGTTGAATTTTGTCATTGGTCGATAAAGTTGTTTATGATAAATTCCAGTTGATAGCAACGTTAAGAAACAGCTGGAGGAGGAAATAATCACAAGCTGTAGGAAAGATTAAAATGGTGGTTCAATAATTTAATTTAGTATTATAGCAATTAAAATAAATAGGTCGCTCAACGTAAGGACACGTGATATTACAGAAATAATAGGTCGACCCACTAAAAGGGGATATTACAGAAATATATATATATATATATATATATTGTCGTGGAAATTATAGGTTAAGAGACATAAATAAGTCTAGAGAATGAATTTGTAATGACCGTGTATATAGGAAATAGAGATAATTTAATTACGCGCCAAATTAATTAGTTTTGACATTGAAAACGGAGGGATAATAGCATATTTTTGTATTTATAAATCAGAATGTTAAATTTGCATAACGGGTAGAAGCTTTGAAGTACGTGAAACTCAAGGATACGCATAATTAGCTTTAATATTTTAAAAGTTGTAAATCAAAAACATCAGATAATAAAGAGAGCTTTTGGGTATATAAAATTAATAATGTAAACGCATATTTTCCATTTAACTAAACAAACCGTTCGTCAAATACAAATCCTAAAAAATTCTATAAGTTAAACAACTGGGAAAATACGATTTGAAACGGAGAGTTGCTTCATAGAAAAGCCAGAAAAATAAATAAACAGGTTCAAGGAACTGAAATGAACGTTGGAATATAATTCTGTAGAAATTTAATTAACGGTCGATACGAAAACAACAGTTGGCTTGAAAGGAAATTGAGATGGAATATCGATAACGTAAAGCAGACAAAGATCACATATAATACACGTTGGGTAAAACACTCGTTTAAAGTACGCGACAAGTTTGGAGGTCAACCACAATATCGACTTTATGTTGCTTGGGTGGGATTGTAAAAAAGACAACAAATATGCGTTAAACAAGGAAAGATAGTGGAAGGCTGAACATAAGAATAGGAGAAATGTGTGTGATTGGTTGAATGCTAGAAATGTTCAACGAAGCTCACGGCGGTTGTATTTTGTTGACCAGTTTTCGGGCTAAAACGACGATGAAATGAGAGTTCTCGGTTTTACAAGTCCGTTACGTACAAAATTTTTAGAATCGGTTACGACAGGGGAGCTTTTTGACTGAAATAGGGTACAAGAGTGGTGTATCGACGGATATATACACTAAGAGACAAGGTGAAGCTCTCTTACTTCGCATATCCGTTTGACTTCGCTTAGTTTTTAGTGTAACATCCAAGTTTAAAATTTTATAAAACGGTGTTAGTACAGTCAGTCGAAAGTGAAATAAAAGTGTGAATTGCACATGTGGGTGCTATTTAGTAGACAGGGCTGTAACTACATTCAACGAACAAACGAGGGATGTTACTAAGGTAAGCGTGCTGAGAAATGTTTGGAACGAGGATGCTTGGTGTTTGGTAGTTACGGGTGGTCTGGACAAGTATCTGGGTAGAACTTTGAAGGCGTTTGCAAAAATTTGGATTACGTTTATTTTTCTCCCTAAATTAAACACCCTCTGTTCTCCCTTGTTTATCCAATACTCGTTCGAATAAATTCCGCTTCAGTTCTAAAACTCTTCAACAACACCCTATATAGTGTACCTGTTCAGTATAAGCCCGCTTAACATAATTTTAACTCAAATCCACTTTGTTTTTAAAACGAAAATTTATTCGACTGTCAAATGATTTATATCCTGTTTTAGGTATCCGTTAGTTTGTTAAACCTTCCGATAACGCATAATGGTTTTCTCTATTGTTCGAATATAAAGAATTGTTGAAATAAGGTCGCGCACTCTCCGATGAAACCGTGTTTCCAGTTTTAATCGCGCTTCGATAACGCGAGGATTTTGCAGTTTGAGTTCGTGTTATTTGACCCATTTTTTAAATTGGTTCTGCAGCTTGTGCGTCGAAATATTTTCTACATCCTTCGTCACAGTACTTCAAAAGCAATGCACTTTTTTTTTGTTCGACAAGTAGGAGGTGTCTTACATGTATTGGTGAGTTATCTCGCGCTTACCCATCCTAATAAGATTCTCTTTTTAGCTTTTACCTGAAGGCGAAATTGGTTCTTTCTTTATGTAGACCAACTGTTTTTGTCTGTAGAGCAACTGCTTTGGTTTATAGACCGCTGCTGCAGTTATGGTAGCGGGGTAAATGGATCCTGTCTACCATATCGTTGCTGTGCTGACTTACCCCCGACGGCTTGCAAGCAAAGTATCCAGACACATACAGGTATACAACTTGTTTTCTTTTGTGTATATCAATGGCATATTCCGTATCAGCGTTTGGTGTAGTTACGTGATAAGAAACATTAACACTGTAGAACTAATGTTGTTGCTGTGAAGCGATATTATCGCTCTACAGGTGTGATGTACCATTGTTTAAAATGTTTGACAGACACACGCTGATTCTTTTCTACTGATAGTTATATTTTACAAACGGCATTATATACAATTTAAAAAGAATGTTTGCCAAAAGCTCTAACACATTAATTCTTTCCTACTGATTAGTCTATTTGTAACGGGCATTTTTGTAGTTTTAACATTTCACGCTGTTTCCCAATTTATAAATACATTTCTACAAATTACTATTTCTATATTTAATATTTATTAACTCGTTGACGAATGCGTCGTGCTATAATGGATAGATTGCATCGTTCTTGTCTTGCCGTAAATATAAATTTAGTTCCTTATGTGAATATACAAGTCTAGATAATAGGCGATAAGCGGTTGTAATAGCGACGAGTTGAATAAACAGATAACAGTCGGAGTTTGCTTTTGTTCCGATACATTAAGTACTTTGAAAATACTGCTTTTGACAATAGTGAGAATTGATGCGGAATTTTTCGTATTGTTCATGTACGAGCACGGCACGACTTTTAGTTGTTTTCTTGTAAAATAAAAATTGTATATTAACTGTACAAAGTGTAGTTCTAATTCCTTTTGAAGGAAGTGTGCTTGATGGGCGAACGTGTTTACTCGACCTGCACGTGTGTTTTACGGAACATTTGACGGACGGTTTTTATTGCATACGCGAGTTATGTATCCCCCAATTACCTATATATATTGATATATTGAATCTAATAAGAATTATTAGAAATTATTAAGTAAAAGTATAAGTTCAATGCAACATTGTAACACAAGGATAACCCAGAGAGGTTATCGACAATTCATGAGAACGGAATGCAACTTTGCATCCGTGAGGGCAGTGATACTGCAGGTGGCAGGTCACAGGCGGTCAACAGACCGCAATTACTTAGAATTAAGTTGTTACATTGTAATAAAGTGTACAATTAAGAGAAACGCAGACATGAGATCTGCAAGTTCCCACAGCCGTGTGGAGGGCAGGTTATTATAAAAAGCCCGGGAGCTCAATACCCGGCAGTCAGTCTTCAAACTCCATACTTCGTTGTTTGAGCTACTCAACCGAGTCAGTCTTTGTAATACAGCTTTAGCATTGTTGTCTACTTAGACTACTCGCCCAGTACAATTAATTATTTTTTATTAAAGTTATTGTGAACCAGTTATTCTAAATTTCATTGTAATTTCTGTATAAACTATTAAACTTTTTTTGTTAAAGTATCAATGTGTTTTTGAAAACATAGCTCCAAAGGCCCGAACTTTAACTGGCGCAGTCGTAACGGATGTCAAAAGGGCACTGAGAATCCAAAAATCGGAAGATTGGCGACCAAGAATTTTAATTCGAAATTTTGGCAGAACCCAAACCAAGTTGGACAAGGAACAAGAATCGTCTAAGGCCAACAAAACAAACCAAGGTGGACAAGATACAGAATCGATCGAACCCACAAAAGAAACAGATGAAATTAATGTAAGTTCATTTCCATACCTCTTTTTTTTATTAACCAAAAAATATAATTGATATAAGCTAGTATTATAATTATTGATTACCATTTATTTATCATTGTTTATGAATTTATTTTATAAATATTGTTTTGAAAATAATTACAAAGTGAATTATTTCCAAAAGAAAAAACGAGACTGTATAACATTTTATGAAACTTGAATGTTAAAGAGATATTTTTTCTTTAAAAAGCAAATGAGACTTGAATTTTAAAAAAAGAGACTTTCTTTTAAAAAGCAAATGGAACTTGATATTTAAGAGATTCTTACCACAATTAAATAGAACGAACACAAAAATAATCCAAAAATAAACAGGCGCACATTCACTAACACCAAAATAAGAAACATTAACCAGAGCGATTCAAAAGCACGTTTTCAATCCGGTAAAATAAAAACACAGAACGCAAACTTAAGTTCAAAGCTAATTCGAACAAACAGCACGGAACGATTGATTAAACCATTGACCTCTATAATACTGAATAAATCACAGCAAAAAACACTCTGCAATAATTGAAACTACGGTAACTTAAAACCAACCTAAGATAAGCAAAATACGCGACGAAAGCATCCTTTATTATACAATTAAAAACTCAGATAAATCGCTTTCAGAATCCTTGCACAGTACTAAAGTTTAACTTTCAACAACGCAATTCGCATCATCACGGAATAATAAAAGCGACGCAGTTTTTGCATTTAATACCTACAAGTAATTAATCCATGAAAGCGCATGAAACTCACACCACAAAGAGCTATAAATAAATTGCAGTACAAACACGGTATAAAATCTAAACGTCTTTCAACTAATTAATCAGCATTATAAAGTGCATTATTCCAATACGAATACAGAATAACGCAAAACGGTCATCATAAGAAGCTTTAATTAAAACGCTGAAAACTAACATTACGGAGAGATTCAATTACAAGTCGTGAACACCGAGATATTTAAAAAATAAAACTAGACGTAACATTTTATGCAAAGTACGGAAAGTAAACTAGTAATTCCTATAAATTTCTATTAACACCTGTAAGTGCAATTACCTCAACGTACGTGATTAAATAACAAAGACTACATCCTTTAGTAGTTCATGCAAATAATAAAGTACAAAAGTAATTAACCTCAAGTCATATTAATTACAAGTTAACAGAATTTAACTAAAACAACGCTAAGCGAGAATAAACCCATCCATTTCAGATTCCTTAAGAAGCAAAAACTAAAAGCTGCATAAAAACAGGCAAATCCAAGACTACGGTAATTAATCTAACATTATTGAAATAAACCTCACAAGTACGAAATTAATCTCAAATTTTTACCAATTTTCATTTCCACAATCTAAACTTACAATTAACAAATCCGGACCAAAAATAACGCTGAAAAATAGCATAATAAATCCCAACCTCTACAAAATTTGAAATTACCTAATCTAATTGAAAATTAATAAAACCAAAGCAAAGCTAACATTACAAATAGAAAATCAACCCCAATTTTTACAAAATTTGAAATTTCACAACCCAAACGGAAAATTAATAAATCCGAAGCAAAAGTAACAATACAAATAGCGAAATAAAGCTTAATTCAAAAAAAAAAAAAAATTTAAATTTCCCAAAAATCGAAAACTACCCTTAACCAACATGAGTAACACAGACTTGCGTCTCTATTTAGAGACAATACAGACATTTGATGGCACGGAAGCCCATCTCTCAAATTTCATCGGAGCATCCGAAATGTTCCTAAAAACTTTCTACAAACCCGGAGATGACCAAAGAAATTCATTGCTTATACGCTTGATAATAAGTAAACTAACCGGAAGGGCACTAACCTTAATCGCCAGTAGGGACGAATTACAGGAATGGCAGGAGTTTAAACAACTACTAATTGCATATTTTGGGGACCAACGTAATATAAAATGCCTGGTACGAGACCTAATAAACCTTAGAATGGAACACAATCAATCCCCCTACCAATTCGGAATGAAATGCCAAGACGTGAGAAGTTTAATTTTAACAAAATTAAAAATCGAAGAACCTGATCAAAACGTTAGACATTTAAAACAAAATGTATGACGAAATGGCACTAGACACATACATAAACGCTTTACCAGAACGACTATCGGATAAAATCAGATTCCAACGACCCCAAAATCTAGAAGAAGCTATGAGCCTAGTAATAGAAGAAGAAAATGTAATGTATTACCGCAACAGACTATACAATCCCAACGCGAATAAAAGTTATTCACCAATAAAAACCATACAAGCCACAAGACAAACAATCCCTCAACAAAAATTCACACCCTTTAACGCACAAACAAATCAACCGCGAAGTAATAACCCAAGTTTTAACAATACAAATTTTAATAATCAATTTAAACATTTTTCAAAACCAACATTTAACCCATCTTTTACGAAACCAGCATTCCAACCAAGATTTAATCAAAACTTAAACCAACAAAGACCAGTATTCAACGCAAACCCCAATAGAAATACACCAACGACTAATACTCATAACAACCCTAACAATTATTACAAACCAACACCAATGGATACCTCATCTGGTAACACCAGACAAAACACAAAAATAACACATATCCGACCAAACCCTCATCAGAAACGTAATTTTACATCGGAAGAATTATTTCATCAAGAAATAGAAAAATTTGACACTGACCAGAATAATTACATTGAGACACCTACGAACAATGAATCAAACCATGCAGAAACTTATGAACGTGACGAACAATACGAAACTTACGAGGAGTACGACGACGAAAACTCAATTCAAATTTTCAAATGGACCCATTCATAGACAACCAAACTTAATAAACTTAAATAATATAAATCACTTAGTATTACCATACATAGAAATACCCCACGCCAAATTCAAACTATTAATTGACACCGGATCATCAAAAACATTAATTAGCCCCAGAACCGTACAAAAACACTATTTAGATTATGTAGAAAAAGAACCATTTAAAATTAAAACAGCCCATCAAACAACACTACACCAATTCGTAACTAATATACCCTTACCGAGAACATTTAATGTTAAAATGAAACATAAATTTTGTGTATTCGAATTTAACGACAAATATGACGGATTAATCGGAATGGACCTTCTAAGAAAATTAAGAGCCAACATTGACATTAAAAATCGCTTATTAAGGACAAAATACGGAAAAATCCCAATTAAATTTCAAAACACACAAATTGAGCAAAAATACACTATAGAACCCCGAACGGAAAGAAAAATAAAAATCCCAGTAAAATCTAACAAAAATTTAGGAATAATAAATCATATGACATTTCAACAAGGAGTAGAAACCCCAACTGCCCTAGTACAAATAAAAGATAATTATGCAACCACAACAATATTAAATTCAAACGACTATCCCGTAGAATTATCACTGACAGACCCAATTAACGTAGAAGAACTAAATTTTAACGAAATGGAAATAGACGAAAATTTAGAAAATAATTACAACCCAATAGAACATGACGAAATGTTAAGAGAAAATTTAACTAACATCCGCTTTAACACCGATATCGATCAAGAAGAAGAAAGAGCAATTAAGAACTTATGTTTCGAATACCGCGACATATTCCATTGCGAAGGAATACCATTAACATTCACCAACACAGTAAAACATAATATCGAGTTAACAGACAATAAACCAATCTTTACAAAAGCATATACCTACCTCATGCAAGCCAAGAAGAAGCTGACAGACAAGTAGCAGACTTATTAGACCAAGACATAATCCAGCACTCCAATTCACCATGGAGCAGCCCCGTGTTAATAGTACCTAAGAAATTAGACGCAACCGGAAAGAGAAAGTACAGAATGGTAATAGATTATAGAAAGTTAAATGAAAAAACGGTAGATGACAAATATCTACTACCAAATATTACCGAAATTTTAGACAAATTAGGCAAATGCCAATATTTTACAACATTAGACCTAGCATCAGGATACCATCAGGTATAGATGGAAGAAAAGACATATCAAAACAGCCTTCAGCACACCTAGAGGACATTACGAATACAAACGAATGCCATTTGGATTAAAGAACGCACCCGCTACTTTCCAGAGAGTCATGGACAATATATTACGAGGAATACACAATGAAAAATGCCTTGTATACCTTGACGACATCATAGTTTATTCTACATCATTGGTAGAACACATAGAAAGATTGAAAGAAGTATTCGAAAGACTTAGACAAGCACATTTTAAAGTACAATTAGACAAAAGTGAATTCTTACAAAAGAAGTATCATTTTAGGACATGTAATAACACCCCAAGGAGTAATGCCAAATCCAGACAAAACAAATGCAGTTCTAAATTACCCATTACCAAAAACAACCAAAAAAATTAAAGGATTTCTAGGACTTAGTGGTTACTACCGCAAATTCATTAAAGGTTACGCTCAGATAACCAAACCCTGCCAAATTGTTTAAAAAGGAAACAAAATTGAACACACCCCAGAATTTATTAAAGCTGTAGACAAAATTAAAACATATTAACAAATCACCCTGTATTAGAATACCCAGACTTTACAAAACCATTTATACTGACGACAGACGCATCGAATGTAGCATTAGGCGCAGTATTGAGCCAAGGAAAAGTAGGTAGCGATAAACCTATCAGCTACGCATCCAGAACCCTAAATGAAACCGAACAAAAATATAGCACTATAGAAAAGAGTTCTTAGCCATAATTTGGGCAACAAAATATTTTAGACCTTATTTATACGGAAGAAAATTTTACATATACACCGATCATAGACCACTAGTATGGTTATGCAAACTGAAAGAACCGAATTCAAAATTACAAAGATGGAGAATCAGACTCGAAGAGTACGATTACAAAATTATATATAAAAAGGGAATTTATAACAACAACGCAGACGCTTTAAGCCGAATCCAACTCAATGCATTAGAAACGGAATCCATTATAGGAAACGTAGACGAAGCAGAAATAAGGGAAGATCCAGACGAGATCGACACAATACATTCGACACAAAACGAAGAACCAAAAAACGCGATTAAAATTTTAAACGAGGCAATCGATATGAAACCCAACCAATTTATAATAACCGAAGTTTTAAGTAACCCCAATCCAGTAAAATATACAAAAGTAGATAACAAAAAGATATACCAAATTCAAATAACTAAAGATGACAATGAGGAACAAATAATTAAAATTTTAAAAGAATACGCCCCCGAGAAAAAACGATTTTATTTTTATTTCAACACCGAACATTTATACCAAAGATTTTCAGAATTATACATTAAACTGTTCAACAACTCTGGACCTGAACTCATCAGATGTACTAGAAAACTAATAACACTAGACGACCCTGACGTTATAAACGATGTAATTAGAAATCAACACGAAGAAAAAACCAACCATCGTGGAATTAACGAAACAATAAAACAACTCATAAGACGTTATTATTTTAAAGACATAAAGGACTTGACCACAGATTTTATTAACCAATGCGAACTATGTGACAGAGCGAAATACGATAGGAAACCCCCAAAGATACCCTTAATGTTAACCAAAACACCCGACAAACCATTTCAAAAACTACATGCCGATACTCTAGTAGTAGAAGCTCAAAACTATCTGACAATTATAGACGCATTCACAAAAATAGGCCAAGCAATACCAATCACATCCAAAAATAGCATTGACGTGACCCAAGGATTTTTGCAATATTTCACATTTTACGGAACACCCGAATCAATCACTTTAGACAATGGTAGCGAATTTAAAAACGAGACAATACAAAACACTTTAGAACTACACAAAATAAAAATTCATTTCATAACGGAAAACCACCCTGAATCAAACGGACTAATTGAACGATTACATTTAACCCTGTTAGAACAAATTCGATTATTAAGAATAAATTATAAAAAAGGAACATATAACCAATTTAATGTCATACGCACTAATCGCCTATAATAACACTATTCACTCATCAACAAATTTTACACCCTTAGAATTAACCTTAGGACATTCAGATTCACGAAATCCCTATGACATACACTACAACAAGGAAGTATATCAACAATATGCAAAAGACCACAAAGAAAAATTAAAAATAACTTACGACAAGGTAAAAGATAAATTAGAAAACGATAAAGAACGTATCACCACAACCCGAAACAAAATACCGACTCAAATAAATTTTCAATAGGACAAACCGTGTATGAGAAAAACTTTCAAAGCAAGCGACATAAAACAGCACCCAGAAATTTAGGACCATTTAAAATTAAGAAAATATCAGATAAAAACATAGCAGTAGTAGACAACGGTAAAATAACAAAGTATATTCATTTGAAAACCTAAGACACCCTGTAACTTCAGATGGACAGTCATCACCCTTACCGTCAACCTCCACCCAGGTAGAACGGACAACCAAGTAATAATAGAAGACATAAAAAACAACCCCGGTATACTACCAATTAAATTAGGCAGTATGCAAAACCCAATTAACATTTTCAAAATTAAATACCCTACACTCTAGTATTATTGAACCAACCGATTTATTAAACGAATTAATAAGAATTAGATCACTTATAATTAACAGTAAATTACCCTTTGATGTAACAGAATCGAACATTCTAATATTTGAAAAGATAGCTATAGTAAAAGGCTACATTAAGAATAACGAAATAATATTTCTAATAGAAATCCCGATAGTAGAAAGTAACAATTATCAATATTATCATTTATTTGCTTTTCCAACAAAGGTTACTAGCACATACCAAGTAATCATACCCAAAACCAAATTCCTATCCCTAAATGAACTGAGATATGGTTATACAAACGAAAAATGTACTGAAGTAACACCAAACCAATATTTATGTCAATCGATGACGACAACAACCATTCAAGAAGACAGCCCTTGTGAAGTACAACTATTAAAATTCTCAAATCATTACGAAAACTGTGAAACCAAACAAGTACAAATAACTAACATGTAAATTCAAAAAGTTACAGATAACAAATGGATAGCAATTTTCCCAACAGAAGTAATAGCAACCATCCACTGCAACCAAGATGAAAATAACCAAGCATTAATCGGAAGCAAACTAATTACCCTTAAAGAAGACTGTTATGTGAAATTGAAAGGAGAACTAATCAGAGTTTATCAAGATCCCATAGCAACAAAGAAACTCGCAAACCTACCGGAACTACAATTCAAGATGCAACAAGAAGACGAAGAAATAATTAAGAAACCTATGAAGCTAGAACATCTAGACTTAGACGACCTCAACCACGCCGTGAAATTAGTGGAAAGTTATAAAAAACAATTAAGTGAACTCAAAACGCCAAAGTTACATTATAATAATATAAGTGTTTGGACAATTGTATTGATCATTTTAATAATTTTGTAATCATGTATGTATTATACAAAATGTACCTTAGATATAAGAATGAAGGAAACAGTTCTAGATTTAAGGAAACAAAGAAAAATAAAGAAACAACAAGTATACCTTTAGAAATAATGAATTTTAAATGAAATTGAATTATGTATTTTATGTATTTAAAAATTAAGAAACACCTTAATTTTTCATTTACGGTGGGAGGAGTTATGTATCCCCCAATTACCTATATATATTGATATATTGAATCTAATAAGAATTATTAGAAATTATTAAGTAAAAGTATAAGTTCAATGCAACATTGTAACACAAGGATAACCCAGAGAGGTTATCGACAGTTCATGAGAACGGAATGCAACTTTGCATCCGTGAGGGCAGTGAAACTGCAGGTGGCAGGTCACAGGCGGTCAACAGACCGCAATTACTTAGAATTAAGTTGTTACATTGTAATAAAGTGTACAATTAAGAGAAACGCAGACATGAGATCTGCAAGTTCCCACAGCCGTGTGGAGGGCAGGTTATTATAAAAAGCCCGGGAGCTCAATACCCGGCAGTCAGTCTTCAAACTCCATACTTCGTTGTTTGAGCTACTTAATCGAGTCAGTCTTTGTAATACAGCTTTAGCATTGTTGTCTACTTAGATTATTCGCCCAGTACAATTAATTATTTTTTTATTAAAGTTATTGTGAACCAGTTATTCTAAATTTCATTGTAATTTCTGTATAAACTATTAAACTTTTTTTGTTAAAGTATCAATGTGTTTTTAAAAACATAGCTCCAAAGGCCCGAACTTTAACTGGCGCAGTCGTAACGGTTGTCAAAAGGGCACTGAGAATCCAAAAATCGGAAGATTGGCGACCAAGAATTTTAATTCGAAATTTTGGCAGAACCCAAACCAAGTTGGACAAGGAACAAGAATCGTCTAAGGCCAACAAAACAAACCAAGGTGGACAAGATACAGAATCGATCGAACCCACAAAAGAAACAGATGAAATTAATGTAAGTTCATTTCCATACCTCTTTTTTTTATTAACCAAAAAATATAATTGATATATGCTAGTATTATAATTATTGAATACCATTTATTTATCATTGTTTATGAATTTATTTTATAAATATTGTTTTGAAAATAATTACAAAGTGAATTATTTCCAAAAGAAAAAAAAACGACACTGTATAACATTTTATGAAACTTGAATGTTAAAGAGATATTTTTTCTTTAAAAAGCAAATGAGACTTGAATTTTAAAAAAAGAGACTTTCTTTTAAAAAGCAAATGGAACTTGATATTTAAGAGATTCTTACCACAATTAAATAGAACGAACACAAAAATAATCCAAAAATAAACAGGCGCACATTCACTAACACCAAAATAAGAAACATTAACCAGAGCGATTCAAAAGCACGTTTTCAATCCGGTAAAATAAAAACACAGAACGCAAACTTAAGTTCAAAGCTAATTCGAACAAACAGCACGGAACGATTGATTAAACCATTGACCTCTATAATACTGAATAAATCACAGCAAAAAAACACTCTGCAATAATTGAAACTACGGTAACTTAAAACCAACCTAAGATAAGCAAAATACGCGACGAAAGCATCCTTTATTATACAATTAAAAACTCAGATAAATCGGTTTCAGAATCCTTACACAGTACTAAAGTTTAACTTTCAACAACGCAATTCGCATCATCACGGAATAATAAAAGCGACGCAGTTTTTGCATTTAATACCTACAAGTAATTAATCCATGAAAGCGCATGAAACTCACACCACAAAGAGCTATAAATAAATTGCAGTACAAACACGGTATAAAATCTAAACGTCTTTCAACTAATTAATCAGCATTATAAAGTGCATTATTCCAATACGAATACAGAATAACGCAAAACGGTCATCACAAGAAGCTTTAATTAAAACGCTGAAAACTAACATTACGGAGAGATTCAATTACAAGTCGTGAACACCGAGATATTTAAAAATAAAACTAGACGTAACATTTTATGCAAAGTACGGAAAGTAAACTAGTAATTCCTATAAATTTCTATTAACACCTGTAAGTGCAATTACCTCAACGTACGTGATTAAATAACAAAGACTACATCCTTTAGTAGTTCATGCAAATAATAAAGTACAAAAGTAATTAACCTCAAGTCATATTAATTACAAGTTAACAGAATTTAACTAAAACAACGCTAAGCGAGAATAAACCCATCCATTTCAGATTCCTTAAGAAGCAAAAACTAAAAGCTGCATAAAAACAGGCAAATCCAAGACTACGGTAATTAATCTAACATTATTGAAATAAACCTCACAAGTACGAAATTAATCTCAAATTTTTACCAATTTTCATTTCCACAATCTAAACTTACAATTAACAAATCCGGACCAAAAATAACGCTGAAAAATAGCATAATAAATCCCAACCTCTACAAAATTTGAAATTACCTAATCTAATTGAAAAATTAATAAAACCAAAGCAAAGCTAACATTACAAATAGAAAATCAACCCCAATTTTTACAAAATTTGAAATTTCACAACCCAAACGGAAAATTAATAAATCCGAAGCAAAAGTAACAATACAAATAGCGAAATAAAGCTTAATTCAAAAAAAAAAAAAATTTAAATTTCCCAAAAATCGAAAACTACCCTTAACCAACATGAGTAACACAGACTTGCGTCTCTATTTAGAGACAATACAGACATTTGATGGCACGGAAGCCCATCTCTCAAATTTCATCGGAGCATCCGAAATGTTCCTAAAAACTTTCTACAAACCCGGAGATGACCAAAGAAATTCATTGCTTATACGCTTGATAATAAGTAAACTAACCGGAAGGGCACTAACCTTAATCGCCAGTAGGGACGAATTACAGGAATGGCAGGAGTTTAAACAACTACTAATTGCATATTTTGGGGACCAACGTAATATAAAATGCCTGGTACGAGACCTAATAAACCTTAGAATGGAACACAATCAATCCCCCTACCAATTCGGAATGAAATGCCAAGACGTGAGAAGTTTAATTTTAACAAAATTAAAAATCGAAGAACCTGATCAAAACGTTAGACATTTAAAAACAAAAATGTATGACGAAATGGCACTAGACACATACATAAACGCTTTACCAGAACGACTATCGGATAAAATCAGATTCCAACGACCCCAAAATCTAGAAGAAGCTATGAGCCTAGTAATAGAAGAAGAAAATGTAATGTATTACCGCAACAGACTATACAATCCCAACGCGAATAAAAGTTATTCACCAATAAAACCATACAAGCCACAAGACAAACAATCCTCAATAAAAATTCACACCCTTTAACGCACAAACAAATCAACCGCGAAGTAATAACCCAAGTTTTAACAATACAAATTTTAATAATCAATTTAAACATTTTTCAAAACCAACATTTAACCCATCTTTTACGAAACCAGCATTCCAACCAAGATTTAATCAAAACTTAAACCAACAAAGACCAGTATTCAACGCAAACCCCAATAGAAATACACCAACGACTAATACTCATAACAACCCTAACAATTATTACAAACCAACACCAATGGATACCTCATCTGGTAACACCAGACAAAACACAAAATAACACATATCCGACCAAACCCTCATCAGAAACGTAATTTTACATCGGAAGAATTATTTCATCAAGAAATAGAAAAATTTGACACTGACCAGAATAATTACATTGAGACACCTACGAACAATGAATCAAACCATGCAGAAACTTATGAACGTGACGAACAATACGAAACTTACGAGGAGTACGACGACGAAAACTCGAATTCAAATTTTCAAATGGACCCATTCATAGACAACCAAACTTAATAAACTTAAATAATATAAATCACTTAGTATTACCATACATAGAAATACCCCACGCGAAATTCAAACTATTAATTGACACCGGATCATCAAAAACATTAATTAGCCCCAGAACCGTACAAAAACACTATTTAGATTATGTAGAAAGAGAACCATTTAAAATTAAAACAGCCCATCAAACAACACTACACCAATTCGTAACTAATATACCCTTACCGAGAACATTTAATGTTAAAATGAAACATAAATTTTGTGTATTCGAATTTAACGACAAATATGACGGATTAATCGGAATGGACCTTCTAAGAAAATTAGGAGCCAACATTGACATTAAAAATCGCTTATTAAGGACAAAATACGGAAAAATCCCAATTAAATTTCAAAACACACAAATTGAGCAAAAATACACTATAGAACCCCGAACGGAAAGAAAAATAAAAATCCCAGTAAAATCTAACAAAAATTTAGGAATAATAAATCATATGACATTTCAACAAGGAGTAGAAACCCCAACTGCCCTAGTACAAATAAAAGATAATTAGGCAACCACAACAATATTAAATTCAAACGACTATCCCGTAGAATTATCACTGACAGACCCAATTAACGTAGAAGAACTAAATTTTAACGAAATGGAAATAGACGAAAATTTAGAAAATAATTACAACCCAATAGAACATGACGAAATGTTAAGAGAAAATTTAACTAACATCCGCTTTAACACCGATATCGATCAAGAAGAAGAAAGAGCAATTAAGAACTTATGTTTCGAATACCGCGACATATTCCATTGCAAAGGAATACCATTAACATTCACCAACACAGTAAAACATAATATCGAGTTAACAGACAATAAACCAATCTTTACAAAAGCATATACCTACCTCATGCAAGCCAAGAAGAAGCTGACAGACAAGTAGCAGACTTATTAGACCAAGACATAATCCAGCACTCCAATTCACCATGGAGCAGCCCCGTGTTAATAGTACCTAAGAAATTAGACGCAACCGGAAAGAGAAAGTACAGAATGGTAATAGATTATAGAAAGTTAAATGAAAAAACGGTAGATGACAAATATCTACTACCAAATATTACCGAAATTTTAGACAAATTAGGCAAATGCCAATATTTTACAACATTAGACCTAGCATCAGGATACCATCAGGTATAGATGGAAGAAAAAGACATATCAAAAACAGCCTTCAGCACACCTAGAGGACATTACGAATACAAACGAATGCCATTTGGATTAAAGAACGCACCCGCTACTTTCCAGAGAGTCATGGACAATATATTACGAGGAATACACAATGAAAAATGCCTTGTATACCTTGACGACATCATAGTTTATTCTACATCATTGGTAGAACACATAGAAAGATTGAAAGAAGTATTCGAAAGACTTAGACAAGCACATTTTAAAGTACAATTAGACAAAAGTGAATTCTTACAAAAAGAAGTATCATTTTTAGGACATGTAATAACACCCCAAGGAGTAATGCCAAATCCAGACAAAACAAATGCAGTTCTAAATTACCCATTACCAAAAACAACCAAAGAAATTAAAGGATTTCTAGGACTTAGTGGTTACTACCGCAAATTCATTAAAGGTTACGCTCAGATAACCAAACCCCTGCCAAATTGTTTAAAAAAGGGAAACAAAATTGAACACACCCCCAGAACTTATTAAAGCTGTAGACAAAATTAAAAACATATTAACAAATCACCCTGTATTAGAATACCCAGACTTTACGAAACCATTTATACTGACGACAGACGCATCGAATGTAGCATTAGGCGCAGTATTGAGCCAAGGAAAAGTAGGTAGCGATAAACCTATCAGCTACGCATCCAGAACCCTAAATGAAACCGAACAAAAATATAGCACTATAGAAAAAGAGTTCTTAGCCATAATTTGGGCAACAAAATATTTTAGACCTTATTTATACGGAAGAAAATTTTACATATACACCGATCATAGACCACTAGTATGGTTATGCAAACTGAAAGAACCGAATTCAAAATTACAAAGATGGAGAATCAGACTCGAAGAGTACGATTACAAAATTATATATAAAAAGGGAATTTATAACAACAACGCAGACGCTTTAAGCCGAATCCAACTCAATGCATTAGAAACGGAATCCATTATAGGAAACGTAGACGAAGCAGAAATAAGGGAAGATCCAGACGAGATCGACACAATACATTCGACACAAAACGAAGAACCAAAAAACGCGATTAAAATTTTAAACGAGGCAATCGATATGAAACCCAACCAATTTATAATAACCGAAGTTTTAAATAACCCCAATCCAGTAAAATATACAAAAGTAGATAACAAAAAGATATACCAAATTCAAATAACTAAAGATGACAATGAGGAACAAATAATTAAAATTTTAAAAGAATACACCCCGAGAAAAACGATTTTATTTTTATTTCAACACCGAACATTTATACCAAAGATTTTCAGAATTATACATTAAACTATTCAACAACTCTGGACCTGAACTCATCAGATGTACTAGAAAACTAATAACACTAGACGACCCTGACGTTATAAACGATGTAATTAGAAATCAACACGAAGAAAAAACCAACCATCGTGGAATTAACGAAACAATAAAACAACTCATAAGACGTTATTATTTTAAAGACATGAAGGACTTGACCACAGATTTTATTAACCAATGCGAACTATGTGACAGAGCGAAATACGATAGGAAACCCCCAAAGATACCCTTAATGTTAACCAAAACACCCGACAAACCATTTCAAAAACTACATGCCGATACTCTAGTAGTAGAAGCTCAAAACTATCTGACAATTATAGACGCATTCACAAAAATAGGCCAAGCAATACCAATCACATCCAAAAATAGCATTGACGTGACCCAAGGATTTTTGCAATATTTCACATTTTACGGAACACCCGAATCAATCACTTTAGACAATGGTAGCGAATTTAAAACGAGACAATACAAAACACTTTAGAACTACACAAAATAAAAATTCATTTCATAACGGAAAACCACCCTGAATCAAACGGACTAATTGAACGATTACATTTAACCCTGTTAGAACAAATTCGATTATTAAGAATAAATTATAAAAAGGAACATATAACCAATTTAATGTCATACGCACTAATCGCCTATAATAACACTATTCACTCATCAACAAATTTTACACCCTTAGAATTAACCTTAGGACATTCAGATTCACGAAATCCCTATGACATACACTACAACAAGGAAGTATATCAACAATATGCAAAAGACCACAAAGAAAAATTAAAATAACTTACGACAAGGTAAAAGATAAATTAGAAAACGATAAAGAACGTATCACCACAACCCGAAACAAAAATACCGACTCAAATAAATTTTCAATAGGACAAACCGTGTATGAGAAAAACTTTCAAAGCAAGCGACATAAAACAGCACCCAGAAACTTAGGACCATTTAAAATTAAGAAAATATCAGATAAAAACATAGCAGTAGTAGACAACGGTAAAATAACAAAGTACATTCATTTGAAAAACCTAAGACACCCTGTAACTTCAGATGGACAGTCATCACCCTTACCGTCAACCTCCACCCAGGTAGAACGGACAACCAAGTAATAATAGAAGATATAAAAAACAACCCCGGTATACTACCAATTAAATTAGGCAGTATGCAAAACCCAATTAACATTTTCAAAATTAAATACCCTACACTCTAGTATTATTGAACCAACCGATTTATTAAACGAATTAATAAGAATTAGATCACTTATAATTAACAGTAAATTACCCTTTGATGTAACAGAATCGAACATTCTAATATTTGAAAAGATAGCTATAGTAAAAGGCTACATTAAGAATAACGAAATAATATTTCGAATAGAAATCCCGATAGTAGAAAGTAACAATTATCAATATTATCATTTATTTGCTTTTCCAACAAAGGTTACTAGCACATACCAAGTAATCATACCCAAAACCAAATTCCTATCCCTAAATGAACTGAGATATGGTTATACAAACGAAAAATGTACTGAAGTAACACCAAACCAATATTTATGTCAATCGATGACGACAACAACCATTCAAGAAGACAGCCCTTGTGAAGTACAACTATTAAAATTCTCAAATCATTACGAAAACTGTGAAACCAAACAAGTACAAATAACTAACATGAAAATTCAAAAAGTTACAGATAACAAATGGATAGCAATTTTCCCAACAGAAGTAATAGCAACCATCCACTGCAACCAAGATGAAAATAACCAAGCATTAATCGGAAGCAAACTAATTACCCTTAAAGAAGACTGTTATGTGAAATTGAAAGGAGAACTAATCAGAGTTTATCAAGATCCCATAGCAACAAAGAAACTCGCAAACCTACCGGAACTACAATTCAAGATGCAACAAGAAGACGAAGAAATAATTAAGAAACCTATGAAGCTAGAACATCTAGACTTAGACGACCTCAACCACGCCGTGAAATTAGTGGAAAGTTATAAAAAACAATTAAGTGAACTCAAAACGCCAAAGTTACATTATAATAATATAAGTGTTTGGACAATTGTATTGATCATTTTAATAATTTTTGTAATCATGTATGTATTATACAAAATGTACCTTAGATATAAGAATGAAGGAAACAGTTCTAGATTTAAGGAAACAAAGAAAAATAAAGAAACAACAAGTATACCTTTAGAAATAATGAATTTTAAATGAAATTGAATTATGTATTTTATGTATTTAAAATTAAGAAAACCTTAATTTTTCATTTACGGTGGGAGGAGTTATGTATCCCCCAATTACCTATATATATTGATATATTGAATCTAATAAGAATTATTAGAAATTATTAAGTAAAAGTATAAGTTCAATGCAACATTGTAACACAAGGATAACCCAGAGAGGTTATCGACAGTTCATGAGAACGGAATGCAACTTTGCATCCGTGAGGGCAGTGAAACTGCAGGTGGCAGGTCACAGGCGGTCAACAGACCGCAATTACTTAGAATTAAGTTGTTACATTGTAATAAAGTGTATAATTAAGAGAAACGCAGACATGAGATCTGCAAGTTCCCACAGCCGTGTGGAGGGCAGGTTATTATAAAAAGCCCGGGAGCTCAATACCCGGCAGTCAGTCTTCAAACTCCATATTTCGTTGTTTGAGCTACTTAATCGAGTCAGTCTTTGTAATACAGCTTTAGCATTGTTGTCTACTTAGATTATTCGCCCAGTACAATTAATTATTTTTTTATTAAAGTTATTGTGAACCAGTTATTCTAAATTTCATTGTAATTTCTGTATAAACTATTAAACTTTTTTTGTTAAAGTATCAATGTGTTTTTAAAAACATAGCTCCAAAGGCCCGAACTTTAACTCGCGTGCCTACTAATTGTTTTTAGTTGTTTTTCTTGTGAGACAAATGCTTTAAGGAACATGTGACGGACCTACTTTAGTGATACGCGTACTTTACTAATTTGTGGTTTTAGTTGTTTGTCTTGTAAAATAGGAGTCGTAGAACTTGCTAAACTGACCGATTCTTTCTTTAGGATTAATGTGTGTGCGATCTAGTCTAGTGTCCCTTTGTTTTATCAGATTAGTGCATACTTTGGCTTATTTAAATACAGTGGATACTGTAGTTTCCGCATTTTTCTAACACCAAAGAATCTGAAATAGATCATTGTTTGCGCGAACTTTCGTTATTCAAAAGCATTAGATTTTTCTTTGTTACCATAGGTAGCAAATAAAACACCTCACGGTACTTTTAGTTTAATGCATTACATCGTTTCTTGGAGGCCCGTGATTCTAAATTTTTATTACCATTTTTTTTCGATTTGTGTTACAAAATATTTCGAAATTATTGTCTCAGGAAATAGAATTAACAAGAAATTTATCAATGCTACATAGGTCCATCAGCATGATAATGTCTGCTGCTAACACTAGTGAAATACGTAGGTGTGATTAGTGTAAAGTGTGAGAAATTCCATCCACACCCCTCACAGTCAAGGGTGCAGTGCTTCGTTAGTGCAGGACAATGGGAATCCCACCTTCAATTGCGAGGAAGCGTTGCTGAAGGACTGTTTGTAAGTTGAACTATTTCCTACTTGCTTTTACTTTTAATACCTGTCCGTTGCTTTGCCATACCTTTGGCGGTCTGATACCTTTTACCATAGACTTGCATGCTATTTTAAATAAAAGAAAAAAAAAGAGAAATCAATACTACTGGACTACTCATATTAATTGTGTTTACCTATTTATATTTTGTTAAAATTTTATCTGCTTTATGTCTAATTGGTGTGTGAGGAAACGTTTCTGCTACTCTCCAATATTACCTCACTTTGTACTAAAGATTTATTATATTGCCCTACTCTCCGATTGAGCCGGGTCATTTCTTTGTTTTTCTTTGTGTTACGTACGGCCACGAGCCAGCGTAGCATAAATTTGACGAACCAACGTGGCTGCCCCGATAATAACGTCACATATTTTCCAAAAAGTTTTAGGTGAAATTTTAAAAACGCTTGACAAAAGCTCACATGTTTTATGTTGTGTAAAATATGAGATGCGCACTTCGTATCTAAAGTACTAAATTGTTCATATACATAATTGTTTGCTTTGCAATAGTAACGTTTAATTTATTTTCTTTTTGCTTATTTGTACATAATCCTTTATTTATTCTTATGGGTAATAGATAATCGTGGGCGATGTGTAGTTTTTTTTTGTTATTAGGTGAATCCCCCACTCTCCGCGTTTGGTAGTTAGTCTAGTATTTACTTTTCTTCCGTCTACGTCTAGGAACGTAGCAATTCCTATACCAAAAGCTACAAGCATTAGCGGATATGATACCTCCAAAGAAAGTCTGGGCGAAAGTGATCCGCGGGGAAATGACTTCCGATGGAAAACGGTTCAAAGGCGAAAGCAATCCCAGGAGAAAGGAAATAAATTCCGTTGGAACTGAAAATCAATTGTAGTTTTATCTTTTAAGTCTGTTTTTTGTTTATATCTTTCTTTTATAAATTTTTATGTATGTATGATATAACACTTGCAATCTCTCAATTAGTAGACTTTAGATCTACTAGAATTGACGGTGGTAATAAATGACTATAACCGGTGTTAACACCTTGCTTAACTATACAGCACTTTATTGTAAATACTTTTTTCAAACATAATGCGTAGGAAATGCTGCAATGATTTAATTTCATTTTCCAATTTGCATAACAAATTTTATTATAAATTTAAGACAAGTTTTAAAAACAATTTCTGCTGTTGTGATATATGTAGCGGCATTAGCAATAGTTATAAACATTGTCGTTATAATTCGTAGCATCAAAATATCCTATGCATTGTAATAAATAATTATCTCTCTCCACATATAAACTCAAAAAATCAAATTTTTTCTCTAATTACGAAAAAAAAGGTAAACAACTTAATTTAATTTAAATCTAATTTTGAGGGTTATTAGGCAAATTACCTACCCATTCCTACCATCACCGTTCCGTCGTTCCATGTAATTTTTGTAATAACTAAAGTGCTTCTTGTGGTAGCAGAGGATGTTCACATAGTGATTGACCTAGCATTAGTTTCTACTACAATATACGTACTGCATTCTAAGGTGAAGGTATTCCAAAATTATTCTTACACAGTATATTTATTCTACAAAGTATTGCAGCTTTTATCCAATGAGCATCCATAGGATTTGATTATGCTCAACTTAGAGGGATTCCGCTTAAACACTGAAAATTAAATTTTTTGTTAAATGAAGATTAGTAATTGGTGAGGCACCTTTGTAAAATTCATTTTGCAAGTTTGCAAAATTACAGAGTATAATCAAAAAGTGCTATGTCCAATTTTTCCTAATTAGCACGCTCAACTGAACTCATCAAAAAATTACAGCGGCTTTTTATGGTTTCCCTTCAATCATGGACGTCTAATTTTAATATAAATGCCTATAATCAAACAGGATGACTGATGACCTGTTTGGAAAACCGCTGTCAAAGCAAAACGAATACTAATAATTTTGAATATGCTACACGGTTTTGTACTCTACAGTATTGATTCGCGAAATGCAGAACCCTTTAATTAATTACTTTATTATATAAATTGCAGGAAATTACTTTGGAACTTGTTTAATTAGGTTAATAACTTTATCTGCCATGTTATTTGTTTCGAATGCAATGTAGGCGTGTTTCTGAGTGTACAATTAATTTAATTAAACTTGGTAAAATATACTTTCCGTAAATAAGGCGAATAAAGGATTTTAATTTCTCGATACGATTTCTGATCGGCAAAGGATCAAAGCGCAATGCAGAAGCTGCAAAGTCATTAAATTCTGAAAACCCTTGGGCTATGATGCCCAGTAAACCTAAAATCCTAGTAATGGAGGTCAGATGAAACTTTTGGTGCTAATTTACATAATTTCGGTATTCTCTCTAGAGCATATACTTGGCCGTAACTGTTTTACACTAAAGAGTGTTTGAAACGATTTGAGCCGCAAACCGCTGATTTATCATATAAGCACCTTAATTGCGGGTTTCTCTGAAGGCGTTTTAATGAAACAAGGCGTTAGTTTTGGAGGAACTCTTAATGAAACTGTTTTATTCAATGACGTTGGATAGCAATGTCGTTTACTTTGTCGTAACGCGCATATGTAAATTTGAGTTAAGAACTTACGGTTTGATTACTTTGTAGGTGTAGGTGTTTCATTTTCAACAAGATTTATACATTCGAAAACGATTGTTTTATTTGCTCGGCGCATTTGGTCGAAGACGCATATTCTAATGAATGGTCAATCCTTACCGTTTTAATGTATATTATTTACAGGGGTAGTTATCGAGTAATCACTGTTGCTGCACATTGACTTTCTAAATCATTCCTCACTGATAACATAAAAGCAATACGAAACCTTCATATTATTTTGTTGTTGATTGAATATTGGTCAATATCCCAGTAGTCATCAATTAACTACCTTTACCGTATTATATGTGACATGTAAATAGGATACTTAACCCATAATTTCCTGCTGTTGTGTCTTTTGTTACATAGGTTTTGACCCCAAAAGCCTAGCCGGTAATCCACAGGACAATTCGGTGAGGTACCGCGCTAAAAATTCTGCATATCGATAAAGTACCGAAAACCAACAAAAATTGTTACCAACTAACTCAGTGGGAAAGGTGATATAAGTGTTTAAATATGGTCCAGAAACGCTATCGTGTGACAAATATAAGTCTCAGTCTGGAATTATCTTGGACTCCACCGAATCTAAAAATACGGGGATTCTTAGGGAAAGACTCCAGAAGGAAAAACAACTGTATATCAATACCCGAGATAAGGAAAGTAAATCTGGCCTAAAAGGACACTAATATAATTGTTTGAAACTGTTAGCTGTAAAAAAAAAGGCTTCTAAAATCAAATGCTAAACCACATATAAATTAATACCTCAGGGGTCAAAACTATTACCTTTAAATTACTTGTAGAAACACAGATGGTTATAACACTATATTCTATCGCACAACTAAAAATTTATGCACAAGTACAGCATTCTTAAGCAAATACCAAATATATATATATATATATAAATTACATACCGTAACGGAAAGCGTATTCGTCAAACAAAGTTACCTTGTAAGTTTTTAAAATTAATAACAAGAATGTACTGTGGGTATGCTTACAGGTTTAACAGTAGAAAATGTTCATTATTTGAAGGTTTTGGTAGGTAATAGTTTCAAAATTTGTATTAGAAACACTTTGGAAGTAATTTGACTGTAGATAACTCAGGAACAACCAAAATCATTAATTTCCCAAACCAATCCAGTCATTTTAGCCAGAGTTTACTAAAAATTCTGGAATTTCGTTAAAACCCAAATGTTTCTTAGTCAATATGCATTTCCAACGTTTGTTACTACTTCAGGAATCAATTCCTAGTATAAGCAAAATTTGCCAACTTGGTAGGATATAGTTCTGAGCTTTAATTGACCAATGACATCACTTAAGCTCGGTACCTACTTATTCAAAAGTTAACTGTTTACTCCAGTTTGCAAGCTATCTTTTTCAATGTTCTTCACGGAGCTACCAGCAAACACCTTTTTTCATAAAACGAATCAAAACTATTTTCGTCGGAATTCGGAGAATGAATTAAGGCTAAAAATTAAAATTACTTTTGTTGTTTTTCCTCTATATTACATATGCAAAATTAGCTTTATAAAACATTAACCTGAACCAAAGAAGTGTCTATACCATTTCTTAAATCGGCATAATTTAGCGTGTAAGCACTCTTCGTCCTACTACAGTACTGTATGAAGCGGCAACGTTATACATTAGTAATATTAAAAAATGATTCATAAAACTTCAGTAATTTGGAATAAAAAGTAACAACAATATCATTCTTAATCTTGTAATCGCCTTAGGGAATATGACAACCATTGAATATAAACTATACAGATTGCAATGTTAACTAAAATAATACTTCCTTAGTTCGAGAATGCATATATAAGTCAAAAATTGTATTTCTTAAAAGAATTGATCTTAACAGAATTGGTGGGATTTACCAATACAGAAACTAACCGAATGAAATATGATTATAAACATTTCAAAAGAGTGTTACACTTTAAATATACAAACTTCATTCGTGGGGCGCGATTCATAAATCCCTGAAATATTTGTAATGAATTGTAATGCAATAAACAACATCAAGATTAAAGAAAGGTTTATTTAAATATAAATCAAGCTAAGCGACTACACATCTTGAGAGCTTCTTACGTTCTCACGTTCTACTTACGTTCTACTGTCTCTGAACAACAAGTTACAGTAACCCCTTACTTACTCCCTCTACTACCCTTAGGTCCATCGACGCACGCAGAAGGCCTGTAATATTTTACACATCCTCCGGCGCGACGATACAACTTAGCTTATCACTTCTTGTTTCTAAAGGATACAATAATTGTATTGGGCGCCTAATTACTGTGCCATTCGCAATCTTAACGTAACAGGCACGCACTTTGCCATCACGGCCGTTTATAACGTCGTTCACCAACCCTAATTTCTACAATAACCGTCGCTTATCATTTCCATGTATTAATACGACATCCCCTTGCTTAATCGCACACTCACGCACATTCACGTTATGATGAGCTCCTCTCAATAATTGTAAATATTCTGCGCTCCATCTTTTCCAAAAGTAGTCGATAACGTTTGTTCTCTGCTTCCATAGCCTACGAATTTCATCTCCATTAATAACACGGTCAACAAAAGGAATAGTAACTAAAGCGGGTCCCAATAAAAAATGCGAAGGGGTTAACGGAATTAAATCCATAGGTTCACTACCTAGGTATGTGAGCGGGCGGGCGTTTATTGTTGCTTCAACCTCGGTAATGAGTGTATTTAGTTGATCTAAATTTAGTAAAGAACGTCCTATCGTAGCCCTAAGGGCGTCTTTTACACTTTTTACAAGTCGCTCGTAAAATCCTCCGTGCCAAGCCGCTCGCTCTATTATAATTTTCCACTTAATTTGGTGACTGTTTACAAACTCGATCAATTCTGTACTCGCCATCACTTCGTTTAAAGTCGATATTTCACGTGATATTCTTTTAAATGTTTTAGCGTTATCAGAGTAAATGACCTTAGGAATCCCTCTACGGGCAAAGAACCGTTTACATGCACTGATTGTAGACGCAACATCCATTTTCAAAACAATCTCTAGATGAAGTGCTCGTATAACCGCACAGGTAAATAAAAACACATAACTTGACTTTGAGTGATAACCCTCTTTAAAATACAACAGTCCGGCGAAGTCTAAACCTGTCACTTCAAAGGGCTTTGTTTGCTGTATTCGATCTCTAGGTAACGGCGCGAAAGGATGCGACCCTGACTTTCCACGAAGTCGTTTACAGATGACACATCTTGCTAAAACGGACTTTATTAATTGCCGTCCTCGTACAATCCAAAATCGTTTACGGAATTCGTAAAGTGTCGCATTAACACCACTATGATGAAGAGTTTTATGAAACTTCATTATTAGTAGTTTACTTAAATGTGTTTTTCGGTAGAATAATGGGATGCTTGAGGTCGAAATCTTCTCTTAAATTATGAAGTCGTCCACCCAAATGCAGCAATTCATGTTTATCTAAGAAAGGGCTTAAAGTTGAAACACTCGATTTCCGTTCAATGTCCTGACCCTTTCGTAAGCTGTTAATCTCCGAATAATAAACCTCCCGCTGAGCTATTTCGACCCTTTCAAATTCGTTTACCGTTAAGCTTTTATTTCTTTACTATTTCTGGTTCTTAAATTTCCTATAAATCGTAAAACATATGCCGTTATCCGCACTAAACGATCAAAATCACTGTATCTGGAAGAATCTATAAATTGATTGCTACCTTTTATATTGTCGTTAATTAGTAAAGACATTTTCGATACTATATCTATCGTTGACGTAGCTGTCTCTATTGTATTATCTGGCCACGTTTGTTCACTTTCTAGCAACCACTTAGGACCGTGTAACCAAGTTTCGGAATTTATTAAAGTACTTGGACTTATTCCGCGGGTTAATAAGTCCGCAGGGTTCTCGCGACCCGGACAATGTCTCCATGTTATATCTTTCGATAAGGTCTGAATTTCTTTACCACGGTTAGTCACATATGGTTTCCATTTTGACGCATCGCCTTTAATCCAATGTAACGCGATTAGAGAATCTGTCCAACACACTACCTTATCTATTTTAATTAACACATTAGTTTTGTTCAGCATCACTGCGGAAAATTAACTCGGCATAATTATTATCCAACATTCCTTTGATAGCAGCGTTATATTCACATATTTTGTTAATATTGGTCAATTTAAACTTTAGCCTCTGAGCACGAACGCGCGCGCTAATTAAATTATCATCTTCAATGACTGCATCCTCTTTCTTCCACGGTAACGCTACTAAATATCGATCATCACATTTATGAACGTTATTTTTCAGAAAATTATCGAAAATTTCTTATCATCGTTTGCTTCTTTGGTTATACCTATTGTTTCCAAACTCCACATACTTTCGATCTCAGCTTCTGTTTTATAACTGTCGCATGTAACACTGTCTGCAGATTTACTCCTATGGTTGTAGCATCAACTGGTATGGGGCCATGCAAAGCATAACCAAATTTCGTGTCCACCGCTACTAAACCTTTGTTTAGACGAATATTGTTTCCTGTCACTACTGACCAGTAAATGTCTGCCCCAATAAGGATACTAATTCCATCAACAATTAACGCTCGATTTATATTAAAAGGGATATTGTCAGCAAGCTGCAAGTTTTGATACTCTACCACGCTTTCTTTAGGTATATGTAAATCATCCATGCAAATTTCTGGAACTTCCACAGCCTCAATCTTTAAAATTTCATCTGTATATTGTCCCTTCAAAGTAATTAAAACGCGGTTGTAAAGCTTAAAGGGAATCGATGCATTATTTCCAAACGCGGCAATACGAACCCTATGTTGTCCAACTACAGGTAAATTTAATACCCTTGATAGATTCTCCTTAATAAATGAAAGTTGACTGCCGCCGTCCATAGCTAATCTGATTAACTTCTTTGAATTTTCGCCAAAGGCATAAACACAAGCGGTTTGTAATAGCACATTTTTGTTTACGTTTGTCATCAAACTGGACACCGACGGCGCTGAAGTGTTCATTGAACTCTCGCCTTTCGTTAATTTTAATGTAATACCTGTCGTCTCAGGGTTGTGTCTATCTTTACCTGGCTTAAAGCTCGGATCGCACATAGTTGTAGCATGCCTACCGCCGCATTCCTTACATTTTAAGAATCTATTTTTACAATATTTAGCACTGTGGTTATTTCTCGTACAACGGTAACAATTTCCGGCTGCCTTTAAAATTTCTTTCTTCCTTGTCAAAGGTACATCTGTGTCACACATTTCGGTTTTATGGTCTTTCTTGCAGAAAGCACAGCATTCAAGACGTTTGTTCGGCGTGACTAATAAACTAGCCGCAGTTCCTTTGTAAGGCGTTCTCTTTTCTGTTGGGAGCATCTTTTCTTTACAACCTGCATCCGGTATTAAAGCTTGTTCTAACGACTCAATTTCGTTTTTAAGAAACTGCAATAAATCCTTTACCTGTCGATCTACATCTTCCTCTGACCTGGATGATGAACTTTCTAAATTATTCGTAATAATTTCTATATGATCGGATGATTTCATTTTCATTTGTCGATAAAATCCTAAACGCAATTCCGTTGGCAAAGACTTAATGAGAGTCGACTTTACGATTATGTTGTATTGGGAACTAGATACTTCTAATATTTCAAGAGCACGCATAGCTGAAGTAATTTGATTGTAATTCTTCCTTAAAGCGCTTACGTCATTTTTAGATTTTACTGGTTCGATTTTTATAATGCTATCAATATATTGTTCAATTAGCCGTTCCCCATTTCCAAATTGATCTTTTAATATATTTAAAGCTTCTTCATAGAATGCTCCAGATGGAGGAAATCCCTCAATTGCTTCAGCGGCCCTTCCCGTGACATACATTCGCAGGTAGTTGAATCGATCTCCGTTCGTTAATTGTTGATTGTCGTGGATCATACTTCTGAATTGTTCCCAGAAAGGAAGCCAGCCCTTTGCAGTACCATCATACTTCGCTAACTGTACACGTTGAAGCTTCACTGACGTAAAGGACGGCCTACTTGTTTCGTTACTTACTGGTACCGTATTCGTTAAATTCGAGTCAACCTCTATCTGCGATTTTTCTGGACATTTTAATCTAAATTCCAACTTAGACATCGTAGTTACAGCAACCTCTTCATATTCATACTTTTCATTAACTCGTCCTCTATATTTTCTTTAAGCAGAGGTTCAATTTGCTTATCAATTTCTTTCAGATTATCACTGCAAGCTTTAACTTTGACATAGCTGTATAAATGTCTTCAACACTGAAACTACTTTCTAGCATAGAATTTATATTATTAACTGTTTTAGTTAAGTGCGTTCTACAAATTGTCCGTTTTACTTGTTCCATCATGAAGCCTCGATAGTATAGCCGTTTGTTAAATATTCGCGTTCCCGTTCCGTTATTTCGAATATTTCCGTTAAAGCTCGTTTATATTTATCACCAGATCGTTCCCGTGTTTCGGCACCAAAGTTTGATGTAATGCAATAAACAACATCAAGATTAAAGAAAGGTTTATTTAAATATAAATCAAGCTAAGCGACTACACATCTTGAGAGCTTCTTACGTTCTCACGTTCTACTTACGTTCTACTGTCTCTGAACAACAAGTTACAGTAACCCCTTACTTACTCCCTCTACTACCCTTAGGTCCATCGACGCACGCAGAAGGCCTGTAATATTTTACACATGAATAAAGAACATAGCAATCACAATATTAAACAATTAACTCTGATTGCTTCTACACTTTCCTTATCAAGACTAATACTGCACATCACAGTGTGATATCCAATATCATTTTAGACGACCTCCGCTAGTCATCGTCTACCAGAGCCACACTTGCAAAGCCTCTTCGGATAAACTTGGAGTGCACACACTAACTCACCTGTCAAAAATAGAGCTTTACAGAATAATAGCCAATAAATTAGGGTAGATGTAAAACATCTTCCGACTGTGTTACACGTCCTAAGCTTCTGCCTTCTTCCCCCATTAAGTCAACAACGTTTTAATCCGACGTCAATCCAAGCAGTTTTAAAGTGCAACACAGATTACGTCCAGGTGGTTGAAAGCAAATAAATTTGATAATTAACTGATTGATTAGTTTATAATTTTTTGAAGAGGTTGCGCTTATACAAGGTGTCTGACGTCAGAATATTGGATGCTGTTAATCTTAAAACAAAATTAAAATTTAAAATTCAGACCATTATAAAAGTACGTTTTATTCACATTGAGATTTCGAGACTACGAACTGCTAAGACAAAGGCCTATACAACCTGTAACACACCACAAAAGTCAAAAACAACGACAAAGGTAAATACTTCTGTGAACAAATAACTAACTACACTAAACCACAATCGGAAAACTTACCATGAAAGACAAAGATAATCCAAATAATACGAACATTTACTGGGCGATAATCAAAATAATCTAGGACAAAGTATACCTGTATTTCTCCTTTTAATAGCTGCCAACTAGATAATTGATTGGAGTACAAGATCAATACCTTTAATTATGGAGCACACTAGTCAAATTTTGTTAGAAACCGACTTCTTAAACTCGAGAAGGAGAGCCAAACTAATAACATTGCAGCAAACATCTAAACCGCAATTGCATTCTTTTACTCGATTATGAGATGGTGACATAGATAAGAGTTAAAGCATTGGAGACGCTGCAACAATAAGAACACATAAAATTGAAGAAGAGCCATTAGGTAGTAGAAAAGGGTTTCTTAATTTCAGTTAGTTGAATTAGCTTGTTGCATGAACACAGCATGAAAAATTTTTAGAAGCTTTGATAATATGCATTTAATAACATGTCTATTCCAATATATGATATTAGGTTAGGATAAAGAAATAATATAGTAAGGTACCTAGTAAATTTTATGCAACTAGTAATAGAAATCGGAATTTTACACGTGTAGTATTAAATTTAGAAAAATATAGATAAACAATCAGGAATAAACCGTCATATTATAAATATTTATGCACACCGCAACCATGGTAGATTACTCCCAATAATCATATACTCATAAATTACAGTGACAAAAAATGTGTTTTGAACGTAATCATATGGGCAGCTTTGGTATCAAATATAAAAGTGTGAAAACAAGATGACCTTTCACGTAAATATTACAACATTGATCTCGACCTTAACATGATTGAAACGCACCGTCCGCGAAAACGAGAATATTGAGTAATAACCAGTGGCGACTCGTGGTGATTTTATTTGAGGGGCTCTAACTGCTTATGGCATGAATATAATACAAGATAACATAAGCAACACTCACCTTCAGTGGTTTGGTGTATTCAGCCTAGTCACTCACACAGACCCATTAATTTTTGTATACTTGTTTATAGGTTTATGTACAAAAAGTCACACACTGTACTCTAATTGTCACGTAATAATAATTTTACTGCTTGTATACGAAATCAAGCCCTCTGCCTTTCTGAGCAATAAAATGGTCTATAACTTTTTCGTTAAAATTGTTGATGTTATGTATCACGTTTTTGTTGACTGGCATCATTGCTAAGGCATTAAGACGTTCTTCGGTCATTGTGTTCCTTAGATAAGTTTTAATCCTATTAAGAGTTGAAAAACATCTTTCCGATTCGGCAGTGGACATTGGGGATGTGACTATAATTTTTAATAATTTTATTGTTTCGCCAAATATTTCGTTTAACCTATTTTGGGTCAACAAGGAAAGCATGTTTAGGCCGCCTAAAATATTTTTAAAATCCGTTCTTGAGTACATCACTTCCAATTCAGTCCTTAATTTGTCTGGTTGTAACACCGGATAACACTTAGCAGTCGACTGGAAATGCGATGTTAGAAATTTTTTTGAGTAAGTATCAAAATTAGTTACGTCTACTAAAAATGCGGCTGCTAAATGAGTTCGGTATGAGAACCTGTCCTTTATCTGAACAACTATTGTATCGCACTCTTCTTTAGCAATCAAATTCCGATTTTCCACGTTACTAATTTTTCTTCGTTTAGTATCATTACAAATTATATTTTTTTCTATCTCATCAGTTGAATTTCTAGCAGATGCTATTATCCAAAGTCTTCCATTTTTCTCTTCAGTGCGACACTGTCTGTATCTCTAGCTTGAAACTGATTAAATAATTTGTCTACATGTGGAAAAATTTTATGAAATAAATTGAGAAAAAAACACAAAATCAGGATCTTCCACAATTCTATGCAAACCGTATGCTTCCCTGCAGGTAATAATTTTATTGCGTTTTTCTTATAATTCCTCACAAAGCATTCGATTAGTTTTTCTCTATTTTCATATACGACGTTCACAATGCGAATATTATAATTCTAACGTGTGGCAGCAACAGTGGGCAATTTTCGCTTCACTGTTTCTTTTAGAACATCACACCTGTGAGTAGAATGGGAAAAAAAGCAGAAATTTGCGATAAATTCGAAAAAAAAATTTTAACTTTAGCATTTTGACTAATTGCTTTCTGCATAATTAAATTTAATTGATGGGCATAACAGTGAACAAAATGGGCATTTTTATATTTAAGCTTTATTTTTGACTGAACTCCATTAGCAGAACCACTCATAACATTTGTGCCGTCATAAGTTTGAACGATTAGTTTAGATGGCAAGTTTAATATTAATTTATCTAATTCCTGCTCAATACACTCCGTTAAACCGTTAGCTGTTTTGTCTATTACTCGTAGAAATGTCCAAAATCTCTCATAAATATTTCCACTGTAGAAATATCTAACTATAATTACCATTTGGCATTGATTTGAAATGTCAGTTGTCTCATCGCACTGAATTGCCAAAAATTCACTACCTTTAATATGATCTTGAATTTCCTGACGACACACTGCAAGCACGCTTTCTAAAATCTCGTTTTGCATAGTTTTAAATGTACCTTTAAATACACTCGCTTTGTGTAAATGTTCTTTTAAAATTACATCCAACTCCGAAGTAAAATCAATTCATTCTAACAAAATTCCACGGTTTTCGGAATCTTCTTTTTTATTGTGTCTTCTCAATGCCAATTCCAACTTTCCACAGAATTTAATACAATTGATAATTTTTTAAAAAATGTATCTATTTTTAGTCACCTGCTCATTATGCTTCATAATGTTCTACCTATATGCGGAATCTAACTGAACCGCAATGTTCACGGAACCTAGCATAGCCAAATCCGTACAAGACTTTATATAGTACTTGCTAATTTCATGCTTTTATATTCTATCCTTTATATGATTCAGATCTCTAAAGCTTTTGTCCGACCATGTTTTGTCTACTCCGCCACAATAAAATAAATGGCAAAGAAAACAAAACATAGCATTCGATTAAGAGCATCCGGAAATCCACTGACATTTTTTATAAATTTCTTTTGAAAAATGCCTTGTGAAACTACGAATTCCAACCTTATCTACCTGTTTCAGATTTAAATCCTGTGTCGGACGGCCTAGGTTCTTAATTTTCACCTTTTCTGCTAATGGAAGAGTTTTAAATTTAATTTCGACTATATTGCAAATATTATTTTTAGTCATCTTAAATAATTCAAAATAATAATCAAAATTATTCACTACGACTACACTCACAAAACAAGACACGGTCTTTACTTTCAACGAAAACAAGTGAAATAATCTCTACGCTCACGCAAATTAGTACTGGACAACACAAACACGACTTGAAATACCAACAGATACTGCTGCTAAGGGCTCTAATGATGTGAGCTATCTGAAGCTGTTATTATTTCCGTTCAACAGAATTAGTCGTCGTTCGGTTTCCTATAAGATTTACATTGAAGCCGGGCTCAATAGAATAAAGCCCTCGCTTACACTGATGTACTAAAGAGAATTAAGGAGTTCTGTCAAAATGTCTAGGACAGGTATTTATTTATTATTACTTAAATGTTTGATGTAAAATGAATATAGTGAGAAACATAATTATTTTAAATAATTTTAAAATATTAATATCAGTGTTACATTTGATCATTTGTACAACAAATCTTAAAAGAATTATACGCATTTTGGTGTTAATTTTCATTAAAACGGTTAGATGTGGTTGCTTACGAAAGGACGACGGCGGGATATGTTTAGTATTTATATCTGTTTCCGTCACCATACATCATTGTAAACTGTAAACGTAGCATTTCCAATTTATTTACTGAGACCACTTAGAAATGCTGGGCTGAAAGGATTTATGCATTCGATCTCTAGTTTTGAGTAATCATTTTACGATGAATTGATTTATGTCGAACAGTTTATTACGGTACCTATTCCTTAAAATAACCTGAGGGGGCTCTAGCTTTTGAGCCGCCATGGAGTAGCCGCGACTGGTAATAACCCTAGAGTGTTGAAACTTATAAAAATTACGAATAATAAAAGAGGTACTCTATCATTTTCAGTTATTTGAAAACAGAAATTAGAGCAGAGTTTGGATGTTAATTGGCACGCAACCATCGCCGTACAGATAAGGTTGCTAATCAAAAGGCTAAAGTTACGGTACTACATATCTTGGAACTGTTAGTATAGTGTTTCCCAATAGGTGCGGAGATAAAAATACCGTTAATTGTGAATGTGGCATTCGTTAGGAACCTTCCTTCAATCTGGAATTAAAATAATTAATCTACGTGCAACCATTTCCTGCATTAGAAGGTCGTGATAGTTTTGTGGAATATAAATAGACAGAACTGTAATTACATTGAATCTTTGCTTTCGATTTTATAAATATTGCATGCTGTCTTGTATCCAATAATTGTGATTGGAATGTGTAAAACTTATTATTAGGAAGAACAATTACGCTGATGCACGGTTATTTAAAATGGATGGTAGAATGACAGTTTTTCTTATATAGTAGCTCATTGATCCAGGGGCGTACGTAACAAAGTATAAGTGCACATTCATTTTACTAGATATGTTATACTTATCTTAAGTATTCTTTTATATCAACAGCATATTAGTTAACATATATTTGCAGGAAGTCCATCTTTGAACAGTATTTTTATTCCAATAGGTAACATGTTGAACAGAAGTTGAAAGATAATGATTATACAATCAGCGCAAACATGAAAATTTGAATACTTTAATAAAATGAACGTTTAATTAAATGTGCCTAACCCCCTATGCGTCACTGCGTTAGTCTTATATTCCAAGGCGACTAAATTCCTCTGAATTGAAAATTGGAAACTAACCATAAATACGTTGCTTTAACCTTAACGAACAGAATGTTTTCGATTGTAAAGTGGCAACTTCTCGCACTTTGTAGTTAACAAAAATAGGTGTGTAAAGATTGTTACATAGCTTATGCACCCAACAATAGCTGAATTCCTTTCACCTTAATGACGCAACTTTGCATTGCCAGGATCTCCTACACGTACAACCACCTGTTAATTGTTATCTACCTTATGTTTGTTATTTGAAAAATTGTAATTGTTTGTTACACGACAATTAGACATAAATGTAAACACTTGTAAGAACGGAAAGTTTCTGTATAAGGTGTGTAACAAATACAGAGTTAAATGACCACGATACATAAGGCTTAGTTGCCAAATAGACGTATTCCTTGAATGGTAATAGAAGGTAGCTTACCTTAAAATATTATTTGCCGTTGCCCGTTTAAATTACCATAAAATAGCTTTGTGTTTTAGTATCACAGACACTAGTAGTGTTATACAAATCACATAAAATATATGACCATCTACCCGAACATACAAAATTTAAACCAACGTTCCACAAATATCGGAAAATGGTTAAAGGGCTTTTGGTTGAGCCAACATACCATTCAGCTTTAAGATAACACAACAATGCACTTAATTTAAATACTTTGACTTCTACACCCTGTTTTAGATTACTCTATGTTTCAAATTAATTTTATTTTTAAACCTAGTTTTATGTTTATATCTTTTTCTCATCACCATCATCATTAGGTCTTCAGTCCTGAAATTGGTTAGACGCATACCATCATTGTTTCCTATTCTGAACTCACCTACACATTTCCCTGAAATTTGCACAGCCCCGCATCTATCACTATCTGATCTAGGTCTACATCTACCTCTCTTTTCCTATCTCGGCTTGTAATATATTTCACTGTATTCCCCAAAAATGCCTTAGAACGTATTCTGCCTTTCTATTTTTTCCCACAGATATCCTTATTTTCCTATTTCTATAACCTATTTGTTATTAACTTCGTCTGTCCGTGCTATCATCCTCATACATCTGATGTACAGCATTCCAAAAGGCTGCTATCGTTTTTCTGTCTGCTTTTCCTACTGCCCGTATTTCATGGGCACGCTCTGCTGTGCTCCACCCATGTGCTTTCAACAATTTTCTTCTTGTTTCTATGTTTGATGTCTTTCATCATAGCCGCTGTTCTTTCTTGTTAGATGCCGTTCGGTCCCCTTCTATTGTTTTACAATTACATACCCTATTTTTCCGACATTCAGTGATTGTGAAGGGGGGTGAACAGCTTGTGACTGCCAAGTTTCCCCAGCACTTGAATATTTACCGATTCATAATTTTTTCCAATATATCTTTTTGCACAGTCAACATCAGTTGCAGATATTTCACAACCAACACGTGTAGTTGTTTATAATAATCAAAAGATTTATCTGCGCTTATATTTCGTCATTAGGTTTTCCGTCTCAAAACTGGTTGGGCACGTACCCTACCATTTTTAGTACCTCTTCGTTCTTAACTTTGTCTGTCCACGATATCTTCAACATATGTCTGTAGCACCACATTTCAAAGGCTTCTGCCTTTTTCTTGTCCGCTTTTCCTACTGCCCAGGCTTTACAGCCCTACAGTGCTGTGCTCCACACATGTCTTAAGCAATCATTTCCTTGTTTCTATGTTTGTTGTCTTTGAACACATTAGTTCCTTTTTTTTGTTAAATATAGCACGACCTTGTGCTAATCTTTATTTTATATCTTTTGCAGTTTTCCCATCTTGCGTTATTTGGCTTCCTAGATAGCAGAAATCCTTAACTTCTCGTAAGTTCGTGTTACATATTTGTATTCTTGTTTTAAATTTATTTTCCCTTCCTTTGCATACTAGTACTTTAGTTATAGTTTTGTTAGTTTTCATACTGTACCTCTCTGTTAGAATCATTTCCATTTCATTAAGAGCAGCTTCTAATTCTTCCTTGTTAGATGCTAATACCGCTATATCATCTGCAAATCTTTTTATCATAATCTTCATTATTAGTTGGTACGGGTAAAAATGATGCTGCGTTATGAATTACGAATTGCGCAGGGGGAGCAGAAACCTGGAACAATTTTATAGGTGCAAGGGCTATTTACAGTGGTGTTGTAGTGTGTTCCTATGGGAAAAAATAATAAAAATAATAAAATTAAAAACGCCAAAACTACTATAACCACTTATCTTAAAAAATTTATTAATTGTTAATAATAATTAAAGAACAACAATCGGTCTTTATATATTCGCTACATTCAAGAAGGATATTTCGGAAATATCTCCATGGTTTCGATGTTATAAGGTCTCGTCACTTCATTGTTCACTTTTCTATACTCTACCGTAAAAGAAGCTACACATTGGCTTTCTATTGAATTAACCTTCTGTTAATGTTTGGGCAAAGATTGCTGAAAACCACACCATTGAACTTTTTTTAATTGAAGGCAAGTTGAATGGCGATAATTATTTAGCACTACCCCAAAATAATGCCGTGCCAACTTTGGCAAATTTATATCCTAGTACAGGAACCTTCAAGTTTCAGCAAATACACTATGTTTCCAGCAAAATGGAGCTCCGCCACATTACCAACGCACGGTCCGATAGTACCTCGACATAATATTTCCAAGTCGGTAAATAGGAAGGCGAGGATAGCCTATTCTTACGTTATTAGCTTCCTTTTTATAGGGATATGTAAAGAGTGTTGTGTATAAAGCTAAACTCCTTGATTTAGATGACTTAAGGAAACAAATAACGCTTGCGATTAGGTCGGTCTCGCTGGTGATAGATTGGAAGCCGCCTATCATACTTATAATTACTGACTAGTAAGTAAATGGTATAGTTTACTACTATGTAATGCTCGCGTATTAATTAAGCATACATTCCTTAATTTTTAATCTCAGCTAGTTCAGAGGCGTTAATAAGAAAATATCCTTAAAATTTTAGAGAAGCATCAACCACAAAATTATAAAATGTCACACAACGAATTGCGTTTACACGATTTAAAAACATTGAACTTGATCCTACAAAAGTATTAGACGCATAGCGTGTGAGAACGAAATTTGGAATTTTAAAAGAAGAAAGGGAGATTGTAATACTACGATTAAGTTCGAAAGTAAAGTCAAAAGAAGAGCGAAAATATAGTTTATGGGCAGCGGATGGGTACAGGCCAAGGACTTCTCAAACAGGTGGCCGAATGCGAATTGTTTCGAGCTTGTCAGATGAATTGGCCAGGAAGTTCAAACACGCGTGCTTTGCGTGGATTTAGATCACATTGGTGGTGTATTAAAAGGGTGAACAGTGAGTTTTCATTCGATAACGATACGTCAAATTTCGAATTGCTGGAATGAAAGATCTAACGTGCCCAGAAAATAATGAGTCAAAAAAGTGAAGTAACTTGGAAGCCATTAAATTACTAAATTGTGAGTACTGCTCTGAGCTATTCTTGTTATACTGTGGTTGATGCCTGCTAAATATTTACATGTGAACTTGTAAATATAAGTGGTAATTGGTTCATAGACGATGGAATTAGTGGTTTATATTTCAGTATAACGTTATTGTAAAAGTCGTATTACAACCTGTCTTGTCTATTTCATCTACTCCACAATAACATTGGTCCATTTATTTTACGTTTTAAACTTTCTACGCACTTTTTGGACTACCTTTGTTTCGTGATTTTATTTACTAACGTCATCTTTGAAAATGTGTAAACCTAAATTCCTTATAAACTAACACAAATAAAACAAACAAACATAAAACTCGACTGAGTCACAAAAATTGCTTCCAAAACCCTGTAGCTTGTTTGGTCGGTACGACGGTTGACTATTACAGTTTTAATTCAGTCTAAAGAATAAATATTACATCTTGCAAACGTCCCTGTTCACGTGTACTGATTTTATATTTATTCTATCTCTCATAGATCCGTGTTTTGTGTTTTACCATTCTATATCTTCCCCCTTTTTCTATACGTTATAAAATATTCGGGTCTAACACGGTAACATCACTTTGAACTGGAAATAGTTAATGCTTTAAGATCATCAATCACATACCTAGCAAAAACACCTCCGTGTTGTTTCGTGCGGTCATATCTGGACAAGCGATATCCGTGTGAACGTTCCAAGTTATATGATGCTGAAGACCTAAGCCAATTTTCTGACAACTCATTGCAATGTGCACCATTCTCTCCAAAAATGTTGGTAAAGTCATCGAAGATGTTCATCTAGGATTGCGCATTAACATGGCTGCAACGAAATATTCTAGGATAGCTGCTTAATTTATACTGGATGCACGTGAAATAAGATGATACGCCAGTTGTGGTGTATTGACGTGTTTTAGTGCAGTTGTAATTAGAATTAATTATTTATTGAAGTAATTACAACAATCTTTCAACTATTAGTGAATTGATCTCATCGAGTAAGCTGCGTCACAAAAATGTTTTGTGATTGCTAGAAAGTAGGTTTTTAGCAGTCGTTTTTAAATTTAAACTTAAACAAACATTTATTCGCAAACGATATCTTTGATAGCTTTACATAAATGATGTGTGTGATATAATTTCATAGTATGTTTTACTTGTGATTCCCACATTAGCCGCACCAAACGAAATGTTTTTAAAAATTTGAATTCGTACCTTATGGTACTGCAATTATTGTTATCCTGTGGCCTCTAATTTTAACAAATATCTTTCTGAATCAATGGATGGTAAATTAAATGACCTGGTTAAAAATATCCAGTTACTGTTTTCTGATACTAAAGAAGAAATTATAGTCTTAGCTAATGACAAAGTAAAAGCAATGCTCTCACCTAATTCTGAGAAACCTTCTTACACTCATGTAGTTAAGATTGTTCCTCATTCCATGGTGGTTGTGAAAACGAAGGACCCCACGAAAAACAATTTGCAAACTAAGACAGATCTCATGTCCAATATAAAGCCTAGTGAACTGAATATACGCGTATCTAAAGTTAAAAGTACTAGAGATGGGAGAATTCTTATTGGCTCTAGTAATTCTGATGATGCAACCAAATTTTTAACTGCGGTTAATGTTAAACTGTCCGAACCCTATGAAGTGAAACCTGTATGAGCTAAAATTCCTAAAATAAAAGTAGTCGGGATGATTGAAAAATATGAAGCCTAGGAACTATGCTCATTACTTAAACCTTAGAACGATGCGTTTCAATTATCCTCTATTTGTAAGACAGAGAATTTGGTCTACTAAGAATAGTAACAACATCCTTCAGTCCGTATTAGAACTTGATTCTGAGACTTATAACAGTCATTGCATTACAATATGTTTTTGTTGAATATGATGTATGCTCTGTCTTTGATAAAGTTAAACTTGATCTCTGCTTTAAATGTAGCGGTTACAATCACCATCAAAAGCTGTGCACGAGAAATTTTGCTTGTCCAAAATGCTCGTTACCTCACCAAATTAGGATGGTCTTCTGAATTCCAGAACATGTTGTATTGACTGCGCCAACGCGAGTTATTAATACTGATCACTGTGCGTAGGATCATACCAATTGTACTGTTTATCAAAAAAGATGACCCATCATAGAAATTCTATGTTAGGTAAATAGCACTTAAAGAGCAATCCTTATGATTCAAACAAAACCTTCACTATGTTTTATCAGTTAGAAGGTTAAACAAAAAGACTCAAGCACTTTTTAATTTTTCGATTGAAGCTGACTATGATGATGTCTTAGTACTCTCTGAAACATAGGTGAATTCACTTGTTTATGATACTGAGCTATTTCATGAAAACTAGGTGGTGTTTCGCACTGACCGTAATCTTACACTTACAATCCGCACAACTGAAGGAGGTGTATTAATCGCACTAAAAAACGAATATGTTGTTACGCAATTGGATGTATCTGAATTATCTTCCTTAATATCTACAGTAGACACAATAGGTCTTAAAATATTAGCTCTAACCTGTAATTTATATATATATTTGTTGTATATTTTCCTCCAGCTACCAATCCTGAAATTCGTATTATATTCTACAGCATTATTAATAACTCTGAATGGACTAACTGTGAAAATAAATTATTAATATTAGGCGGTTTCAATTTACCTGCGTTCTATGCAAATCAATCAGACAAAGCAATGAGGACTAACAGTATTACTACGTTAGACAATTTTTGTGAATTTTTATGTCTAAACCAAATTAATGATATTTGCAACACTAACAGTAAGCTGATTAGCCTTGTGTTCAGTGAATTGGATAATGTTGTAATACGTTCGCTAGACTAATTTCTTCCTGAAGACGTGCACCATCCACTACAAGATATAGTGTTGCCCCTGTCCCATGGGCAAAAACATTTTTCTGTGTTACACAAGCACTTATCTAAATACTATAAATCTTGATAGCGTGACTTTGTGTTAAAGTTGAGAGGAGCGAATCGATCGCTTTTTGCGTATCTCCTCTGATGGCGTAGGTGGTGGAGATTCGTGAATGTTACACTCTGATGAGGGACGTCGACGTACGTTGCGTAGGCGGGTTTTGGTGGCGTCAGAAAGAAATTTTTCGGGATAAAATCGGGTTTTTCTGAAAAGTTTCATTTTCGTGCTACGCGGCAGTATGCGTGTCCAAACATTTTTCGATCTGCCTATTTTTCCCGAACTAAGGACCCGAACGCGCGATGCAACAAGGTCAGTCGGTGGTCCAATGTCCTTGGTTCGAGAGAAGGACTATCCGCCCGGTTACCAAAATTGTTATACGATAAGTAAAAATTATGTAATATACGCCAAAACACAGTATTTATATCCTACAATCTGAATTCTTAACCATTCGTTTGTCGGTTTTACACTTTTTTCGGAAAATTTCATTTAAAATTGCGCAATTTATTTGAGAAATGTCAAAGACCTGTTACGAACGTCGGCGTAGACGCACGACGGGTTACCATCAAAATCTATAATAACAGAATTATTTTAGACGCTTCTACATTAAGCCGGAATAAAATATCCAATATATGTTTTTAAGCTTTAAAATCGATTATACATTTAAAGATATAACAATTTTGAATCTAGAGGAATTAATTTTAAATAAAAGTTATAAAAATTCTTTCGCCGTAAACCAACGAGCTCACCCGATTTGTTACTATTATTCCTGTTATTACAATAATGTTTTACACAACACAAATATCACCTATGACGTTTTAAAATTTGTCAGGCGTCATAGCGCAGGGCTAAAGAATCCAGCTATCATTCGCATAGTTGTTGGTTCGATGCTACTAACGTCGCGTTTCTTTTTTTAACTTTTATTTTTAACAACCTGTACCGCCATCTATTCATCGGAAATAATCCTAAATAGAATTGTTCTAGAACGTTTAATAAAAATATCGAGTGTGCGTAGATTTCAGTTACGATATCATTTGTTAAAAGTTCGCCATATTGACTAAAAGTACAATTTAGGACGCTTCGCTTTTATACCTCTACTTAATATCACCTTCTTACATTTATTGCAGGTCTTTTCTACCGAAGACATAACTATAATGCGTCACATACACCATATACGTCAAAAATACAGGTAAACATTTCACATCTTACCAATACTTATATTGGGGTAACCATGGTATGTTTGTTTTAGGTCGCCCACAATAGATTTCCTTCAATTTCGACATTAACATTACTCTCGAGATTAGCCACGGGGTCCAGTAAATATACTTACAACATCTGCAAATTTCATTGAAGTAGAAAATATGCAATTTATTGCTTTTATTGCAAATTCTTTGCTGACAAATCATATCAAACGTTATTAAAGGTCTACATTACATATATCTGTTACTATAACGCTAAATAAGGTTTTTTCTACAAATGTATAATTTGATATGCTAAAACGATGGTAATCGCAGATTTCCAAAAGTCCGGCATTTAATACACATTTGCCATAACATGCTACAAGGTTTGTATAAATATCACTTCATTGCATACATTATCAATTATGTCATTTTCAGGTAATGATCCCCAAGTACAGAGGAATCAAACTATATTTTAATCGTACATAACTACCTATTTTTATATATAAAAATCAATCACATTTATTTGTAATGAACACTTAATATACAATGCTTTAATAGATCTATACTTTCCTTAGGCCGTTAGATCATACAACTATCAGGTCAGCTTTGTTTACATTTTCATACAAAGGATGCACATCGAATAAATACTTCTTTCTTATGTATAAGTCAAAATCAATTGCAGCAGATCTACTACTTCTCACAACATAATAAAGTTTCATCCTTACACCTCATGTATATTTCTAATTGCTAAAGGTTTGCTTATATTTGTTAACAATTAACTTTGAGGTTAGGTTGATTTCATATTCTTTCAACAGAAGATATTTAATGTAGACCTCTGACTTTTCTTCAATAGACTATTTGCTATATACAGAAAACTGGAGTAATATTATCTCTGGCACTATTATTAACCTATGCCGAGTTGACTGTCTAAATTGTTCATAAACCTATACAAAATACCTAATACATAGGTGCATAACATTTAATCAACTAAAACATAACACCGGCACTAGTTGCGCGTATGTATTATAATATTTTTAAACAATGTAAATTTAATTACGACCATTTCTTACTAATATGTCAAACGTTCGCCTGGACGAACGATTCACTTTAACGAATCATACAAGTTACCCGCGCATAACACAAACTATAAAACATGACAGCTCCGTTTCGTGCTAAATTACAAAGATTGATATATTTGGCATTTTTATATCTACATTACTAATTTCACACTTGCTATGAACAAATATATACAACTCATATTCCTCACATTGCTTTAAAAAACTCCTTCGGATATTATATCTGTAAAATAATTTTAAGCTATACTTTGATTACATACATTGCTTAAAATTTCCTTTTTCAACTTAATGACGCGTTCATGTTTTCTAATACTTGACTTTATTTCTATATCAACAACATTAATTTTATTTTGCATTTTTTACAAATTGTTCTACTACATTCAAAATTGTTACGAATTCTTTCAAATCGTTTCAGATCGTTACAAATTGTTACAATTTGGTACAATTTCTTACAATTTGTTCGAGGTTGTTTTACATTGTTTCACATCCTTCTACATCGCTATTTAAAAAAAAAGTAATATACATATTCAGCTATTGTGTTTTTCTTATTGTGTTTTTCTTATTGTGTTTTTCTTATTGTGTTTTTCTTATTGTGTTTTTCTTATTGTGTTTTTCTTATTGTGTTTTTCTTATGGTGTTTTTCTTATTGTGTTTTTTCATTGTACTGCCTTATATTTGGAAGTAATTAACAACAAATTTGGAATTGACGTTTTGATTGGTTTTTTGGATTTAAACTGGCAATGCCTAGGTACATACACAACACATTTTTGTATACAACGATCTCAACGGTGTTGCTATAACGATATCTGCTGCCGTACACCAACAACATAATTCCTTGCTCCGATAAATATATATTTTTAAACATTTCAAAAAAATACACAGGTCTGCGCTTTTGGCATTTTCCAACTTATTCTATTAAGCCTCTTTGGCCGTAGTGGCCTTTATACGAGCAATTTCTAGGAGTCATTTTAACATAGTGTACTATAACGAAGTGATCTTGATCCGATCTTGATCCGATCTCTTCCCCCAAAGTGATATCAGCATTTGCTAGGACGGAGTGGTCTTTTTCCGGCCGATTTCCCGCAGTGATTTTGACAAAATCTACTACAACGTAGTGATCTTACTTCCATCGGCTCTCCTAAATAATTTCGGCAGTTTACTAGGGCGAAGTGGTCTTGATCCGGTCGACGCCCCGAAATGATTTCGACATTTTACTAGGGCGAAGTGGTCTTCATTTGGTGGGCTCCCCGAAGTGATTTCCACAGTCTACTAGAGCAAAGTGGTCTTTGTCCGATCGTCTTCCGCAAGTGATTTTGACAAAGTCTACTACGGTCAAGTTATCTTGATCCGGTCGACTTCCCGAGATAATTTAAACAGTCTACTAGGGCGAAGTGATCTTGATCCGATCGACTCCTAAAAGTGATTTCAACAAACTCTATTCCGACGAGGTGATCCTGATCCGATCGACTCCTAGAAGTGATTTCGACAGTCTCATCAGGCGAAGTGATCTTGATCCGATCGACACCTCGAAGTGATTTCGACAAAGTCTGCTTGGGCAACGTGGTCTTGGTCCGGACGGCACTTCAAAGTGATTTCAAAAAAATCTACTTGGGCGCAGTGATCTTGATCCGATTGATTCTCCGAAGTAACTTCGACAAAGTCTACTTGGGCGAAGTGGGCGAAGTGGTCTTGCTCCGATCAATTCTCCGAAGTGATTTTGACAAGGTCACTATGGCAAAATGGTTTTGATCCTATCGACTCCCCGAAGTGATTTCAACAAAAACTACTAGGGCGCAGTGGTCTTGATCCAATCAACTCCCCAAAGTAATTTCGACAAAGTCTACTTGGGCGAAGTGGCCTTGATCCGATCGACTACCCGAAGCGGGGTGTAAAGAGGGCGAAGTGTACAGAGGGCGGAGCGCAAAGAGGGCGGGGCGCAAAGAGGGCGGGGCGCAAAGAGGGCGGGGAGCAAAGAGGGCGGGGCGCAAAGAGGGCGGGGCGCATAGAGGACGGGGCGCAAAGAGGACGGGGCGCAAAGAGGACGGGGCGCAAAGCGAGCGGGGCGCAAAGAGGACGGGGTGCAAAGAGGACGGGGCGCAAAGAGGACGGGGCGCAAAGAAGACGGGGCGCAAAGAGGACGGGGCGCAAAGAGGGCGTAACGCAAAGAGGGCGTTTCGTACGCCCGTCTTTGTGTTAAAGTTGAGAGGCGCAAATCGATCGCTTATTGGGATTTGCGTCCGAGGGTTTTGGAGTTGGGGGCGCGGACGGGTGGTGGTTAGGTGGAGAATTTTTGCGTGCTTAGGATAGGCCTGTTTTTATGGCGGAAAACCGATAACTTGCGGAGAAATAAGAATTTTCTGGGAAAAGATTAATTTGAGGCGACGTATTCGTTTACGCGTTAAAAAAGCTTGGATCCCTCAAAAAATTCCGATCTAAAAACCGAACCAGTCGTGCGACGAGGTCGGGAACTGTTCCGTTGACGTTTGTACGAGAGAGAAGAAAGATCGAGTTGATTTGGAAAATTCGTATTCGGGCGTTAAAAAATTTCTAATATATGCCAAACAACGCTATTCGTATTCTAAAACCTCAATTATTAACAAGTTTGCAAGCTGATAGTATAGTATTTTCTTAAAACATGTATTAAAAGTTGTATAATTTATTTCATAAACGTCAAAACCAGGTTCCGAAATCCGGCGGAAGCGAACGAATATGTACCTTCAAAATTTATGATTACACATTTCTTTTAAAATTTCTCAAAATTAAATTTATAATTCGTGTAATATCATTTAAAAGTACCGATAATTGACTACAATTATACGAAACCATCGCTTTTTAATATACACCAGCTATTTATTTGAAAAATAAATACTTTTTACATTTGACGTTTATATACGGAGTCGCCCGAACAATTACAATAGACCGTGATTTATTCCTAAGACGATGTATTTCTTATGTGACATTAGGCATAGCAAGTATACAACCAACGCGATTTCAATAAACATCTCCTCGAGAGCGCAAGCACAACGTCTCTGGTTACAACAGCTACGACGTACTGTCAAGCGCTCTGCGAATTATCAAGTTATACTTTGTGTATTAGTTGAAAAGATAGAATAGTTATTGTGATTATAGCTGTATAAACGTGTACTACATCAACTGTGTTAAAAGTTCCATTGGGGTAGGGTACTAGAGAAAAAGGACTCGCATTAATTTAATTTAAATTGGACATATGTCAAATTAGACATATGTCAACCTTGACAAATGATCAAAATGAAGACTGTGCATCAAACTCTGAACTACAAATAAGTGAAAAAGATGTATCAATGAATAATGGTCCAACTGATACGAATAAGAATAGGAGAAGAGAAAAATATAATAAATACATTAATCAAGCACTGCTAAAAGGGCCAACTAAACACTTGCCAAACACACCAGAAATGACGCAGCCTAACGTGCAAACTACTGATTGTATAACTAATAGGAAAACAGTATACAGACACTTATTTACTATTTCTGATCTAGTAAATACTGAAACCGGAAGTAACAAAAGGCACAAGCCCAATCACCAAGAAAACTCTGTAAAAACAAGCAATAGGTTCGAAGTTCTTTCAGATTTCGACGAAAATGAACGAGAAATTGAGGATGCGGATAACAGTGCTATGGAGTTTGATGAAGCAGAATACGAGAAACCTAAACAGAGAGAAAGTAGAATAACGCCGCCACCACCAATCGTTATACACGGTAAGTCCGTAAATCACAAGAACTTTATAACTAACCTGGACTCACAAATAAAAAACGGATACCACATCAAATACAGTAAGGACAGAACCAACGTTTTATACATGACAAGCAAGAACATCAAATTTTAAAAGAACAATTTGCAGAAGAAAGCGTTGCATTCCATACATACACGGACAAAACGGAGAAAACGCATGCATTCGTATTAAGAGGGCTAGACAGCGATCCTACCGTTGAAGAAGTGAAACAGGTGTTAAGAGACGAATGCAAAATACCAGTGCAAAGCATCTACAGGATGCGTACCACCTACAGGCCACTCTTCTTAGTAACCACAAGCGGCTCGCTGCGACTCCAACAACTACAAAATAAAGTGAAATTTATAATGCATACAAAAATAACATGGGAGCGACATGTAAATAATAAAAAAAAATTATACAATGCCACCGGTGCCAGGAATGGTCTCATGCAACCACAAACTGCTGGGCCCTTCCTAAATGCCTTAAGTGTGCAGCTCCACATCTAACTAAAGATTGTGACAAACCAATAACCACGCCGCCCAAGTGCGCTAATTGTAGTGGGCCCCATCCAGCAAATAGTGTTGAATGTTCTGTATACATCAACAAAATACAGCAAATAGGAGCAAAAGGAATAACAGTAAAAGCGATCACTCCCAGTCACAAATACAACATTAATAGTGAAAAAGACTATCCAAAATTGAAATACACAGATCCAAAGAAATTTGCATTGTACGATTGGTCAAATAAAACCGCTAACACAAACGCCAAAGAGACCAACGGTTACAACTCACAAAACAATGCTAACGTTAATGAAAACTTTCATGAATTGGTAGATGAATTGAAGACACTTAACAGTATGATCAATTTAAAGGAAATGCTTAGAGCCATAAAAGATCTAAACATCCAAATAAAGAACTGCAACACTAAAACAGAAAAATTCACAGTTTTTAGTAATTTCATGATGAACATAGACAATTATGGAATCTAAAATTAAAATATGCACGTGGAATGCAAACGGTATCAAAGCCCACATAGGTCAAGTTCTGGAATTCTTGAATAGGCAAGACATAGACATTATGCTTGTAAACGAGACTAGACTTAAAAGCTCCGACACACTTAAACTTAAAAACTATAGCATAGTTAGACGTGACAGTCCCGACAATACGGGGCATGGTGGAGTAGCTATCCTTATTAAACACAGTGTACCATATAGCGAAGTAATAGTCCCGAACACGAGCTTAGAAGTAGTGGGAATCAAACTTAAAAATAATGTGAGTATTTTTGCTGCTTATAACAAGCCCACAAACCATTTTACTGCAATCGACATTCTTCGGTTATTAAGTGTGGCGAATAAAGTTTTAGTAATAGGAGATCTCAATGCTAAACACCGACATTGGAACTGTGAGTATGCAAATACGAACGGGAACCTACTGTATAGATTAATGTTGAACACAAATTTAGATATTTTGTTCCTAACACGCACACACACTATCCTACAAATAACACTACACCTTCAACAATCGACTTAATAGTAAACAAAACGTAACATCAATCGATAATCCAACATCACTTCACGAATTAGGGTCTGATCACAATCCAGTCATTGTAACACTGGGCGGACAACACAAGGAAACAAACACCAGAACGGTAGTGACATATAAAAGAACAGACTGGATGCAATTTCGAAAACGCTAGACTCCAAAATTATAATAAATAGGGACTTGTTAACCCCACAAAAGCTAGAGGACGCAGTAGAACAATTCATACAGACTATACAAGAAACACAATATAGCACACACAAAAGACAAAAAAAGGAAATACACTAAAGTTTTACGCCAGGAAATAGTTGACTTAATACGAACCAGAAACAAATTACGAAAGAGGTGGCAAAGAACAGCTGACGTGAACATAAAAGATTTAATGTATCCGACAACAAAGGAAATTACCACTAAAATAAAAGCATTTAGGAACGATTAATGGAAGCAAACACTTGAAACCTTAAAACCGACCGACAATACGCTTTGAAACTCACAAAACACTAAAGCGATCCTACAAAAGATACCAACATTAGAACAGAATAACAAGACACACTATACTGATAGAGAAAAATCTGACATACTAGCTACAACCTTTGAAGAAATACATAACTTAGAACAAACCTCCGACGTACAATTTGAAGAACAAGTTAATAAGGAAATGCACAACTTTCTCAAAAACAATACTGAAGAACAACAAATAGACAAACAATTAGCAACCCGAGAGAAGTATATAATATAATCAAAACACTACCGAACAATAAAGCACCAGGACCAGACAGAATCGAAAATAAAATAATTAAAATTTTACGAAAAGACTATAGTACAACTTACGTACCTTATAAATGCAATACTGACATTAGGACATTTTCCAACTATCTGGAAAACAGCCGTAATAATACCTATATTAAAACAAAACAAGGACCCAAAAATCCGACAAACTATCGACCAATCAGCCTACTAAGTACCGTATCAAAATTAGTGGAAAAGGTTGCACTGAAACGTATCGATACGATTGACAAAAACATAAAATAATAACAGACAATCAATTTGGATTTAGACATGGACACAATACGGTACAACAACTCGCACGAATAGCAAACCACGTAATAGACAACTACAATAAAAACAACGTCACCGTAGCAACCTTTTGGACATTGAAAAGCATTTGACAAAGTATGGACAGATGGACTTATTTACAAATTAATAAAGATAAAATTTCCAGGTAACTTGATTAGACTCATGAATTCATATATGACAGACAGACAATTCAACGTACGAGTGGAAAATAAAATATCAATGACAAAAAAGATAAAAGCGGGTGTACCACAAGGATCAGTACTAGGGCCAAAGCTCTTCTGTTTGTATTTACATGACATGCCAAATTTTCCTAAAACAAATACAGCTTTATTCGCGGATGATACAGCAATCTATGCTAGCTCCTTTAGTGCAGAGGTGGCAAATAAGCAAATACAGATCCACATGGACATACTTAATAAATATTACAATCTCTGGAAAATAAAAATCAATGCACACAAGACCGAACAAGTAATTTTCAAACGCAAATTTACCAACATTAACATATTTACACCACTAACTATAAACATGGCAAAATTCAACCCCGGCAACATGCAAAATATTTAGGAGTGTTCTTAGATCAAAGATTAAATTTCAGAACTCACTTACTGAATACAATCAGAAAAGTAAGCGGTGTCATGAGAACGCTATACTCGCTTCTTTCAAGTACAAGCCAAATGGACCAAAACAACAAAAGATTACTATACACGACCATCATACGACCTGTAATAACATATGCGGTAGCAGTGTGGGGAAACAGAAACAAGACGCAAACAATACCTATACAGAGACTACAAAACAAATGCCTACGGATGATCACGAACTCGGACAGACACAAAAAAATAACCGAATTACATCAACAGACACAAATGCCTTACATACAAGACCTCATCCAAGCCACCTCTGAACGATTCTATAACAGCACGATGAAACATAGAAACCCACTTATACGAAACATAACCAAGGGGAAACAGCCATCACATACAAATTACAAACACAAACACACATATTACACAGCGTACAACACTTAGGTAAATAGTTAATTAGTTGAGTTATTGTGCTATAGTTGTTATGATTTTCGTTCGCATTTGTATATAGTTTTTTATTTTTTTATTTTTTTTTTTTTTTTAGTTTTTAGTGTTTATAGTTTAAGGTAGTATTAAGGTTAAAATTAAGTTTAAAATAGGTTTTTCCACTGCTTTTCCTATTGTACATACAACAATGATATAAAATAAAAATAAAATAGAAGAAATAGTTAATTATTATAAACAGTTAGGTAAATATTTTAGTATAGTTACCAAATATTGTTATTTAAATTACTTATAGTTAAACGTCGAATCGTAGGTACTATTAAGAAACCAATTGTTATTATTGTTAGTATTTAGTATTTAGCAAAATTGTATGAAAAAGTTAAAAATATATTATCTCTCTCTCTCTCTCTCTCTGGTTACGAATCTTAACTCCGCTGGTTCAATGCCCAGTAAATTACATTTTTTTAATTTAATTTTATGATGCTTTTTAAAACATGCAATAACATTTATTTAACAATAAACCAACACTTTTTTTTCATATTCTTCAGTGCGATCTACAATCTATAATTTGTGAATTACATTTACTCAAGTACCATTTCCAACCTTTACTTTTCAGATATTGTCCAACTTGCAGCGAACGTATTCGCTTATATATGCGTATAAAAAACCTTTAATATTTTACGATCTAAAAACCCAAAAGCACACAGCTAAAACCGGTACATTTGCGTTGATGAACAGACGATTGAGTTGGTTTCAAAAATTGGTATACAATCCTTAACATATTTCTAATGTGTACCGAAAAATATTGCATCTACTATAAATTCTACATCTTTATTTTGCTGCGGTTTGTGTAATTTATTTCAGAAATGTCAAAAGCAGGTTACGTACCACGGTGGTGGCACTCTATAGACGATTATGTTGGCGCATTTTAGTATTAACACTATCCCAATAGATAGCGCCCGCAATTTCGACTGCAATTACGATTGTCATTTATTTGACATTAATTTAACGTTTAGAATTATTGTGTAGCTAACCGTAGCGCTATTCAAAGATTGTTTAATTTGATTTGCTGCATTTCCAAAAATTTATTATGAATTGTGATATTAATATTCGACTTCTTCAATATATCCACGTATGTGATTAAAAAAAACCATTAGTTTTACTTAAGATTACATTACTATTCTTTTTATAGGTACTTATTTCACCGTCAATGTTGTTATTATATAGCTACCGATATTGCATGGGCAAATAATTTATTGTAAAACTGAAACTTACGAGAAACTGATATCTTAAAGTTAGAGCTTGGTGTTTGTTTATACATTACTGTATTTAGAGGAGATTCATATTTATTAGTTTTTGTAACAAATGGTAAAATAATGGGTTACATATTTTTATCCGAATCGTGGATTATGGATGCTTTCTCTACTATGTGAGAGGTTGCGGAAATAAGAATGCCCCTAGGCATAGATTTTCAAATCCTTATAAGAATAAAATTAGGTTTCCATGATTATTTTTTTAATTTGTATGCCAATGGTCCGCGTTTTGTTGTATTTCTCAATTGTACCTGAAATCAGTTTTCTTCTTAATATGCAATAATATGCAATAAGCCAATAATATATTTTGGTAAAATGTTTATTTCATTTCATAAAATGCATGTATGATGTACAAACTTATATTTTCAGTTTTATTAATTTGACTTATGTACATACATAATGTATGTATGTAATTCATTTGAGTGAAATATGGAAGTATAAATTTTTTCATCTACAACCTTTCAAATACATTTGCAATGCATTCTTTGATGTAAATCATAGCAGGGTTTTTAACCTTTTAAATATAGTGAAGATGCTAACCAAACCTATAATTTCATAGGAAGTATTAACACTATCCTCCAAAATGGCGGACAAAGGCGGCAACAGCTTATAAACAGGAAGTGGCGCATATATACTAACTCATCTAACCTATGTTACGACCTTGAAACACGAGTACGCACTATCTGAAACTCTGTTAACACAGTTAATTTGCAAATTTCTACAACTAAAGCTTCTAAATTACATAATAATTCTTTATAGTACTGATAATTATTAATTCTGATTATAAAAAAGTATCACACATTAATACACGCGGTCTAGTTTAAACACAAAAAGTTAAAAATTTTATTTGACGTTTATTACCGAATACATCTGATAAATTTCAAGTCTACGTAAATAATTGAGAAAACGCTATATATCTTTTGAGGCTTCGACTATTACACGTATACAAGCACAAAAAATTTCTACAAAATAAGGTTCGATAGCGTAAGACTAACACCTCCGTCTACCCGCACTTTCTATATAGTTTCTTAGTTTTTACTGTATATAGTTTAAGGTAGTATTAAGGTTAAAATTGAGTTCAAAATAGGTTTTTTCAATGCTTTTCCTATTGTACAACACACAACAATGGTATAAAAAGCAAATAAAATAGAAGAAATCGTTAATTACTTTAAACAGTTAGGTAAATATTTTAGTACAGTTAACGAATATTGTCATTTACATTACTTGAAGCTAAACGTCGCATCGTAGGTACTATTAAGGAACTGATCTTGATCCTGATCAACTCCCCGAAGTGACTTCGACAGTCTACTAGCGCAAAGTCATCTTGATCCTATCGGTTCCCGCAGTGATTTCGACAGTCTACTAGGACACAAAGGTCTTAATCCGATCGACTTCCCAAAATGATTTCGACAGTATACTATGGCGAAGCGATCTTGATCCAATCGACTACCACTAACTGATTTTTACAAAGTCTTCTATGACAAAGTGATCTTGATCCAATCGACTCCTCCGAAGTGCTTTCGACAAGTCACTAGGACGAAGTGATCTTGATCCGATTGAATCTCCAAAATCATTTCGACAAAGTCACTACAGCGAAGTGGTCTTGATCCGATCGACTCCCCAAGTTATTTCAACAAAGTCTACTACGACGAAGTGATCTTGATCCGATCGACTCCTGGAAGTGATTTCGACAAAGTCTAATAAGGCGAAGTTGTCTTTATCCGATCGACTCTCCGAAGTGATTTCGACAAAGACTGCTAGAGCGAAGTGGTCTTGATCCAATCGACTCCCTGAAGTGATTTCGTCAAAGACTAGTAGAATGGAGTGATCTTGATCCGATCGACTCCCCGAAGTGATTTCGACAAAGACTACTAAGGCGAAGTGATCTTATTTCGATCGACTCCCCGAAGTAAATTTGACTAAAACTACTAGGCCAAAGTGATCTTGATCCGATCGACTCCCCGAAGTGATTTCGACAAAGACTACTAAGTCAAAGTGATCTGGATCCGATCGACTCTCCTAAGTGATTTCGACAAAGACTACTAGGGCGAAGTGGTCTTGATCGGATCGACTCCCTGAAGTGATTTGGACAAAAACTACTAGAACGGAGTGGTCTTGATCCGATCAGCTCCACGAAATGATTTCAACAAAGTCTACTGGGGCGAAATGATCTTGGTCCGGTCGACTCCCCAAAGTGATTTCGATAAAGTCTACTAGGGCAAAGTGCTCTTGATCCGGTCGACTCCTTGAATTGATTTCGACAAAGTCTACTAGGGCAAAATGATCTTCATCCGATCGACTCCCCGAAGCAATTTCGACAAAGTCTACTAACACAAAGTGTTCTTGATCCGGTCGGCTCCCCGAAGTTATTTCGACAAAATCTACTAGAGCGAAGTGGTCTTGATCAGATCGACTTCCCGAAGTGATTTCGACAAAGTCTACTAAAGCGAAGTGATCTTGATCTGATCTACTCATGAAGTGATTTCGACAAGTTTACTACAGCGAAATGATATTGGCCCGATTGACTCCCCAAAGAGTTTTTGACATAGTATACTAGGGCGAAGTGGTCTTGATCCGATCGTTCCACGAGGTGATTTCGACAAAGTCTACTAGAGCATCTTCATCCTATCGTCTCCCTCAAGTGATTTCAACAAAGTCTACTAGGGCGAAGTGATCTTAATCCGATCGACTCCATGAGGTGATTTCGACAAAGTCTACTAGAGCAAAATTATCTTGATTCCATCGACTCCCGGTGTGATTTCGGCAAAGTCTACTTGAGCGAGGTGATCTTGATCCGGTTGACTCCCAGAAGTGATTTCAACAAAGTCTGCTAGGGTGGGGTGTAGAGAGCGCGAGGTGTAGAAAGGCGTGGCGTAGAGACGACGGGTCGTAGAGAGGGCGGGGCGTACAGAGAGCGGGCGTACATAGAACGGGTTGTAGAAAGGTCGGGGCGTAGATAGGACGGGGCGTAAATAAGTCGGGGCGTAGATAGGACGGGGCGTAAATAGGGCGGGGCGTAGATAGGGCGGGGCGTAGAGAGTGCGAAGCGTAGAGAGTGCGAAGCGTAGAGAGTGCGTGGCGTAGAGAGTGCGTGGCGTAGAGAGTGCGTGGCGTAGACAGGGTAGAGCGTAAAGAGGGCGGGGCGTAGAGGGTGCAGGGTGTAGAGGGGGCGGAGCGTAGAGCGCGGGGCGTAGAGAGCGGGGGGTGGTGAGAGCGGGGCGTAGAGAGAGCGGGGCGTAGAGAGAGCGGTGCGCAAAAATGGTAGGGAGTAAAGATGGTGGGGCGTAAAGAGAGTGGCCCACAAAGTGAGTAGAGGCGTTCAAAGTAGTCCCGTAGGAACTACAAACCGCTTCTAGTATAACTATAAGAAGCCAAACTTATTTCAATTGTATACATACCATTGCAACACTGATTGGAATGGTATATCAGAACTTAACGATACCACTGTAGCTTATAACAGACAGATTCTATTTACTTCTATATTCGGTGATTGCAGCATATGCATCAAAAATCGGTTACCGTGGTAAAGCTAACTTACCACTTTGGTTTAATCGACAAATTATCTCAAATATCAAAATTAGGAATTGTCGTCCACATTTGCACAAAATAACCCTTGACATTAATGTTTACAATCAGTTTAGTAGTTTGAGAGGTAAAATAAAAAAAATTACATTTCCGCGTGCTAACAAAGTTATTTAATAAAAATAGAAAACAGCATTCGATTTAACCCCAATCGTTTCTAGAGCTACATAAATGCTCAAAAGAAAACTAGCAGAATACCTGACGCCACGGGCAATAAATCTCTTAATAATCCGCAACACACAGTTGATGCATTTCGTTAGCTCTGTCAAGCTTCTTACATTGACTCCACCTATTTCGAATTAAATTCACTTGACAATAGTACCGATGTTATTAACTGCATAATTTCACTTCTTAACGAAGCTGATGTTATAAAGGCGCTAATCAAACTAATGCCTAAGAACACTAGAGGGGCGGATGATGTACCCGCTTTTTTAGTAAAGGACTGCGCAACGATTTTTGTCAAGCCACTCACTATAATTTTCAATTTAGCTTTGAGAATACAACAATTTCCGCAATGTTGGAAGGTCTCTAAATCTATCCGGTTTATAAGAAAGACCCCAAGTTACAAATAGAAAATAATAGACCGTTTGCAATTACGTGTAATTTTAAGTATTAGAAATTGTTATTTATAATGTACTTGTTTCTCATGTTAAGCCTCTAATATGCCCTGATCAGCATGGACTTGTATCTTAGGTCTACAGTTACTAAATTTGTCTGATTCACTCAATATGTTTTGTTGCTTGCTGAACGACTTGATGATGGTGGTCGGGTTTATGTTTTGTACACCGACTTCTCTAAGGCCTATGATAGAATTGACCACGAAATTTTAATCACTAAGCTATCCAAAGTTTGACTCACATTACCTTTCCTAAGTTTTTTTGAATCCTACTTAAGAAATCGTAAGTTGTGTGTGGAATATCATGGCCATCAGTCGTTTGACTTTGTGGTGTACCTCGGGGTCCTGTTCTTGGGCCTTTATTATTTAAAATTTTTATTAATGGCATCGTTTGACAATTGTCCAGTTGTTCTCTTTTCTATGCTGATGATTTAAAATTGTTACATCTATATTACCAATAGATGACTGCAAAAAACTACAAAATGATCTAGTTAACTTATATTATTAGTGTAATAACAACAATCTACCATTAAATATTTCGAAGTGCTCTACAGTTAGTTACACACGTAAGGTTAACCCTATTTCTTACACATATACAATTGAGGACGTCTCAATTAATAATTGCAGTGTTTTAAAAGAGCTTGGTGTAACATTTCGCTCAAGGCTTACCTTTGTCAAACACATTACAACTATTCAAAAAGAAGTGTACAGAAATTTGGGATTTGTACTAAGAAATGAGCATCAGCTTTCTTAAACGACAACTATCTCTGCCTTGTATAATGCATTTGTGCACAGTAAGTTGGAACGTGCGTCTGTTGTTTGGAATTCAGGATATGAAGTAGACAGTTGGGTGTTAGAGAAAATTCGGAGACGGCACGTTTAAGTTTCTTTGGTTTAAGTTTGACGGTACCTATCCTCAGCGAAACCTTTCTCAGGCTGTTCTTCTAGAGAGTTTTTAATTAAATGAGCTATGTAAACGTAGAAAATTCTACTCGGTTAGTATGTTGTATAAGTTACTTAAATATTTTATTGATTGTCCCAATTTATTATGTCAGTTCTACTTTTACGCACCCAACGGTAAAACTCGCTTTAGCTCTTTATCTTATATAAAAATCCCTGGAATTAATATATTGAAATTTTCCCCTATTCATGTTATGGTTCTTAATTACTGTAATGTTCAGGACTATTTTGATTTGTTTTGTTATTTTGTTTTAGTATTGCTGTAAACAAAACTATATGCGAAATGTACTTTATTTTGTTGTTTTCTTTTGGTATATATCCTGTAATTGGCTTGTCTGTGGGATCTATTTTCTGCATAAATTAAAACAAAAATTAAAAATATATAGCAGGTTTATTATTGTCGTCTGGAGTATCCATAAATATCGTGCATAGTCTGGAAAACTTTCAGCCGTTGCAAAAATAACAAAGTATAACAAAGTCAAACAATGGCATTGGTAGAGAGATACCTCCAGAATACACATTGAATACACCATAGCATAGGTAGATACACATCTACATAATGAATAATTAATATTCAATAAACAAAAATAAAAGAAATACATAAAAAACATAAAAATAAAATATATAGAAGTAGACCATTTAGTGACGTTCTGCCGCCACATTTCCACCAGCATCCACATTTCCACACACATCTGGACCAAATAGTTTTCTTCGACTAGCCATTTTTCATCTTTCGAGATAAATATTTCTTAAATTTTTCATCTTTCGAGATAAACCTAATTTTAAGATTTTTTTTTTTTACCGCTAACATTCTGGACCAAATAGTTTTCTTCGACTAGCCATTTTTCATCTTTCGAGATAAATATTTCTTAAATTTTTCATCTTTCGAGATAAACCTAATTTTAAGATTTTTTTTACCGCTAACATTCTGGACCAAATAGTTTTCTTCGACTAGCCATTTTTCATCTTTCGAGATAAATATTTCTTAAATTTTTCATCTTTCGAGATAAACCTAATTTTAAGATTTTTTTTTTACCGCTAACATTCTGGACCAAATAGTTTTCTTCGACTAGCCATTTTTCATCTTTCGAGATAAATATTTCTTAAATTTTTCATCTTTCGAGATAAACCTAATTTTAAGATTTTTTTTACCGCTAACATTCTGGACCAAATAGTTTTCTTCGACTAGCCATTTTTCATCTTTCGAGATAAATATTTCTTAAATTTTTCATCTTTCGAGATAAACCTAATTTTAAGATTTTTTTACCGCTAACATTCTGGACCAAATAGTTTCCTTCGACTAGCCATTTTTTTATCTTTCGAGATAAGCCTATCTTGTTTGGTATCAATTAACATTAGAATTTTCTCAGCTACCCGAATTTCTAGGAATTTTTCAGATTGCACCATCCCCAAGGGAGCTACCCTAATTTTAAGATTTCTTACCTGTAGCGACTTTTGAGCGTTCTTATAAATTTTTTTATACATGCGATGCATCTTGTTAGTCTAGAATTTTACGCACATCCCGAATTAAAAATTAAAAGATTGTCACAAGCTGCAAGAATTACACGAAGGAATGGATCTGGTTGTCGGCGGAATCAAAGACTTTAAATATAGAGGCAAACTTCGATACATTTTACAATTCGAAAACCTAGACGGTCTTTATGTATCAAACTATTGGTTAGAAAAGGAGATAGAAGACTTGGGTGTCGATTTAAATTTTAAGCTGCGAATAAAATTAGATAAAATTAAAACCACTGCAAACAAACATAAAGAAAGGACTGTCTTCTGTGTATAACTTTGTATTAAAATTAAGTTTAAATGACTCCATGCTTGGTATTAAATATTTTTAAATTTGTTATGTATAATGTCAGAATAAACATTTTATAATAGTATATAACATTGTTCTTTATTTATAAAAGGCTGTAACGTTACCCCGAAATAGCAGTCGCACAGAGAGGGGTGCTCATGGACAGCGAGCATGGGCACGGGTGCGTACGCGCATGGGTGCGCATGGGCAGGGGTGTGCATGCGCAGGGGCAGGGGTGTGCATGCGCAGGGGTGCTCATGTGCTGGGATGTGTCTGGGCGTACACGAGGGAAGCGGATGTTAACAGTCACCAAGCATCCAATTCTTTATTTGGTGTGGAGTACTTGCCTGCGTATGTATCCGGAGTAAAAGAATACGATTTGCATACGCAGCTTATTAATAAATTTAGTTTATCGAGGGAAGATGACAAAAGGTACATCATTCCTAATAGTACAACAATCTACGCATGGGGGGCGTAAAGATATAAGATAGTTGTTTATATTTGTATGGATTTGTAAATCTATTGTATATATTAGTTTTAAGACTCCATAATTTTTAAGTTCTTCTCCCACCTTCCAAATCCTTCCGGCTTCTATCCTGGTTGACAGAGTAGACGTGTTATCTCCACGTGGTATTCGCGGGACACATCGGTTTTAGATTTCTCGGGAGATGGTTGGCTAGGGCATATGTCTTGCGTAGCAAAAAAGGGTTTTAAAGATGGAATTAAATAAAAGATGGGCAAAAATTAGTCTTTAAAAGGCATAACTTTGTATGGGGTGGTCCTATTTAAAATTTATTTACAAATTTGGAGTCCCTAGAAAAATTTAATATTAGTTGATGCCAAACAAAATATATTTATCTTAAAAGAGTGACCACTCCGCGTATAATAAATACAATATAACACTTGTTAACAAAAAATTGTAGAGAAATTCAAAGACGATTTAATGTGGGTCCAGTATTAGAATTTGTTGGTAGTAATATTAAGTCCTACTGTACTGTAGGCGAGAAAGATACGATTAAAAAGATTAAAGGGATCTCACGAATTGTAGTTAAGTAAAACCGAGGGTCTTACAACCTATAACGAGCATATACCTTCAAAAGGGGTGGGCATGCAGCTACGCAGCAGTGCGTGGGAGAATAAGAATTCTGTCTAATAAGAAATTAAAGTTTCCATGTACGTAACACCAGTCATTGGGAAATGGTCGAAATGTGGAACCTATAAAGGAGATTATTAATTATGGTTTAGAAAAATAATAGTAGTTTTCGTGGACTAAATAAAATAGCTTAGACTGATTAATGTATATGGTTACATATTCTCGTACACATCCACAAACATCTGCTTACGTCCACAATGGCGATACCGGTAGTTTTTGTTTAACAAATAGTAGGAAAGATACGTCGGGTGTTAGTGTGCGGAAGCCCATAGGATTCAAAAAAGAACGGTGTGGCGGAATGTATGGTGGTTCCCCGTTAGAATAATCGAAAGTGATTAATCGGTCGTATTAGATGTTTAAATAAGCGAAAGTCTAAAGGCCTACATAAACAAAAATTAATTAACCGACAAAAAAGTGCGCGATGTGCTACACTTATAAAGAAAGTATGGAATGGTGCTTTGCATCGGTCCTAACAATAAAAAAGGGGCGACTGACTTTTCCAAGCAACTACAAGAATAGCAGTAGCGCAGAGAAGGGGTATGCATGTATTATACAGTGCACAGTTGCTGCAAAATATGTTAGTTTACGCGTAGCTTGGATGTGTAATTGATCACAACTTAAAATCCTCGGAGGTTTAAAATTGTCGGCCCATTGTCGTTTGAAAATGTTTGTAATTTATCAGAACAGGAGCGGGTTGAAGTATAATGGATTATTGACTGGGTTTTTCCTACCTTTTACGAGGGAATCGGAAATTGACAGACATCGAGCATCTAATTCTCTATTGGAGCGATATCGACTACTTACCGGTTCTAGAAATCATTACGTGCGATTGACCGCTATGCGAAAGTGTAAAAGCCTACAGAAGCAAATTTAATTATCATACGAAAAAGCGCGCGATGTGCTATAGAAAGTATAAAAAATTGGTGCTTTGCATCGGTCCTAACAGTAAAAGGAGAGTGACTTATTCTAGCAATTACAAGAATAGCAGTAGCGCGGCGAAGGGGTATGCATGTATTATACAGCGCATTGTTGCTCTAAAATATGTTAGTTTACGGAAGCTCGAACGTGCACAAATTAAATTTTAATCTATAATTAACCACGGTCGTAAAATGGGAAATTAATGGGTAATTTGAATACCGCTAAGCATATACTTTCGCTTGGTGATTCATTTGGAAAATATTCAAGCCTACCTAAAATATGATGTAGAAGCTATTTAAAATTAAATTACTTTATTAGTAAGTATCCTGTAGACAGCAAGTTGGTATTTTCTTAGTAATGGTTTAAAGTGTTTTGGTTATAGTAGCACTGCATCTTCTACGACTTGCAGACAATTTGTGTGCGTGTGCTACCACCTTTTTGGATTTTTAATATGCACGCGATCCGTATAACATGGAAGACGTTTTCCGGTGTTTCTACTAACTGCACTCGCACCATCGACGATGCGAACCAGGTGCATGCATTGGCGCTAAATGTATTGGACGAGCAGCGGGGATTATGACGTCATTTAGTTCCCCGGTGAATCCTCAACATCGTTCGGTCGTCTTCGGAAACCTTCGGTATGCATTCTATAGGGTACATAAAGCAGGCGCGCAAGAGTAAACTCTTTAGTTATAAGTTAGTTCGCTTACAAGTTTAACCAAATTGCTATAGTGCGGATTTTGTTTTGTACTAAAATGGTATCTGCAAACGTTTTTAAATGCGAGCCGTGTCACGTCTACTTTACCAGGAGGGATGCTCTCAAACGGCACCAGAACAAATGTTGTGGTGTAACATCATCCAAGGTTAAGCTTATACATCCGTCTGCAGCAAAGTACTTAAACTGTGGGACTTGCGGTATCGCTTTTACGAGAATGGACAACTTACAGCGACACAAGGAAAAACAGCACGGCATGTCATTAAGCCGTAAACGTTTAGCTCCGCTAGCTGTTAAAGGGCCTTGTACGAAACAACCACGGATTATGTGTAAAGTATGCGATTTCGAAATGGAAAAAACTACGTATGCCGCACATTTAAGGAGCAACAGACATAAAAATGCATCAGTTACCGCTACTAGCGACGATGGTGTAGAAATGGTTAGCACTGCGTTTAACAACCGTATGGCTAGCTATCGCATAAAGAACGCCAGTTTCGACGATGGGGTGCCAGAGTTTCTTTGGAAGCAGAAAGAGCGATTTATTCGATTAATAAATGAAAAAAGAATACAACATACAGCAATAAAAGTCTATTGCGAACTCTACGGTGTTTACACCAAAATGGGGGAAGAGGCTACCGATGTGAAATCCTTTAACACAAAAAATGTGGTTATAACGTCTTCTAGTAATCTGGAAAATATGTACGAGGTCATAAGCGAAACCATAAGAACAAAATCAGAGGAATTTGAAACATGCGGGTCCGGTTGGTCTTTGGAAAAAGTGCTCTATTTAGAAATAAATATTAATAAGTATGAACCAATATGAGAAGTTCTAGGTTGAAAATAAAAAATTGTGAATATGTATTTAGAAATGTGGTTTACAAAATTTAAACTGTATTAGTAAAATTGTCTGTAATAAAAGTTTTAAGAATGGTTTTAGATTTTCTTTAGGTATAAGCTGCAGAAAATTTATAATTTAGAGGGTGTGTAAAATGGTAAGGGTGGTTCGATTTTAAATCTGTTTACGGATTTGGATTCTACATAAAATTCTAGACTAACAAGATGTGCTACATGTATAAAAAAATTTATAAGGACGCTCAAAGGTCGCTACAGGTAAGAAAACTTAAAATTAGGGTAGCCCTCTGGGGGATGATGCTATCTGAAAAATTCTTAGAAAATCGGGTAGCTGAGAAAATTCTAATATTAATTGATACCAAACAAGTTAGGTTTATCTCGTGGGTGGAAATGTGGAGAAAGATTTATCTCGCAGAGGGTATATGTGTAACTTTGCAGGGCGTGGTCCGATTTCAAATCTGTTTACAGATTCGGGATGTGCGTAAAATTCTAGACTAACAAGATGCATCGCATGTATAAAAAAATTTATAAGAACGTTCAAAAGTCGCTACAGGTAAGAAATCTTAAAATTAGGGTAGCTCCCTTGGGGATGGTGCAATCTGAAAAATTCCTAGAAATTCGGGTAGCTGAGAAAATTCTAATGTTAATTGATACCAAACAAGATAGGCTTATCTCGAAAGATAAAAAAATGGCTAGTCGAAGAAAACTATTTGGTCCAGAATGTTAGCGGTAAAAAAAATATCTTAAAATTAGGTTTATCTCGAAAGATGAAAAATTTAAGAAATATTTATCTCGAAAGATGAAAAATGGCTAGTCGAAGAAAACTATTTGGTCCAGATGTGTGTGGAAATGTGGATGCTGGTGGAAATGTGGCGGCAGAACGTCACTAAATGGTCTACTTATAGAGAATTTAAAAATTGAGAAAATACAAAGAAAAGAAAAATATATATTATCAGTACCGTTTAACGTGCCGACTAGGTAATTCAAGCTCGACCGATATCGGCAATCGCTAGATAAATTTGATCAACTATGTGGGTGGTACAGGCTGAACTAACACAATTAGTAATTGTTAATAAATAAATAAAGAAAAACCTCCCAAATCATAATAATTTAAAGTACTGCTTGCACTTGGTTTTGCCTTCGGCTGCGCGTTGAAACTCCACTTCTGCCTTCTAATAGATTAAAATTGCTACCTTGTTTTGCTTCTTGCTTTTTGTTCTCATGTCCTCTAAGTCTGGAGAGTTATGGATCATTATTTTATTTTCATTTGGCATCAAAGCGTAAATTCTAGCGTCATATGGCTTTATTTTTAAAAGCAATTTGCCTAACTTGTTTATATAGCAGTGGCGTGCATGTAATATAGGTCAAAACGCAATGCCTACCTTTCTATTTTTCTATTTTAATAATACATTATCAAATTTAATTTAAATACATTTACATTTTCAATAAAATTAGTTTATACTAATTTTAATACTTCTATTAACAAATTAATTTATTACAAATATTATATATATATATATATATACATATATATATGTATATATATATTATTGTATATATTGCGATGTACTACTGGAATTATCGAGCCCCTACGTTGGGCTGCATATTAATTATTGCTATGCTCCCTAAATTATTCGCGCCCCATCATTTGGTCGACATATTTCTATTGCTATGTATAAACAAGAATTGGAATTATTGTTCTCCGACGTTGGGCTGTCTTATTAATGTTGCTATAAACTCCCTCCAAGACTTAACTGGATTTTATCTTGAACCTACCTTTTCGACCAATAACAAAATTTGATATGTTACCGCCTTACTCGTTATCAATTTCGTATTCAACTTATAGCTCCTCCTTGATTGTATAAATTATCAAATCACTCCCATGAACTTTATCTTATGACTCGACTAGCATTTATTTGGAATTATAGATTCAGTTAATTCGTTTCTATATAATGAAACAAATATTATGTACAGTTTTTGTAAATTATTTAAAATACACTTTTTAATTAATTAATGTTGTAAATCTCATTTATCAAAATCACATACCTTTTTAATCAAACCCAAAGTCACCAAAAAAACTTATTATCTTTATAAAAGAAGTGTAGAACGTTCAAAACCTCTTATATCACGCAATTTTTGCGTATTCAAGTCCTCTTTTTGTTGAATTTTTCACATTCATTTATATTAAGCAAATTCAATATTCAAATAAAAAATATAGAAAAATAATGTCTTATAACTAAAAATCTAACCTGGTCTATTTTCTTCGCATTTTCCTTCTCGCAATTGACGCATCAGCTAATATTTCCCATGCATTAAGCCATACATTTGAATAAAAATTATTTTCCCCCAATTCAGGATTATTACATGCCCATTCGCAATATGGTCTATCCACACGCTTGAACCATTGCATTTACATTATTACCATCACCCTCTGGACTACCATTATTAACTTATACTTATGCACCCCAATTTATTCTCATCTCAATCAGACTTATTACTTCTTATTAATTTCCCCAAACTTAGAATACCATCTATTTTCAGAATATTATATTATTCTGCACGGCTTCAGAACTTGGATTTTTCTCCCCGGCTTTAGAAGACCCTATTATTATTGTGCTTTAGTTTAAATAAATTCACAAAATCTACTACGTTTAATCGGAAATCGTAATTTTTATCTTAGTCGCACTTATACAATTTTTCACTTTAAATTATTACGTATCTCACTTTGTCTCAGAGTGGCGCACTTCGGCCTTTGTTGAGTTGAAAACTGAGTTCGTTATCACTGTGCCTGTTAATATATCATTGACCTCCTACTCCGTCAGTGGGTATGGTCTACAAACTCGTCGCTCATTATAACCAATCAAATATTGGCATTTAAAGTAGTTTCTGATGTAATTTTCTATGCTTTCAAATAATTGTGGCCTGGTCGCAGGTGCTCCGTTATCGAGCATGCGGTGTTTTGATGAATCTAATTGCTTTTCCATGTTGTACATAAACAACTGATGCAATTCGACTTTTAATTTTCATATCTGCCTGTTATTTACGCAATTTTTAATCACCTCTCTTTATCACAGTTATTAACTATTTGTACGCATATACATTATGATTCCTGAAGCTCTATTTCTTATCTCCGTATTAACCTAATTGTTTGGAATTCTTTTGAATGCGTGTTTAATTACACTTTATTAAGTTTACTTACAAAATACGCTTGCTTCCACTGAAAAATATCATTATTTGCCTTACCTAAATTAACTAAAACTTTATCTACTGGGTATTAAATATTTACTATTTACCTAATGCATGTCTTCCTTATTCCTACGCTAATTATGCGTCTTCCTATGTTTATTTGCGTCGCTTAAAACTACTTATACTTTATATACAGGGTGTTGGCTGTTTACTATTTACAAACTATCTCCATTTCTTAATTCTTTTACTAAATAAATGCAGTTTTCTGCTTCCTATAATAATTTCTCATTCCTAAACGACCTTTACTATAAAGTACACCCTTAAACAACCCCTTATCACAGCAATATACAACTGCATGCACAAAATATTATGAATGATGCAGCGTGTAGGTATACCATAAGAAATAGTGAAATCATAAACAGCTGACCCTATGTATTCTTGCAGGCATTCGTAGGTAGTACTTTTAGTAGGAAGTGGAAGCGTAAATTTTGGTCGCGCATTATCGTTTGCCATCGATCGCGACAGTTCCAAACTGGTAACGACTTGACCAGCCTTGACGCGTCCACGGAGTAACTTCTTTGTGTTGTATTTATTTTATCAATAATAAAATATCATATACGTAATAAAGATTAATGGATGCTTTTGTGACAAGAGTTTGTAAAATTATGAGTGTAGTGCAGATATGAATTGCATTCAGATACTAAAAATGAAGACGATTAATACTAAAACGCATAACGAAAAACAAGTAGTAATTGAAATCAAACGAACTACTGCATCTTTAAAATTACAACAGAAAAAGAATTCTTCAAGATATTGCAACTGTAAGTTTTATGATAACTATAACTATTTATAACTATACCTTAGCAACATTTTTTCATACTAGCACCAAGCGTACAGACTTTTATAATCAGTACAGTTACCACGTGTTGTATAAACTCGGTGGGTTTATAATTTGAGAAGCAATAATCTAATTTTTAGTGAACACAAAAATCTGACCGAATTTCTCACTGAAGTTACCGAGAATCCGATCAATTGGGATTCAGAAACGCTTTCTGCAGCTAGAATGTATGAATTTATTTTAAGCGACTTTGAATTTAATTACTTTTTAGCTATATTTATCAGAATTTTTATACAGACTGATGTGCTTCTTAATATAATACAGTCAAAGGTTGTAGATATTGGGCATTGCCTTAAAAAAAATGAAGAATTTAAACTCTTTGTTGAAATGTTCTATAATGAATGTGATGTAAAATATGATAAAACCTTAAGTTTTTATGAAGAACCAAGAAGAAGATGAAACGTGAATGATATAAAACTTTACTACAGACGCATTTTTCGTGAAATAGTGGATAATATAAGAAGTAAAATTTGTGATAGCTATTTAGAAATTAGTAAACTGTATTTTTTCGTCTTTTGGATCACAATTCTTTTTCTAGTTAAAACTTTGAATTCCCAGAAAAGCTTTTTCAGAATTAAAAACAAGGTACAGTGAAAGATTTGAATTTTACCGAGTTGATTTGTTTGTACTCCTCATCGGAATTTGCAGGTATTAATTCGTACGAATTCGTCCGCTTCTGGGAAGAAAGAAATATGTGTCATGTATTTCCCCAACTAATGGCATTGGTCAAATTGATTGTAACAATTTCCGCAAGTAGCGCATCTGCGGAACGATTGTTTTCTGGCCTAAACGGATTCATACTTAACTACGTAATACCCCAGGGACAAGAGCGGTTAAAAAGCTTAGCCATTGTTTCTCTTGAAAAGGACCGAAAATGAACTTCTAGTTTCTATGACAATGTATCGAGTGAATTTTTAAAAAAGACCGCCAAACTGACTTAGTTTACAAAAAATAGTTTGTTAGTGATACATATAGTCTGCGGTGCCAGGCGTATATACAAGTCAAACTCACATTTAGATACTTCAATTCGACAGCAATATTTAGGTTACACAAAACCCTAAAACCCAAAATCCTCTAATTTGTACAAATAGAAGTCAAATAAGTTAATGTAATGTAAAAAGAACCGATGTACAAACTTTTTCTAATAAGAATGTTATTAGCATCGATATCATTAAATGAATTTAAATTATCTGTTGATGTTAAAGGTTTTTACAGAGCATAGCTTTCCTTGATAAACCCTAGTAGTTTCGGTATATTTGTTTCTCTCACACACCTCATGTATATCTATGATGTATTTCAGAGTACATATTCATTATACATAGACTGATTGTTTTAATTTACAAATGTAGGTTTAGTTTACTGATTGAAGCTTGAACTCTAACAATAACAACTTCGTTTCATGAACGACACCATACGGTAGGCATGCAAATGTAATGCGCAAGCAACCCTGAATTTTCTAAGCAATTTTCAGGGTGAGTGAGTAATCAATCAAATTTGATTCTATAGACTTATTAGAAATCGTCGAGTTGTGAATTTTTAACTGAAACTGATTTTCCGCTCGTTTGTAAAATTTATATGCGCAACAATTTTTAATAATAATTGTACGTTCGGTCTTGGAGGGCGACATAGTTAACATAGGAGAGTAAATGGTTACTGGAACGGCAGCAATGCAGGAGAAGAACACTTATGCTATTACAACATGTTAACCTTAAGTAAGTACGGTGTTCGCGCTGATAAAACAAAATAAACAAAATAATAATTTATAGTGGACTGTGACTAAACAAATTTACTTACCCCAGGATAATATCTTAAACACTAAATATCAGGATAAAGGAAAGGGATGATAAGAATTAGTGATGGATTTGAACCGAACCGAACCGAATCTTGCCCTAGGTTCAGTTCGGTTCGAAAACTTTTAGTCCGGCTCGATTCGAGGTTTGGTTCCAAAAAATATATTCCGGTTCGGTTCGGTTTGAAAAAACGAACACAACCTCGAACCGAACCGAACCGGTTCGACATTTTGATATTTCAAACAACTAGTGCGTTCAAGTACAACAATTTAAATATTTAATGTAGTTTTTATGTTTGGTAGTTGCTACTTTCAAATAAACCCAACATTAATTTGCTTTAGATTTTAGTAGCATAAATCATATTAATACTATTGTCCAGGTTAGATTTTTCAATACGTACTATGTTTAACAAAGCGTAATTATAATTAGGTTTATAGAAAACCACCTCTAAAATTTAGAATGTGTTAATAATTGATGATTTTTACTAATGTCATTTTACCGTGCAGGAACGATATCACCCGATCTTTGCGATTACTTTTATTTAAGTTTTAGTTAATATAAAAAGAGTATTAAAACAATAAGATGTTGCTCATTTGTTATTCAGTACAAACAAAAAGCTGTTTGTCAGTTTATCTTTATTATTAGTAATTCCTTTAAAAGACAATATCAGATTGTTCTCGGAAAGAATCGTATATCTACCTCAAACAGCGTGTACGTTTTTCATAATAAAATATAAAAGTATTTATGGGACGGGCATTATGTCTGCTTATTATTTGCATTATACTGTGTTATTTTATGTCGACATTGATTAAAAAGTTTATGCCGCCATGAGTCATAAACTTCGACCTTTGGTTTTGAGAGAAAGTTCGGGGTCATTCTTCTGGAGTATCGGCTACTTCTAAAGACGTTGGTGGTAATGGCCACACTAAATAGACAGTAAGTATTATGGTACTATGCGTTTTGTAACACCTTTTGTTGAGCGATTATGTTCAAAAGAAAAGAAGATTAGTTTTTGCTACACGGTCACATTTATTTTTTAATATTAATAGAGAACTCGTTTTCATACAAAAGTATAAAATTTAAAATGCTGGATTAGTAATACATACTTAATTAAGAATTAAATTGTTTCGTTTATTCTGAAAACTTTTGCAGTCTCTAGACAGTAACCCCGGCTTGTATATGTTTAATATGGTTTTCAACACGACTTCTGTTCATTAAATAAAATATGCTTGTTTTTAAAGCCAAATTTTCAAAATCATTTCGAGTTTCTGTATTATCTAATACAAGTTATAAACAAGCAAAAATTTGAAATAAGGAGCATTGAACCAATTGAACTAATCTAGAATTTTTTGATCTACAAACGTGCCTCGATGACAAAATTTATTAGATGTGTAGCACTAATACCTATTAAATTTTTTACCTATTGGCTTAAAACTCGATGACTATGTGCATTAGAAAATCGTTCTATTTTTTATATGCTTGCGACTAGAGATTTTTAAAATGTGCGTTTGGGAGAAATTAATTAATTTTTAGTAAAAATTAAATTTTTAAACTAAATTTTTTTGAAAAAATCGAACCTTTCAAACCGAACCAGACCGAACCTTGAACTAGGTTCGGTTCGGTTCGAAAAATTTGCCGGTTCGGTTCGAAGTTTGGTTCGAAAATAAAATGTCCGGTTCGATTCGGTTCGGTTCGAAAAATCGAACCGCACCTCGAACCTAACCTCAAACCTGTTCGGTTCGTGTCCATCCCTGATAAAAATCCTTATATAATAAATTAATACCACTTAGGGTACCCATATAATTTTGCACCAACTTAATCTCACAACTACACTAAAAACTGCTTTTCCATATACATATCAAGCTCAACTGAACTCCTTTCCTTTTATCAGCCAGATGTATTAATGACAGCTGTTCGTGTAGATAACGACCAAGGATTTAATTATAATAAATGCAATAACGGGTTTATTGGTCCAATTTTTTAAATCAAACTCTTTGTTTTATCGCCAAGCTTTCGATTTATTTTTTAAATCTTCATCAGGGTCCTATATAAGAGAAGTTACGAACATCGACTATACTAAGAAATTACAAATACTTACAATACTTGTAAGTATTTGTAATTACAAATTACAAAATTACAAATATTTACAATACTTGTAAGTATTTGTAATTTCTTTGTATAGTTGATGTTCGTAACTTCTCTTACACAGGACCCTGATGAAGATTTAAAAAATAAATGGAAAGCTTGGCGAAAAAACAAAGAGTTTGATTTAAAAAATTGGACCAATAAACCCGCAATTGCATTTATTATATTTATATATATATATATATATATATATATATATATATATATAATTTTATATTTTCTTGCAAAAAATATATATATATATATATTGCTGTGATAAGGGGTTATTTAAGGGTGTACTTTATAGTAAAGGCCGTTTAGGAATTGGAAATTATAATAGGAAGCAGGAAACTGCATTTATTTAGTAAAGAATTGAGAAATGGAGATAGTTTGTAAATAGTAAGCAGTCAACATCCTGTATATAAAGTATAAGTAGTTTTAAGCGACGCAAATAGTCACAAGAAGACGCTTAGTCAGCGTAGAGATAAGGAATACATGCATTAAGTACATAGTAAATATTTAACACCCTGTAGATAGAGTTTTAGTTAATATAGGTAAGGCAAATAACGATATTTTCAGTGGAAGCACGCGTATTTTATAAGTAAATATAATAAAGTGTAATTAAACACGCATTCAAAGGAGTTCCAAACAATTAGGTTAATACGGAGATAATAAATAGAGCTTCGAGAAGCATAGTGTAAATGCGTACAAGTAGTTAATAATTGTGATAAAGAAAGTTGATTAAAAATTGCGTAAATAACAGGCAGATATGAAAATTAAAAGTCGAATTGCATCAGTTGTTTATGTACAACATGGAAAAGCAATTAGATTCATCAAAACACCGCATGCTCGATAACGGAGCACCTGCGACCAGGTCACAATTATTTGAAAGCATAGAAAATTACATCAGAAACTACTTTAAATGCCAATATTTGATTGGTTATAATGAGCGATTAGATTCGTCCAAACACCGCATGTTTGATAACAAGGCACCTGCGAGCAGGCCACAATTATTTGAAAGTAAATAATGTTACATCAGAAACTACTTTAAATGCAAAGATTTGATTGGTTAAAATTAGCGACGAGCTTGTAGACCATACCCACTGACGGAGTAGGAGATCAATGATATATTAACAGGGACAGTGATAACGAACTCAGTTTTCAACTCAACAAAGGCCGAGGTGCGCCACTCTGAAACAAAGTGTGATACGTAATAATAATTTAAAGTGAAAAGTTGTATTAGTGCGACTAAGATGAAAATTACGATTGCCGATTAAACGTAAGTAGATTTTGGGGAATTTATTTGAACTAAAACACAATAATAATAGGGCTCCAAGTCCGGGGAGAATAATAAGAAATCCAAGTTCGGGGAGAAGAATAATAATACAATTTCTAAGTCTGGGGAAATTGATGAGAATAAATTCTGAGAAGAAGTAATAAATCGAAATGAGACGAGAATAATTTGGGGTACATAAGCCTAAGTTTAATAATGGTAGTCCAGAGGATGATAACAATAATTTAAATGCAATGGTTCAAGCGTGTAGATAGACAATATTTCGAATGGGCATGTAATAATGCTGAATTGAAGGAAAATAATTTTTATTCAAATAGATGGTTGAATGCATGGAAAATATTAGCTGATAATGGATGCGTCAATTGCGAAAAGGAAATAGCGAAAAAAATAGATCAGATTAGATTTTTAGTTATAAGACATTATTTTTCTATTTTTTTATTTGAATATTGAATTTGCTTAATATAAATGAATGTGAGAAAGTCAACAAAACAGAATTTGCATACGTATGAAGGGCGTTATATGATAAAGAGGTTTTGAACGTTCCACACTTCTTTTTATAAAAACAATAGGTTTTTTTTGGTGACTTTAGATTTGATTAAAAATATATGATATTTGATAAATGAGATTTACAACATAAATTAATTGAAAAGTGTATTTTAAATAATTTACAAAAACTGTACATAATATTTGTTTCATTATATAAAATTGAATTAACTTCATTTTATAATTCTAAATAAATGCTAGTCGAGGTCATAAGATAAAGTTAATGGGAGTGATTTGATAATTTAAACAATAAAGGAAGAGCTATAAGTTGAATACGAAATTGATAACGAGTAAGGCGGTAACATATCAAATTTTGTTATTGGTCGACAAGGTTGGTGCAAGATAAAACTAAATAAAAATAAAATAAAACTAAAAAAAATAAATTATTAATTAACTAATTTTCACTGGGTAGATAAGGGACATAAACGTACAACTGGACGTTTATAAATACCATCCTTTGTACGCACATTTACCACTCGAGCAATTCCATCGGATCCAGGAAACACTTCTTCAATCATGCCAAAGGGCCAATGTAAAGGTAAAACATTATCTTGTTTAATTAAAACAAGTGTCCCCACAGTAACCGATGGACTTGTCAGATTCCATTTTTGACGTTTTTGTAATTGCATTAGATATTCCAACCTCCAACATTGTACGATTCAAGTATGTGCAAAAACTATATACATCCGGTTCGATGGATGCCAAAAAAAATGTTCGCGCTGATAAAACAAAATAAACAAAATAATAATTTATAGTGGACTCTGACAAAACAAATTTACTTACCCCAGGACAATATCTTAAACACTAAATATCAGGATAAAGGAAAGGGATGATAAGAATCCTAATATAATAAATTAATACCACTAAGGGTTCCCAAATAATTTTGCACAAACTTAATTTCACAACTACACTAAAAGCTCCTTTTCTATATACATATCAAGCTCAATTGAACTCCTTTTCTTTTATCAGCCAGGTGTTTTAATAACAGCTGGCTAAGATAAAAGTGTATCAAATTAAAATAATGCAATGGCGCAAACATACGGTATTTCGAACACATGGAAAAATAAAAATTTACCATGGGTAACTTCCATCTTCTTAAACTTAGGGTTGCGTCCTTTCTAAAGCACCCGCTATGATATTGCAGAACGTAACCAGTTTGCATTAGTATCACTGGAGATTATAGTCAAAATCAGGAAAGAATGAATTCACGTCATAGGTTTCTGAATTAAAAACCGACATACTTTTAAAGGATCTATCGGAATATACTGAATGCATAAGATTTGAAAGTATGTCGTTTTTTAATTCAGAAACCTATGCATTCATGCATTCATTCTTTCCTGATTTCGACTATAACAGTATACCCGTATACCGTAAGAGTATAAAAACATGCATTCATAAAATTTTAATAGTAGTAAGTTCACGGATCTTGAACATCGTATCTGTTTAAATATTTGTTATACTAGTCATCACTCAAATGCACTTGTTGAACAATAAATTGTGTTCAGGGAATATTTGTACACGTGGAATATTTAAGTTAGAGGGTTCGTATATATAACATTCCCGGAGGTGATATTAAATGAATATTAAATGACCTGTAATTCAAGAGCAATTTATAGCGCTTACTTATCGCTGATCGGGTTACCCTGCTGTCATCGTTTCAACTGACAGGTCGTTATGATGATTGATCAGCTGTTACTGTGCATTGATTTAGAAAAAATTACCAATATATCAGTTATACGTTATGTTTTTTTGTCATATAAGCGTGCTACAAATACGAATAAATGGCTTCTGGGATTGAAGCTTCGACAGAATACACCTCATATCAAATTCCAATTTTACATATCGAATTTTGACCCGCCGGCGTTCAACATAAAATTGAAAGCACTCATGCGAGATTCCGAATACAGAATGCAACATCATTTTGTTTGTATATATACATAGTTTGTATTTGTTGCATAAATACATGTTTATCTGGATAGGGAAACTGAAAATCAACACAAAATTGGTTTTTGGAAAACTGAGCAGCTGATGCCATATAGCAGACGTCTCTTTAGGAGTATACAAAACAATTCGTTTTAAAAATTATGATCTAGCGTGCAAAATATGTGCTTGGTGTTTTGAAATCATTATAATTTCAACATGAATAAATTCTATTCATACGCTGAAGGATGCTATAAACCTACCTGCGCAAATTATTCTTGCCCAGCACTACTTTTAAATTAGCAATGCGCTGTTGTCCAATTTTAGCAGTATTTGTCTGTTCAAAAAGCAATTTTATTGCATATACTTGCAAAATTACCAAGAGAAATTAATTTGATTGCTAGTTTCAGCATGTTATTCATGCTTCTTCCTAGGTCATGGATCGACACGTAAATAAAGTAGATTTTAAAAACTATGAGTGGTTTAATTCCCAAAGAAGATTAAGAAGAATGCTAAACAAACCACAACAAACATACAGGGATAGTTATTCATGCTGTTGCAACTACGCAATATAATTATAGATTCCAATTTTCACAATGATTTTCTAAACTTTTCTCAATCCAACAATTAATTTAAGTCAACGTTCTTCCACTTGAGCCACAGACTAACTTACAATCAAATGCTTAGTTCATAGATTTAAAAAATTATGGATTGATTACACAGATCTACTTACTCATAGCTACAGTAAAATTCTAAAGTACTTAATCAGGACGATTTCTTTCCGGCTAACCGCTAACAGTACTAACTTCTTAAGCAAAAATACTACTTTTTAAATACTATCGAAGCAATATAATTAACTACCCAAGAACTAAGTATTAATTTATCTCGATCACTACAATAATCCATATCACACAAAGCTATTTGATGTAACGCTATACTACAGCGGTTTATTTCATATCACGTTTATAGAACAAGACTCGAACAAAAACTTGTATTATAACTAAAGTTTGAACTAGAACTAAACTCTAAGGTTCTAAAACGTCAATTTATATACCTAATCAATAATTCTCGACTGTTCTAAGAACGTACTAGAATTGTGCAAAGTAACATCTAGAAAATTTTTATTGTATACTTAAATGCAACTTATTGTAAACTGTTGTTCAAGACAATCTGAATATGTTACGCCACAGAGTGGCTACCAATTATCTTTTGAATACAGATGCCTCTTTTACGTTCATCTATATTATTCTAATCAAGGGTAGACCAAGTGACGCCTCGTTACAATAAGGACACGCAATCCATTTTTCTATTACAAAAAATATTATACTTTTAAAATCAGTCTGCAATTTCTATTTCCTCGATACAATTAAATTCCGGACAGTACTTTAACTAGTACTTGAATCAATTGCTTTTAATCATCGCTTGTCTATACCGCAAAAATAAATTTGCCAAATTTTCTTTTAATTGTTGTAGTTAGGAATTGCCCCGATTTCATATCTACTGTTTTTATAGTGAAGCCAAAGCAACCCACATTAAAAATGATACGCGAAAAAGAAACGTGTGGAGTAAAGTAACCCATATTAAACCACTTTTTAGAAAAATGACTATAATTTTGAGGAATTCAAAAATTGTATTACGGACTTAACTATAATTAGTGTAAACATATAGAAGCGTATACCTACTACCTATACTTGCGTAATATTTTTTAGAAAAATATAAATATAAGCTTGAAATAGTTCAATTTGTGCAACTTGTTTTGTAAATTGAACCTCTGGTATCACAAATTAAACCTCTTGTTCTCCAGCATAGTAATTAATCATATAATATACAGAATTTATGTTTAACGAACTTATACTAAACAAAACATAACTAGGTTATTATTATCCAAAACAAAGCAAAATTCTGATTAATATTTTAGGTAAAAATATAAAAATAAAATTACAAGCTATGGAATTATATTAAAAACATAATAAATGACAATTTTGTATCGAAACATTAATCAATGCGTTTTTCCAAAAAAGTCTTTTAGTTTACGCTAACCCCTTCACAATGACTGTGTTCTCAGATATTGTACCCATAGCATTGAATCACGTTGCTATATTAAACCATATCACATTCGTTACAATACCATTCCGTTAATTTAGGTCTGTTAATAGCGAAAGTGTTTGCAAAGCCCTTTAAGAGTATCTTAACTTTTTGTTATTCTACTATTCTCTTAGCAGCTTTACATTACAAAATCGCTGCAATATGTTTCCCACCTGCAGTGAATACATTTCAACCACAGCTGCACATACATTTATTAATTTTCTTTTAAAGGATAAGATGGCTTTAACCATCTGTCTAGTAAGTAAACACTTGAAATGACTTTGTTATCTATACCAAGTACTTCTATCAAACGTATGCTGTTAGTTTGCAGCTGTGCAGATGTCCAAAGCAAGAGATTGTTCCCCTTTGTTTTCTAATTTTATGTTTTATTTCACCGAGATTCAGTGAAGGGAGTTAAGCAACCTGTGGCTACCAAGATCCCCAAACACTGAATCTCGGTGAAATAAAACATAAAATTAGAAAACAATAGAAGGGAAGCTAGCTCAGAATATAAATAAGTGCAGGTACGTGTCCAACCAGTTTTGAGATGAAGATCCAATGATGATGATGATGAAGCATATTATCAACCCCTGCAAAACAGCATTGGTATCTGACAAGTGTAAACCCGTAATAAGGTTACCTCACAACCATATACAATCTCCGTTAAACAGTATTGGTATCTGACAAGTGTAAACCCGTCATAGGGTCGCCTCAGATCCATATACAACCTTCATAGAACAACATAGGTATCTGACAAGTGTAAACCCGACATAAGGTTACCTCAGAACAATGTTAAAATCTACCAAAGAGGTAGCCTAAATCATAATGATTTCCCCTTCAAAATAAATATAAAAAAGCGACTACTTAAGCCTTTTAATAATGCAATTACACACTTCTTTAATAACCATCCTCTAAATTGTATAAATAGAAACATGTTAAAAATGTTTTCCAATTCCCAAGTTATTGAATTTTACAATAAAAATTAATCAGCTGATTTCACGTTAAGCGTATTGGCTACCTAAAAGTCGGTCCCAGGCCGTAACACAAATTGAAGGCAATTATTTATTTAAACTTTAAAAATTTTTGCTTAGTGTACTCAAACCAAATATTTCAAACATCAATAAATCAAAGTCACCTTCAATTTATGTCATAAATGTCAAACTTGAAGTTTTTATTATTTTGAAAACGATCCTAGGTTATGGATTAAACCGTTAATAAAGATAATTTTAAAAACTATGAGTGGTTTAATCCCCAAAGAAGATTAAGAATAATACTAAACAAACCGCAACAAACATATAGTTTTCCTGTTTTGTCCCTACCTAAAAATGTGTGGTTATCTGTAAATCAGAAGAAATTTTCGTTTGTCTTCATATCTAACGGTTTTTTAAGCACATGCGTCTTCCGATAAAGATGTCCTTTCTAAGGCTATGACGTCGTACATGGTATGTAAAAAGTGTCTTTTCTTTTATTCTTCCTAACATACATAAATATCGTTTTTGAATACGAGCAAAATGCTTATGAAGAAAGCCTACCTGAATAACCTGTTCAAAATATTAATAAATGGTAAGCTGATTATAGATAAAGTTTTAGACTGTTCCTCGTGGCGTATTGCAATATTTCGTTTTTGTAACACATTTATTTTTTAGGGTCGTCTCGTAGCATATCTTCCCGTAGCATATCCTTGGATGGTATATCCTCCGGTAGCATATTCCTTTGGTGAAGTAACTAATTATCTTTGCTAGGCTATCTAAGCCTATGCATTAATTTCACTACCTACAAATATTATCTTTTATTGTACAAGAATGTTATGTCGACGTTTTATGTACTTTCTAAAATAAATTAACTGTCTGTTGATGAAACATATGGCTGTGGAACAAACAAGGATTTGCTCTCACAAATTTGAAGTTTAAGGTTAACAACCAAAATAATCAACGATGGTGTTCGTCTCAACAAACCGTAAGAAGATCCTATAGTTCTGAACAAATCGCAAACCAAAGCTTAAGTATACGTTTCTCTCATAGAACTTGAATACAGGTACGAGTTTATCTTATTTATTTTTATGACGGAACAATGTGCATGTGTTACATTTTAAATCTCGAATATCTAGAAAAATAATGCATGTAAAATATAGTCACACTTTTACTTACCTATATCTTAGCTAATTTAATATTATCTTTGCTTTCCTATATAACATTATGAGTTGTAAACAGAAGAGCTTTCATGAAACCTTTTATTTCCGGAATATTAATTTACAATAATTCAAACAAATTGCTGTAATTCCCAATAAATTGAATTATATATATCGAAAATCGAAAACTCCACCAATTCGACTTTAATAATGTCAAAATTTTAGGTGTTGAAAATAACGATAAGAAAAGAAACATCTTAGAAACTATTAAAATACACAAACACCCGAACGCGATCAATTCAAAACTAGACCAGGATAATTTCATCAACATGTATAACAATACAATTCGTTTTTAAAAAATGATTATGAAACTATTTAAACCTCAGATTCCTTTGCTTAATACAATACTCTAAAGATTCATACACTTAATACAGGCCTGATTTAAAACAAATGCACACATTGCCCGCGCTAAATATTTATCAATGATAACAATAAGTTTGTTGGTTACCTTAGCATAATAATTTAGTTTAAGCAATTTAGTTCTTAAAAGAAGATGTGATACATTGTTAAACTTTGTTTATTATTTGTCTATTTTTAATCTTAGTTATTTTTACGATAAATGTGTTTTATCTAACTGACTAAAATGTTCACATCCAATAGCAAACTCATTAATATCAAAAAGTTTTATATAATTTTGGGTATGTATAACAATTTTAAAAACTTTTTTGTAATAACTATGTAATATTGTAGGGGCTTAATGATTATGGTAGTTTGTACCGAAACGCGTATAGCAATTACGTAATGTATTCATATACGAAAAGTTGTAGTTTTCGTTTTTTTCAAGTTATTTGATGACCAAATTCCAGGAATAAGAAGATTATATATATATATATATATATATATTGAAAAGAATGGAATTTATTGGCAAGTGACTCAATATTAGCCACAAGGGCATCCTGTCGACGCGTTTCGCCCTAATTGGGGCTCATCAGGACAGGAATAGCAAAGATGTAATATTTAACACGAACACATTATGGGAAGTACAGCATCACCTTAAGACTCATTAAATTTACTTATTTTTATATATATATATATATATATATATATATATATATATATATATATATATCACACATATTATTTATATTTTAAAATTTTATAGTTGCTTACATATGTTTATGTTGTGTAGTATGCGAGTGACATTTTCATTTACATTATGTTGACAGAACGATTATGTAAATGTTTTGTGTAAAGTTATGTAAACGATTATGTAATTGTTTGGTGTAACGTTATGTAAACTTTATTAACGGTTAATAAACAAAATACTTGCTGAGGTTTCCAATTTTCTTTCTATATCACTCCCTCCCTCTACGACGTTTTTGAGTGAGCCCAAAATCTATTTTTTTTATTTCTATTCTAGGCTTCTCCCTGTTTTGTTGTGGTATTCGGTGTAGGCAATTTTCTTTACTGACTTTACTGTTTTCTTTCGTGTTTGCACGAAATACTGTAACAAATATTCCAATAGTGAGCAATCTTATTGTAACGTATTTTTTTTCTTGTTGCACCAAGCCTAATAAATTAATAATAAAACAGATAAATTTTAAAGCATTTAATTCGTAAATATTCAGCCAATAAAAAGTAAAGTATAATATTCCCAATAACACATAGAATCTAGGAGATTTATATTCTGTGGCTTGTTGCCAAGCGTAGTCCAGTTAATTATGAGCACTTTTGTTTCCAACGTCGAAGAATCAAGTCGCTTTTTGTAGACTAGAGATAAAAGTCAAGATGGCTCGACTAAAACACGAGGCGTCTAATAGAGTCAGAAAGAAGAACTTGAGTTGAGAACATGGAACAATAATATACATCATTTAAGACAGTTGGTATAGATTAATATTATAAATTAAACTAATATATTTCACTTTAGTGCAATATCTAATGGACATATCTACAACAACAATTTTCAATGTTAAATTATAATAAATTTTCGTCGCAATAATTTAAAGCAGGCAGTTATGGTTTCGTTCTATCTATTTAATACGCCGTATAGAAATGGTTTATTATACAAAGAATCTTGGTACTTCAAACTTACAGATGATTAATACGCTGGAAAAATACAACAGCTGACGTCATGATTTTGCACCTGCAATTTATTTGGATACACGTGAGTGTTTGAAACTTTCCGTAACTTTGAAAGTATTATAAATTATTATAAGATCTCCTACGTTGATTATTAGAATAACACAAATTTAAAGTAGTTTTTTAAAGTTAATAACACACCGAATAAATATTTAGTTTATCAGTTATTTGTACACGCATTCAATGTGTGTCAAGATAATTAGAATGACAACTTGTGTCAGATAAAAAATAGTATAGATTCTGTTTCCTAATCTAGACGCCAAATGCAGTCTTGATTTAATTTTCACATTTTGCTTAAAAACAATTAAGGTCATGTAAAAGCTTTTATTGGTGCTGATATTCGTGTATATTTTTGTGTAGACAACAGTTAAATTTGAGTAGTTGCATTTTATGATCGTTATTTTTCTGATGATCAATCTTTGTTGTAAATGGTCAAGGAAGCGCTTCAATGATTATAGTAAAAATAAAATCTTGTGATATGAACAAATAAATTATGATATGTTTGCTTAAACTAAAATTTTATAGAAATGATTAATTTATAAATATTTATTTAGAAGGTTAAACTTCACTAAAATTCTTTTATAAAAAAATTAATGACAAGATAGTAAGCATATATATTGCAGTCACATGTATATATATCCGATTTCTACATATGAATAGAATTCATTTTGTTTCATTTGAATGAAGTTTTATTATTCTACATTTAAATTAAGAAAAAGAAAACTAGAGCAAACCCTCATTAAGTAAAAGACAGAATAATGAAAATAAATCCTTTAGTATTTCACAGATGTTTAAATTCATTTATTCTATTTTGGCATATGCTTTTGAAGACACAAATAGTGTCCATGTGGTGTTTTGTTTGTTCACAGGTAAAGCTGAGACAACTGTTTGACATCTGGTGGTTGAGGTTTTGGTAAGTGTGTGATAAAGAGTGAAATTCAAATTTTATGGCTATGATAGTGGTGTTAAGATAAGGTTTCCGCATTTCCTTATACAAACACAGTTAAATTTTGTTGGCACTTGTATTAAAAATACGGTGGCGCCTATTAAAAATATTTTTGGTCGATTATCCACCCATGACCCATGCTCATGATCTACCCAGAGCTAACACTCTACTAGCCGTTTAACCCCTAAGAGTTTTCTTTGTCTAAAGCCGTTTTCCATCTGACACTACCCTGGGCTTGGAGTCTAAAGAAGAAAATCTCGACCTAGTGACATCAGATTAAAAATAGAGAGTTTTAGTATATAGCTGATAGTCACGAGGATAAAGGGTAATAAAGTTACAAAAGTTTTAATTACCCCCGTTATTTAAAACTAAAACTATTAATATTACACTTGCGCTCGCAACGTGGGGCTGGAAATTCATTTAGAGGCTGGAATTTCATTTAGAGACTCGAAATTCATTTAGAGGCTGGAATTTCATTTAGAGACTCGAATTTCAGTTAGAGGCTCGAATAATTTCACTTAGAGGCTAGAACATTTAGTAGTTATTTTCATCACACTTATATTCACCGACTGAGGTTTGCTTTGATATTAGTAACGTCTTCTTTTAGTTTCATTTTTGTTAAAGTTTGTTACAGTTTATAGTGAGTTCTTCTTTATATAGCTAGGACATTCGTTTGTTTGAGATTTCATCTTCAAAAATTTTATAATTGAGTTACGTTAGAGATATTCAGATATTTAATTATGGCAGAAACTTATAGCATCGTACATTTACTTAAAATGAGTTAGAATATGAATTGAACATTAGAGGCATTGAAAATTCAAGACCAGTTTCAGATAAAAGGAAAATTTTAGCAAGGTTGTTGGCCAAAGAAACAGATAAACCCGGTTGTTTGATAGATCCTTCAAGTTATAAAGTAGATTTCAAAGTAGAGAAAGAAAAGATTGAGTCTAGTATAGAGTCAGTTAAAAACGTTTTGTTAGAATTTATGGATGATCCCGCTGAGTCAATTTTTAAAAGGATAAGGTCAAGATTAGTACATCTTACAGGTAGAATTCAACGGTTAAAGCTCCCTAAAGAAAATTTTGAGGAAATTGTGTTATTTAAAATGAAAGTTTGGCTACTATTCTTGTTGTGGAAGCAGATCTGCATGAGAAATTAAATAAGGATACGAGTTCAAATCATAAAGATATTAATATAAATCCTATTGCTGCATCTAATGTGCCCATTCCAACGGTTACATATGTCACACAGTCAGTCCCTATTGGATCTTGGTCGATAAAATATTCAGGAAACCCATCTCTCTTATATCAATTTTAGAAAACATTAGTGACATTGCACAGTCCCGAAAGGTATCTGAAATGGAATTGTTTAATTCTGCAGTTGAATTGTTTATTGGTGATGCCTTAGTATGGTATCGTTGCGTTCGTAGTTCATTAACAGATTGGAGTTCGTTGGTTAGTAGACTAAAGGAAGATTTCTTGCCAGCACATCCTGAAGACGATATTTGGGAAAAAATCAAAATAGATTACAGAGGAATGGTGAATCAGTTGTATTGTTCATTGCTAATATGGAAAATTTGTTTAACCGATTACCTATTATTCCTGCAGAACACACTAAAGTTAGAATAGTCAAGAAAATTTATTGCCATATTTCATTCAGCATCTTGCTCTTACAGAGATAGAGGATATTAGTACGTTAGTTAAATTGTGTAAGAAGTTAGAAGAAGCTTCTTTAAGTAAACATAAGTCTGTTTCAGTTGCACTATATAGTCACAAGCAGCCTATTAATTATTTTAATCCACGTTTTAGAAACAAAACCCCTAGTTCATTTCAGAATGCTTCAAGTCGTGTTTATACCCCTACATCTTCACATTCCCCAGTACAAGTTCTTAATTCTGCTACCCCAATGATAGAAAAGAGTGGAGTAGGTAACTCATTTATTAAGCATAAATTGGTATGTTGGAATTGTTCACGTTATGGACATACTTTCAGTGTCTGTAGATCTTTCAAGAGATTATTTTGTTATGGTTGTGGTCGTAAAGGAGTGACTAGTATCACTTGTCCGTCGTGTCCAACTCAACGAGTAAAGGAACAGAAGTTGAATAACGATTCCCTGGGTTTAGACAAGAGGCTACAGATATGTTGTGTGCTCGAGAAGGTCTATGTTGTAAAGAGGAGTGGTCGCGATGGCTTCAGGTAGTTAGAAATTTTTGCAGGAGTAGAGTTCCACCTAAAGCTAATGCATTGTTTGAGAAAAGCCTTATGATAATCGCCCATATGTGATGGTAAAGTTATTCGACATGGATATTACAGGTTTATTTGATTCTGGATGTACTACATCGATAATAGGTTCCCTCGCCGTTCCAGTGATTGAAAAATGAAGTTGAATGTTTTTATATCTGAAAAGAAAGGAGTATCGACTGCAGATGGTTCGTTAAAATTGGTAGAAGGTTCAGTTGATTTACCTATCCGTATCGGATCGGAATGTCGTATTTTGAACGCGTTAGTTGTGCCTTCGTTGCCTCATGCCTTCATCTTTGGGACTGATTTTGCTAAATTGTTTGGTCTAGTTGCTGACTTTAAAAACAATTCTTGGTATATTGGCGATGATATGGGAAATCATATTTCTTATGTTGGACAGTCGTCCTTGCCTTTAAAGTATAAAGATAGTTTGTTTAGTTTAGAAGAATTGTCGACTGAGCATCGAAAGCAAGCTCAAGCAGTTATAGATACGTATAATGAAATAAGTAGTGAGAATAGATTGGGCCGTACTAATAAAATCGAAATGTTCATTGATACAGGCGACTCCAAGCCAGTTCGTAGGAAGCCGTACGTTATGTCGCCATATATGAACGAAATATTGAATAGAGAACTAGATGATATGTTAAAGTTAGGAGTGGTTGAACCTTGCGTTAGTCCGTATTGTTCTCCAGTATTATTGGTTAAAAAGAAGTCCAGTGACGAGTATAGATTTTGCTTCGATGGACGAATGTTAAATGATGTCACTAAGCATGACAGTTACCCTATGGCAAACATAGACAGGATTCTTAATTTATTACGGGTGCTAACTATATTTCTAGTTTAGATATGAGAAAAGTTTTGGCAAATCCTCTTTCGGAAAGTTCTAAAGACAAAACTGCTTTCAGCATTGTTTCTAGAGGTCAATATCGTTTCACTTGTGTACCTTTTGGACTTCGAAATGCAGCTCAAACCCAACAAAGACTTGTGGATGCTATATTTGGACCACGTTATGAACCTCATGTTTTTTGCTACCTTGACGATGTGATACTAGTGTCTTCTACATTTGAAGAACACTTAGAACTTCTTGCAGATGTTAGAGAACGTCTCAAGGAAGCAAATCTGACGATTAATTTGAAGAAATGTGAGTTTTTCAAAAAATCTTTAAAGTTCCTTGGTCACATAGTTGGCTCTAACTCTCTTCGTGCTGATCCTGATAAGATCTCAGCTATGGTAAACTTTCCACGTCCGAAGACTACGACAGAAGTTAAACGATTTTTGGGTATGTGCAGTTGGTACCGTCGGTTCATCCGAAACTTCTCTTCGTTAGTGTCGTCTATCAATGATCTTATTAAGAAGAAAAGAAAGGACAAAGAGTTATTTGGAATCCTGAGGCTGAAGCGTCGTTTATACAGATTAAACAAGCTCTAGTTTCTGCTCCGTTATTATCGCAGCCGGATTATTCGCTCCCATTCATTATCGAATGTGATGCCAGTGACACCGGATTAGGAGCTGTTTTGATTCAGAAAATTGATAATATTGAACATGTGATTTCGTATGCGAGTAAAACGCTAAATCGAGCTGAAAGGAATTATTCGGTTACTGAAAGAGAATGTCTGGCAGTAATCTTTGCGATTGAGAAATTTAGACCATGGGTTGAAGGTACCCGCTTTACAGTAGTGACAGATCACTTTTCTTTGTTGTGGTTAAATAATATTCAAAATCCGACTGGTAAATTAGCCAGGTGGGCAGTACGTTTGAAACAACATACGTTCGATCTGGTTCATAGGAAAGGTAAATTTAATGTTGTGCCCGATTGTCTTAGTCGTGCAACCCCTCCGGACAATCCTAGTGTCGACTTAATTGAAGTTAATTTAGAGAAATTAGACCCGTGGTACGTTTCATTAAGGAATAAAATTTTGTCTTCTCCAGAAAGTTACCCTCAATGGAAGGTGGAAAATAATTTTGTACTTAAATTTCTTCCCTCCAATCTTCCCGTATCTTCAAATTTAAATGAATGGAAATATTTGGTACCTATAGCTCAACGAGAGGAAATCATTCGCTCTTGTCATGTTCCTTCAGTAGCAGGGCACTTTGGTTTTGCTAAGACTAATTCGAGAATACAGGAACGTTATTATTGGCCTAAAATGAATATAGATGTACTCCGATTTTGTAAGAAGTGTTTAACATGCGGCGCTCAAAAGTCATCGAACGTTGGTCCCCTTGGTTTAATGGGTAAAGAGAAAGAAGTAAAGTTTCCTTTCAGACAATAGCACTAGATTTGATGGGTCCGTTTCCACGCTCAAAACTTGGACATAAATGGTTATTAGTAGTGGGTGATTGGTTCACTAAATATACATTGTTACATCCTCTACGAAGTGCAAAAGCTCACAGCATACAACGTTTTATGGAAGAAAAGTTTTTCTAGTATTTGGCGTCCCACAATTCGTTATATGTGACAATGGACCTCAATTGTCGGGTAGAATCTTTAAAACCCTTTGTAATAAATACGATATTCAGAAAATATGGTATAATACAGTTTATTCTCCGCAGTGTAATTTTGTGGAGAGGATTAACAAGACTGTGGGTACTGCTATTCGTTCGTATGTCGATACACACGATTCATGGGATTCAGAACTACCTCAAATTCAATATGCTATTAATTCTTCAAAACATCACTCTACAGGTTACACCCCTAATTTTTACTTTTGGTCGTAGTGTTCCAGTAAGCGGAAGATTCTACAGTGGTGGTTATATACCCAGAGACGATATTGAATTTATTCCAGGTAGTCGACCATTATATGTCTCGGATCGACAAGGGCTCTTCGATATCTTTAAAGAGGTGCATGGCAACTTACATGCAGCTTATGAGCGAGCAAGTCGCCAGTATAATTTGAGAAGAAGAAATGTGTGCTTTGAGGTTGGTGATAAGGTGTGGAGAGTGAACAAGGTTTTATCGAGTGCAGGCGATAAATTCACTGCTAAACTCGCACCAAAGTTTGTTTTATGTGTGGTTAGGAGAAAGATTACTAATTTAGTTTATGAGTTGAGTAATATAGATGGTTCTAAGGCGGGTCGATGGCATGTCAAAGACCTAAAGCCATATTCTGCGACAGATCAAGGTGAAAATGAAGATGATAAAAATGTTTCTGATCCTTAAGTACTTCTAATTATAGTTGATGTCAGTAGTAATTCTTTTTGGTCCATGTTTTAAATTCTTAAGTAGGACAAGATTAAAGTTAGTGAAATTTTTGATTTGTTTAAAGTAATTTTGTTTTAGTAGTAATAGAGCTTAATATGTTTGTTGATTTAGATGTTGCATGTGTTAAATGACGACAAGGATGTGTTAAATGATAATTTTTGATGACGACAAGGATATGTTTATGGATTTTGAATGATGATATATTTTTTGAGGTGTTTGAGAGTGCAGCATATGCTTAGAGATGTTGCAGGTATATAGAGATGAATATGTATTCGGTGAAGAGGTGCGTATTCAGTTATGAGGTACATGATGGAGATTATAGAGAGTGTTTAGTAAAGTGTTGAGTATAGTTATATAGTTAGAGTGTGATAGAGTATTAAGCATTAAAGGAATGCTTGAGTTTTGATTTAGTAGTTTGAGACTAGGCCTGATGTGCTTATTTTTATTGAGAGTGTGCATGAGCTAAGAGAGTTCATGAAGAGTTTTTTTTTGTGAGTTGCTGGTGGATGTCTCCCAGTGGGCTCAAAGTATGATTTATTAGTGGTTTTGGAGTTCTTTGGTGATGAATCACTGATGTTGTAGAATTTTTGAGAGATATAGTTGAGTCTGTAGCATATTAGTCGTACAGATAATGTTGTGAGGTGCTCACTCAAAGATCAAAGGTATCTTGTTGATGAATAAGTATTGTTAATACTTTGTCTGTTTCTCGAGTGTTAGAGATTTGTTTCGTGGATGGACTTAGTAAATAACAGCTTTTGGTACTTATTAAATTCATCGATTAGTTTAAATGTAATTAGCACTTGGAAAGTTATGTACATAAATCCTTAAGACAGATATAGTAAATTAGAGAAGAGTATTCGTTGTACAGATTTTTGTTTAATAGTAATTTTGTTATACATTCGATTTTGTTTATTACAGTTCTAATTTATAGAAAAATATTTTCGCTTCAGGTAAAATTTTTTACTTTGATATGGTTGTTGCGTTTGTAACTATAGATGACATGCATCCACTGAGTGTTAGATTCCCTAAATATTCTTAACTGATTGACGTATATACTGATTATGACTTCCGAATTTGTCCCTTTATAGGCGTGTAGTACGCGCAGTTACTAATCACTCAATCCCATGCATTAATATTCCCCATATCAATTAGTGAATGATTCTGATTTTTTGTTAAACTCATCGTTAGTTATAGTTAAAGTTTGTGCTGTTTTGTTGTGAGTTGTTAGAGGTTTATACAGTTAATGAGAGTAATTTTGAAGTTTCAGTCAAAATTTTTTAGAAAAATTCTTCCATACCTCGAATTTTTTCTCTTGGGAAGAGGCTGTGTAACGTATTTTTTTCTTGTTGCACCAAGCCTAATAAATTAATAATAAAACAGATAAATTTTAAAGCATTTAATTCGTAAATATTCAGCCAATAAAAGTAAAGTATAATATTCCCAATAACACATAGAATCTAGGAGATTTATATTCTGTGGCTTGTTGCCAAGCGTAGTCCAGTTAATTATGAGCACTTTTGTTTCCAACGTCGAAGAATCAAGTCGCTTTTTGTAGACTAGAGATAAAAGTCAAGATGGCTCGACTAAAACACGAGGCGTCTAATAGAGTCAGAAAGAAGAACTTGAGTTGAGAACATGGAACAATAATATACATCATTTAAGACAGTTGGTATAGATTAATATTATAAATTAAACTAATATATTTCACTTTAGTGCAATATCTAATGGACATATCTACAACAACAATTTTCAATGTTAAATTATAATAAATTTTCGTCGCAATAATTTAAAGCAGGCAGTTATGGTTTCGTTCTATCTATTTAATACGCCGTATAGAAATGGTTTATTATACAAAGAATCTTGGTACTTCAAACTTACAGATGATTAATACGCTGGAAAAATACAACAGCTGACGTCATGATTTTGCACCTGCAATTTATTTGGATACACGTGAGTGTTTGAAACTTTCCGTAACTTTGAAAGTATTATAAATTATTATAAGATCTCCTACGTTGATTATTAGAATAACACAAATTTAAAGTAGTTTTTTAAAGTTAATAACACACCGAATAAATATTTAGTTTATCAGTTATTTGTACACGCATTCAATGTGTGTCAAGATAATTAGAATGACAACTTGTGTCAGATAAAAATAGTATAGATTCTGTTTCCTAATCTAGACGCCAAATGCAGTCTTGATTTAATTTTCACATTTTGCTTAAAACAATTAAGGTCATGTAAAAGCTTTTTATTGGTGCTGATATTCGTGTATATTTTTGTGTAGACAATAGTTAAATTTGAGTAGTTGCATTTTATGATCGTTATTTTCTGATGATCAATCTTTGTTGTAAATGGTCAAGGAAGCGCTTCAATGATTATAGTAAAATAAAATCTTGTGATATGAACAAATAAATTATGATATGTTTGCTTAAACTAAAATTTTATAGAAATGATTAATTTATAAATATTTATTTAGAAGGTTAAACTTCACTAAAATTCTTTTATAAAAAAATTAATGACAAGATAGTAAGCATATATATTGCAGTCACATGTATATATATCCGATTTCTACATATGAATAGAATTCATTTTGTTTCATTTGAATGAAGTTTTATTATTCTACATTTAAATTAAGAAAAGAAAACTAGAGCAAACCCTCATTAAGTAAAAGACAGAATAATGAAAATAAATCCCTTTAGTATTTCACAGATGTTTAAATTCATTTATTCTATTTTTGGCATATGCTTTTGAAGACACAAATAGTGTCCATGTGGTGTTTTTGTTTGTTCACAGGTAAAGCTGAGACAACTGTTTGACATCTGGTGGTTGAGGTTTTGGTAAGTGTGTGATAAAGAGTGAAATTCAAATTTTATGGCTATGATAGTGGTGTTAAGATAAGGTTTCCGCATTTCCTTATACAAACACAGTTAAATTTTGTTGGCACTTGTATTAAAAATACGGTGGCGCCTATTAAAAATATTTTTGGTCGATTATCCACCCATGACCCATGCTCATGATCTACCCAGAGCTAACACTCTACTAGCCGTTTAACCCTAAGAGTTTTCTTTGTCTAAAGCCGTTTTCCATCTGACACTACCCTGGGCTTGGAGTCTAAAGAAGAAAATCTCGACCTAGTGACATCAGATTAAAAATAGAGAGTTGTAGTATATAGCTGATAATCACGAGGATAAAGGGTAATAAAGTTACAAAAGTTTTAATTACCCCCGTTATTTAAAACTAAAACTATTACTATTACATTATATGAAACACCCTGTATAGCGCGCGATACATGCTTAGTTTAGAAGTCCAGCCATGGTGACGATGGTATGGAATATTATGATAGCTTTGGTTTAGTGGCAACTGGAAAGGGATAGCGAAAGACGACAGTGTTATTAGATATTTAAACGAAAAGTTGCGTACCTCTCGATTCTTTACGATCTGACAACAAACACAGTGCAACAAGTACGGCGATTAATTTTCATGCAGCAAAAATGCAAATAATTGATTTTTATTAATGTCGATTTTTATACCTTTTCAAAAGAATGGTTATGTTTCCAACTACCCACTCAAAACGCCTGTTGATCGGAGCCCTATCACGTTTGCTGCAAAAATCAAACTATGTGGCTTACCAGGAATTTTTGTAGTGTATATTGAGTTGTAAGTATTTACTGTGTAATTATTTGCAACGTTTATTCAACCAACTACTGGTAAAATCACCGTGCACCTACATCCAAAGAACTGAAAACTACATTTAATTACTTGCGAATATTATAACATGTACAAAATAAGAATAGAAAGTTTGAAAAGTTTTTCGTTGAACTGGGCTTAATAACGAAAGTTGTTAATTAGGAAAAATGCACCCCTAAACCTTTTTCTACAACTCGTTCTAGAACTAACTTTGCTGCAATGCAAACAAATGTGGCGATAGTAATTCACATTTGAAAAGGTTGTAAATATCTTATATGCCAGCAAATCAGTTGGGAGTATGTGTACGTGATACAGTAGCGCAAATAAACAAGTTTATATGATGACAAATAGCTCTTGTGTAACAAAAGCGTTGCGGTGTTTGTACAGTGCAATTTGCAAACAATTTGCGTTAGATGTAATCTGTTGTGTAACGGAAAATGCGGTAATAGGATAAATGGTAACTTCTAACGCCTCACGAGCGATTTAAAAATAGGACCCCATTTTGATGTCACGCAAATGAAAAATACACCAAATAACTTGTGAAAAACGTTTCAGACAAAAAGAAGGATTCTATTGATTTTGATACTTTATATAAAGAATAAACTTTCAGTAGGGTTAAAAGAGGCTTATACAACTTATGTTTTTTCTATTAAGGTTAATATGTTCATGGTGATTCGACATCACAAACTGTACTTGTTACGATACACCATTCGATATACTGCAAACAATTAGTCCTTCATTAATAATTTTGTGTAAATTATATCGCGATTCAACAGAAATTTGAAATCTAACTTATAGCTTATACAAATGCATCCAACTAACATATTCAAAATATGTTTTTAAAACTCTCTCAGCAATAGAAATATGATTACCTTAAAATTTTCTCCAAGATTATCCACGATTGACGTATTTTATGTACTTACATTCCAAAAACTTTATAGACATACATCAAAGCTTTAGCATTGCACATAGTAGTGGTTAGCATACCACCACAGCAAATCCAATAAAGCAAATTAGAACAACTGTTGGTAATGTTCTGTCTTAATTAGGAAAAATATACAAGGAGGTTTTACTACTTACAAAATATTTATGATTTAAAGATAACATACCAACCATTTAGCAGTTAACACGCCATGTCCTTACTCTTGAGGAATACCATTTAAAACGAAATATAACTTTTAAAAACAAGTTCCAGTCGGCGAAAACACAAAAACATCCTCTGATTCAAAAATCCCATTTTTCTAAAATGTAAATGCTAAATAACATTCCATAATGCATTGCTTCACAAAATATTATTTAAAAATCAATCCAGTAATTGTGAACGTAGTGTAAATAAGGTATTCTTCTTTTAAAAGAACTACTTTTCCAGATAGTTAGGGAATGAAGTGGCATGCGCGCCTACAAGTTTTAGAGCCTATTAATCATGATGAATCGAGATCACGTATAAGTATTTTATACCCATTCTTGAAAAGAACGATTTTATTATTGGACCAAACCAATTAGTCAGTTCGTAGAAAGTGATAACAAGTTAGCATTTCAAATTAAAGAAGATATTAAGGTTTCTGCGACCATAATTAGATAAGATAAGACGTTCCTAAGGGCATTAAATTATAACAAAATTTTACATTATTCATACATAAGGCATCAATTAAGAGTCAATTCTACGATTGCAATAAATTAAACTGACAGCTAAACAAGATGAGAAACACACGAAGTTACAGTTAATTATTACATCATGTGATGAGTCAGGCCCACTGGAAAGATGTAGAAATTCGAAAAACTGTGATGTATTTAGATTTTTATTATGCGAAAGGCGGTAAATAATTAGAACGTGAGCATTTGTTCGCCAAGAGTTAGTGGAGCAAATGCGCATTGTTTGTTTACAAAAATACTTTACTCTTTTTCGATAAAAGACAAACTGTAGTAAACGATAAATTTTCGTGCAAATGCACGTAAGTTATATTTATTGAAAATTATATATTTAAAAGCTTATAAAGTATAACTTTGGAATATGGAAAATTGTTTAATGCAAATGGAAGTATACAATCGATTTTTGCGAAGAATTGTATGGATAAAATTATTTTCTAAATGTAACTATTTGGAGATGGAGATTTATTTAACCAAGCACCAATCTTACAGTTTAAGGATTCAGAAACGCAACTAAATTTGTTTGAATCCTTACAGAATCCTTATAGGATTCATAAACGCAAGTAAATTTGTTTGAATCTTTATAGATACAGTTCTTGCTATAATTAAGTTAAGTTAGCATAAGATTTTGGCATATTATTTGCGAGTGGATAATTTTATTTTTATACAATTTACACGTCAAATTTGGAGGTACCTTGATTCTTACACAAGGTTTTTTCAAAGTCACTAATTAATTACATTGAAACGGGATAATAGGAAATTATTTAATTTATCCATTTTACCCTTAAAGAAAAATGTGACTTACAAAGTCTTGGTGTCTCTAGTTATTAACAAGAATTAGGTGAAAAATATATTGATGTTTAGTAGTGATGAAATGTTGGTTCTTTCTAGACTTAGTTGTAACTTGCATTTCTAAGTTTTCTTTATACCTGTGTGTGTGTGTGTGTGTGTGTGTGTAAGTAAATTTCTTATGTAATGTGTGTAGAAGAAAGATGTTTTTGAATGTATAATCATTTAAAGGATTGTGCATAAAAACTTGCTATGTTGAAATTTCGTTGATTCATTATCGCTGAGCTCGCAAGATAATAAGAATGCACGTCATATTACTCTTATCATTTCAATTAATAGTCATTGTATCCTTATTCGTTTGGCAGCTGTTCCCTAATATCCACAGCAATATATATATATATATATATATATATAAATATATATATATATATATATATATATATACACACACACACACACACATATATATATATATATATATATATAAATTGCTGTGATGCAAATTAATCTCCACCAATGATACTTCTCACACACAATATTTTGATTTCTCTACACTACAGTTCTAATAAAATAATTTTGAACACATGAGAATTATTTATAATAAATCTTTAATTAAATATTTACATTAAAATTACTTTTACAGCAGCTATTTACTATATACACCTCTCAGAAAGTCGTGTGATTTAACATTCTCTCCTTTGCTATCGTATCAAACCTGCTGAATATTCAGGATTTTTATTGTAATTTATTTAATTACAACTTCTTTACGTAAATTTACAACTTCCAAATAAATTATTTAAATGATTTGTACACAAATATCTACTATAAAAATTAATTCTTAATCTAATGATAGTCTTCTATAAAATCATTCTATTGGAACACAAAATTTTATATATCTGACCTTTTCAACATCCAAGTGTCTGTTTGTGTGTCGCTTTCAAAATACCTAGGTCCGCTCTATAAAATACAAATATAACGATTATCCAAACTTAACAAACAATACTAATGTTTCAGTTTTTTCTACAATCGTTAAGAGAGTACGACTTCTCTCTTAAATTGCAAAATTGATTTTCGACTTTGGTTTCGTGAATTAAACTCGTCTTCAGATTATTTTATGTATTAAATTGTAAGCATTTAAAAATAATATACTTTAAACAATAACGAGTTGCTAATTATTGTCTATTTTACGTAAGATGTTAATTGCGTAACCTATCCCGACTGTGGACGACCAGATACTCGCGACGGTATTTTAACAAGTTTTGATTAATTTCATGCTGTGCGCAATCATTTAAATACTCTCTCGCTTCCCGTGTCATACGCTGTGACAACTTTTAGAACTTTCCTAAATATACTTCTCGTATTTTAATTTATTTTAAAATGAATATATGCTTCGCTCTAATAATGTGAACTCTGTAATTGAAATCAGTTAAACTAATACATTGATACAGAGAATAAGTCCTTTCGTTACTAAAAATAAGTACAAATTGTTTTAGAATGTTTAAAACGCAACCCTTTGGTTACTAAATAAAAATTTCTTTTAGAATACTCAAAATGCGACTTTTCCGTTATTAAATATAATTGAAATTTTCTTTTCGCACCCTACTTATTGCGTTGTTGGTAAATGATATATATTTATACAGCGCATTTTAAAAATATGTTTCTATTGACCTACATGCTAAACAATGTGTTTCCTCTTCGCATTTTCTCGACTTATGAAACAAAATGCATGTAATACGTTATAATATGACCTTGATATCACCTTCAGTTCCAGTTTTTGCCACAAATTGAAACATAAAATGTAAAATCAATCTCAACATAAAGTTTGAATTCTTATTAATGAACAACTTTTTATTTTTATTTCTTATTACCTCCTCTATACAAACCTTCATATTTGCTCTACAATGCACACGGATAGTTCTCTACTTATAATGACATCGCTCCGAAACAAATCAGTTCCTTCACATGCTCCAGAAATTAGAATTAAACTTCTTCTCCATCTAACTTTTATTACTTGAAGACTTTCACTACCTTCCAGATTCAATTTCAATTCTGCATAAAGTATTACTGAATATCATTACAAATATCAATATATGATACGCATACGAGATACAAAATTCCTTATATTGTCTCAAAATACACCGCATAGCCTTAATTAATGCTGCTGTGCTTGTAGGTAAACCAAAGTGGACAACTTTGAACTAGTAAATTACTCCTTGATAAAAATTAATTTTTCAAACCTATTTTTGAAAAGACTCTCTTAATACCTAACCACGCCAAAAATTATCCATCGACGATAGACAATTATATTGTGGTTTAGTACGCTCATTGATTTTTCTGGAATCCAAACAATCTTTTACTACCATCGCTTTGCTTTACTCAACTAAAGGATTCACGAAATACGTATTTGATTTCTCTACGGTACCCTCAATCAACACTTTCTCTGTTTCAATTATAATATTATTTGATTTGCTGCTACAATAGAATAAGCTTTCGTTTTAAAAGGTTCTGTATACACCACTTCCATCATATGCTCGTATCCTGCAGCAGTTCTCCGCTCTCCACCTACTAATTCGGCAAAATTGTTAAATAATAGTTCTACCTCTTTTACCACCTGAACACCTAACAATTGTTTTCACTTCTATCTCCTTCACTACTTCTTGCTCAAACTGAATCAAATTAATAGTCATTTTTGAGTTCAATATTTAGTTCATCTTCTCATTTAATATATGTTCCCTCATCTGTAATCACATTATTCTCTGTATCAAGTCCCGACTTCTACTTTTCTATGGAATTCATCCCAAAAACAGTGTTAATCTTTAATCAAAGAATAATCAAAAACGCATGCTTAAAATTCATGATCCCTAACTCACACTTCATAACCACCATACTATTTATACTTGAGACCCTTCCATTGTTCAGCGCTATCAAGTTAAGTTCCTTTATTGACTATCAATTTATTAATTAATTGTTGTATATTATTTTTAATAAAATGCTCAGAAATCGGCGATGCTTCTGCTTCTACATCTGTACTTTTAATTAATGTATCTTCTACATTTAATTTAAAACAAGTATTAAGCTTTTATTTAAGTTCATAATTTTCCAATTAAACTCGCAGTACCGACTCGCGGGAGCAAAAGTTCGAGTCGACAAGTCCACCGAGATAAGAAGTACCTGTGTTCTGTCGACAAGGACCGCTGAACGCTATTGAATAAACAACCCAACATATGATTTTCCAATGCTCCACCCGAAGGTACTATATTGGGCAGGACGCGAGCTTTTTTTACCTTAAAAATTTTGAATTTTGCCGAACCCTTGCTGTTCCAAACAAGGTAGGAATCTTTAACATACGTAATAACACTCACATACGGGATCTCCATTTTACTTCTCATCCAAACAAGGATGTATTTTTTGAAAAATACTCACCTAACATTTTTCAAGCGGACCGTGTCGGGATTCGAACCCGGGACCTTGTGCGTAGTAGCCACGCGCATACCAACTATGCCACGGAACCCTCTTATTGAAGAAACAACCGCAGAAGTATTCAGGAGTCCACGATTTCCACCGGGAAAGTTTTTATACGTTAGGTTTGCAGATTGAATTTGAATGTAGTAATTATCATTATTATTTCTGTTATTAAAACATTCTCGTCTTTTATTTCTGTGATATCTAACAAAATCTACTGAATGGTTCTTAGATCTATTCTCCGTTTTCCCTTGTTAACCTACTTTATAGTATCTTTGCAAATACTTCAAGAATACATCCGTGTCTACAAAATTCTGCAAAGCTATGCATTGTCTAACTTTCTGTCAAATACTTAATGGATCTTCATAGAGTTCGTATGGAGGATCTAATTGTTTCGCCACGCTAATTTTCTTTGTAGCATATAACTCTTGTTTCATCTAAGTCTGCAAAATACTTTCCCATAATCAAATCATCCGTAACTCGAAATTGTGCGTTATATCTCCAGAAATGTTATAAGAATTTAAATTCAAAATCCTTAAACGTGTTTAATTCACTTTCTATAAATTTATACCATATGTGTGCACTACCTTTCAATATTGATTTACCTATGTTTAATTTATTTTGTTCATCTAAACTTTCCTGCACTAAAGTCCCGACGTATTCTAAAAATATCCTGGGACATAATTTGTTATTACCATAAAATTTAGAATATTGCTCTAATGGAATATTGGTTTGACTTCATCTAATGGGCTAACCTAGATTCTGTAAAATGTTTCTACTAATATTTTTCGCTCTATCCTCTAAGCTCTCTAGTTTGCTTCCAAAATCCATCTTAAGACCTCTAAACTAATTTTTAAGTTTTTCAAACCCTGCATGACAACTTTCCTCAATTTCATCTACTTTCTGTCCTAAGTTCTTAATTTTACCATTCATCTTTTTTTCACACGAATCCTGATTTGACTTTATTTGCACAATCTCTTCTTTGACATCATTTATACCCTTCAGGATTTGTACCATTTTACCTCTAATTTCAAACTTCCTTTCCGCTATAGTCTTATTGGTCTTTCTCACACTTATCGTTATTTTCTCATTCATTTCTTTCATTATCATTTTCCGTAAATATTTCATTTATTTCTTCTCTGCTACCATTGGAATTAAAATTTAATCTATAAACAGACCCACCATCTTGTTTAACTTTTCCCGTAATATATTTCGTCTTGACATCAATATTTATTTTATATTCTACCAACCAATCGCACCCCAGTATAACATTGCGACAAAGTGTAGGAACTACTAAACGCAAAAATTCAAAAATCGAATTTTGAAACAATAATTTCGAACCAACCTGCAAGGTAATGTTTGAAGCACCATATCAAAATGCCCTTGGTAGTGAGATTTGTTGACGAAAAACACCGGTATCTATCTAGCAGATTATTTTTAGTTCTTGAAAACATCTTTGGGAAACACAAGTATCAGTACTACCACTACCATCCCATGTATTAGAACAGCGACCCTCAACTTTTCTATTTAGAGTGGACTTATAACATCTGCCTTATGCCTTATCATGCTCACTACCCTCCTTCTCCTTCCTTAAATTACAATCAATCGGGCAAATAATTTCCGTTTCTATTAGAAATAATGTTTATGTCTATTCCCAGTATTTCCTTCAATTCAATTTGAAACAATACAATTTGCTCTTCTTTCCCAGAACTAACCAGATCATTACTATTAAAACCAATGCAATTAGCCAATGACCTATTTGGTTTCACCGGATATGCAGACTGTTTCCCGATTTGACTTCCCTGTAATCTAGGGCCTATATCATCATAATGGTTATAAATTCAATTATATCAATTAGGGCAATAATGGTCATTGCCATTACTAACTATATGTGACGAAAAATATGAACGTTTTTTATTTCGGTTCTGTACATGTGACGTATCATTGTTATCGTTACTTTTTCCATTATTGTTTTGATAATTATGTGTACCTTTGCCTGAATTACTAAAATTATGTCTGAAACGTAATCTTGTATTATTTATTTCCACAAAACGGTATACTTTATTTAGTCATTTAACAGTCTGGTTACACGACCTACAAATTGCTAAACCCATTTTAATTTTTTACGGGAAATGTTCAGCAGCAGTTTGTTGAACTTGAGCATCACTTAAGGGGGCAAAAAAAACGAAGCCTTACTCAGTAGTTTTAGAAAATACTCTATCTTTCACCCATATCGATATTGCCCTAGCTAGTAATGGAATACTATCGACAGCCGGCACAATCGATGGTTTTTCGTAGTTGGTCTAGGAACCACCAATAGTTATTCACAGTTTTCGATAGTAATGTCTTTGTTGAGGATTAAGTAAATCAATTGTAAGCATTTAAGCAGCCACCCAAGTCTCTAAATCACAAATAAAGGTTTGCGAATGCACTAATACTAGTATACACTGGAGGATAGTTAAAGGAATGACTTCCATTACAAATTAAAGAAAACATAACCTATTTGACTATTTAAAAGCTAGTTTGATGTTTAACAATGCTAGATGTTTTGGAGCATCCATCGTATTTTTCTTAGTAGTAATCCATTCCTAAGGCAACCTAGCCCTCACAAGCTATTTTAAAAATTTAGAACATGCCTATATCCATCCGCTCGAGCAATAAACCATTCCTAAAGAAATTTATCCGCTACACTATTTCCGCGGCTACTGTTGGTCCATTTGAAGAAAATTATTTGCGACAAGGATTTTTCCCACCCTACATAATCATAACCTCTTTTCCACTTACAAAAATCTACATTGTTTTGATGAAACATTTTTATTAAAGCTTGCTTTATTAGTGATTAGTAAAAAATACATTAGTGTAACCAAGAGTTTTTATCAAGGGAACCAAGCATATCCAAATGTTTTTATTTTAGCTTCCAACACATCAGAAATAATCTGGCCTAAAAACTTGTTCAGCTTCAACTGATGCACGTGGTATACAAGAATATTTGACATTATAATTTGAATAAGGGCCGCTATACTTGCGACCACGTCCCCAATGCTCCGCCCGAAGGTACTACATTGGGTTTAACGCGAAAAATAAACGTGCTTCTGATTCATTCTAACTTCATAGTTAACCCTAAATAAAAATCTAACAGACTGAAACAAAAACTAAAAATAGGGTTTAAATAATGGTAACCCTAGCGTTGACTTTGGAGTGTGCCCGATCAACAAGACGAGCAAAAATGAGAGGGGGTGCGATCTGTAATACCGGATAGCAGACGCCGGCTCTGCTTACCAGTGCGACCTGAAGGATCGACTTAAAACTATCCAAATCTAGCTAGCTAATTTAAAATGGATTCAAATTTCTAAACGTTTGTCAAATGTATTAATAGTGAATCCAGCTATTTTGCCTGCTTTATAAATTGACAAATTCGTCCTCCCTGATCTAAGTATTTTAAACTAAATTTGTCCCTAACGTTCCCTATCATTCCCTAACTGACATATTATATATACAATCTTCTTTTCTATTTATACTGCGACCAAAAATTGGCGACAGAACGTCAAACAAATTAAACCAAGCCACAAAACAATACAATGCAGGCAAAAATATAAGTGTAAAAATAAATATAAATATAATATAAATATATAAATAATCATATAATAAATATATAAATAGATATCTAAATAAGCAAAAGCATGTAACAGTGCATATATTAGCAAAAGCAAATACATCATCAGGTGCACTCGCATGAGCATTATATCGACTAGTGCCATTACACAAAAACGTGCCAGTTAGATTATTTCAAAATCTGTTTAAAATCACAAATCAATGCTCATGCGAGTACAGCCGCCACAAGTTTATTCTTACCTCCAATATAAATTTCTCCAGCATCCGAAGATCTGGCCGTCTACCTACATCTATTGGTTTTCTACTTTTATGGGGGAGTTGAATATGCACTGTTAAAGTCCTGGTGGATATGCACTAAACGTTCTGTGGGATCACAATCACTATCACTTCACTTTTAAGTCCTGCGGGGGATGCGCGGTTTCACTCTATTTTATTATTTCTTTATTTATTACACTTATTTAAATTAATGAGGTTTCCTGATTTAGTTTGTTGTTATTTATTAGTTTTGTTTATTCCCGATTTTCCGCGCGTAGAAGGTTGGACAGTGATTGTTTTAGTGGTGTGTTCGTCGTGCATATTAGAATTTTGGGTATACCTATTTAATAATTATTATTATTGGTTTTCTTTCGTGCTTTTTTTCTTTTTCTTTTTTCCTTTTTTTTTAATTTTTTTTTGTTTTGTTTTTTTTGGTTTTTTTTTTGTAGGTTTTGGTTATCATGCTCTTATCATGTCAAAATCACGCCAGATCGAAATCTATAATTTTCAATCCTCCCACTATCCCCTCCCGACCTACACACGATTATCACCGTCTAACCTCGCAACCCTTCCTGCGAACTCTCTAAAGGCTGTCCAGAACGCCTTCTGGTTAGCCACCTCCCCGACTTCCTCTAGGCTCTTTGGCCATGCTAGACCTTCGATAGCTAATTTCGTATCGGCCAACCCTCGATTTGCCGCTTCAAACGGGCAGTCGAAGAGCACGTGCTCTGCGCCTTCCGCGCCCTCGCCGCATTCACAGCGGTCGTTGTTGGTTAACCGGAACCTATGTAAATACGCTTTCAGGGCGCCGTGCCCTGTTATCAATTGAACCATTTTATGATCGAGTTTTACCTCGATCTTGCCTCTAGCTTCTAAGCTCGGTATGAATTTGTGGGTTAACCTGCACGTGACAGCGTTGTTCCACCCCTCTTCCCATTGTCGGATTGACTTTTCACGTTGATTTTTTTTAATCAAAGACTTTGGTATCGACGAATGTGATATTCGAAAGTCTCCGGTCGCGGCTTCTTTAGCTAATTCATCAGCCCTATCGTTTCCTACGTTACCATTGTGTGACCATACCCAACAGAACTTTAAACGTCGAAACTCGAGCGCCGTACGCGCTATCCTCCAGACGTCCGCTTGGAGGTCTGTCGAAGTGTTCTTGTTTGTTAAGGCCGTCAGCGCCAATTTACTATCGCTGATTATATAATATTCGTCTCTGCCCGTATGGTTTATTACGTAATCGATAGCCTCTCGTATGGCTACCAATTCGCACTGGAAAATTGTGCTCCAGTTCGCGAGTTTGGTTTGAAACCGAAACACCTCCCTTTCCTGCTAATACACGACAAACGCCGCGCCTGCTTGCCCATCGTCCATACGTGAACCGTCCGTATAAATTCTGATACCCATCGCGTCCTCATCACCTACGACAAACTCGATTCCTCTAATATCAGCCGGGTGCCCCAACTCAGATACAACGATCTTTCTTGCAATTTTCCTATTACCAAGATCAAGATCTTCGATAATTTCGCGCCCTTTTCCTATATTTATTAATCGCCTATCTCTAATCTCCCTAACGACATATTCGATAGGGAGAGTTTTTCTGATCACCAGGACCGCCTTCGTGGAGGTGGTCTTGTACGCCCTCGCCGCTTTTACCGCGGTTATGCGTTGTACGCTCGTCAATTGCCGCATCTCCCTGATTTTACAACCTTCTGCCCATACAGAAGCTGCGTACAGCATTGCCGGTTCAATTGCTCTGGCATAAACCGTCCTCAGCGATTCGTCCCTGAAACCCCACTTTATTTTAGCCGCCGCCACCATTTTATTTGATATTTCGCCGCCCTTACTTTTAACGTATTGTACGTGCGCTTTCCAATTTAATTTATCGTCGATCTTGACGCCGAGGTAGGTAATAAAATCTGTAAACGGGATTTTCTCCCCTCCTAGCTGTAGCCTAGGAGGTCTCTGTCCTGGCTTCGTGCCGAAATAAAGCGCCTCTGACTTTGCCGTGTTAAATTTTAATTTTACCGCCTGCGACCATTCGTGTAATTTATTAAGCGCCTCGTTTGGTTTTGTGCGCATATCCATTAACAATCTTGATCTTACAATTAAAAGCGTGTCATCCGCAAACCCAACGATTGATCATCCTGCGGGCAACTTGACCCTAAAGATGGTCTCATACAACAACTTCCAAAATGTGGGACCAGAACATGACCCCTAGAATATTTGACAGCACATTCAGGACGTGGCTTCAGTTCATTATTATTGATTTAAAGCATAAACAGATATAAATAGTTTGATTTAAAGAAAAACATAGAGCTGGACTTTCAAAAGAGTAGTGGGTCTCTTTCTTGAGTAGCATTTCACCTCTCAAGATGTTGTCTCTTGATTATTATGACATTCGCTAACACAGACTGGTGTTTATCTTGAATTTGGTTTTCGGAAAACGTGAAGAGTGATACAAAACAAAACACAACAAACATACAAAAAACGCTATACTATTGAGATCAAACTATCATTATGAGAGTTTTCGACTATAGGTGTTATTGCTCGCAATTCTATTTATAACTTTCATTATGGATATTATTTAGGGCCTCAGCATTTATTGAAATGAGTTGTTCTTCATAACCTTGCATTTATATCAATTTTTAGTGAGTAAGTAATTGGTATTCCCCTAGTTTTGAGGTAAATAATAATGAAAGACTGCATTGCAATAGTGTTCTATATCTTTTAAAATTTTTTTGAAATAATATACTATATAGTTAATGAAAAACTGGCTTGTAATATGGTGAAAGAATGGGTGTAGTGTAATGTAAAAAAGAATAAACACAGAATTGTTTCATTTTTATGCCAAAGTTCAATTACTTTTGGGATAAATTTAAAAACGACCGTCTCACGCCAGTAATGCCGTGGCTGCAATGCTAGGTTAGGTTACTGTTAGAAATAGATATTATTATTAAAAAATACAAATCACTTAACACGCATATCGGAACAGTCTGCAAGAGTTTTAGTAACAACTGTTCTGATATGCGTGTTAAGTGATTTGTGTTTTTTAATAATAATATCTAATTTGTGTTTTTTAATAATAATATCTATTTCTAACAGTAACCTAACCTGTCATTGCAGCAACGGCATTACTGGCGTTGGATAGCCGTATTTAAAAAGCCGCCAGTAATATTTCGCTCATATTTAGGCTTGTACAGTAATAAGCAATAATGTGATAAAAATCCTTAAGAATTTACAAACCATGTTTAATTAAGTTTTTTTACCCTGAAACTTCTTTAATACACGTAAAAGACTTTTGTTCATTATGGTACAAATTCACCAATTACAAACTCCTATACGCAATTGTGATGGAACAAAATATATCAGCTGCATGCAAAACGTAAATAAATAAAAGCAAAACAAACTTTGGACTACTTAAAAATGCAAGACATGCATTTTTATTCTACTAGAGGAATGTTTACTGTGTCCGATTTAGTACACTTTGTTTATTATTTCGTCGTTAAAAAATGATAAAGGAAACGAAGCTGTGATAAGAAAAGAAACCCAACCAATATTTGTAACTTTTCACAAAATGTAATTAAAACTCACTTGACACTTTACGTAATCTTTTTTATTAGAGATACGTTTAAACCATTATTCTGTTTTTTCCATTTATTGGCCAATTAATTAATATAACAGCTTTGTCAATCACATATTAATAATTGTAAAATAATTGTGCTATGCAAATGTAGGAATGTTAAATCTTATAATTTCTTGTTCCCTAATAATTTGTTTGTACAATAGATATCGGAATTTCAAAGGCTTTCACTGGTTATAAATGTTAGGGAATATGTATAATTAAAATATCTGTGAGGTTTATAACTGGACTAAAAAGTTCTACAACACTGCCATCTATATCTGCTCCCTGCCACTTCAGAAACCAAGTAGGCGGAATATTAAACTTCATATCCTTTTTTAATGAATATCTGCATTTCGACATTTTGTCCCGCCCTATGCTACCTCACCCCAACCCGCGCTTTTACAGCACATGGTAGATAACCTGTTGTGATGAGCTCTTAAGGAGCATTCAGTTAATCTAGATGTCCAAGTGTCAGCCGTTACTGCAATATATTCAAAGTTAGCAAACATTGTTTGTAACTTAGTCTTTATCAAAACATATGCTTGCTGCATGTATATTACTAATTGTTGTCTTGCTGGCTAAAACACACTTTGGATCAAGAGTTTGAACAAAATGTCTAAATCCCGTGTCGTTCACAATATTAATGGCTAAAAAATTTTAGCAATCATTAGGGTTAGTGATAAATCAAGGCCCTTCTTCCTTCGCAAATTACTCAAGTTTGATGTCGTCGATACGCTATCGCAGCTTTTAACTGAAGAGATGCTATTGTCCTTCTCAATGTTTGGATGACATCTTGTAAATTTGAGGTATTCTCAATTGTTTTATATTCCATTCCACGCGTAATACTGTTTGCTAATTTTGATCCTTTGATTTTTAAAACATTTTCCTTTTGTATGAGGAAGTAGCAATAAAATTATTCATAACATCAGAAGAACCAGAATATGTTGTTTCTGCTTTATCAGATTTTGATTTTGTTAAACTTTTATAAAGCACCTCGGTCTCAGGCCTATCGTGGGGCCTACGGAAAATGGAAGTAGCTTTCTTACTCATACAACCTGTAGTCCTAGTGAAAACAGCTAGTACACGATGTTGACCTATCAATAAAAATAATAAAATGTCTCAATGCAAGAATTGGATAAAACAAAAAAAATTGTAAAAGTTAAATGTGGTAATTTTGCAAGACCGTTTTACTTACCTTACATGCGATTTTCCAATGCTTCACCCGAAGGTACTACAGGAAGAGATTTTTTTTACCTAAAAAATTTGGAATTTTGGCGAACCCTTGCTGTTCCAAGCAAGGTAGGGATCTAACGTTGGAACGTTCCGTTCTAAGTTTTATAACTCATTGCAACTTTTAGTATCTTTTTAACATAATGCTCTGTGGTTAGAAGCCTTTGAATCTCTCCTTTGGTTAGATATTTTACTGAATTGACATTTGTCAAGTTGTTATTGTGAGACTGAATTAATGTAACGCCCATTAATTTGCTTTTGTTCATAAAAAGTGGTTTAATTGTGGGAAAATGTTATCTCACCTAAGGGTGATAACGAGCCCATGTGGTGGCTCGTCCTTCTTGATCCAGCCTTCGAATCGAAACGACGAACTTGGTACGTTAGCAAAATTTATATCGCTTATTTTAGCGGATTCTGGCTTACTACCTTGGATAAAATTAATCTTTCTGGTGTTTGTGAGTAAGAAAGTTAATTATTACGCCTTTGGCGGATTTCACGTCGGTTTTTTTTTATTAATACTATTGGCTTGGCCTTCGCTCAATTAGAGAAGCACATTTTTGTGATATTTGTTATATTCTACCCACATTGTTATGTGGTAAGTAATTGCTTTGTAGCACTTCTTGTTCCATGTGTTACATGAATTTTAGGGTTCAAATTCAAGTCCAAATTTAAGTCCAAATTTATGTCTACGTCTGCGTGCGAGTCCAAGAGTAATTACATATTTTAGGTTTAGTAGTTCCAGTTTAAGTAGATGCACATTTGTGAAGATTTGTTTAAGTAATCGTTCTGGTGGTATTACGATTACCCAGATTCGACAACTTACTGGAATAGATGGTATTGAAGCTCCCAACGAAGAGCTAATTATTCATACAATAAGTTCCATCTGCTGGATTACCGAAATATTAATCGAAACCTGTTGGAGTTATCCGTGGATGAATATTACACCTGAAGCGATTTTGTGTGACCATCTGTAATTGCTGTAATCCCGTTAAGTTGGATTTGGAATCTTTGACTGCTACTGGTGCATTGGAATTACTTCTTGAGGTCGTATACTTCCTTATTTAAGTGTGTAGTGTATGTTCTGTTGAGATTATTGGATTAATACTTTTGTGTATGAAACCTTATATTCACCCTCTTATTATTTTTCTTTGCATGCAACCATACTTACACCTGTGTGTACGGTGGGTTGCGATAATTAACGTAAAATCTGTACTTATGATAAAATTATTTAGGTATTAATGTTTGAATGCTTCCTTAGTAAGTGCTATGTTCTTATGATAAATGCTAACAACTAGTTAATGCGTTCCAGTGATTTATACATATTGATTGTAAATCTAGTCACGAGCTTAGACCCTTGGTTAAATTATTACTTACTTGAGTTATGCGGTTACAGCGTACTTAGTGGTCACCAAGTCTGCGTACCCGATTATTACTTAGTACGAATTATTTTTGCGTATGGGCTCGTGCCCGGATATTCGGAACACCATTGCGTTATTACTGTTAAATATTATTTATACAATCACCTGGAGTAAACATATATTTGCTTATTGTCAGCACTTAGCTTGGTTAATTTTCTCTTGAATCATTTAGGTTTGAATCTTGTATGTATGATTATTTGTGGAATTATTTGTTCTAGTGAAATTTATATTTATGTGTTTGATTTCATGTTTGGCATTGTAGTTACTTCAATAAATTCAGGTTTAATTCTGTGCCCTGTTAATTTATTGATATAGTGAGTTACCTTGGGTTTCGCCCGAGAATAGTGGAACATTTCTCGTTGATTCTGTTTGCTCCTGTTCCTGGCGCCCATTAATAAAATATTTAGTTTTGACTTATTGGACCTTTCTAGTGGTTCCTTATGGTCCCTGAATGCGATTCTTTACCCACCGCCCTGATGAGTCTTTTCTGAGCTATTCCGGAGCACTATTTGTCATCGTAACGTTAAGGAACCCATTATATCGATTAGTTATCGAATTTTTACCGTGGCAAAATTGGCGACCAACGTTTGTGGCCTCGAATTGGCAAAATTGACACAAAACGTTTGTACCTCGAATTGGCAAAAATTGACACAAAACGTTTGTGGTTTGTGGTTCGAAATACAGAATTGATACTATATTGCTTGTTGTCCCAACGACAAAAATTAATTCTCAACGTGCAAAACTTTGTTTTGCATTTCATTTTACAACCCCTAAATTTTTTTTCGGATTATTGGATATTTTGTGAAGTTGCAATTTTAGGCAACAATATTATTGCAGTGTTTGTATGTTGATTGGTATGCTTGTGCTAGTTTGTGCTTTCTTAAACTTTTATTTGTGCTATTATTTGAAAGTGTTTAAAAATACTCTGGTATTGATTATTGGTACTGAATTTATAGGTGCATATTTTGTGAAGTTATTGACGATATATAAAAATTTGTGTAATTACAAAAATTGAACACTTATATCTAACTTGCAGAGATAGTTAGTGGTTATTTACATAATTATTTGATAAAATATAAAATATTTATTATTGAATTGTGATTTGAACATTATATTAGTGAATAATTTGTTGTTTTTTTTCAATTTATATTAAAATGTCTGATTATAAAATAGATATTCATCGACTTCGTAAGGATGAATTATCTTTTGAGTTATTGATTCGTGGTGTTACTGTATTAGCGAAAGAAACAGTTGAAGGTATGCGAGCTTATTTACGCCCGTTATTAAAAATGGAACAAACTAGTATTGCTTCTTCTTTTAATACATCAGATCTTATACCTGATGATGAATTTACTATTATTTCTGAAAAGATATTTGAATTACAATCTAATTTACAGAAAGCTGATTCTCCTGTTGCTACTATTCGTGCTCGGACGATTCATTTGTGGAAACGAAATAATCTTATATCAGTAGATACCCTATCACCTGAACAAGTAGAGTTACGCTCGAGTCTTTTAACAAAAATTCTTACTTTATTAGATATTTTGGATTCTCACTCTTCTAAAGAAGTGGAAAATCTCAGTAATTTATTATCAAAACAACCCTCGTTTAATGTTGATGCTGACGAAGAATTATCTAAAGCTGCAACTAACCCAAATAATACATTTAATACTTCATCTCCAAATTCGAATTTAAGATCATTACCAGTGTTGAAATGGAACTTAAAATTTTCCGGCGATCCTGATAAACTTACTGTTCATAATTTTCTTGAACGAGTTGACGAGCTCCGTAGAGCCCGAAATATTTCTGAACTTGAATTATTTGAGTCCTCTGTGGATTTATTTGAGTCAAAGGCACTCCTTTGGTATCGAAGTAATCGCCATAGGTTTTCTAATTGGAAATCATTATCTACCTTATTATTGTTACATTTTGAACCTCCTGATTATAAACGTAGACTTTTCAAGGATATTTTAGCAAGAACACAAGATCCTTCTGAAGGTATTATTGACTATTTATCCTGTATGACCTCAATGTTTCGACGTTACGGTTCTATGCCTGAAGATGTTTAACTTGATATTGTTTCGCATAATCTATCCCCATTTTATACAACCCAGTTACCTGCTGTAGATTCTTTACAGAAATTGGAAGAGGAATGTTTGAAATTAGAATTGAAGAAATTTAGAGTAGACAGTTATGTACCCCCTAATAAAAATCAACGCTCTTATGTGGAACCTGATTTTGCTTTTGTATCGGTCTCGACTAAAAATATTGCTGGTGTTCATGATCAATCGGTTATGTGCACGAATGTTAATGAAGTTAGAACCAATTCACCATCAATTGTTTGTTATAATTGTTCTCGTTTAGGACATTTGAGTAAAGTTTGTCCCGAACCAAAGAAATTAATTTGTTACAAGTGTGGTAAACATGATTTTACGGTACGTACATGCCCAGATTGTAACCGTCATTTAAACTTACCCCGGAGGAACCAATAGGTCAAGTAGTTTTCCTCCCTTTTTCTCCAACCTTGGCCAACATTGAAAATAAAAATAAAATTTATTTGAATTATAATAATTTTCCTAATCAGTCACTATTGGACTTTGTTTTGTCACATGCCCAAGATGACCAAAGACCATATCTTGAAGTTAAAATTTTAGGACATCCTATCTTAGCTTTATTGGATAGTGGTGCAAGTCAAACTGTTGTAGGTTTACCTGGTTATGAATTGTTAATGAAATTAGGATTAACTTTAATCAAATCCCCATCTGAATGCACTGTTGCTAGTGGTAATATTTGCAAAGCTTTAGGCTATATCTCAACCCCTGTACAACTGATGGAAAAATTACATATAATAAAAGTTTTAGTAGTACCTGAATTTAGTCATGTCCTTATATTAGGTATAGATTTTTGGAAGGTCATGAGTATAATTCCAAATTTAAAGGAAGGTGTTTGGCATTTTTCTCCCGAGTCAGAGCCTAATAGTAAATACAAAAATAATGTTTCTGGTATTAATACTCAAGATGCTTTAACAATGGGTCAACGATCTGCTTTAAATCTCCTTCTTAGGGAAAAATTGCAAAATATGGGAACTGCACTAGGTTATTGTAAAACAACCAAACATGTAATCGAAGTACTGCCTGGTACTAAACCAATTAAACAACGGTACTATCCTGTTTCCCCTTTTAAACAAAGGATTATTGATGAAGAATTAGACCATATGTTAAAGGATGGAATTATTTCACCGTGTAAAAGTTCTTGGTCCTCTCCTGTTTGTTTGGTACCGAAGAAAAATGGTTCGTATAGATTTTGTATTGACTATCGTCAATTAAATTCTGTAACTATCAAAGATGCTTATCCGCTACCTTACATTTCTGCGATTTTAGATCAATTCAGAGATGCTCGTTATTTGAGTTCTATTGATATATTATCTGCTTATTGGCAAGTCCCTGTTAGTGAGTCATCGAAAGACTTTACGGCCTTTACTGTTCCTGGTCGTGGGCTCTATCGGTTCAATCGAATGTCATTCGGCTTAACTAATGCCCCCGCTACATTCCAGCGTCTCATTGATAATACACTTGGTGCTGATTTACAACCTTTTGTTCTGCAATATTTGCATGATATAATTATTGTATCCAAAGATTTTGACCATCACTTAGAAATTCTTGGTAAAGTTTTTGATCGCTTAACTGAAGCTGGTCTCGTCATATGCCTCGATAAATGTAAATTCTGTTTATCTGAGTGACGTTATTTAGGATATTTGGTAGATCAACATGGACTTCGACCTGATCCCGATAAAGTGAAGGCTATATTAGACATCCCGTATCCGAAATCTGTTACTGATCTTCGACGTTTCCTAGGTACAGCATCATGGTATCGACGTTTCGTCCCTGATTTTTCTACTATTGTTCAACCTTTGACTAGTTTAACTAAGAAAAGTTGTACTTGGCGTTGGACTTCTGATTGCGAAACCGCCTTCAATCGTATCAAAGAGTTGTTAATAATTGCTCCTGTGTTGACGTGCCCTGATTTTTCCAAGCCGTTTGTTTTACAACCTGATGCCTCTGCTTATGGTATTGGTGCCGTTCTTACCCAATCCGCTGATATTGGCGACAGAGTTATTTGCTACTTATCTCGCTCTCTTACTGTGCAAGAGCAAAAATATTCTGCCACTGAACGTGAGTGTATTGCCGTTATCTGGTCGGTTGAAAAATTACGACACTATCTGGAAGGTCATCACTTCACGATAATTACCGACCACCATTCTCTATTATGGCTTCATAAACTGAAAGACCCTCAAGGACGTTTGGCACGTTGGGCTTTGAGATTGCAATCCTATGATTACATAATAATTCATCGTAAAGGTAAAGAGCATATTGTACCCGATTTTCTTTCACGTGCTGTCCCTGTTTCTATTGAACCTATTAAAGTGGACGATGATGATTATTCTAACACTACCGATAGATGGTATCGTAAAGTACTTCAGAAAGTTAGTTCTAATCCCTTAAAATTTCCTTTGTGACGAGTGGAAGGCGAACGACTCTATAAGTTTGTTAAACCAACTATACCTGAATTAGCTACTGAAAATGACTTGTGGAGATTAGTAGTTCCTAAAGAAAAACGTTCTCAACTTTTGTGGCGATATCATAATGATCCCATTTCTGGTCATTTAGGAATCTTCAAGACTTACTCTAGAATTAAAATGTTATATTATTGGCCCCAAATGAAGTGTGATATTACCCGGTATGTTAACCATTGTCTTACTTCTCAACAACATAAGCCCGAACAAAAAGCTCCTGCTGGTCTTATGGGTGAGCGACCGCCTGTCATACAGCCTTGGCAAATGATAAGTTTAGATTTTATGGATCCCCTTGTTCGATCTACTCAAGGATATAAATATTTGCTAGTTGTCACCGATTATTTTAGTAAATATGTACTTACTTTTCCCCTTCGATCTGCTAGTGCTAAAACTTTATGCACGAGCGTAGAAGATGGTATATTTTTGGTCTATGGTGTACCCCAGTATATTATTTGCGACAATGGTGGACAAATGGAAAGTAAACGCTTTAGACACTTGTATGAAAAATATAAATCTACTATTATATTTACTCCCTTATATTACCCTCGTGCAAATCCAACCGAAGGTACGAACAAAGTCATCAAGACTATGCTTGCAACATATATTAAAGAGTCACAGAAAAATTGGGATATCAGTTTATCCGCTGTGACCTGTGCAATTAGAACTTCTGTTAGCGAAACTACTGGTTTCACCCCATACTTTATAAATTTTGGACGTGAACATATTTCCTGCGGAGAAGACTTTAAGTTAAAAATTGAAACACCCGATCTAGATTTAAATGAACAAATAGAAAAACGTAAAACTGGTTATCAGAAAATGTTTGAAACTGTTAAAGAAAAATTACGTCAAGCGCATGAACGCTTTCGTCATACGTATAATCTGCGAAGAAGAGCTGTTCACTATGAACCTGGTCAACTTGTGTGGCGACGTAATAAGGCTTTGAGTGATGCGACCAAGTCCTTTTTAACAAAACTTGCTCCTAAATTCCTAGGCCCTTATAAAGTTAAAAAGAAATTAGGAATAGCAACTTACGAACTGGAAACTGAAGATGGACAACCTAAGAGTATCTGGCATGCTCAAGAACTGAAACCTGCTAATGTATTTGATGATGATTGAATAGCTTTTGTGTTATTGGTTATGTTAGGTTCAGTCTGCTGCTGAACGTCGTAAACATTAAGGAGTTTACTTCCTTCGAAGTTGAGGGGGAGTGGAACGTCCCGTTCTAAGTTTTATAACTCATTGCAACTTTTAGTATCTTTTTAACATAATGCTCTGTGGTTAGAAGCCTTTGAATCTCTCCTTTGGTTAGATATTTCACTGAATTGACATTTGTCAAGTTGTTATTGTGAGACTGAATTAATGTAACGCCTATTAATTTGCTTTTGTTCATAAAAAGTGGTTTAATTGTGGGAAAATGTTATCTCACCTAAGGGTGATAACGAGCCCGTGTGGTGACTCGTCCTTCTTGATCCAGCCTTCGAATCGAAACGACGAACTTGGTACGTTAGCAAAATTTATATCGCTTATTTTGGCGGATTCTAGCTTACTACCTTGGATAAAATTAATCTTTCTGGTGTTTGTGAGTAAGAAAGTTAATTATTACGCCTTTGGCGGATTTCACGTCGTTTTTCTTTTATTAATACTATTGTCTTGGCCTTCGCTCAATTAGAGAAGCACATTTTTGTGATATTTGTTATATTCTACCCACATTGTTATGTGGTAAGTAATTGCTTTGTAGCACTTCTTGTTCTATGTGTTACATGAATTTTAGGGTTCAAATTCAAGTCCAAATTTAAGTCCAAATTTATGTCTACGTCTGCGTGCGAGTCCAAGAGTAATTACATATTTTAGGTTTAGTAGTTCCAGTTTAAGTAGATGCACATTTGTGAAGATTTGTTTAAGTAATCGTTCTGGTGGTATTACGATTACCCAGATTCGACAACTTACTGGAATATATGGTATTGAAGCTCCCGACGAAGAGCTAATTATTCATTCAATAAGTTCCATCTGCTGGATTACCGAAATATTAATCGAAACCTGTTGGAGTTATCCGTGGATGAATATTACACCTGAAGCGATTTTGTGTGACCATCTGTAATTGCTGTAATCCCGTTAAGTTGGATTTGGAATCTTTGACTGCTACTGGTGCATTGGAATTACTTCTTGAGGTCGTATACTTCCTTATTTAAGTGTGTAGTGTATGTTCTGTTGAGATTATTGGATTAATACTTTTGTGTATGAAACCTTATATTCACCCTCTTATTATTTTTCTTTGCATGCAACCATACTTACACCTGTGTGTACGGTGGGTTGCGATAATTAACGTAAAATCTGTATTTATGATAAAATTATTTAGGTATTAATGTTTGAATGCTTCCTTAGTAAGTGCTATGTTCTTATGATTAATGCTAACACCTCGTTAATGCGTTCCAGTGATTTATACATATTGATTGTAAATCTAGTCACGAGCTTAGACCCTTGGTTAAATTATTACTTACTTGAGTTATGCGGTTACAGCGTACTTAGCGGCCACCAAGTTTGCGTACCCGATTATTACTTAGTACGAATTATTTTTGCGTATGGGCTCGTGCCCGGATATTCGGAACACCATTGCGTTATTACTGTTAAATATTATTTATACGATCACCTGGAGTAAACATTTATTTGCTTATTGTGAGCACTTAGCTTGGTTAATTTTCTCTTGAATCATTTAGGTTTGAATTTTGTCTGTATGATTATTTGTAGAATTATTTGTTCTAGTGAAATTTATATTAATGTGTTTGATTTCATGTTTGGCATTGTAGTTACTTCAATAAATTCAGGTTTAATTCTGTGCCCTATTAATTTATTGATATAGTGAGTTACCTTGGGTTTCGCACGAGAATAGTGGAACATTTCTCGTTGATTCTGTTTGCTCCTGTTCCTGGCGCCCATTAATAAAATAGTTAGTTTTGACTTATTGGACCTTTCTAGTGGTTCCTTTTGGTCCCTGAATGCGATTCTTTACCCACCGCCCTGATGAGTCTTTTCTGAGCTATTCCGGAGCACTATTTGTCATCGTAACGTTAAGGAACCCATTATATCGATTAGTTATCGAATTTTTACCGTGGCAACGTGCATGACAACACTCACACACGGGACCACCATTTTACCTTTCATCTGAACGAGGGCGTATTTTTGTGAAAAATACCTGCCTAACATTTTTCAAGCGGACCGTGTCGGGATTCGAACCCGGGACCTTGGGCGTAGTAGTCACACACATACCAACTACACTACGGAGCCGCCCCGTTTTACTTACCACTATCTCATGACTGCGTGAATTAACGTATGCCACAAATTTGTTCATTTTTATTAAGTAATCAATGAATACGTTTTAAATCAGTGACCATCAAAAATAAAAATTGGTTAAATAAGATTATGTATAACACAACTATGTACCTACCGTGTGTACACGTGAGTGGTATAGGTAAGGTTTAAATTAAATTAGTGCCATTGCAAAAAGTGTAGATACAACCACCAACTTTCAACTGCATTTTTCTACTAAGAAATGAATTACGAAATAAATATCAATGAAGAAAAAAATGCGAGTCCACTTTCAGCCAATCATAAAACAGCGTTATTCTACATAATGAAAAGTTCTTTAGAAGTTGGTTTAAATTAATTTTAATTGTGTACGATATCGTGCTTATCAAATTCTAATGATATACCTAAAAAACTACCGACAGTTTTAAATACTATCGATTGGATTTAGATAGTTCAAACTTGTTACGCTTTATTGTATAAGCTCCAAAATTAGGTTCATTAATTTGGAGTTAGGGACATTTTTTTTAAAATTCAAGAAAAATCCCCTCTGAATACTGCAGTACTTGTTGAGGCTGTGGAACCCCGATATTATTAGGGTTTACACTGGTTTTGACAAGATTTCCTTTTCTTTGTGATCGTAAGCACTGATGTAAGGTTCTGTATGTGAAAAGAAGTTCACTTTCCCATGAACGCAAACGGAAGTGCGTGATCTCAGTTAGAGGGGAGAGACGTTTAAGGCGAGGAAAGTCGCCTGGCTCAACAATTACCGTACCGACTTTTGTAGAGTAACAAGTATTGTACCGTCTACTTGGTAGTGATGTCGTGAATGCCTATTTCCGTTCCCACCCTTTTACTTTTAGCCTTAGCGTATCGTTTAGCGAGGCACCATGAGAAGGAACAACGATCCACAGCAGGTCAACAACAGGTGACCGCCCCTTAGGACATCGACGCCCATGTAAATGTCGGGGTAGGTGCTTTAAAGCTTTATTTACTTGCCCGGAGGTTTACTAAGGGGTTGAACGTAATAAACTATTAAGAGCACTATCGATAGTTTTTCATCACTAGCCCTAGCTTAAATTCCAGAAATACTCCCGTTCCAATGTCACAATTCCAATATTTGTAATAACTAAAAATTCAACAAACTCTGTAACTCTACTTTTATATAAATTTGCTCAACTGGCAGCTCTCCCTAATAAAGTGCTAACAGAAAAACCAACAGTTCCGATTCATGTGAATATCTTTTTATTTTTCTGATAAATGCTACAGCGTGGAAATTTCCATTACGATTAAATTTAGTGGTAGGTCCCAAGAAATTCCGCCAAGAAGTAACAAACTGAAAAGTTATAGTGCCTTTAATAGATATATTTTGACTGGTAGGTGCTTGTACCTGCTTATTCACCCCCCCCATAAAATTTATGCTCTACTTTTCTTACACTAACACCACTTTCAATATTTGGTTTGTCCTACACTTTTAACAAAGTATTTTGCATTTGTATTTCTTGTTTGAATTGTAACTCAAATAGTTTGTCTTGCATTTGCAGCTGTTGATGTATAAAATTAAAATAATTTGTTTCATCTTTTCTAATTTTGTTTATACTTTTTGTTAACATCAAAAGAATGGTGTTCAAGCCATTCCCTTGTTCCTATCTCTTTCCGCTCTAACATTATTTGTCTAATCAGTTTTATCATTGGGTAACTCTACATTTCCACTACCACGGAAATTGTCAACTCCACATTAGTTCAAATTAGAATTTACATGATGTGGTCATCATTCTCCATTATAGTAATAAAATACAATCTGTCCACTTCCTACACAATATCAACTTTTATTTTTATCAACATGAAGGTATACACTTTATCTCCCTACTCAATATAGCCTTAATTAAAGTCCACCTGCACTTAGGAATCATAAACCTGATTTTTACACTTCACTCTTTGAAAACGCATCGCATACTACCATGCAGTTTTCAGCAGTAAACATCTAATACAGGCAGAATAAGATTAAGCTAATAAAAAAATTCTTAAAATATTTTGTTACTCTTAGGCACACAATGGAACATAGCTCTTTAACTACACAATCGCTCTCGACCTTTCTCTTGAAAAATGAATTTCTTAACAATTGCATCAATTAAAATTACTGCCAAACTGATTTTCTTTAAATTTTTATGCCAAACGGAGGGTGTCAATTAACGTATTGTTTTTTAGGAACTTACTACTTAATACAACTTTTGAGGTGGGTTCTGCATGATAATTTGGAGCAAATCCAAATCCCAATACAACCGTATACAATTCCAAAATTGTAATTACAGTATAGAATCAGAACTTACCGTATTCTAGTTTTATGATTTTAGGTTTGTAAATTCAACTTACCCTACTTACTGTGACGTCATGTATCGTAACTACTGTTACGTGCCAATAAATTGGCCCTTAAACATTGTTTTTAGGTTAATTTTAATGTGCGGAAGTTTCGCGCTACAAATTTAAAAGACACGGTGCGCGTATTTCCGTCACGTCAAAAGTGGGTTGGATGAATAACTTCGCGCGGACGCGTAAAAGACAAAAGTGGGGACAAGTGTTTCCGTGACTCTGTGTAACGTGGCTTTTTTGCCTGAACCTTCGAGTGGAGTGGACGTTTGAGGTATCGTATCGTGCCTTTAGCTTTAGCTATGTAGATTCCCTTGCCTAATTATCTGTTTGTCGCCCTATACCTGGTTTCCTTGTCCATTCCCTGCATAGGTAGAGATAAATTGTAGCCGTTGGCGAACCGTACTGCACGACCCTGGATGAACGAGCCCATGACTGCCGGAGCTGGTCCGAGCGCTTTGGAAGAGCGTTGGGCGTACCATCTTTAACTACCTAAAAAGGGCCCTCCATAGCACTGATGGACTTTGATAGAGGCCGACTTTAACTCAACTCCGCAGGACGCCGGATTTCTGATGTAAGTACTCCATTGGTTAATTTGTTCGCTGATATAAACTATTGTCTTAACTTTATATATTTTTCCGATATTGCGTAATATAATTTGTGCATGGGTGACGTCATCGATAGATGGGCGAGCCAAATCTGTATAAGATTAGCGTTACCAACTGCCCGTGACGTCGCTTTATTTCGCGCTTGCGCGATGTATTTATCGACATTTTAACCGTAAGAATTCGCGGTTTAAAACGTAAGTAAATGGCGCCTTAATGTGTGAGGTTATGATACATACTTCCTTTATAATTATACAATGTATTTCCTAAGGTGATTTATAGCTTTTTCACTAAAAAAAAATCAATCAATTATTTAATATCTGTTAACCTTGAATTTTATGTTCGTGTTTTGGAACATACCACATTCCTTTAGATGTCAAAATCAGTTGCTATAGTAATTAAAGGGGAATACCGCCATTTTGAAAAAATATAACTGTTGATTATAAAATGTGTTTTAATATAATGTTTTTCCAAATTTTCAATGTGGAATGTGTTTGTTAACTTCAGTTGTATTGTGTGTGATTAGTTTGCTTTTAGATGCATATATATAAGCTTTTAAGAAGAATCGATCCTTTAACCTTACTTCTATATTATACAGTTGAGTGCATTATTTATATATGAATAAATACAAATACATAAACAATTAATTGCATCCCTTAAACGCGGTTTACTATGAAATTATCTCTTTTATATCAAATTAAAACATAACCCTTCTTGTTTTTTTTAAAAAAAGAACCGTACATAAATTACCTTGTGTGTTTACATTTTCTAAAAAAAAAGTGCCTTAGGCATTTACCTGTTTGATTAAGATATTCCAACGTATTTTAAAGAAACCTTATGTTTAAAAACGTTTATTGTAGTGAATTACCCCTTTAGAATGTCTTTTGAAAATGCTAGATTAACAGTTCTTGTTTTATTTGTTAAATAACACATTACCTACGTGTTTCTATTATTTGGAGTGACTTTTTGTAGTTTATCAATGATATATTCCTTTATTAAACACTAACCTTGTCCTTGTATTGTTCTAAACGTGTTTACTTAGTGTTTTGGTTACTTAGCGTGATAAAATTTTAATATTATACCTTACGATAGCTTTTTTTAAAGAAGATATTACATTTATATAGTAACGAAATTACCTAACCATATCTTTAACTTCCAAAATGTTGTAATAAACTGAATCGTTCTATATCTGCTCCTTTTAATGCTAAAATAAAGGAATTTCCGTTAACGTTTTAGTACGCTCGCCCTGGTTTAATGGGTAACTTTAAACGTGTATCTTATCCCTTTCAATTAATATCGCTTGACTTATTAGGACCTCTCCCTCGATCGAAAAAAGGTAACCAATATCTTTTAGTTGTCACCGATTGGTTTTTTAAATTTGTCATGGTGCAACCCTTACGTAAAGCTACATCCGCTGCTATAATTAAATTCTTAAAACAAAATGTATTTCTTATCTTTGGTGTCCCTCAAATTATTTTTGCGACAATGGGGCACAATTTATCTCTAAAGATTTTCAGAATTTCGTTAAAAGTTACAAAGTACAAAAAATTTGGTTTAACGCAAAATACCACCCCCAAGTAAACCCTGCCGAAAGAGTAAATAAAGTTTTAGTTACTGCTATCTCTTTCTATATTGATTCAGACCATACTACATGGGATGAACATATTTTTAAAATTGCTCAAGCTTTGCGTACATCTAAACAAGAAGCAACCCAATTCACTCTGTCATTTCTTGTTTTTGGAAGATATACCCCAATCGATGGGAGTTACTATGGTTTAGTGCCTGACGATACTAACGTAACTGAATTTGACGATAAAGTACGCTGGGATAAAGACCAACAATCATTATCTTCTATCTTTAAGGACGTTAGAAAAAATTTGTTAAAAGCTTACGAAAAGAGTAAGGACCACTATAACTTACGTAAACGAAATATTTCCTTCGCCTTGGGCGAACAAGTTTGGAAAAAGAATTATGTCTTATCGGATGCATCTAAGAAATTTTCTTCAAAATTAGCCCCTAAATTCATTCTTTGTAAGGTCATTCGTGTCAATAGTCCCCTTATCTGCGAACTTCAGGATGCTGAAGGAAAACGCCAAGGCAGGTGGCATATTAAAGAGCTTAAGCCATTCTCTGCTGACCCAAATGCTACTTAAGTTCTTCACGTTCCATTCCCCTCACTATTTACCTAATATTTTTTGTTCTCACCATCAATTAGTTAACTTTAATTACTTATTCCCTCTCTCATATAGTGTATAATCTCTTACACGTTTAACTTTACTTACCTTAAATTAGCTATCTTTTTCTTTTGGTTGACTTTTCCTTGACCATACTGTTAGATATATATCACTTCATTCTCTGCACCCCCCAATATAACTATGTCGTTTCATTTAATTAACCCTTGAACTTTTCCTACTGCATATTATTTGGTTTTTAGTATTTTTCCTTACGTCATTTAATTTTGTGTGGTTATTGTCGTAACTTTGGTTGTAATAACTCATTGAATTTTTATGATTGGTTTTAGCTGATGTTAGAGTGGATGTTTTTCTTCTTTGGGCTCACATAGGACATGCGCAGCCTATGCCATTGTTAGAAATAGTCCATGTTCGCAGTTGCAAAAACTAGGATTGTCTATTCTATGTGTTTTTCTTCTGAATTATTGCAGTCGCCCACATTATATTACACCATTATTTGTCTCTTTTTCTACTAAATCAACATAACTTATAAACATTTTTTTTCCATTGTTTTTATTGAACTTTGTGGTGAGGTGCTATTGCTTCTTATTGATAACTTATTAAATTCTCGGTTGTTTTAGCATATTGGGACAGTGTACCTGTATTTAACTGCTTATAATTGGGCATTTTTGTGTGTTTAGGGTGCCACCGTTTTAAAAAAAAACTACCTTGAAACAGTTTGTTTTTGTGTGAATGTATCTGTAATGATACTTTTAAGTTGTTGTGTCAACTTTTGTCTGATTTTCTTATCGTAGTGGATGCACCCACATGCCTTTGCCGGTCCCTCGTGACGTTTATTGTAAACGGACCTGCTTCACAGGTTGCTCTTTTTAGAGGGTACTAGAAATGCCCATTTAACGACTCCACGGAATCACTCTATCTTTACCTTTATCTATTGTCTTCGGTAATGATTAAGTCAATATCTTTGTCTTATTTATTATCTTAGATAATACCCTTAGTTTTAATATCGTTATCTTACCGATTACCTATAATAATAACCTTAGTTTTAGTATCGTTATTTTACCGACTACCGTTAGTAATAACTTTGGTTTAATTTCGCGTTATCTTACCTGTTATCTTTAGTAATAACTTTTGTTTAATATCGCGTTACCTTACCTACTATCTCTAATAATAACTTTAGCTTAATTTCGCGTTATCTTACCTAGTATCTCAAATAATAACTAAAGCTTAATACCGTTATCTTGTCTATTACCTTTGAGGATAACAATTTAAGCCCTTTATCGTTATCTTATCTACTATCTTTAACAACAATTTGAGATCTTCTCTTATCTTTTTATCTTCCTAACGTGTGGTATCTATGACCAGACGTGGGAATTATTTTTCTTGAAATTTGAGTGAAAAAGCTAACCTGATATAGAAATGTAATTTGTTAGGTTAGCCATATAAGGATTTATTAGGGTGGTACTTTTGGTAAATTTGTTGATTTACAACTATGTCATGGACAAGTTTTAATGTGTATCGTTAGTAAACCAAAGTACCAGTAATAAAAATTTGCTAGAGTGTAGAGTGACGCACTCTATGAACATTTTTAAATTTGGGCACTTCTTGCCAACAAAGAACAGTTTTGATGCAACGCTCATGTGTGTTTGCACGTAAGGACTTTAATGTTAGCTTTAGTTTAGATAGGTTAGGCGACTTGTCGCATCCGTTTTAATTTAAGTAGTGTTTCATGCTCCCCGAAAAATTTGTGCTGTCGATTATTAGTGTAGTCAAAAACAATGCGGCTACATTTTCTGTTTCCTGGTAATTCGGCAGACGTGTTATCGGTCGAAAAAACCAGGTGGCGCCTTATATAAACATTTTGTAGGTTTTAAGTTAGGTTTTATGTAGGGTAGTTAGGACTTTGATTTTAAGCTGTTACTGTGCTAACAGACTTTTTCTTTTTTTAAGTTTTTTCTTTTGTGGCTTTGTCGCGATTGTTACGTGCCAATAAATTGGCCCTTAAACATTGTTTTTAGGTTAATTTTGATGTGCGGAAGTTTCGCGCTACAAATTTAAAAGACGCGGTGCGCGTATTTACGTCACGTCAAAAGTGGGTTGGATACATAACTTCGCTCCGACGCGTAAAAGACAAAAGTGGGGACAAGTGTTTCCGTGACTCTCTGTAACGTGGCTTTTTTGCCTGAACCTTCGAGTGGAGTGAACGTTTGAGGTATCGTATCGTGCATTTAGCTTTAGCTATGTAGATTGCCTTGCCTAATTATCTGTTTGTCGCCCTATACCTGGTTTCCTTGTCCATTCCCTGCATAGGTAGAGATAATTTGCAGCCGTTGGCGAACCGTACTGCACGACCCTGGATGAACGAGCCCATGACTGCCGGAGCTAGTCCGAGCGCTTTGGAAGAGCGTTGGGCGTACTATCTTTAACTACCTAAAAAGGGCCCTCCGTAGTCCTGATGGACTTTGATAGAGGCCGACTTTAACTCAACTCCGCAGGACGCCGGATTTCTAATGTAAGTACTCCATTGGTTAATTTGTTCGCTGATATTTACTATTGTCTTAACTTTATATATTTTTCCGATATTGCGTAATATAATTTGTGCATGGGTGACGTCATCGATAGATGGGCGCGCCAAATCTGTATTAGATTAGCGTTACCAACCGCCCGTGACGTCGCTTTATTTCGCGCTTGCGCGATGTATTTATCGACATTTTAACCGTAAGAATTCGCGGTTTAAAACGTAAGACTACATGTAATCTTATATTTAACAATAAGGCATTATTCGATGCAATAATACGGTGGTGAAGCTCGTCCAATTATTAACTAAAGCGAATAAAAAATATGCTTGCAGGTTTTTATTCTTCCGACAAAGCAGTAGCCCTCGATTGAATTAGCAATTTAATTCTTCTAATCAACAGCTTTGTATTTTCGTATCACCCCCAGTCAGCCCGCTTATCTTGTAAACGTTGGTCGACCAGAGGCAGTATTCCGCTAAAACCGGCGAAACAACTATACAACACATGACTGTGCACCAAACTTATTAATTCAAATATTTAAATATACTTCAGCTAAACCATTACAAACGGACGGTCTAATACCTTATCTTTTGTAAGCACTTTAGTACCAAAAGAGATATTAAAGTGTGCAGATCATTGCAATAACAAAGTAATTGTTTTTGCTAAAAATGTTTTTACTGACACCATACTACTTATGCACTTCTCAGATACAGATATTGTTTTATAGCGTTTAGAATTGATTTATACTTATACTACTTTACATCGTTTGGACCATAATTTTTAGAACCTCTGTAGAAAGAAATTTCCACTAGCAGTGTATGGTAAACTTATCCTTTGCTTTTGTCTCTTTTACATTCTTACACCGATAAAAGGTTTTCCGTCTCCAATGTTTATCAGGTACAAAAAAAACAGTCAAAGAATACACAGGTCTACTTTTTCAGGAATACAGAAAATGCATCACCAAATTGTTCAAATTTAATTAAAGATGCGACTCCATTGTATATTACAATGAATACAAATTAAATTGAAACCCATAATGACAATGTCTTGCTTAAAATTAAAAATTATGATATATAGATAGCTTATCCCAGTCCACAGAACTAGTACATAAATTTTATTAAAGCTCGTCTACTTGTTGACACATATTTAAAAGAAACACCCTTCCAGTTTACAGTGTATTTTTATCCTGATGAACCCTTGAATTACTTACAGTGGTTAATCTAGGTTGCCCTAATTAGCCACTGTATTAAACATTTACTTGGATCGCATAGACATGCCTTTGAACCAATAATCTCACACCGCATACCGCACTAATTAAGGGAATATTGACAGTGTAATATACCGCTAAGGAACAGGATTTTCTAAAATAATAGCCCGGAGTTATTCATCCTGAAACAAATTTCTGTTAACAACTTTTATTAAATATCTTCCCAGTCTAAACTGAATTTTATTATAAAAACATGGAGCGTTTAAAGGCTGCCTTCAATATTAAAAAAGATATTTTCCTCAAACCATCTTTCATTTGGAATCTGAAAAAATAGCTCTCTGTAAACAATGGTTGCAAAAATATGTTTGCTAATTCACAACTAATAAGTTAGTAAATATTTTATAATCCATCAGAAAACCCTTTTGCAAGTGTGTGTTACAAATGCCCTAAGTAATTACGCTTGCATGAAAACAAATAGGCGCTGTGTAACAAAACCGTTATAGTACGTATTTGTATACTGCAATTTGCAAACATTTAGTGCTATTGCAATCTGCTGACTGTTTGAAATGCTAGCAGATCAATAATAGTTTTGATATCATTTCAACTACATTACACAGGTTTTTAAGTGACATTTAGCTTCACTCTCGAATTACTAATCACTGATAAAGCTTTATTACTGTGAAATGACGGTGATAGATAAACATGTAGTACCAAGCGTAGTTAAACAGATGGCACAACATTGCATGTATATTATATACCTAGGTTGAGAAGTGATTAATTATGATTCGAGCACTTTTACATTCCAAGGCGCGAAACGACGGATATAAGGTGCGAGATATATATTTCTCTTCTCAACCGAAGTATATATAAAATTTGTTTACTACTAACACTCAAAAGTACAAATTTTGTTAGTTCAGATCGTTATGTTAGCAAGTCAAAATTATTTTTAAGTTTTTAGAATACTAAGTAGGCTTGATGTCAGTGTATGTCAAATTATAAAAAGTAGATTGACGTTGTTAACTGTTAGGTTACTTGAAGTAGTTTTAATCGGTTTAAGTGTTATATATAAAGTAGATATAGGTGATAGCGGCGCAGAAGTAGAAATAAATGGGAACCCATCTGAGCTTGCACAACTTGTAAATAGTGCTACTTGTGATTTTTTGCCAGATAAGTCTAGAAAAAATGTATATGTGTGCATACATTCACTTCAAAGAATAGTGTGAAAAAAGAAACGTAACAATTATTTTGATTCGGGGACCCTACATTTGGCAAGCCCTTGCTATAAATATAGATAACACAAAGAGAGCCTCAAGAGAGTAGGATTCTAATTGGGAATTTTTACGTAATGTCCTTCAAAAGGAAAAGTTTTGTGAAGAGGCACTCTTCATACGAACAGCATGGGGGATCAGATGGAAATGGGAATGCAATCCCTGCAATACTGCGTCGGTTAAAAAACGATTAACTCGCAGGCCAAATGAGTAACAAATTCAGTGTCAACGGCTTTACGTAAACCCAGCAGATTACAGTGGCGACTTAGAAAGTAAAAGAAAAATAGAAAATTAAACAAAATAAACGAGGGAGATGTGATATTGGGAGCTGTATAGCAACCATGTAGAAGAGAAAAAAGAAGGGCTTGCATTGAGCAAAAACGATAGAGAGCACGGTGAATATCACAGCACTACTGGAAGAGCCAATGTGTAGTCAGCGGCTCGGAGTGAGAAAACACCGCTCTTATGTGATGAACGATTGTTTTGAGACTAAGACAAATAGGTTCTACGAAGGAAATAATAAGGTTGAAACACAGGTATGGGAATGAGAGATAGTAGAGCTTTAGGGTAAGCATCTTAGAGAAAGAGTGGAAAGTAGAGAACTTCGCTATTAAAACAAATCCGTCTGACGGACCACGTGCACGTTACTGATTGGATAACGCATATATCAACACGGCTATAGTTTAGAATAACTAGACCTCTAATTGGTCTTAGTCAGATCATCTTCCTACCTAGTGCATACACTGCGATAGGAAAATCAGACAAAAGTAACCCGACCAACTTAAATATACCCTCACAGTAATTTCAAAAACAAGTAGTTAGCGCAGACATACTGAAGTAATTATACGATAGACAGTTAACTGAAGATAAAAGTAGATCAATTTTCAATACACCAAAGACAATTAGAAATTAACACTAAAAACGATAAAAACGGCAATGCTTTACCAACACGTTCAAGAAAAAACAAAAATGATGTATTAACGTCCCTATGATATAAAAACGATTGAAAATGGAATCTGAAATAAATAGTTGAAACTAATTACCAACGAAATCACATTTAATAGAAATTCATTACAGTCGCTACGACTTTTTATAACAGTGTAATATTTATTAAAATTTGTGATTCTATCTTTACTATTTATTATTAGCTTTATCCTCGTGACTATCAGAAAAAAAATTACTCCCCCAAATTTCCTAAACCCTAACCTGATATCACAAGGTCGAGAATGTCTTCTTATTAATGTAATGTATGTAATTAATGTAATGGAGAATGGCTTGAGATAAAGAAAAACTCTTAAGACATAAACGGCTAGTCGAGTGTTAGCTCTGGGTAGATCATGAGCTTGGGTCATGGGTTGATAAAAAACCAAAAATATATTTCATGAGCGCCACCGTATTTTTCAATACAATAACCAACAAAATTTAACTGTGCTTGTATAAGGGGAATGCGGAAACCTTATCTTAACACCACTAACATAGCCATAAAACCTGAATTTCACTCTTTAGGACACACTTACAAAGACCTCAAACACCAGATGTCACACAGATGTCTCGGCTTTACCTGTGAACAAACAAGAGTACAACATGGACACCATTTGTGTTCTCAAAAATATTTGCCAAAAAATAAAATAATAGAATTTAGGCTTCTAACATATATACTGAGAGAATTTGTTTTCATTACACACAATTTCTAATCCGGGATGACTTGCAATTTTTTTGAATGTTAAATAATAAAACGTCTTTCAAAAACAAAATAGATTCTATTTGGTTAAATTTCTGAATATATATATATATATATATATATATATATATATATATATATATTAATATATATATATCTCGTCGTATGTGTCTTTGCTACGTTTCCTTAATATTTATTAGTATTTATATTTGGGCCTTTTCTTTGTTATATTATTTAATAAATGGATAAAAGTACATTTTGTTGTGAACCAATAATATGCCACGGCTTATTGAAACTTATCTCAGGTTTTTAATGAATTTAAATAACAATAAACAAACAGTGTGGGTACAAAACTGTATGCCTATATATTAATCACTGCCAGATACAGCCCCCTCTAGTTAATTTTTAATATACTTGCTCTAAAACTGGGTGTGATCTTTACTACCATTTGTATTCAGAAAATAAACAAAGTTAGAATCCTTAACTTTTGATAAGATTTTTTAGATTTCAATGAATAATACAGCTTTTTAAGTGTTACAAATATAAGAACTAAGTTGTTTTATACCTGTAATTCCATTGAAGTACGTCTGCGTTTACAATAATGGACCTTGGACTGCAAATAGACCACCAAAACTTGGAAGTGCACGATTACCTGTTGAATTTAAGTTTTAATATTTTGTATTTAAAATTTCACGCTTTGATTTTAGGCTTTAGAAATACTAAAAGGATGTTATAATGAAAAATGATACTCAGAATCGGCTATCTAATTTAGGACTCGTTCAAACTATCACTGCAGGAACACAGCTTCAGAATAATGGAATCTCCTGGACGATTTTTAGCTCTCGGTACCTCAATTTACATCAGCTTGGAAGCCAAACACATTTCATTGGAAGAACAAATAATCTTCTGGACTACTAATGGTTGTATAAACCTTTTACATTTATTACACGTTGCACAAAAACCTCTTTTAACTAGCTTCAGCTCTTAATACTTGAATAAAAAAACGAGAGCAGGTAAAACACCTCTATTCTCTAAATTACAAATTTTATAAGCCCATTTTATTTATTTCTTATCACCTAGGAGATCTCTTAAAACAATCTTCATTTGCCTACTACATATAAAGTTATTACAATTACACTCCTTGATCAATTATTTACAAACATCTGTAATTACTCTTTCAAGACCTTTCATTTGGATCACTTGGTCCTATTTTCCATTTACTTATAATTATTTTCTAATAATACTAATGAATTGTGTTTCAAATATTATGGTATCTAATTTATATAGTAAACATACATATAGTGAACATACATTAAACAAACATTAATTTTACATCCTATAACTACTTATTTCTACTAAAACATGCTAAATGACTTATTTTTTTTAGATCTTGTGGTATGTCTTACTTTTACAAACAGTAGTGTCCATTCAAATAGTGAACATAAACATTTTATACAATCCACAGAAGCTTCCTCAAATGGAATTACGTTTGATTTTTATAAATTAAATTAAATAAACACCTATTTGAAATCTCAAAAAGCTCTATCACACTGAAATAGCATTCGATATTAGTTCAGTAATTAATTTTGTACGATCTTGTTTATCATTAGTTTTAAATTGGATATTTTATAAATATGAGTAGTAAATAAGTGCGTCTAACCTTGGATATTATATAGAACATTACATAACATCACAATATATATATATATATATATATATATATATATATAATTGATTGTAATTATGTTAGGGTATTAGGTCTGCTGGGGTAAAAGAAAACTCTTTTCTTTTACCCCAGCAGACCTAATACCCGCTAACATAATTACAATGAATTATCTAAAAGGAGGTCGTTACTACAAATATATATATATATATATATATATATATATAACTGCAATATTTAAGTTTGTATCTTTTATAAAATTTTCTCATAATAATTTTCTAGAACAGAAATAGACTAGTGAAGTTTTGCATTCAAAGTTAAGAAGATCTCTGAATGGATCTTTTCTATAAAATTTAATTAGATTGACGTAGAACTTCTAAGTTATTCATAATACATAAATTTCTTTCAATCAGCGAAGTACTTCCTTGATCTTCACAATAAAATTTAATTATCAAAGTGCAGACATTGTAGAATGTAATTACTCTAATTTATTTTTATTCAACAATAAGTACGCAAATTTCATATGTCGATGAAAGTGCAAGTTCATAACCTCAAAATCTTTAAACATATTGTAAATTAAATTAAGACAGCATATGGCGTCTAGATAGGAAAACTGAATCTATGTTTTTTTTTATATATGACATAGGATGTCATTCACAACTTTATTAAATATACTATTTGCGTACATGTGCAAACATTCTGACAAGCAATCGACATATTATTTAATTCGCTGATTCCTCAAAAACTATTTTCTTTTTACGTTACTCAAATATTTAATGTTAAATAATTTATAGTAATTTACTGTATTTTCAAAGTTATTAAATCCTAAAGAACACTCACGTGCTACGAAACTGCTCTGAACTAAAAATACTGGACCTTGACCTCAGCTGTCGGAAATTTCCATAACCATCAAAGTTGTTTGGAATACAACGACTATATTACAAAACCAACCATAATATCCTTGTTTGATATTATTCATCGGTAAGGTTGAAATATACGGAACACATGTGAAATCACCTTCTACGTTACTGCATGTTATATTAAATAGGACGAAACCATGCTTTAAAATATTGCCTTAAGAAATTGTTTTAAGTTACTATCGGAGATATTATACAAGATATGTCCTTAAGATATTGCACTAAGATCAAAAATATTAGTATAATCTATTTAATTAATATATACCAACTGTCTAAATGATGTCCAAAGGGGCTTCCATCTTCTTAGGCCTGTAGGGATCAACTGAACTGCTCGGAGCGAAGCTTATCAAAAATCATGCTCACGCAACCGCTGTTAGGCTCGACCTCCAGACACCAAGAATTTATCAATTCTTTACTTTTTTCTAACTTTGTTAGAAGCCACGTGCTTACACACGGCCATCTCGACTTCACTTGTCCTGCAAAGCAGCCTGCCCTTTCGAACGCTAATAATGAAGTGCCAATTGACAACTTGACAGAGCTTAGTAACGAACTTTAGAGCATAAACGTAAAAGAATCTATGTGTTATTATGAATTTTATAAATTAATTTCTATTGGACGGTAATTCACAAATTAAATATTTTAAATTATAGCTGTTTTATTTTTATTTTATTGAACGAAATGTAACTAGAAAAAAATACGTTACAACAGAGACATTGCTCTCGAGCACTATGTGTGTCAAAAGAGTAAAGTAACAAACCGACAGCAGCTAGTACAAATCCTAAGGATTCGCTGAGTTGATCAAACGAAAGACATGTCAACCAAGGTAAAAGAATGTGTTGAGTTATGGAACAATAAAAGTAATGCAAAATAGAAGATGAAAATTAAAGAGAAATAAAGTTACTTATACGTATTAACAAATAATTTTGTTTAAAATGGGAAACTATCATTTTGAATAAAATAAGCTATTTAGGAATTGAAAAGGTTTGAAAATGTTTCAGTGTCAGAATCAAGGTATCTTTATAACCAATAAAGTAAGTGTGGGTGATATAAAGTGGATTTATGTAAGAATTAACGAAATGAAATTTCGAGGGTAAGACATATTAAGAAGTTAATGTCAAAAGATAAGGATTTGATTGCAAACAAGGTAAAATGACGTATATAGTTGCTGGTTAATCCTTACAAATTAAAAGGAAAGGTAGTAAATCTTCAATACGCAATGGTTCTCAAAATCAATCATCCAATTCTTCTAATTTATAAGTTAATGCAGGTATTGTATAACATAGCTTAAATAAGGGTCAAAAGGTTCATAAGTTGGTTTTAGAAAAAAATTCTTAATTGCATTAGACAAGAAATGATTTGGTTGCCGTTTGAATTTTAAATTGTCAAATGTAATTTCATTTAAGTGCAAAGGCACATAATTCATACTGGTGGCGTAAATGAAAGAGAAATTAAGCCAAAAATGGATATAGGTAATAGAGACAGTTAGATGTGTTTCCTTATTAATTAAAGAAAATTAAAACCTTTTTCTTTTATTTATAACACAAAATTTTTTAGTCAGTGAATTGTATAGTTAAAGAGGAGGTATTTTATAGCAGAGATTTTGGAATATTTATTATAAAAAGCCACTTTAGATAGAGGAAAAAGAGCTGAAAATTGGATAACCTCACTTTTCAGTTGAATGGATTTGTTTAAAAATAAAGATAACTAGTGATGTTTCGTTATATAAACACTTATGTGAATACTTGTAGTTAGCACTAATTTAAAACAAATAAAATATCTACATAGAATGTAAGTTCCAGTTTAAAGCGTGTTTCTAAAGACTTAAAAAATTGGGCGCCAAGAATTATTAATGTCAAATGACAGCTATAAATAAACATCTAGTACCAAGCGTGTATCGGCATTAAATCAGAAAAGAGGTAGACTAAGGTAAAATAAAAAACTTTAAAGCGTTTTTTTTTAAATTTCAAAATTGAGCGCCAAATGTTATTAATGTCAAATGACAGTACCAAGCGTGTATCGGCAGATGGCGCAATATTGCACAAATTTTAATACAATATATGGCGATTTACAAAATAAACAAAACAATGGCTTTGTAGTCGTAGTTTAACGTAGGCTCTTTGTCCTGACTTCTTGACAGACCTACGCTGGTGTCTGAATGTGTAGCGGGTAGTTTGTTGAGTTGGAATGCTAGTTTTGTTGTCAAATTTCTTACAGCGCCTTTTTTCATAATCTCGTCGTCGTTTTCGTTGGTTAGCACAGTAATCATACATTCCTTCGGATGTGAGAGAATGCGTATGAAAATACTGTTCAACAAAGTACAGTAAAAATGTAGGTTTTCCCCCCACAGCACGCGAGTATTTAAAAATCGCAATTGAATGCGTAATCACCTAATTTATACTACTTAAATTAATGATTAAAAAGCCCCTAATACTTAAATTTGAATTAAACTCTGTGAAGTTTAAGAAAGCGTAACAAATTTCTAGAATATAGCAGTACCTAGAAATTCTAATACTATTTCTCATGCACATATAAAATACATGGACCGCATTGCTTTCAATTAGCAGTTCTACAAATTTAAAAATAGATACTTACAAACGTTAATAAATTCGAAGTACATGTATCACAGTCATGGAAAGGAACAACTATCATCTTCGTCCTATTATACCAACATACTTCGATTTTATAACTACGATTTTAGAACAGAATCTAATCAAAAACCGAATGTGAAAATGATAAGATCTCTATGATATAAGAAATTATCACTTCAAGTCCTATTACTGTTGAAGTCATTACCTTTGAACTTATGTTTGAATTTAAATATCACCCTGAAGGATTTATGCATGTACCAGACAACTATCATTAGTTTAAAAAAGTTTAAGGAAGGTAGCACAGTGTTGGAAGTAGTTCACTACTTTTGGAATATGATATTTGCTTCATTAAATTCAAATTAGACGAGATGGAATAAAAACAAATATGAATAAAGAGATAAATAGAATAACAGATTAGTACAGGAAAGGTTGCCCAAATATTACTAGTAGCAATGCTGAAACAAAATATTTTTATGCAATACGAAATAAAATAACATTAGAGAATGCAACGCGTCGGCGGGAGTTACGTTGAATAAATGTCGGAGGAAAAAATAGGAAAATTAATCTTAGACGGGCAAATTAATATTGAAGCATTCTGAAGAATTCTGATTTCATATATAGTCACGTTTAGTAAACAATGCAGGAAAGGTCATGCTGTTAGTATAATTTTAATCAAATTCGATCACGCCCCGGACGTTGGGCGGCAGTGTTAGGAATTTCGCCTGACGTTAGTTTTATATAACCCATCGAGAATTCTTATATAATAGTAACAAGCCCAGGGTAAAGTTAGTATGGAAAATGGCTTTTAAAAAAAGAAAACTCTTGAAAGACTTTTAAATAACTGGGTTTTGACCCGCGGTCGCATGAGATTGGGTCAGCGGGGTTTGATAAATTTGGAAAATAATATAATTGACGCCACCTAAATTTTTTATAATGCAACTGACTAAATCAAATTGCATGGGAAAAAAATTTGGAAACCTAAATTAACACTAACCTCTTTTAATACAAAGTTTGATTAACACAAATATGTTATTTATTTCTGGTCGTCTTCTTCACTGAACTAACGAAGTTCTAGGATGGCGCTAAAACATAAATACTACCAGCATAGATACCATTTGTATCTTATAATCCTGTATGAACACGGAATCTTTATTTCAGTTTTAATTAGTTTTCATTGTATCATCATATGCACTCATAGCGAGTGAAACCTTTCAACTACCTTAGCCCTTTCGGGAAATTTAATATTTTTTTAATAATAAACTGAAGTCAAAAAAAAAATTCTATATTCCTTTTAAGACAAATTAAAAGTTATTATAAATGTGAATTAATAAAACAGAATTTTCATTAGTGTAGTTTCCATGTTTTACACAGGAGTAAAACAAAATTTTAAACTTTAATTATTGTTAAAGCTTAATATGATTTCTGATTTTTGTTACAATATTTAGTTTAATAGTTAATAGTCTGGGGTAGCGCTACGAAATATTTTACATTCTTTTAAAATTACTCAACTTCCTACAAAATTATTATTAGATAATGTTATTTCAGTTTAATTTTCACCTTTCTGGTATAAGGCTTTGTTAGGTCAACATCTTGGCATATAATTTGAAGTAAACAAGATAAACAGTATCATTAAAATTGAATTTGATTTTGTAACTAACAAGTGATAATTGCTTATCTGTACATAATACGCTTTTCTTTATAAGTTTACGAATAATTTATAAATTTGAGTACCTAATTAATTAACTAAATTGTTTTTTAAATTATAAACATTACAAATTTAGAAAAAGGGACAAGCCTTTTAATAAAGTATGTCACAAAATTATTCAAGGACGCTCAATTAGTTGATATCATGCAGCAACAGGTAATTTACAACTTTTCAAGAAATCACTACATATATGTACGGAATGACTCATCGTAAAAACGCAGCATAATTTTAAAAAAATTGATTGGTCTTACCAAATGGCGGAAAATGACTGCTAACCTTTAAAGCAAATGCAGTTCACGAACAATTTACAGCATGTCTAGGTGCGGACCGGAAATTCAATCTTGTCCAACATACCTGCATACAAATTTATATAATAAATGGTTTCCATGAATGTAAAATTTAACTTGAGCTTAAACGAAATTGCACCGTAATAAATTTCATTATAAAATGATAATAAGAATAATTTGGATATCTATTAAAGTTTATATTAGTTTGTACTGTTAACATTTCTCAAATAAATTCGATTATCTCGAAAACTAAATGAGATATCGAAAAGTGTATAGCATATTTGTAATCAGCGTAAGAAACTAAACAAGGTACATATATATCATTTATTGTATCATTATGGAAATATGGCAACGGACGACGGCGGCGACAACGACGACGTAGCGATTAAATTAATTTCATTTTCACACAAACCCTTATGAAGATAAAGTTATATTAACACACTTTTAACTATCTGCCTATTTTATTTCGACTTTTTCGCCAGGAAAACTTAATTTCCCTCGCCATCTTGCCTGCCTGATAACCAACCAGTGACCTTTCACTTTAACAAGGAAACGAAAAGTGACTACCTGTCACGAATAGACGATCAAACTCGTATATGTTATCAGCTGGAACAACACAATTACGTTGCAGATTACAATTTCAATTAAAATTGAGTGTACCTTGAAATTTGTGGGGTTATTAAATATAGAAACGTATTAGAATCTATAATAGAATAAAACGTTGTTGAGTAAGTACTAAAATTAGCGGTAATGTCTACTAATAATATTGTTAGAAATTTTAAATGTTACAATGCAAAATAAACACTTAAATCAGGACACGTTTGTTGCGAGTAAAATGAGTGTTGCGTTAATAAATTTTGATTTAGATCGAAGGGACGGTGACTTTGTATAAATGTAATGGTGTTTCGGCTAACTGCAAAGGTTCGGTAGCGGGTTCCTATAGAAAAATTATATAATAGAAAATAGAAAAATGCATAGCAAGTACAATAAAATGACTGGAATATAAACAACTACGTTACAAAATTACTTACCCTGAAAAGCATTTTCTCATGTCATAATTAAGGGGCACCAAATTTTCTGCCACAATAATCTCTTTGATATTGTACCTATACTAAAAACGGTTATTTCGCATAGGTCTTCCTTTTAGTGATTTCCAAAACTTATCAGATTGTACGTTACCTTTCTTTCAAATATCTTAAAACATTTATTAAAATGTTAATCAAACTAAAGAGAATTAAAAAATATACCCTTCCAAACACGATTTAGTATTTATGCTAGCTGGATATTCAATACAAACGTGTCTCCTTACCTAATGTCTAAATAAGTTTAAATAAAACTAAACCTAAACTCTTAGATCTATAAGCTCTACTAACATTAAGTAAGTTCTGTAAAAAATACTAATATACTTTCCGTAAAAGAAAACCTAAATTACTTAACCTCAATTCAAGCCAAGCAATGCTAACAGAAATCGTATATAGATCCTAAATATAATTCATCAGCGATACAATCACTCCAAATTTTTACGTTTCCTATAGTAATGTCGTTAATAATAAGCATAGATAACAGTTAAATACTAGCTTGTTCATAATCTGCTTGTTGTCCATTCCGAAATAATGTAAAATTACTACGTACATATTTTTTTAATAATTTAAAATGCAATTTAACAAATACTCGTTCCGTCGTTAAGTTTTTGTTCAAAAGAGTAGTCACTTTTATATTCAATTAAATGTCATATGTCATAAAATACCATCCATGTTTACATTCAAAATTCACATATACACAAAAACATAAACGTATCTGCTTATTTTTACACTCGGTTTAGTTAACCTTTTATAAGTTTAAAAATATCTAGAAAACACCAGCTTTGAAATTATTTTTCAGTATTTACATTTTTGTCCTTTATACAACTACTTCCTTGTCCTAACACAACACAAAGTTGTAAATTAGTAAATGCGAGAACTTGCTATGTGCCAACCCGTTTACCAGGTCATAGTGACGATAATTTCACAAACATGTGAATCAAAAGTACCTTGCCCGTACAAGCGTAAGTTCAAAAATTACTCGCATGTCGCGTTTGTTATCCCCGTCGATATTCGTCACTATTCGCTCGTATTACTACACTTTTATGTTATAAATTAACTTTTCTGGATATTTGCAATCGGTATTTGTAAATTTTTACTACCCAGTGCCTGTGTTTTTACATTGCATTGATATTAAGTGTGCCTGGGGTTTTCTTTCAATTGCAACTATTTACTTTATTCGACTAAACTTGATAAAATGCTCTCTTATATTTAAGGTGCATAATAATGAATTCATTGTTATTCACTTCATAATTCTAAAGATTTCTTAAAAAGACATGATTCTGTTATGACATTTCATCGAAATAAATTTTGTTTACCCTTTGTGTTGTTTAAAATAATTTATCAATCTAAGTTTCGTTCCAGTATGTATTTAACAGTAATAAATCGATACTACTCGGTTTATTAAGTATACGACTTTTAATAGAACTAAGAATTTGTTAAAACGTCTTGCTTACTGAACACTACTATATGTGGAATCAAAGTTATGCAGGATGCTACAATATTGAGTTTTCCGTTCAAGAGAAATATTTCTTTCTTCTGCATTCGATTTTTATTTACCAAAACGTCCACATGGTACGGATACTTCAATAACTCTACACAACTGTAGATAATGAGTTCAAAGACAATGAAATTGTTGGGACCATAAGTCTAAAACGTTGTTGTTGGGCCTGAAGGATAATAACTGTTGAGAAACTTAATTTTTTCTCAGAATTTATTTGGTGCACAACACTAGTAGATGTTGAAGCGTAATAATATATTATTCATCAGAAAACTGTATCAAAGGTATATTGGTTTTGTTGAAGGCGATAATAAAAACCTTTTGTCCGAACTAGCGTTAGCTGAAATAATCAGGTAAGTCGTATTTTAAGAAATATAGTTTCAGCTAGAATTTATAAATTACTATAAATTCCATGTATTGTAGTGTTGCTGCTAGCATTTCGACAAGCGCAGTCACCAGATGCTTGACATAAATAAATTCAAAAAGCTTGACAAATATTTTGTCAACAACGACAACATAACCAAAAATCATTTAATAGTTTAAATTACGGCAAAGTTTTCAAATTAACCCGTAACTACAGACGTACATACAACGTCACGCCGACACAGACGTGTGGTCAGAATGACCCCTTTTTTCAAAAATGCAAAATAACATCAAAAATCTAAATATTTCCAACTGTGACAATATAATAATATTATTTGAGCCCTAAATGTTTAGGCCCGCACGTTTAAACAAATTTATAATAAATTAAGATGTACTTTTACAAGCAGATTTATTTGGAATGCATCTTTTACATTATTTTTGACATACTATTGCCTTATGGAACGTACAGGGAAAAACTATAAAAAATATTATTATATTGTAACTAAATAGGTAAATATAAACCTAAATAAACATAAAAAACAGGTATTACTCTAAAACAACTTATAATGTAAAAACTGCAACCGGTTTTTGACATGTTTCTCAAGCAGCACAGTCTATACATACTCTCTTTGTACATTCCATACAAATGGGAATCTTACATATAATGCAAAAATGGGATGTCTTTCTTCTTTTACTCGCAGGGCACCTTCTGCACGCTTTTCTGACTTCAAATTTTTCTTCTTCGCCAGCATTATAGTCTTCTTTTATTTGCAACACTCTCCTAAAACACGCCCTGACTTCACGTGCGATGCGAATATTCTGTAATCTGTGTTCCATTTCAGGTTTAATCAATTGCATTGCTAATTGTTTAACAAAATTATATCTGGTCAGCTTCGGATTATTTCTGTATGACTGATGAAGTAAATAAGAATGTACAGAAGAAATGTCCACCATTCTGAAAAAGATAGCCATTGGCCATCGCCTTGTCCTTCCACCCGATGAATAAATACTACATTTTTCATCAAGACTATCCACACTTCCTTTTGTATTATTGTAATAGGAAATTATTTCTGGTTTACCATTGTCAGTGCCTTCTTGGTGGTGAACAGAAGAAACTAGTATGACAGCTTTATTTTTTTTCGTCACATAAGATAACATTGTTGCTCTATTGGTATATCCATATAAAGATGAACCTACATCCCTTGTTCGTTTTGGAAGAAACTCTGGAGAAATCTCTTTCTTGTTTTTCTTCAGAGTCCCTACATAAGTGAGTTTTGCTTTCTTTAATGCATCTATCAACTCTATGGAAGAAAACCAATTATCGGCCGTTATGTTTCGATTTGTGCCGATAATTGGTTCCACGAGCCTAAGTACAGATTGGGTTGGCTTAGAGTACTTCTTCAGATCGTCTGATATATCATGCCCATCCGAATCTTTGCCACTATATATATAGGCGTTGTAACGTGCATTTTTGTAGTTTAACATTTTACGCTTTTTTCCAATTAGTAAATACATCGTTTCTTTGGGATCGCTGTTTGTATAAAGTAAATACTTCAGAATAATTCAGAATTGTATACAATTTAACTCGTGTGTATTAATTAAAGATAGTTTAATTGAAGATTGATTTTCAATTAATAAATAAATTGCAAGGAACGAATTTTAAATAGGATTATTCGTAAATTACTTTCCAACTTATCGAAAATGATAAACAGCTCGTAATTAATTAGTAGATATGATTGCTGCATTCATTAATTGAATGTTCCTTATGTTATTAACGAAGTCGAGATAAGAGTCGATAAGAGGTTATGGTAACAACTATTGAATATAAACAGATTAGAGTGCAGTGTAGTTCTGATTACATTTGAAGGAAGCATGCTTTAGAGGTAACGTGTTTGATTGACCACAAGTGCGGTTGTAAGGTCATTGACGGACGGTTTTAGTGATGCGCGTTGCTCTACTAATTGTTTTTTTTGTTGCTTTTCTGTTGGAAATAAAAGTAGTAGAACTTGTCGTGCGTTTTACGGAACATGGACTTAGTGATGTGCGTTGCTTTACTAATTGGTTTTTTTTGTTGCTTTTTTGTTGGAAATAAAAGTGGTAGAACTTGTTGTACTCGACCTGCACGTGCGTTTTACGGAACATTGACTTAGTGATACGCGTTTCTTTATTGATTGTGTTTTTTTAGTTGATATGTCTTTTTATATTTGAACTGGGTGTGCAATCTAGTCTTCGTGGTCCTTTTTATCAGAGTAGTGCATACTTTGGACTATCCAAATACAGTTTTAAGCTTGAGTGTTTCTAAAAAAAAACAACGATGATACAGTTGTAGCAGGTTTAGTAGAAAAAAAGGTTGCTTCTTATAAACATGTATCTCATTCACATGTAAAGACAGTTGATACTGTAGTTTCTGAATTTTCTAACCCCAAAGAATCTAAAATAGATCATTGTTTGCGCAAATTTCGTTATTCAAAAGCATTAGATTTTTCTTTGTTACCATAGGTAGCAAATAGAACACCTCACGTTACTGTTAGTTTAATACATTACATCGTGCCTTGAAGGCCCGTGATTCTAAATTTTTATTACCATTTTTTTTACGATTTGTGTTACAAAATATTTCGAAATTATTGTCTCAGGAAATAGAATTAACAAGAAATTTATCAATGCTACATAGTTCCATCAGCATGATAATGTCTGCTGCTAACACTAGTGAAATACGTAGGTGTGATTAGTGTAAAGTATAAGAAATTCCATCAACAGCCTCACAGTCAAGGGTGAAGTGCTTCGTTAGTGCAGGACATCGTGAATCCCACACTTCAATTGCAAGGAAGCGTTACTGAAGGACTTTTTGTAAGTTGAACTATTTCCTACTTGTTATTACTTTACACATCTATCCGTTGTTTTGCCATGTCTTCGTCGTTCTGATACCTTTTACAATAGACTTGCCTGCTACTAAGAAAAAAAAAAGAAAGAAAAAAACAACCAATACTACTGAGTTACTCATATCAATTGAGACTTACCTATTTTTCTTTTGTTAACATTTTGTCTGATTTATGTTTAATTGGTGTGTGAGGAAACGTTTCTGCTACTCCCCAATATTACCTCACTTTGTGATAAAAATTTTTGTAATGCTTTTATCGTGATTATATTATATAGTTTATCTAAACAGTTTTATTTACATTCTACAAAGTACTGAATAACTTAGACGTTTCATTGCTGCTATGCTTATTCTTTTTTTTCAGGTTTGCTTAACTAATTTTCATGCAGGTATTGTCACTAACTCCTTACTGCCGCATACATTATATGTCAGTCTGCTTTCTACAACCCCCACTCTCCGATTGAGCCCGGTCATTCCGTGATATCTTTGTGTTACGCACGGCTACGAGCCAACGTAGCATAAATTTGGCGCCCAACGTGGCTGCCACGATTAACGTAACAGCGTTTAGTAGATATCCAGTTCGTGCATCCGTTAGAGCCATTATTTTTAATCCATACTTGCAGGGTTTTTGAGGTATGTACATTTTGAATTTTGAACGGCCCCTAAATAAAACCAACATCTCGTCCACACATGCACAAAAACCTATTGTGTAAACGTTTTGACAATTACGAATAAAAGCATTAAAAATTTCTGGAATTTAGGCAAGAATATCTCGATTTCTACATTCAACTCTGGTATCGGGATCGTCAAATCTTAGAGCTGAAAGAATGACTGCAAATCGGTTGGCATTTGTAACGCATCTGAATATGTCACGACCTGATCCATCAATAGCAAATAGAGACCGTATATCTTCATGATTAGACTTGAAGACTGAAGTAAACAAAAGCAAACCGATGAAAGACCTAAGCTCTATGACATCCAAATCACGAAGATCACTTCCAGTTTCATTTTTATATTTCAATCTTATTCTAGCCATGCGTGTATTTGTCCACTGAAGAATGACGCCCATTATCTCATCATCGAAGAGAGTATTCCACACATTTTCTGGCTCTTCTTTTTTAACAGCACGATTTTTTAACCCTGGACATTTTATGACAATATTATGATTCAAGGTACGCGTGTTTTTACTGCATGGAGGTACTTTAGACCATTTGTAGCGATTTTTACCATAGAAACAATTTGTGCTAGGAGAAGATTCTGGTTCTTCAAGCTGTAGTTTTTCAACTTCAGTTGTATCAGGCTTTAAATCTTCATCTGCTTCTATTTCAGATTCGGTGTCATGATCGCTTGGGACAAAATCAGCATCCGATTCTACGTCGCTTTCGCCAGAACTAACTTCTTCTAACCATTTTAGCAATGTTTCATCGTAATCTTTATCTCCATACCTTACCCTCTTTGAGGGCCCATGCACTTGGTCCTTATTCATTGTTTCAACCTAGATAACACATGCAAATCAATTTTGTTAAAACAAAAATTATCACTTATGTACAGACCTGACGTCTTTTTAACCCCTACGAATTTTTAACATGTAATAAACAAATAACTAGTCACAAGAACAACACACTACTTTGGCAGACGAGTTTATACTGAGAGCCGAAAAGGTACTGCAACGTACAGGCGAGTAACTATAAGGAGTGGGGAGAAATCAGAAATTGACAACCTGGACGGAGTCAATTTGACTCCTCGTCTGTGGTTAAGGGTTAATGTAAAACAGAAATAAGATTTGAATCACGAGTATTTGGGACAATGATCTTGTTGTATTTTCAAAAGAAAAAGGATAAAGAGTAGTGCATTGACAATTTAAAAGTTGATTTTTATAACTGCGGCACCATCGTGTAAACTATTAATTTTGATCATTAAAGTGATGAATTTTGTGAAAATCAATCAATAACATTAAAATAACCGCACCCTACTGTCGACGTAAAACAAATTAACCAAGTATTACATTATTATTTCCGCGTTTAAGAATTATGTTCACGTTAGATTTTTCATAATTTAACTCCAGGTCAAAAAGAAACTCGTGTTAAATAGAATCAAGAAATGCTCAAACATTTTACTCAAGAATATCATATTTGATAAATGACATCATTTTTGGTCATGAAAGTTTAATATATCCATACGAATTGTGAGTATTTTAAGGTGAAATGAGCCAATGGAAGTTACTCGTTGCCAGGGTGTTGCCAACAGAATGGTTGCTTGTTTAGTTCTCAAAAACTGGACATACGCTTAGCGCCTACTATTCCTTAGAAGGCAGTAAAACTGGGATGCAGAATAGTATACATATATCTGTTTAAAGCAAGTGCTCTCTGAAATACTAAAAATAAATGCTAGATATCGCATCGTTATGCACAAGACAGCGCAAGTAATTGTACGACATAGCAAACAGCGAATAACTTGACCAGTCAAATAGTAAAATTAATATCTCAATCTACGTATGGTACTGTCTTAAAACTTAATAACGTCAATACCTTTTCGGAAATCTAAATTAAAGTTTATGGTCGACAATTTTCAATATCAGAAACCAACCTATAGAAGTGTTTAGAAACGTAATTTTTAGCGAAGACTTTTCTGAATGGAACAAATGCTTTGATAATTAGCGTGTTCACATAAAAGAATGTATAGATTATATAGGGAGAAATTTAGAAAGGCAAGTTATAAACAGTTTTTCTTCTATTTTGAAATTTTAGAAAAAGCGTCATATTTTGCAGCAAAAAACGAATATATGTGTTGCCTCAGCTTTACGGTATTTAACACTGTTGTTATTTTAAATTTTTGAAATTATAGTTAATTGTTCAAAGAACATTATTCATTTATTACCCATTTGAAGTGGAGATTTCGATTCAAGTTGCTTAAATATGTATATGTTAAAATAAAAGTATTTAACACGTTTGCTTTACTTTAAATATACACCAGAGAGGAAAGAAAATTTAAATTTTGGATGGACAGAATAAATATGGACGCAACTTGTATAGTAAGGTTTTACGAACAATAAACGTTAATTATGCGCACTTCAAATTTTGTTTGTATAAAGATAATTCAGATAATAAGGTATAACATTGTTTCTTTTAAACATATTTTAAACGTAACAAACCATGACGACAACCAATTTCAAAGGCCGCAAATGGAAACAAATATAAATGTGACAAACACTTGTTACGTTGGCTCGTGTAGCCGTGCGTAACACAAAGAAATCACGGAATGACCGGGCTCAATCGGAGATTAGGGGGGGGTTATAGAAAGCAGACCAATATATGCTGTACGCGGCTGTAAGGAATTAGTAACAATACCTGCAATAAAAATAGTTAAGCAAACCTGAAATAAAAGAAAAAGATTAAGCATAAATTATTCAGTACTTTGTAGATGTAAGAAAACTGTTTTGGAAAAAAAACTATATATTATAATCACGATAAAAGCATTACAAAAAAAAAATTTTGATTACAAAGTGAGGTAATATTGGGGAGTAGCAGAAACGTTTCCTCACACACCAATTAACATAAATCAAGACAAAAATTTTAACAAAGATAAATAGATAAGTCACAATTGATATGAGTAATTCAGTTTGATTGTTATTTCTTTCTTTTTTTTTTTTAAAATAGCATGCAAGTCTATTGTAAAAGGTATCAGAACGACGAAGAATATTGCGAAACAAACGGATAGATATTTACAGTAATAACAAGTATGAAATAGTTCAACTTACAAAAAGTCCTTCCGCAACGCTTCCTTGCAACGGAAGTGTGGGATTCAGCGATGTCCTGCACTAAGAAGCACTTCACCCTTGACTGTGAGGGTGCGGATGGAACTTATCACACGTTACACTAATCACACCTACGTATTTCACTGGGGTTAGCAGCAGACATTATCACGCGTCGGAATTCGAATAAGATCGGGAGCTCTTTCTACCTCTGTAGGAGCAACAGTGATCACGGAATTTTGTTCTTCGTCCAACAGTATACAAGAATTAAACACCTAGGCATATAATTGAATAGGTTATGATTACCAATTCAAACTCCGCGCCAACCACATAGACATTTAGAACAACCTCGTAAAATGAAGATAGGTTCACAATAAAAAGAGCGATTTCGCAGATTTCACAGGGGGTACCCCGAACGAGTAAATATTACTCATACACAAAACCACTTTAAATACACATTATAAGCACTTTATCACAAATTATATACCGTTCTTTGTATTTTATCACAGTTTATTTAGTGAAAAACGAGCATGGCTTTAACAAACAACATCGCATATTTCTACACTCTCTTCAACGCAAAAGCAAACAGTTAACCTTTCGTAATTAATATATATATATAAGAACCAAGCACGAAAAACTAACCACGTAACGTAATTAACATCTAGTAACAAAGGACAAACTCGAACTCTTCTCTGTAGATATATCAATCGTTGTTATACCAACCGCGTATCGACTCATTATCTCGACTGGTATATTAACATAAGGAACATACAAAACGTGAATGTCGCGATCTTATCTAATACTTAATTACAGGCTGTTTATCGCTTTCAACAAGTTGAAAAGCAATTTATTAATGAAAAATCAATCTTCAATTAATCTACTTTTAAATTAATACCGACGAGTTAAATTGCTACAAATCTGAATTATTCTGAAGTATTTCCTTTATACAAACAGCGATCTCAAAGAAACGATGTATTTTTCAGTACGTTAACAGGAAGGGAGCGTAACACACTACGTACGCGTTTTTCATAGAAAAGCTAAATTACGATAGACAGTTGTCATCCGTCCCGACCACTAAGGAAATTAAAGTAATACCATATTACAACAATAATATATAGTCTCAGTGTAACGTCGAACGAGTACACATAAGAGACTCTACGACGAGACCGCGCAAGGCAATTCTGCTCTTTTGAAAGCAATTGCCATAAAGAGAATTAAATTAGTTTAAGTAAGAATTAAGTCTGCTCTTGTCAGAACAGAATGTTGATGACTTCGGACTTCAAGAAGCAGCCGAGAGTCATAGTCAACCTCGGGGACGACTCAGACATGGAGACCGACACTTCGAAGGTTTGCCGCTCCGAGAGCTACATTCGTCCACTTGGGAAACAGAAAAGAAGCGAAAGAAGATGAAACACCTCGGACTAGAAAGTCATAGATACCGCCAGCGACCTCGAAACCGTCAAGACAGACACGACCGTAGACGCAAACGACGGACTTCCTGCAACCGACACTAACATGGACACGTCGGACAATAGACCACTTAGCACCTACGCTAGCCTAACAACTTTCATTACCACAACTACAAGTCAGCCGGAAACAGCATCACCAACAGCTGTGAGCACAAAAATTCCCCCAATCTTCGTGGATAAATTCCTCAACTTCCTGCAGCCCGTAAAGGAAATCAAATTTTGGCCAAAAAAGGCCGTAGGCATCAAGCTTCTGTACCAACCAAAGCGAGCTCAGATTCGTTCAGGATTATCTGAAAAGCAAAAGATCGAGTTCCACACCTATATAATCCAAAGTGAAAGGAAGCTAAAGATAGTTCTGAAGGAACCAGCATTCAACCTAGACACCGAAGATGTTAAGCAGTAGCTGATCGACCTGGGTTCTAAAGTCAAGAACGTAACAAAACTACAATCCAAACAACGCATGAGCTGCAACACATTCTTGAAACGATGGGGAATCATCCAACATCCATAAAAATATACAACATCACGACATTCTTCTGCTGCAACAAGGTCAATGTAGTAGCGTTCAAATCGTGGGTAGAGCTAATACAGTGGTACTCGTGCCACAGGTTTAGCCACTCAAGCCTAAACTGCAGCTTCAACCCGAGGTGCATGAAGTGCGGGAAACAGCACTACGCAGCAGACTGCAAAAAAGAGAGAAACAATGGGCGGCACCTTGCCAACTACGGGCAGTGCCTTGTATACCAGTAAGAACTGCAGGATCAGAAGAAAAAAAGAACAAAACCAAGAATATCGCAACAAAGGGAAATCTGCGTACGATACAGACAAAGACGACTACACATTATACAGCGGAGACCGTCACAAACTAGCTGCCTCCAAGTCGCTTCCAACTGCTCGATCCTCACCATCCATCTCGACTGACACCCCTGACGAAACAAACTCCGCGGATGACAAAGCCCTACACCAGACCAGGGTCAATAAAAGCCGAAGGAGCAAGAAAAAAAAACTTAGAACTCTGACTCAACCAACATCGAAAACTTCACCACCTTCAACGACAAGACTACCCACACCTCCGGTTTTACTACCAGAACCCAGTACAAGAGCCGTCAAAGTGACTGCCCAAAAACCCAAGACCAACCATCACCAGCAACCGGTGAATCCAGAACGATGAAAATCGCACATAAGGTCCTCCAGTGGATTCAAAAGTCAATCAGTACTTACATGTTCGGCGACTCCGTCATCAACCTGCTATGGACGGCAATAACCGACAACTTGAGAGGCATCAATGGCTAACAAACTGCAACGCAAACTAAAGATAGTCTACTGGAACGCCAACGGTATTAACAACAACTTTAAACACCCCGTCGCCAAACTCCTACAGCACCATCGATACCACCCACATTCTTCCTATATAAGTCGTAGCACCTAGAGAGGGCATAGCAGCAGATGAAGAATCGATCAAGAAGACTACTTGATGACTAAGTCACAAGACTAAAACACCACAAAAACGCAATTTTAACAGATATCGACAAGGCAGCGAAAATCAAGAGATTAACGTTGTATAAGTAAAATAGCTTTGAGAGACCTAAGCCCGACTGATTGTAACAATAATATAAATTACATGCAAAGTACGTGACTTGTGAAAAAATAACGCGAGAATAACTTTTTATTCAGCATAAATTAAATGTGCTACTTAGAAAACATGACAAAAAATGAAATGTTTTGTAATAACTAAACTTAAAAGTACGAGAGAAGTTAAAATTTGAGGAATAACACAGCGACTAGATGTTGTAAACATAGACTTTATCGCAGGGAAAATCGCAACGCGCGGTCTTTTTTAAATTACACTTGCAAGTGCAGGATGGGTCTAATTTACGCCTCGGGATTTAAAGTCGTGACGACTAAGCAAAGAATTTAGAAACATGAAAGTTTACCCTACAGGTATATTAGATTTTGTGTTGTGTTAAGCGAGCTGTCGCTTGAAGGAAGTAAAAATTGATTGCTTGTGTTTCTGGATATCCTTAAGGTTTAAAGATATATTTGAAATTAAACAGTGAATAAAATATGAGATTCCCTGTGTATAATCTATAATTATGTACCTGTAAATTTCAAATGTAAACGATTTTGTATTTATCTACTAGAAAATTAATATAACGTAAAAATAATTATTTTGTTGGACTATTAGTCAGCAACAGAACTAGTATTGGCTAAATTTAAGTACGATATTATCATGGAAAAAAGTTTGGAATATTTAAAAACAATAAAAAATGTATGCGTATTGATTTTAAATGTAACCTTTATCGGTAGAGTTCAGTGTTAGTTGAAGATTAAAAATCTGGTATCTCCAATGGACAATTAAATGGTGAAAAAGAAGAAATGGTAATTACTTGTTTTTTCTGTATTGTTATTAAAGGCATTTCTGGAAATGGGATTTGTAATGTCTTGTATATTAATATTGAAAACGGTAGAAATGGTGTGATAGTATTATTGATTGATTTAATGATTTCTCCTTAGGACTTTCTTTAGTAATGCGTCGCCAGTGTGATCTTTGAGAGTTTTTTTTTTGTATAGTATGTATGTATTCATATCGCAATTATGTAATGATGATAGAAGTTAAATTTAGGTTTAATTTTGTTACGTTTTTTTTTCGTGGCAGCACGTTGGGCGCCAAAAATTTGTTACGTTACGTAATTCGTGGCCGTGCGTAACACAAAGATATCAAGAAAGTGACCGGGCTCAATCGGAGATTAGGGGGGTTGTAGAAAGCAGACCAACATACCATGTACGCGGCTGTAAGGAGTTAGTGATAATACCTGCAAGAAAAATAGTTAAGCAAACCTGAAATAAAGAAAAAGCATAGCAGCAATGAGAAGTCTAAGTTATTCAGTACTTTGTAGATGTAAATAAAACTGTTTAGATAAACTATATAATATAATCACGATAAAAGCATTATAAAAATTTTTATTACAAAGTGAGGTAATATTGGGGAGTAGCAGAAACGTTTCCTCACACACCAATTAAACATAAATCAGACAAAATGTTAAAAGAAAATAAATAGGTAAGACACAATTGATATGAGTAATTCAGTAGTATTGATCTTTCTTTCTTTCATTTTTTTTTTCTTATGTTTTAAAATATCATGCAAGTCTTTTGTAAAAGGTAACAGAACGACAAAGATATGGTAAAGCAACGGATAGATATTTAAAGTAATAACAAGTAGGAAATAGTTCAACTTACAAAAGTCCTTCAGCCACGCTTCCTCGCAACGGAAGTGTGAGATTCACGATGTCCTGCACTAACGAAGCACTTCACCCTTGACTGTGAGGGTGTTGATGGAATTTATTACACGTCACACTAATCACACCTACGCATTTCACTGGGGCTAGCAGCAGACACCACCACGCGACGGAACTATGTAGCATTGATAAATTTCTTGTTAATTCTATTTCCTGGGACAATAATTTCGAAAGATTTTGTAGCACCTAGTTTAATTTCAACCAATACTTTGTAAGCCGGTAATCTGTTATATTTCACCAATAACGAAATTTGCGCAAGCAATGATCTATTTTAGATTCCTTGTTGTTAGAAAATTCAGAAACTACAGTATCACTGTATTTAAACAATCCAAAGTATGCGCCACTCCGAAAAGAAAAGGACCGCGAAACTAGATAGCACACACACCGTTTTAATATCAAAAGACAAAACAACTAAAAAGAACCATAATGGGTAAAGCACGTGTATCACTTAAGTACGTCCGTCAACATGTTCCGTAAAACACCTTTGTACAGTTAATATACAATTTTTATTTCACCAGAAAACAACTAAAAAAATCGTGCCGTGCTCGTACATGAACAATACGAAAATTAAATCCCGCATTAATTCTCGCTAGTCAAAGCAAAAGAGGAAACAGTATTTTTAACGTACTTAGTATATCGCAATGAAGAACAAAACACGACTCCTAATCTGTTTATTCAACTCGTTGTTGGACAACCGCTTATCGTCTCTTATCTAGACCCGTATATTCACATAAGCAACAAAATTTATATCAACGGCAAGACAAGGACGATGCAATCTACTCATTATAATACGATGCACTCGCCTAAGCAGTTAATAAATATAAAATATAAAAATCGTAGTTACAGAAAGGTATTCGTTAATTGGAAAATAGCGTAAAATGTTAAACTATAAAAAATGCACGTTACAAATTCCCCCCTAGCAAAATAAAGACGTCGGGGTGAAAGAAAAAAATAGAAAAACGACAGACAAGGAACCAAACAAAAAAAATTATTTTTATCCGGTTCGAAGGACCAACAGCAGTATAAGAGAAAGAACATTTTTCCAAAAGAAGACAAAGTCATCTATCGTAACCAACAATCACAGAATAGGTAAAGAAAGTATTAAGTAAACACCCAATGAGGATTAAAGGTTATACCTACTTTCAAAATCGTCAAAAGACGGATGTCCCCAAAAGGGACATTTCTGTTTTCCACCTCAAAGAAAAGTTTTGGTTTCCCGCGGAGAAATCAAGAGGAAAGAAAAAAACGAGGAAGAAAACTCGTATCAAACCAACTAGACGACACAACTGTCAACCTCAAGTGTGCAGCAAAGAAAGAACCAAGACAAAGAAAAGGGCAACGGCAAGCTAGTACACAATTTAGAATACTTCCAACTGAGGTAACACAGATTCGTATGAAACGATTACTCAAGCAGAGTATGGTTAACAGACCTACAAAAGCGACCAAGTCGAAATTCCTAAAGGAAAAGAAAATAGATCTGAAACCTACCTCAAGGAATGGATGTAGCAAGCGACTATACTAGTCAAATAGTGGACAAATGGTGGAACTAGCCAGAAGAAAAAGTCACGGAATGGGCTAGCTACAAAAAGATGAATAGGAATACGAAATGGGCGCCAGTGTTTTCGGACACAAGCTTATCAGAGAAAACACAAGACCAATAAGCCACAGAAAGAATACTTAAGAACAGACATAGTGAGAGAATAAAAATTACATAAAAAGATGCAAAGACAATTAAGATTAAGTTTAGGATTAAAATACAATAAACAGAGACAGATGAAAAATTAAGATAAAAAATGTTGTATGAAAAAAACAAAAATGTATTAGAATAGGTATGTAACGCAAATCAAAAAAAAAGAAATCGGGCCGCTACACTAAAAAAAATCAATGCCAAAAAAAAATCGAGGTTATAAAAAAAATTTAAAAAAAGGAAATCAAGGGCAAACCCAAAAAATATCGGGCAGGAGAAGAAGAAAAAGAAACAAAAATCGAGCAGAAAAAAAATATCGGGCACCACGTTTATCGAGCCCCACGTTTATCGAGCCCCACGTTGGGCGACAAATTTGTTACGTTTTTTTTTCGTGGCAGACACGTTGGGCGCCAAAAATTTGTTACGTTACGTAATTCGTGGCCGTGCGTAACACAAAGATATCAAGAAAGTGACCGGGCTCAATCAGAGATTAGGGGGGTTGTAGAAAGCAGACCAACATACCATGTATGCGGCTGTAAGGAGTTAGTGATGATACCTGCAAGAAAAATAGTTAAGCAAACCTGAAATAAAGAAAAAGCATAGCAGCAATGAGAAGTCTAAGTTATTCAGTACTTTGTAGAATGTAAATAAAACTGTTTAGATAAACTATATAATATAATCACGATAAAAGCATTCTAAAAATTTTTATTACAAAGTGAGGTAATATTGGGGAGTAGCAGAAACGTTTCCTCACACACCAATTAAACATAAATCAGACAAAATGTTAAAAGAAAATAAATAGGTAAGACACAATTGATATGAGTAATTCAGTAGTATTGATCTTTCTTTCTTTCTTTTTTTTCTTATGTTTTAAAATATCATGCAAGTCTTTTGTAAAAGGTATCAGAACGACAAAGATATGGTAAAGCAACGGATAGATATTTAAAGTAATAACAAGTAGGAAATAGTTCAACTTACAAAAGTCCTTCAGCCACGCTTCCTGGCAACGGAAGTGTGAGATTCACGATGTCCTGCACTAACGAAGCACTTCACCCTTGACTGTGAGGGTGTTGATGGAATTTATTACACGTCACACTAATCACACCTACGCATTTCACTGGGGTTAGCAGCAGACACCATCAGGCGACGGAACTATGTAGCATTGATAAATTTCTTGTTAATTCTATTTCCTGAGACAATAATTTCGAAAGATTTTGTAGCACCTAGTTTAATTTCAACCAATACCTTTGTAAGCCGGTAATCTGTTATATTTCGCCAATAACGAAATTTGCGCAAGCAATGATTTATTTTAGATTCTTTGTTGTTAGAAAATTCAGAAACTACAGTATCACTGTATTTAAACAATCCAAAGTATGCGCCACTCCGAAAAGAAAAGGACCGCGAAACTAGATCTCGCACACACCGTTTTAATATCAAAAGACAAAACAACTAAAAAGAACCATAATGGGTAAAGCAGGTGTATCACTTAAGTACGTCCGTCAACATGTTCCGTAAAACACTTTTGTACAGTTAATATACAATTTTTATTTCACCAGAAAACAACTAAAAAAATCGTGCCGTGCTCGTACATGAACAATACGAAAATTAAATCCCGCATTAATTCTCGCTAGTCAAAGCAAAAGAGGAAACAGTATTTTTAACGTACTTAGTATATCGCAATGAAGAACAAAACACGACTCCTAATCTGTTTATTCAACTCGTTGTTGGACAACCGCTTATCGTCTCTTATCTAGACCCGTATATTCACATAAGCAACAAAATTTATATCAACGGCAAGACAAGGACGATGCAATCTACTCATTATAATACGATGCACTCGCCTAAGGAGTTAATAAATATAAAATATAGAAATCGTAGTTACAGAAAGGTATTTGTTAATTGGGAAAAAGCGTAAAATGTTAAATTATAAAAAATGCACGTTACAATTTTATTTGAATTTATATGTAAATTAGGTAAAAATAGATAAATTTGCGAAAGAATATTCAGCCACCTGAGTGATGAAATCGCTTTTTGAAGAAATTCATTATTATAAAAATTTTTTTTAAATTGACAAAATTTAATGAATGTTTTTAAAGTGTAATGGAACAAAAGTAAAGCATAAAGTGATAAAGTTAGAAAACCAAAAGCAAACTAGACCTCTTCGGAATAATCGTGTAAGGATGATATCAAAGGGATTGCTGTGACCCGACGGTTTGGCGCCTCTTAATTATAACAAAGAAAGTGGTTATTGTCACGTAGTTTGTTTGCATTTCGGCGATTTTAAATGTTTATTTTGGTTATTTTTGTTTTTATAATTTTTTTTCCTTGGAACCAACGTACGCACTACTGAAGTTACCTGGCGCACCCTTAAAATGTTACAGGGTTTCCGCCCCTTCAGGATAAATCTAAATTTATAACGTATCGTTTATTTTACCAGTCACAAATAATTAATTGGAACTTTTATTATATGTTAAGAAATGTACCAAACGACCACGTTCCCACAGTCTGAACAACATCTGTGATCTGAGAGGGGTTGGTTGGAGCATTGATCTGTTTTCTATCTGTTTTCTTTTGTCATCTTGATTTATTGTTATTGTTGGTTTTAACATATCTGATTCTGTCAAGTGGTTTTTTACACGTAAGATACAGAGCAGAAGAAATCATCATGAACTTCTGCAAGAAATTAGTCACTATGACAAAATTATAAATGGTAGCATTCCTTATGTATTAGTTGCAACTTCCGCTAGTATCAACCGATCTATACAGTGGATAGCGAACATGCTACAAACTTTGTAACTTACAATTCTTCAGATTTCATTTAGGCTGGCGACGGAAGCATTTCAAACATAGTACTGTAAAGGTTTCACTCCTGGGATTATATTTCTCTGTCCTTCCGTACGCAACAAGTAAGCGTTTGTATACGAAGATTAATATGGGGGTGCGTTGAGGTTAATAATTAAGTGCCTGTCACACCCTCGTTATTATCATGATATACAGGAAGAATACAGCGTGCTATAAATTTAAATAATCTACAAGGCGCATGCTAATAAAACTTTTAGAACAAAATTCCCGTCTATCTCTTTGTAGTCTATATCTTATAAAAATAAGCAATAAAAAGTCGGAAACCAAATCCAGTTTCTAGGATATAATGACCAAGCTGTCTCACAAAACATCTATTTGCTGTTATGGTATAAAAACTAACGTACAATCCACATGCGACGTTTTCGTTGTTGATGATAAAGACAAAACTACTTGGAACTTGCTATGATAAATTCCATCTATTTCGTATTTCCTGTTCCATATAATTGCGAAATCGCAGTTTTAGAATGAATCGTCTATATTTTAAAAAGTTATTCTTACAAAGGCTTCTGACTAATGTTTACAGAATAATTTGAAACTACTTTTTTAACGCACCAGCGGAGTTAAGCGTTCGACCTATAGGTATGGATTTAAGAAATTTATTGAGTTTGTGTTGACAAATCCCGTTATCTTCTCATAATATCGCTTGTCTGACATTTTAACTAAAACAAATAAGGGATAACAATGTGGCACAGTAAATCTAACATGTTCTTTTACTCAGATGTTTGTGCAAAATGATATGTATTGTAGACAACTTAATTTCCAGTTATTTTGAAGTTCCACTACAACCAAAACACATGCTTTTCTATTGTGTCTAAATATAGACAACTACTGCACGCCCTGTAAGCGTTGGTTTGCGTTAGAAAGTACGCCATTCACGTCTAAGCAGCAATTAACTGTACCTAATAAAAGAGCAATGTCTTAGAATGCTGTGATTATATTTAATGCTCGGTTTGCATGTCAAACTCCGTATCAGTTCATAAGAGGTAATAGCATCGAATTGAATAATATAAAAAAATGCGGTTGTTTGATGCTTGCAAACAAATTCAAAGTTTTAATGTAAAACACAGATGCTCGATCAAAGACCTTACTCTATGTACAGCAAAAGCTGAAAACACGGGAAGGCCCACAGTTCTGTATAACCCTCAATGTTGGGTCTAACGCAAGAACTGCACACCAATGGGCATGAAAAAATGTTAAACGTGAAAGTGGTCATTAGGTATCCAATAACGATAGTGGAGAGCGTCATAGGGCTGGAGCGTGCGGATTATGTGCAAGAGTTCTATCGGAGCAACAATTCAGTGGTGATAGATTTTAACGCTTTGCGTTAAGCTAGCCATATATTAAAGAAGAAAAGAAAATTCAATTTTGCGGGGACAAAATATATGGAAGCGCTTTGTATAAAAGATTTCGTAAATAATTATTCCTGATTAAACACGATATTTCAAATAAAAATAATTCAAAGAATATGGTATAATGTTGTTTCTTTTAAATACATAGTAACGTAAAGAGTCAGGACATCGACTTAGTTAACGGCAAATGCAAACCGATCTTAACATGACAAAACACTACGTATGCACTTCCCATGAGAAAGGTAATTTACAAGATACATATTGTTCGTCTCGACCACTAAATATATTAAAATGTTATCATATTATAACATAATGCACATTACATACAAAGTAACGGAATAATAACCCTATTATTTTGCGTAGATTAAAATTGTACTTTGTATGAACAGGATACTGACTGCAAGTAAGATATGATTTGATATTGGGAAAAAATATGATTAGTTGGACTAGGCAGGAAAGAAAGTAAGTTATTCGCAAACCGAGAATTAAAAATATTAAAGATGTAGTTACAAAAAGTCGTAAAAGGTGGACGGAACGCCGGGGTTTGGGGCTTAATATATTCTTATGGTGCGAGTGAAAGTTGACAGTACACAGCATTTAGGAATAAAATGAGGATGGATGTTCCTGCATGACCAATAACCACTGCATTCGATATACTTTTGAGCATAAGCTTGAGCGGGCGAGACTGTTGGGATAGTTGTCGTTGTGACTGGTAAAGAGGCAAAACTTTAGTAGATTATTCCTTTATTAAGTAAGAATTTTTGGTTATGATGTGCCACAGTAGCTGTTTTAAGGCAATACATTTGACTGTCTAATGCTCCATCTGAAGGTACTACATTAATCAAGAAACGAGTTTTATTTTTAGCAAAAAATTTTGAATATTGCTGACCATTTTACTTAATGTGCGTAACACACACACGGGACCTACATTTTACTTTGCATCGGAACGAAGAAGTATTTTTGTGAAAAATGCTCGCTTAACATTTTTCAAGTGGCCAGTGTCGGAAACCAAATCCGAGACCTTGGGCTTAGTAGTCACACGCCAACTAAGTAAGCCACGGAGCAGTCGCTGTTTAAAAGCCAAAAATAGAAATATGTATACATTGAGATGCTGATGGTCTATGGACATTCTCAGATCTACATTTGTAAAGTGGTAGATATTTATGAAGCAGGAAATACAACCAACATAAAAGTGATAAATTATGGAATATTTATGCATGAAAACTTAATTGTAACTTATATTGAAAGAGTATAGTGTTAGTTGAAACATAAACAGTTAGTATTTTAGAATAAACAATGATATGGTATAAGGAATGGTATTTCCAAGAATTAGGATTAATAAGTGTCAGGTAGTTGAATATTAAAAGCAGGAAAAGTATGGAGTGATAGTACTGTTGATGTATAAGATTTAAGATCTGTTTAGGATTTTTCTCTTAGCAGTACCTAGCCACAATGAGGTTAATAAATGGTGTTTGGAAGAGGTATTTGTAAATTTACTTAAAATTATGTTATGTTAATAGATTTTAAGTTAAGATTGAATTTTATTTGAATTTATTTAGGAATAAAGTAAAGTCAGCTAAGTGTAAAGCATATTGAACTACCCTAGTGACGGAATCTTATTTGAAGAGAACATTTTATTTTGAGAAATTAAATATTACAGAATTAATAAGTGTTTTCATGGTAGTTTCGAGAAACGTAAATAAGAGATGACAATGTTTATGATACCAAAGCAAGGATAATTCATCCGGAAAAACCTTTTTCATGTAGATGTAATATCAAAAGGAATTGCTGTGACAGACAGCTTTGCACCTCTTAATTGTGACAAGGAATCTCCTTTCAGGATAAATGATAATGTAATGAATCTTTTTAAATTTTCAGCACTTTTATTTATTGTTTTTCTGCCTTTATTAGTTTTATTTCAAAGTTTTCTATTTACTCTTTTTCAAATGAATCCACTACCGTAAAATGCCGTAACCACCGCACCCTTATATTGTGATGCTTTATATTGTTATGGAGTCCCTCCTCTTCAAGGCAAATTAAAATTCATTAACTTTACGCTAATTTTACCACTAACAGTGTATTTAATACCCTCAGTTGTAACAAAAAAAGCCTTTTAGGGTAAGTGATAGTGTATCATAGTTTTATTTTTGTAATTCAGCCCCTTTATTGATTATTTTTATTTCTTTATTATATTTATTTTGAATTTCTACATTTTCTTTTATAATTTTTCCACAAGAACCCACTCTCGCACAACTTATTTTATTATGGGGTCCCTGTCTCTTTATGGCAAATCAAAATACATTAATACATCACTCATGTTGCCCGTATCCAATTACACGGCATTAAAATCAGCAACATTTACGATTGCATTGTAAAAACGCCGTTTTGTTTATTCCAGTCATAAAGAGTTGCGCAAAGTGTGGAAAGGCGATTTAATCATAGATAAACTGCAGGGGAAATTGTTAACTAAGGAAAATATCGATTTGTGGATTCCAGTGCCCCTATTTTTTAAGTTAATGCAGAAACTAAAGTACATTAGTATTGTTGAGGGGGATGTATTTTATTACTAAAATTTTTCGTTTATCAACAATGCCTAAACCTGTGACGAAACTTGTTGCCATCTCAATGTACACCTGAGTGGACACGAGTGGACTACGTTTCAGTTGGAGCCGCTATATTAGACAGTGGAATAATGAGCCCGCACTTATTTAAAGACACATATAATAACTTCGGACAGTTGAAGTCTTTTAGCACCGTCATTTAAATGTTTTCAAATTTGCGTCCATGATATGGTTTAGGAAGGTCGAGCGTCCATCCATATATCCTACTCTTCTCTGTCGGTTGTTCGATAACTCTCCACCAATCATTTAATCTTTAGAAGTGGTAGTTTTGGTAGTCCTGATTTAACACCTTTTGACTATTTTATATGCGTAGTTTAAATATAAAGTTTCTGAAAGTATTTCGTACTCTATTCATAAGTTGCAACTACAGTTGAGTAGTCAATTTAACAAAAGGATTGTATTTTTAGTTTCCCGAGAGGTATATTACCTTTTAAATGCACACGTTTCTGCTTGCAATTTTACAAGCACAATTGTATTCGGTTGTGACAAGCAGATAAGGTAAATCTGCAGTTGCACAAGAACTACAGATAGCTCAAGAAAAACAAAACAATGAATTGTGAAACAAGTATTAGTAGGCATAAAACAAGGGTCATGCTTGCAGTGGGTATTTAAAAGTCCACAGAAATTTTATTGGTTGTCTCGACGCCTATACGCCTGTCTGACCTGACATACGTAAAAGGCAAACGCTTTTTTTCAGACCCACCAGCGTTTTCATGATAATCCTAGATTTAAAACTTGGTAAAGTTATAGCAAAAACAAAAAAAAGCTTCAAATTTGTTAAATGTATCGTTGAAATCTTCTTGAATTTTACAAATAACCTACTTGTATTTTTTCTATAAAATATTATATTTCACAAACTATGTGGATTAGATTTGTTGCAATTTTTTTAAAAGTGAGCCCAGGCAATGACTATGTTAAAAACCCTTGCAGTCAAACGTTTTTAATTGATATCTTTTGAAGAAGTATCTTATAAATAATTCTACCACACATTCTTAAAAAATATTACTATAAATATAATTGCAATTAGATTGTGGTTATTTAGAAAATATTATAAAATTATGTTCTTTCTATCAATTTCGTGCGTACACCACACAATAACATACAATTCGGTCTTGAACGAACTTCACTCTACAAGGCAAACGTAACAGAAATCTGCCTAGCTAATAAACTCAAATTCCGTTTCCTTTTTAAATAATTTATAACAACCCTTAACTAATCAACACCATCGTCAGTGCTTCCTTTATTTATGCCTTCCTGTATTTGCTGCTGAACTATGCAAGCAGTTACGGAGTTTTCCAAAAAAATTAATTTTAATGTTATCACCACACACAATGAGCGCAAAATGCACCCTAATTTATCCAAATTAATCTCTAAACCCGGAGCTACGCTCCAAATACTGGGCCAATACCCGGACGTAAACCTAATTTATTATACATTTATATTCTTTTCTTGGAAGATGGAAAATTATTTCATCAAAATGTGCCTATTTATTCGGAGAAGCAACGAGGACATATCTGATGTTTACTAGTGTAGCCCCTGCCCCAGGAAATCGAGGTGATGAAATTAGTAAGCAAGCGTAGTCTTTACATATTCTTTATTGTATTAAGTATAGATTTTTAAAAAGGGGTAAGTTGGCTTTAGTAACCGTACGATTTATGTCGCGAAAGTTTTATAGCTCGATTAATTTTATTATGTAATTCGAAAACCTTTGTAATAAAAAAATTTGATATTCAGAAGATAAATACTGTGTAAAAATAAATATGATTACTTTAAATATAATTAGGTTTAAAATTTGGTAAACACCTAGAAAAAAATTTTTTAAATCATGGAAATAGTGGATAGTATGGGAGTAAACTAATACAAAAATTGTCAATTTTTGTTATGAAAAAAAATGTGTAGTATCTTTAACTGTAGCCTACGCAAAAAGTTCTCAAAAATTTGTACCTGCTAGACATGGCGTAAAAGCTAGAATATGCGGGTGTAAACAGGTTATTGAAGAGAAGTGTTGGAAATAAGAATGAGAATTATATACATTCCATATATGTTTTATGTAGGGTGCAACTAACAAACGTTAATTAGAGAATTTGTTAAAGGAACTATCGAAAATGCACCAACTTGAATGAAGAAGATTCGTATAAAGCGTATTAAATACGATATTTTGTTTACATGCAAAAGTTGTCTACTACATATTCAACGTTAAACACGAAATTAATTTTAAGAGAGCCGAATTTTCTCAAGCATTTTCTCAAACGTCGCTCTATTAGGGCGAATGCATCTTCTAAAAATTGCATGGGATCTATGTGATATAAATTGACCACAGCACTTGAACGTATCCTGCGGTCGAAATTTCCAGTAGCGTCGTTGACATCGACGTCATTGGCATAACCCTCGTCCTTTGCACTAGTATTATCACCGGATCCATTCTTTTTGCTAATATTTGCCCCCCTGATCACTTTATCATGCTTAATTTTTGCATTAGAATCAATCTGATTACATTGCAGATTTAGCAGCAACGATTTATAATGACGTTTTCGGTATACGTTGCATGCACTTCTCAATTGTTTTAAAATTGCGCGCGTTAAGGTAGGTGCGTTTGGAATTTTTAATTCGTACGAAGCTTGAGACATTTTACACTTCCGACAACGATGTTTACCGTTCAAATAATTACACAATAATAAATAGAAAAATATTTTGGATATTCTTTTTACTAAGACGAAAAAATTATTATTAGTAGTAGGGAGAAATAAATTTTTCAGGTACAAACGCAGCACGCTTTTAAAGCACAATTGTCAGCTCGTTGCTTATTTATTTTCATTGACACTTTGTTAATCAAGCACCTGTAATAAAAACCTTGCGGTTATTGCTTGCCTTCTTTATAATTAGCTACGACATGACGAGCTCTACATTTTCAACTATTAAAAGATTACTTGAATGTCGTGCTCGTGTCTGACCTTTTAAGATAATCATGACCCCGTAGTTGCAGACGGTCTCGAATCTCTGCGTTATTCAAATAATTAATATTAAAGCATGTAATGAAACGATGCCGCCTTCAAATATTAAAATAATTATCTACACATGCTTAACCTTTAAACAATTATGTTGACCTTCTTAAAATAGCGATTTTACTACAGATTGAGCAGGCACACACACACCTGCACATACATACCCTTAACACATACATACTTTTCTTTTCAATAATACACATGCCCTTTACAAGATATTTACACTTTTTTAAAAAGGGCTGTATCAATTTCTCCATAGCTCATCTACTGCCATGCAAAAAAGTTGTATTTTGTTTTGATATAACGCTTGCTGATCGTTCGCAGCTAGTAAACCATAAAATGTTATGCTCTTTTCACAGTTTTGCTCCTATATAGATCGGTATGCTACTTTGTATAGAACACTTTAGCATACTATTGTTCGCAATTGTTTCAAAAAATTATCTATGTTTTGGAACAGTACTGAGTCAGCATTTGAACATCTACGGAATATATGCGTTTATTTTTTCCAATTCATAGGAGCTAGGTTCAATAATTACCTTATTCTGATCCGAATCATCAGAGTACAAGACTCATTTCCACGATGCACGTTTTGCACAGTGTTACATGTGTACAAAATCATTAAGCTCAAGGCATATTCACTATCCTTGATATTACGTTACCGTACCCAAACACAGCCATAGTTTAAGCCACTGCCACTTATGAACTTTAATATAATATATCGACCGTTGTAAGTAGTATGTCTGCTCCGATTCATTGTTATAGTAAATCTTGTAACCTCGAAAATCGCCCTTGACTCTTTCCGGCGGTCCTAAGTACAGCACAGTATTTCCAATGTTTTTGTTACCGTTTCAGTGCGTACTATGTCATCTTGTTGCATCCAAGTTAACCACTTCTTCTTAATCTTTTTAACCCATCTCCGAAAAGTGCACCGCGAAAATAAGGAACAACTCCACGCACTTCCTTATTTTCACGTCGGTGAGAGCTTTTTGAGGTAATTTGTATAGCGTTTTAACTTTGCTCCTTTTCAAAAGTACTACAACACTGCCTGAACGGTTTCAAGGACAAAGCGGTACCTTTCATTCAGGGTTTTAGAAACGAGCCACTATCTTTCTTTCAAACTGCAATCGCTTCCATAAATGTTGTGACATTCTCTTTTCTAAAGGTGCTCTCTAGCAACTTTAGCATTGTTTACCCCTTTTGCAATACTCTATGCACCACCTTTTAGGTTTGCCAGAGCACTTAATCTAGGAAATATCAAAATCAATGGTAGTAAGCCTCTCGTCTGTAGTACAGTTATGTTGGGGAGCATTTTAATTTTATTTCTACTTGCAACATCTTTTAATATTCTTTTTACAACTTGAACGCCAACATCAAATAGTTTTTTGAAGTTGTCGGAACAACGACATCTTTTTCGGGAAACCCTCTTTGAAATTCATTTTGGTCTTTATTTTCATTATCAATCCCATTTTCCGTTTTATCTTCATTGCATTTGCCAAACTCTGTACTTAAACTTTACGCTTTACAAGGTTCCTCTTGCTAAAACCGTATCCGCTTGGTGTCTTAGTAGAAAGTCGTTAGGGTATTTGGAATATCATGTGTTGTGGTCTTTATACAGACGGTATAACTTATTGATCGCCTCGGGCTAACAGTGCTTCTAGCCTGGTACTGGGCCCACAGCAATTATAATGAGGAATGTGGAGCTCAAAAGATTCTCTATTTGTACTTTTTTAAAACTTGCTACTTTTAAATAGAAAATTATTCACAATTTAAGAATAATAATCACAATTTTTAAAAACTAACCCTAAAACATTTGCATGCTTTAGTTTTACAAGCTACGCTATTTTGCCTTGGTGTAGATTTCGATTTGTAGTATACACAATTGATGGTCGGTCGACTACTTCTCAGTGGACAAATAAGAGCATAATTTGATTCACCCGGTCTTGTACCAATACTTTTTCAATATGATAATATCCATGTACACCACAATTTTTCTGGATGACCTTATCATCTGTTTTTTTCGAAACGGACTACTACCGCATCTTTGTAAATCCTACCGTACATACGAGTGTCGGCTGAAAAATCTCGCGCCCGACACAAAGATAACGCTACTAGGGCATTTATACGTTAGCATTGCATAGTACTATCCCTGGCTTACGCTCACAGTTTCAAGTTAGTAGCTTGGTTAGTGTTTGATTAACAGTGTTTAAATCAAGACGATTTTAGAGTTTTCACGATAATGAAAGATTTGGAAAAACGAACGGACATAAAATACTTCCATTTGAAGGGATTAAACCTAAAAAAATAAAGAAGGAAATGGATAGCACACTAAGTGGCTGTGCCCCAACATATTCAATGGCTAAAAGATAAGTTGCAGAGTTTAAAATGGAACGGATCAGCACGTGTGATGAGCCTCGCTTTGGACGTCCCGTGCAAGTATCAACCCCTGAAATTATTGAAAAAATTTATCGAATAGTCCTGGAGGACAGGTAAAAGTATTAATGGTGAGTACTACGCAAGTTTACTGCAACGTTTGAGTAATGAGGTAAAAAAAACAACCTCAATTGGCAAATAAAAATCGTGTTTCACCATGACAATCCTGCAGCATATCGGTCAGTCATCGCAATGGGAAAAATCTACGCATTAAGGTTTGAATTGCTTAAACATCCACCTTATTTTCCAGGCTTATCACCCAGTGACTACCGTGCATTTACATTTCCAATGCTCCACCCGAAGGTACTACATTGGCCAGGAGACGAGTTTTTTGTTGCCTGGAAATTTAGAATTTTGCCGAACCCTTGCCGTCCCTGGCAAAGTAGGGATCTTTAACGTGCGTAACAACACTCACACACGGGACCTCCATTTAACTTTTTATCCGAACGAGGGCGTAATTTTTGTGAAAAATGCTCACCTGCCATTTTTCAAGCAGTTGGCCGTGTCGGGATTTAAACCCAGGACCTTGGGATTCGTAGTCTTACGCTTACTACATTGATCCACGGCGACGCCCTACCCAGTGACTACCACCAATTCCCTAACCTCAAAAAATTTCTTGGTGGACAAAGATTTCAGAGCACGGAGGTTATTGATGCCATAAAAGCTATTTTGAGGAGTTTCGCGAATCACAGTATAGAGATGGTTTAATTAAGTTGGAACACTGATATGATGAATGTATAAGCCTTCCTGGAAATTATGTTGAGAAATAAATAAAAACTTTCAAAAAAAGTTGTTTTCTTTGTCGGGCCCGGCATTTATCAGCCTACCCTCGTATATGTATCAGATGATAAAAAGCAATCTAGTTGTTTAATATCCTCCATTAGGTTGTATTTTTTACTAATCGGGTCATAGTTATAACGTTTTAACATTATCGTTTTAACGATTTTCGCGTAATCACGTTTGAAATGAATTCTATACCGGTCACGACCTGATATGCTATTTTTTAATATTTAGGATGCCTAATAGATTTTTGAGCTAGACAACGCTTACATTAACATGACTATGTGCTTCCCATCCTCTAAACATTTGCAAAAATGCTTGAGCAACTAGCACGTGCTTCACATACTGGTCAGGACGGCATGTATTTCTTTCCAGCGCATTTAAATGGTTATAGTTTGTTTTTATAAAGAGGAGAATAAATTTACTATAAGCGTCTGATACGCACTTAGTAGAAAACTTATACAGAAAAGGAATAATGGGCGAGAACTTTTAGTTTCCAGTCGGAGTTGAGGAGAAGTTGGATTAGGAAGAAGAATTTACTTTAATATAGGCGAAAATTTAATTCAAGTTTGAACATTTAAGAATCAGCCATCCACGAAAATGTATCACCAAGATTATGTATTATGTACTGGATATATTAGGATTTCATTACAAAAACAGTCCATTTTTGTTAAAGAAATATGGAAACCCAAGAATTGTCACATGCTATTCTGGATATGCCTTTGAACTCGAACAATTTAAGCGCTTATTTTATGAATCACAAAAAAAAAAGTTTATAGACTTAATAGGGAATCCCCATCAACAAGTGTCATACTTTCTATTTATTTAACGATATATTTGGAGAAGATAATTTGGGCAAATTCTACCGCTATGTGAAAGGAGCACAAAAACAAAATATGGTTTCCAGACTATTACTACACCATCATATAAGAAATGTAAAAAAAGTTAGATATCTCAAGCTTGAAGGATTTAAGAAAAAGCAGCAAGCGTTCAAGCCATTTCTGGTTACATTAAATCTGAATGCAATTTTATATATCATTAAAATGTTTTTACTACGGCTTGTTTTATTTGGATGTAGGTTTCCATAATATCCCGATAGCTGTAAACTAATAGGATAGGAATAAACCATCAACAAAATTTTCTTCATGTTGACAATAACGTAACTATTGTCTAACTTTTATTGTGCGCTATGGTAACTATTGAAATATCTTCTCCGTGAGTTATAAATTAAAATTCTGGTTGGGAATCACCAAATGGCTGTGATACAACGTTTGAAGCATTAGAAGCTAATAACTATAATGCAGTTCGTGTAGCTGTGTTACTTGAATATTATTAGTAGTTTTTTCTCAACGCAATAACGACACTTTCAGAGTCTAGAATAAAACGTGGTGTTATTTAACATAAATTTTATACCGGCCCATGTCTTTATTACGTTTTAAAAAATGTTATGATAGAAACGTTTAAACTAATATAAGGTGCATTTACAAATTACGATACAAGTAATATTCGCTTATCAAAAAGGCCTTAATTTGAACAGCACCAGTTCCTAGTTCTGCTAAAAATTTAGCTAGGTGAGATTAACCTAAGGGTTTAATTGTTGTTCGTTTAGATTAAATTTATACTTTAACTACTTTAAGTTTCAACAAAATCCGAATGATAGGTAATGTTTGTGCTTTAGAGCTTGTAACTCGCCAAAGGTGGTTGTGATTTAAAAAGAGGTAAAAGATTTATATTCCTTGGAAGGTTTCATATTAAATACATGTCGTAGGTATTTAGAAATTTATGTGCTATGTCTAGAGAAACATACAGAAACCTAGGTGCAAAGTAATTTTGGAATTAGGGGTTATACTCGGCAAGGTTTGCTCTGATTTGTAATATTCTAGAAAAGACAAATTCTCCAAAAAATTCTGAATAAAAATGCATGTTTTGTGTTGTCTAAAGACGTTCTACTAATCGAGTTAAATATAGATGTGCAAAATTTCCGGGTTTCAGGTGTTAAATGGGGCTGTACCTTCGCAATAGTTAGTCCGATTTCAAGAATTCAAAAACATTTGGATTCCCCAAGAAATTCTGGATTAAATCTGTCTATTATATCTCCATAAAACTCACCAAAAATCATGATAATGAACAATGTGCAAAACTGTTCTGTTTAGTCCGTTCTCCTTTCACTCGTAACTAAATGGAATATGGTAATATTTGTCAGTGTAAACTACTTTGATATATCGTTAATAACAAAAGCAGAAATTATGGACCAATAACTTTAGACACCGCGTGTTGCCTTAAAATGCACTGTGAAAACATTTTATAAATTCAAGTAGTTCGGCAATAACTATTGAAAATTGTCATAAAACTATTTTTGTATACTTTTGAAAAGCTGATAGTTTAAATTCAATAAATAACGTCATACGAATATCAGTAAATTCTTCGATTGTTGTTACATTTTCTTGCTTGGACTAGTGGAGACGTTTGCTATAACTTACTGACATCTTTACTACAGTTTTAAATAATGCCTTCCTACTAGGGACTATAGCAAGTACTCACATTAATTGGAAACATTATCTCGTGCTGATTTATATACTCTAGATTTATGCTACACAATTTATTTAGACTAACCGTCCAAATAATTATTTAACTCTATTACTATGATATAGATTATCTACCTAATGTAATTGAATTAATTAAATTTAGCTCAATAAGATAGTCGGAACGTTTTCATTATTAAAAGTTTAGGTTCAATTCAGGTAAATAACGTATATTACAAGTCGGGCGTTGCACAAAGTTCAATTAGTACTGCAATAGGTGCCTGTATTTTATGCGCACTACAATTTTAATCTTTACCATTAAGCTTAAATGTTGAGCAACTGTTGTGAAAATAAAGCTCGTGTATAGAGAGCCATGAGTTATAGTAGCCGCACCTGCAAAAGCTGTAACGCACGAAAGTCTAGTGCCTCATATTTCATTTTTTAAAACCCCTTACAGGTGGAATACAATTAAAAGAGACTATTTAGTTAAAACACCGTCACCAACAAGTTGAGAGTTGTGGTATCAAAGTTTAGATAACTTGATGAAGCTGATTGAATGCTGCAGGGTTGACTAACCAAAACATCATATGTATTTAGACTGAACGCCTACTGAGGTAGTTGTTCGTAGTTTTTTAAAAGACGAACGGCGAGGTGGTTAGTAAGCCCGAACTACGTTATCAATGTTGTTAACTCCTATTATTAAGAAGTTATGAAGAACAGAATACCCGCTGCATTTGTATCGTTTACACCTGAAATGTTGTTACAGGTTAAACGCTCTTTTTCTGACCATAGTTTAAACTGTTTAAATAGACATAGCTGGGCATTTTTTATAAATTTGTTGTTTCTGTGGAGTATGTGCTTATTTGTTCAGCATAGTTTCTTGTTAAAATTTTTGTGTCCGATCCATCTAGCACCAGTTGCTATAACATGTTTTATATTTTGCTTCAACTTCTTCGTTTGAGTTTCCTTTAGGTTGTTTAATTAAGAAATTTGTGCGTATTTGTATATATTACGCATAACTTACATTAACAAATAGTAATCCTATTATTAATATTACACTTTAATATTAGTACGAAAATATACTTGCCTTCTTCTTGACTTACGGAGTTTCAGAACTATGCGTATTAGCTTGAACTCACACCGCAGTAGTAGCTTTTAATTTGTGTAGAAAACACAGAGACGAAGTGACAAACAAATGGGTCAGAACAGAGTATGGGGTGGGTACATTGGACTCTTAAGGAGTTGGCCGAACGAAGCATGCTTAGATGGTTTGGACATGTGGGAAGAATGAATGAAGATAGACTTACCAAGTATATATATATATGTATATATATATATATATATATATATATATATATATATATATATATATATTGCAGTGGTTGTGCTCTAAAATCGTGCCCCACAACTTGGGCCGTCATAACATTTTTTTTCCTGAAAAAAAAAATGCTCCAATATCTTTGGAAAGCTCCCCTAAATCAGCATACCGCGGCTAGCTCTGCATCTAGCTTCTTCGAAGATACTTACCTATCCTATGCTTACTCCCTCTCACTTAGACTACCAACTAAAAATTACCAATCAAATAAATCAACGAAACATACAACCTTTTATTCATACAAATCAAAAATTTTCGCCACCAGCTCAATATTTACAATATCGAATATAAACGTCCTCATAAAATTTTACAATATCAACCATTAAATCCTTTTAAACCTAATGAATTTAATTTATTTCAACATTTTTTTATATACAGTTCAAGTAGATGGACCTACCTTAAAACCCTAAATTGAAATTTACTCTGGTCTATGGTGAGCTCAGTATAAACCTTGTTACTCTAAATGCATAAATAAATTGCATCTTTGTTTTCAACAATTCTAATGACCAGTTTATTCTTTACATCAAAATTATACGTCATGCATCTATACCTTCAAATAATAATAAACTCAAATTGTCTTTTTCATATGACCTTCAAATTAACTTTTATGTTCATAAAATATACACCCAATATATCAAATCACTCTAGTACAAAATAACAGCACAAAATGTTCAAGCAATAACAAAAGGAAACAAATTTTGTTACCTGGTGTAAGCCTTTTGCACTGTCGCCTCTGAAGATGTCGTCCAACCAAACCTCGTCGTTGCATTTCATTTAACTTCTTCTGCTATATGTACATCAAACTCATTTCCACACGTTATCCAATTCTCTGCAGACGCCTTCAATACATCTACCCATATAATTGTCCAAATATGTTAGTCGGCTTCTGAATCTTCCATACAACCAGCTCCCTTGTTCAGAAAAATAACTAGGCTTGCTTATCCCAGTAACATCTATTATTCGTTATTCGAATGTACTTACAGCCCCGTTTATAACTTAGCACGTACTCGTGCTTTCAAACACATTTAATTTAAATTAAACGGACTGCACTTATTACCGATTTACAAATTTTTAACGTAGATGTTACCATATAGATCTGAAGCGGACCGAAGAAGTAAGAGAGCCTCACTACAGCCTTTGGTGTATTTATAAGCGTTGAAACCTACCTCCTGTACCCCGTTTCCATCGAAAAACACCACCACCGTAACTAATTCTGAAAATTTCAACTACAACGATCTCTTAAAACTAAGAATTTCTCGTTCCACTCCGCTTTAGTCCGAAAACACTGCCTATCAAGCACAGTGGTAACAATGCTCCTACAAATGTCTCTCACTTCACTTACAATCAGTCAATCCAGACTATTTCTGCTGTCGTAGGTCTATCATCCAACTATGTTATCCTCGTATGACTCATATTCGTTGTCTGTTAAAATCCCACCACGGCAACTTAAAATCATCGCGCACTTTAGATGGGTGTTTTATCCAACGTCTGTTATTTGTCATCTTCGTTTACCTTATGCTATTGATATCCTGTCTCTTCTTTGCTTTCAAACCACTTGCTATTTCACAGCCTTCGCTTCGACCGTTAACTCAAATTTCTAAAGAATTATGTTCCAGCGTACATTCTGGTTTCTTGAATTTGTTTATTTGTCTGCCAGTCTTTCTATGAACTGTTTGCCAGTTTGAAATTGTACTTTCCCATGTTGTTTAACCTGTAGATTTCTTAGGATTTGTTTTTAACGAACGCTTTGTTAGTTTAAATGAACATATGCGTTTACATTATCGATTTTATATAGCCAAAAGCTCTCCCTTATTACTTGATATGCTCAATTTACAACCTTCGAATATTAAAACTAACTATACTCGTATTATCTTTAAGTTTTTACATACTACAAAGCTTCCACACTATGCAAATTTAACATGACGATTTATTAATACACATGTATGCTATTATCCGTTTGTTTTAAGGTCAAAACTAATTAATTTAAAGCGTAAATAATTTAGTCTTGTTTTCTTTATACGCGGTCCTTACAAAATTACTCTTTTGACTTATCTATCCTTCTTTACATATAATTTACACGATAATATATATATATATATATATATATATATATATATATATATATATTATACTGTTTACTATCTATCTATCTGTATGATTACTACCCCCTTTTATTACTACTCACTGTCCGTCACTCACTCCCTTTTTGCCACTTTTTGTAGCGCCTGTTATGAAATGTGCACACTTAACGCACACCCCGTATTTGCAACGTTTGGTTGGTTCTTTAATTAAATTATTTATTTCAATGCCTCGACTATTTAAGCTCTTAATCTCAGGGTGTTTAACTACTTATAGTGAGTTCTGTTATAAGTAGATGTACCAAGTCCAACCAAAGTGCACTCTTTTGTTTTAATACTAAATTTTTTTACTGTATTTTTGTATATGCCAAAATTTCTATTAAGATCAACGACGCTTTGTGCCAAATTAAATTACTACCAAAAATTATGACTATTTTTGACGTTTAAGATATTTCAGCACTCACCTGGTTTACACTTCGTTGTTGGCCGCGCTGACTGCTGGCTCAAAATCCGTGTCGCCGTATGCGTCTTTACACTGATGTCCTATTTGGTTGAATTTTGTACCGCCTCCAGGTGTCGTTCTTGAAATTTTAAGCTGCTCCCCAATACCTGAAATAATTAACCCGAATTTAGAATTTTGAATACCCAGTGCTACAACTTCCCCTGTGTTAATTTCTGCTTCGAATCCTCCACTACCAATTATTGTTCTCCTTAATCCCGCTCGTCGTGTATTCAATAAATCCGTCCGCTTCTTTTTAATTAATCCAAATCTACTCGCTGTCCTTTTACAAATTGCCCGCTGCTCCGCTACCAATCTATAACTCGCTATCCAAATCCAACTACTGTTCCTTTATATGTCCTCCCGATGTCCTTGCTACCCTTAAATTGCTATCCAAATCCAACTTTCTTTCCTTTTATGTATAACCACTCGATTTCCTGCTATCTATAACTCGCTTTAAATCGCTATCGAAATTCAAACTCCGTTCCTTTATATAAATCTTCCCAATGTCCTGCTACCTATAAATTGCTTTCCAAATCCAACCTCCGTTCCTTTATATAAATCTTCCCAATATCCTGCTACCTTTAACACGCTATCCAAACAAATCCTAATATCCGTTTTGTTGGGTTTCGGTACAATAACTACCGGGTTCACGTATGGAGTTTTCGCTGGTTCTATGATTCCTTCTCGTAACATCTTGTCAATCTCGGCTTTAACCCTATTTCTAATAGCAAACGGAATTGGATACACCTTTGTATTAAACCCGTTGTCTTCCGTGACTTCTAACTTATGCATATATCGCCTCGCAAATCTTGGCTCCTCATTAAATAACCCTATATATTTATTAAATAATTCTTCTAGCTTCGCCTTTATCTCAATACTCACTTTTCCAATCTGTTCATCCTTAATTAATCTCACAAACATATTACATAATCGTACTTTAACCTGTCTATAATCACTTGTCCTATCCATTCCTAATCTCGACTTATCTATATTATCTCCATTCCTATTTTCCTCACTAACCGTAGACACCATCCATAACTTATCTTTATCAATTATTCGAATCGACCTATCCTTACCATCTATATTCAATCCAAAATCCTCTATAAAATCCATTCCTAATATGAAATCTATCTGCAACCCCTTTGTAATTAAAAATTCTGCCACTCCTGCCTTTTTATCCCCTACAAATATTGGTACACGGATGACCCTATAAATCGTAGTTAACTTTTTATTCATTGCCGACCATAAATTAACCCCATCAATCGCTTCTATTCTTTCTTTTAAAAAATCAGCATGTTTTACCACCACCTTCTCGTCAACCAGCGACAACTGTGAACCACTATCAACTAAAGCAACATATAAACAATCCCTTAAACTAATATTAATAAACAAAAGGTTCTTTTTATTCAAAGTATAATTATTTAACAATAAGTCTTTTAAACTATAACCTACGTCGAGCTTTAATCCTAGACATTCGTTCTTCCAAAAATCGGCGTTTTTTTTCCTCCTGCTGGTGCCTCGTGTATCTGCACCACTTCAATTTTATCGGTGTCCTGAGTCCTTGCGCTTGTCGTTATGTGGTGGACTTTGGCGTCCCTGTCCGTCCGGCTGTATCCGTGCTGGGTTCCGCCTCCCGTAATCCGGCCGTCATCCGCGTTGTCGTCATGCGGGTGCCTGTTTTGTCCTGGTACGTCGTTTCCCCGGTGTTCCCTATTGTAGTATGGTCTTCTGTTTCCGTCGTGTCCCCAGTGATTTCGGTGTCCGTGATTAGAATAGTCCTGTCGGTAGTTGGGTCGATGTTCGTGATTGAAATTGTCCTGTCTGTAGTTATGTCGCTGTTCGTGGTACGTATGCCGTCGGTTGTCATCCCTATAACCCCGGTTTTGATCCCAATAACTTGTCCGCGTTTTTGCCTCCAGTGCCGTTGCCAAGTCGAAGTTTCTCATGACGCCTAAAAATTCCCGTAGTGTTTTTACATTATGTACCACTTGTCCTGTGAGTAGTAATACCATGTCGTCCGCGCCCAATTTAAGTGTCAAGTGCTGTGTCTGTCCCTGCAATTGTACCCGTGTAATTTTAGTCTCATCTACGCGGTCTACGTTGTCTTGTAATTCCGTCCTTCGTTCGTCCCCTGTCCGCGACTGTTCGGTTTTGTCTGTTAGGTCCGTGTGTAGTTCCGTGTGTGATGTCTTTACATCTGTCCGCGACTGTTCGGTTTTGTCTGTTAGGTCCGTTTGTAGTTCCGTGTGTGTCTCTGTAATCTGGTCTGTTAACTCCGTTTGTTTTTCCGTGTGTGATGTCTTTACATCTGTCCGCGACTGTTCGGTTTTGTCTGTGACGTCCGTATGTAGTTCCGTGTGTGATTCTGCCGTGGTGTTCGTTACATCCGTTTTTCGTTCCGTGCATGCTGTCTTAATATCTGTCCGCCATTCGTCAAATAGGTTCATTAGTTCGGTGTGTGACTCGGTAATTTTATTCGTTAACTCAGTGTGTGATGTCTTAAGCTCCGTTTTAAGTTCCGTGTGTGAATCTTTAACATCATCTTTAGACTCATCAGTATTCGTATAAGATCTAAGCTTCCAGCGGTTTCTGCCACTCTAACCTCCGGCGCCGTCGCCTGGTCCATGTCCCTGTCTAACACCTCCGGGTCTGTCTGCCTCACCTCCATCTCCTGGATGTCTCCCCCTGCGTCTAACTCTATGTCTTGCGTCTTACTTTCATCGTTTTGTGTCGTGATTTCTGCTTCAATTCCGTATATCAGTCCCGATCTCGTAATCCGTTTCATTTCTGGGTCCGTCATCTCTGCAGCCTATTATTGAACTCCTTTGCCTGAAAATATGTAAACCACGGGCCCCACCTAATCTCAAGATCCCGTATCCTAGTACTTCTGTCTAATTTCAACTCGATCTAGCCTTTTTTTCCAGCCCCACGTTGGGTTTGCCACCTATTAAATCTTTTACTTTACTACTTTACACTTATTATATATATATATATATATATATATATACTATATATACTATATATATATATATATATATATATATATAGATTGCTGTGAAATGCGCCCTTGGTCACGGGAACTGGTACTTTCTGCTGATCATTCGAGCCCCACAGATTGGGCGTCAAGATTGCTGTGATTCCCTATAAGACTCGAGCCTCACGAATTGGGCGCCAAGATTTGCTGTGATCCTCGTTACTACGGTGAAATCTCCTCTGATATTCGATTTCTTACCTGAATATCGCCTCTTGAATCTTTCCGCCTCGGCTGCTCACCTAGATGAAACTTTCATCCTCATTCATAACAAAATACAAACACATTCCTACCACAAACATCAACGTTAACTCTATTTACACCAACAATCACAATACATTAAAATTTCAAAATTAAATTTCTGCATAAATTTCAGCATTATAAAATTTCAAGTTCAAATTTGTCATCAATTTAATTTGCATCCGGAATTAGAGTCCTTGTAGGGTGCATACTAATTAACTAAACAATATTTGCAGACCTGAGTCTGAATAAAAGGGAGCATCTCCCACCCCTTTACGTTAATTTAACAGGTTAGTCTAATTAAGCTCAAAGACAGACCCAAATTTTCATTATAATCAAAAACATAAACCTGATAAATACTCCTTTCTACTTATACAAGAAAATTTTACCTTAAAATTCAAAATTTGTTGTTTATGCAAATTTACTAATGTCCATTTTTATCAAACGAATTATAAAAATATTCAACACACACCAAAACATCTAAGATCGAATAACAAAGCATAAGTTACCTGAAGGTTACTGCACTTGTGGCTTCAATGTACATCGGACTTGCTCATCCCACCATTCCAGCTGGTTTATGTTTACGTCCTCGGATTTCTAGCCACCTTTAAAATTTTTCTACACCACCATTCGTCTAAACGGTTTCAGGGTTTTTCAGGAACTCATCTAGATATATCGAAATCTTGTTTTGTAGATCCAATCACGTTTACGAAAAACATTTGATCACTAACACTTGTTACGTATTTCTAGTAGACGCCACGTTGTGCGTCAAAGTTATGTCACGTTGGCTCGTAGCCGTGCGTAACCAAAGAAAATCCAAGAAAACAACAGTGACCGGGCTCAATCGGAGAGTAGGGGGGTTGTAGAAAGCAGACCAATCTAGAAGGAACGCGGCTGTCAGGAGTTAGTACCAGTACCTGCCATAGAGAAATTAGAATAGTAAACCTGAAAGAAAAACAAATTAGTCCTGTAAACTTGAAACAGAGAAAAAGCATAGCCTATGGATCAAGTATAAATTGTTCAGTACTTTATACAATAAATAAGAGCAACTGTTTAGATAAACTCTATAATCTAACAACAGTAATAGCTGTACAGAAAAATTCTGAGTACAAAGTGAGGCCATATTGGGGAGTATCAGAAACGTTTCATCACCCACCAATTAAACATAATTCAGGTAAAATGTAATAAAAAAACATAAATAGGTAAGACATAATCACTCTAAGTAATTTAGTAAAATTTTTAGCAAAGACATAAATAAGTAGATAAGCACAATTGCTCTGAGTCATTCAGTAGGGTTGATTGTTCTTTCTTTTTTTTGTTATTAAATAGCGGGCAAGTCTATGGAAAAGGTATCAGAACGACAAGGAATATTGCAACAACCACGGGTAGATATTTACAGTAAGAACAAATAGGAAATTGTGCAACTTACACAAAGTCCTTCAGTACCGCTTCCTTGCCATTGCAAAGTGGGATCCACGATGTCTGACACTAACGAAGCACTGCCCCCTAGACTGTGAGGGTGTTGATGGAACTTATCACAACTTACCATAATCACACTGACTGATTTCACTGGGGTTAGCAGCGGACCTTATCACGCGAAGGCACTAGGTATATTAGTTGCATAACCATACAAAAAGCAGCGAGGAACTTCAACCACTACTTTTGTATACCGGTAGTCGGTTACAGTTTAAATATCACCCGACCAAGCAAGCAACAAAAGCCATAATAAGTAAAGCAGATGTATCACTAAAGGGAGTCCGTAATCATGTCCTTAAAACCCGCGTGCATCGAGTTAAAAGCAGAACGAAACAGTATCTTGAACGTAATTCCTATATCGGAACCAAAGACCAACTACGACTCCGCGACAGTTAGTTCTACGGCTTTTTTTCATAAGAAAGACGACTAAAAACGTTTAGTAGACACACGTAAGCACTAAAGCCGTACGTCGAAAGTTCTTCGAACACACGTGCGTCGGGTTTCACCAACTCTACCGCTCTTAGTTCAACCAGAAAAACCGTACTTACACTTAATTTTTTGACATCTCGCAAGCAAGAACAAAAAACGACCCTTTTTTGTTTATATCTAATCCTACTAGTACAACTTCTGATCGCCTACCTAGACTGTATATCCACATATTAATTACAGCGGGATTATTTATTAATGACAAGTGGAAAGTAATTTTACGAGTATTCCAATTTACAACTAAACCATCTTTTAAAATTAATACCGGCGAGTCAACTTGCATATCAATCTGAAAACTAGGCTGAAGTATTTACTTTATACAAACCGCGATCCAAACACTATGTATTTTAAGAATTAAGTAGACTAAAAATGTTAGGCCACCAAAAATGCACGTTACAAATTCCCCCCTAGCAAAATAAAGACGTCGGGGTGAAAGAGAAAAAAAAGAAAGAAAAGTGGCAGACCAGGAACCAAACAAAAAAAAAATTTTATCCGGTTCGAAGGACCAACACCAGTATAAGAGAAAGAATATCTTTCCAAAAGAAGACAAAGTCATCTATCGTAACCAACAATGACAGAATAGGTAAAGAAAGTATCAAGCAAACACACAATGAGGATTAAAGGTTATAGCTACTTTCAGAATCGTCAAAAGACGGATGTCCCCAAAAAGGACATTTCTGTTTTCCACCTCAAAGAAAAGTTTTGGCTTCCCGCGAAGAAACCAAAAGAAAATAAAAACAATGAGGAAGAAAACTCGTAGCAAATCCACTTAAGGACATCAAAGTCAACCTCAAGTGTGCAGCAACGAAAGAACCAAGACAAAGAAAAGAGCAAAGGCAAACTAGTACACCATCTGGAATACTTCCAACTGAGGTAACACAGATTTGTATGAAACGATTACTCAAGCAGAGTATGGCTAACAGACCTCCAAAAGCGACTAAGTCGAAATTCCTAAAGGAAAAGTAAATAGATCTGAAGCCTACCTCAAGGAATGGATGTAGAAAGCGACTATAATAGTCCAATGGTAAACAAATGGTGGAACTGGCCAGAAGAGCAAGTCACGGGAGGGGCTAGCTACAAAATATACATAGGATTACGAAATAGGCGCCAGTGTTTTCGGACTCAGGCTTATCAGCAAAAACACAAGACCAGTAAGCCAAAAAACAAAAGAGAAAAAAAACAAAGAAAACAAGTCATTAGGGATAGCGATACGTAGGGGTCAAAATAGAATCCGCCGGAGGGAACCCATTAGGATCCGGAGGTTCAGGATCAATGTCTGGCGGGTCTAAAGTTTTATCGGGTTTGAGGTCCTTAATATGCCAAGTACCCAGATCGTTACCAGAGTCATCCACTAAGATATAGGTTCACGGAGAAAGTTTAGTCCTAATAGTAAAGGGACCCACATATTTGGGAGCAAGTTTAGCATTGCAGTAGCGAGTAGCATCCGAAAGAACATAATTGCGTTTCCACACGCGATCGCCAGGAGATAAAGTTAAGGGGCGACGACGAAGATCGTAGTGTTTAGCATTTTTCTTGTATGCTAAGGAAAGACGTTTCGAAATTTCTTCACGAAGTGACTCAAATTTGACTAAGTCAGTAGGAGGAATAGGACGTTCGAGATCCATAAGAACATCATCAGGATCAGGAGGTTTTCCAAAATGATCGCCGTAGAGAGCATGTTCACGACCATATAGAGCAAAATACGGGGAGTAACCAATGACCTCATGTTTGAGCGTACGAATAGCACAACCAATTTTTGCTAAATTAACGTCCCACCGACGTTGATTATCAGAAACCTAAGAAGAAATCATAGTTTTCAGGACTCTATTAATACGTTCGGCCGGATTCGCCTGAGGATGATAGCGAGCATTAAACAGAATTTTTGTTCGATAAGAATTACAGAGTTTAGTTAAAATATTACTACGAAATTGTACACCATTGTCCGCAATTAGATACTGAGGAGTACCATACACCAGGAAAATATTTTCCTCAATGTTCGAGCAACAGCAGCGGCCGTAGATGCACGTAGAGGAAAGAAACAAGCATATTTCGTAAAACAATCAGCCACAACTAAAATGAAGGAATTACCTTTAGAGGATCTAGGAAGAGGTCCGACAATATCCGTACATAGGACTTGCCAAGGATGAGTGGCAGTAGCACGAGGAGACATAAAGCCAGGAGGTATCTTTTGTTCGACTTTGTGTGCAGAGCAAATTTTACAACGACGGACGTATCGAGCAACAGCGGCTCTAAGTTTAGGCCAATAGTAACGCATGGAAATTTTAGAGACCGTTTTGTGTACACCAGGGTGACCTGAAGTAGGTAGATCGTGATTCTCGTTTAGGACCCTATTCCGTTGTTCGCTGAGAACTACTAACTTCCAATCGTCTTGAGGATGTTGGAGCAAAGACTGTTTAGATTTTACATGTTTGTATAGTAATTCGTTTTCCACATGACAGTTAATGTATAATTTAGGATTAGAATTAACACGAGTCCGTAGCTTAAGATACCAAGGATCCAGAATTGGCAGAGTAATAGAAGATTTAGGAAAGTCATCAATTAAGTCAATTTTAGGTACTGAGCGAGATAAGGCGTCGGGAACGATGTTATCTTTACCTTTCCGATGTACGATGGTGAAGTTATGTTGTTGAAGTCGTACAGACCAACGAGCTAAACGACCGTTGGGGCTTTGTAGATTATTCAGCCAGATAAGCGAGTGGTGATCCGTGATCACAGTAAAGTGAGAACCCTCGATATAGGGACGAAATTTCTCTATTGCCCATATAACACCAAGACATTCTTTTTCGGTGGCGCTATAGTTGCGTTCCGCCTTTTTAAGAGAACAGCTAACGTAGCTAATGACTTTTTCGTCATCACCCTGTTGTTGCGTCAGCACAGCCCGCAGACCAAAATCAGAGGCATCAGTCTGTATAGTAAAGGGTAAATAAAAATCAGGACAACTCATCACTGGAGCTGTTACCAAGTGTTCTTTCAGCAGCTTAAACGCCTGCTGACATTCTGAAGACCAACTAAATTTAGAATTTTTCTTAGTCAACGCAGTAATCGGAGCAGTAAGAGCAGAAAAATTTGGGATAAAGCGACGATACCACGAGCACATACCCACTATGCGTCGTACTTCAGTTACAGTAGTAGGAGGAGGAAGATTAAGAATGGCCGAAACTTTTTCTGGGTCGACATGGAGTCCATGGCGATTTACTACGTATCCCAGATAACGGAGTTCCGGTCGGTATATAATGCATTTATCTCTGTGAAGAGAAAGACCTGCAGAATTTAAACGAAAAAGCACTTTCTGTAGTACCACCAAATGTTGTTCGAAAGTCGGGGTAGCGATGATCACATCATCTAAGTATGCGAAACAGAAAGGTTCGAGATCAGCACCAAGCACACGATCTATAAGTCGCTGAATTGTCGCTAGAGAATTATAAAGACCAAATGGCATTTTAGTAAACTGGTATAAACCTCTACCAGGCACCGTAAATGCAGTAATCGCTTTAGAATTAGAAGAAAGAGGTATTTGCCAATAAGCAGAGCGAATGTCCAAACTAGTTAAGAATTTTGCGTCTCTCAGGCGGTCTAGAATCGTAGAAATGTAAGGCAGGGGATAGGCATCTTTTTCTGTAACCTCATTGACCTTTCTAAAATCGATGCAGAAACGATACGTGCCATCTTTCTTAGGCACCATAACAATAGGGCTAGACCAAGCGCTATTAGATGGTTCTACAACACCACTTTCTAGCATCTCATCCAGAGCTTGATTGACATGTCGAAGTACCGTAGGGGACATGGGATAATATCTTTGCTTGATAGGACTGGATGTCGTACGGATCTGATGTTCAATGAGATTAGTACAGCCCAAAGGTAAAGTATCAGCGTTAGGAAACATCTGTTGGACTATACGAGACAATGCGGATTGTTGTGTGTTCGATAGATCGGAAAGAGCATTGATCTGACTGATCGAAACAGTAGAAGAAGAACAAAAAGTCCATTGACCCGTTCAAAAATCCGGGACAACACCCATGGATTTCCAGAAGTCAATGCCTAAGATCAGAGACTGAGAAATAGAAGGAACGACTAGGACGTCAAGAAGAATAGTTTTATTGTCGACTGACATGGGTAAAGTAAGTGACCCGAGAATGTCACTAGATTGACCATTGGCTACCGTACAGCTGTGGATCTCCGTTTGGGACAAAGGCAAAGAAAGAGAATAGAGAATATCCCAACCAGGACCACCAATAATAGTGCGAGAAGCGCCAGAATCAAGTAAACCCTTAAATTCGATGTCGAAAATGGTCACAGTGAGATAAGGTCTGTCGTCCTCACGAGAACTAGCTAAAATAAAATCCAGAACATATTTAGATCGGTCATCGAGACCATAGAAAGGATTTTCTGAGGAGATAATAGGTACCGAGACAACTGTAGAAGGAATCGGATCGGTTTCTCGGCTTAGCGACTCGATCGCTAGTTTAATTTCTTCTTACACCTCGTGCAATTGGCACGGGTAACATTAGGTGTACCACAACCATAGCAATGAAGTATTTGCGGTTTAGTACAGGAAGGAGACTTGTGTCCTTGTTGGCCACTGTTTCAACAAGTAACGGGAGAATTATAAATATTTTTAGGAGCATCACTTGCACCAGGTGTAAGTGTTTTCGAAGTAGTGACATCAGAACGGGGAGGGACATAAGCGGACGTAAGTTTGCTGCGGACCACAGGACCTGTATAAGCTAAGTCGGGCTCTAGGAGTTGACAAAAGTTCAAAGCAAGAGGAGACTTGAAATTATCTGCTTGGATTTTGCGCTGTTCCAGTCTGCGACCCACCCGCAAAAGTTCGGCAATAGTATTCAGATCCAGCAAAACTAAGTTGCTTTGGTAGAAAGGTGTAAGATTTGGTAAAATAATATCGAGTTTCTGTAGTTCAGAGAAAGAGATTGTTAGACGAGCAAATAAATTTTCCATCGTAGCTAAATATACCCCAATAGACTCTGAGGGACCCATAGTACGTTGCTTTATTTCCTCCAAAGTTTTTCGTTGTAATTAACGGGTTGGAATTCTTCCCTTAATAGCCGAATAACGTCCTGCCAATTTGTTAGGGATTTTCGATGTGCTCTGAATAAAATTAAAGCTTTTCCTGAAAGTAAGTCCGATGCCGAAGAAAATAATTGAGAAGCAGAAACGTTGCGTGCCGAGCATAATTCGTCCACGCGTAATAGAATTGCATTTATTGACATACGGTCATCACCCGAAAATTTTAAGTCCCATTTAGACACCAGCTGTCCATAACCAGACGTAGCAATTGATTTAGAAACAGATATAGGTATAGGTAATTCATCCGAAGATTCAGCAAAAGTAAGATCATCCTCAGTATCCGTAGTAGTCGGATTAATAGTAGCCGTAGAAACAAGTGGTACCCTAGGGGAAGTGGAAGAACGTTTAAAGCGACGGTATAATCTATCGCAATCACTGCGGAAATTGCTGACACCTAGCAACAACTTTCGCTGTATTACGGTTTCAGCGTCAGAAGTCACATTCATACGTTGGATTCTCCCTTTAAGATGCATAGCAAGGCTAATAATACGTTTGCCGTCGGCAGTTGAAATATCACCATTAAAGTCTTTGACCTTCGTTGTTAACTCAGTTAAACCCTCGGTCACGGCTTTATTATCCGCATGGAAATCGACACCAGATTTAAGTGGACTTAGCGCTTCGGAAGAATCCATTTTTAAGATATTCCTCAAGGACTTACGAAGTTTGGATACAGGTATCTTTGCATCGAACCCACGCGAACCGACTTCATATTTGAGTTCAGCTTCATGTAAACGATCAACTTTTAATTTCCAATAGTCCCCCATTACTACAGAATCAACCAACACCCAAATATTTAAAGACACAAAAACGTATTATTAGGCTTGTTCGATAGAGAAACTAAATTAACGAAATAACTAAATACTAAACACAATCCAGTTCAGACGAGAAGGGAGAAAAAAAATAATTCGAGCCGCTACACCAAACGAAAAAAAATCAATGTCAAAAACCATCAAGGTAAAAAAAAATTTTAAGCAAAATCAAGAACAAATAAAAGAAATCGGGCAGAAAAGGGAAAAAAATCGAGCAAGAGAGAAGAAAAAAAATCGAGAGCAACTCAAGAGAAATTAAGCCCCTTGTTTATCGGGCAGCCACGTTTACCGAGTCGGGTCCCACGTTTATCGAGTCGAGCCCCACGTTTATCGAGTCGAGCCCCACGTTGGGCGCCAAAAATTACGTTACGCATTTCTAGTAGACGCCACGTTGTGCGTCAAAGTTATGTCACGTTGGCTCGTAGCCGTGCGTAACCAAAGAAAATCCAAGAAAACAACAGTGACCGGGCTCAATCGGAGAGTAGGGGGGGTTGTAGAAAGCATACCAATCTAGAAGGGACGCGGCTGTCAGGAGTTAGTACCAGTACCTGCCATAGAGAAATTAGAATAGTAAACCTGAAAGAAAAACAAATTAGTCCTGCAAACCTGAAACAGAGAAAAAGCATAGCCTATGGATCAAGTATAAATTGTTCAGTACTTTATAGAATAAATAAGAGCAACTGTTTAGATAAACTCTATAATCTAACAACAGTAATAGCAGTACAGAAAAATTCTGAGTACAAAGTGAGGCCATATTGAAGAGTAGCAGAAACGTTTCATCACCCACCAATTAAACATAATTCAGGTAAAATGTAACAAAAAAATATAAATAGGTAAGACATAATCACTCTAAGTAATTTAGCAAAATTTTTAGCAAAGACATAAATAAGTAGATAAGAGCAATTGTTATGAGTCATTCAGTAGGGTTGATTGTTCTTTCTTTTTTTTTTGTTATTAAACAGCGGGCAAGTCTATGGAAAAGGTATCAGAACGACAAGGAATATTGCAACAACCACGGGTAGATATTTAAAGTAAGAACAAATAGGAAATAGTGCAACTTACACAAAGTCCTTCAGTACCGCTTCCTTGCCATTGCAGTGTGGGATCCACGATGTCTGACACTAACAAAGCACTGCCCCCTAGACTGTGAGGGTGTTGATGGAACTTATCACAACTTACCCTAATCGCACTGACTGATTTCACTGGGGTTAGCAGCGGACCTTATCACGCGAAGGCACTAGGTATATTAGTTGCATAACCATACAAAAAGCAGCGAGGAACTTCAACCACTACTTTTGTATACCGGTAGTCGGTCACAGTTTAAATATCACCCGACCAAGCAAGCAACAAAAGCCATAATAAGTAGAGCACATGTATCACTAAAGGGAGTTCGTAACTATGCCCTTAAAACCCGCGTGCATCGAGTTAAAAGCAGAACGAAACAGTATCTTGAACGTAATTCCTACATCGGAACCAAAGACCAACTACGACTCCGCGACAGTTAGTTCTACGGCTTTTTTTCATAAGAAAGACGACTAAAAACGTTTAGTAGACACGCGTAAGCACTAAAGCCGTACGTCGAAAGTTCTTCGAACACACGTGCGTCGAGTTTCACCAACTCTACCGTTCTTAGTTCAACCAGAAAAACTGTATCTAACACTTAATTTTTTGACATCTCGCAAGCAAGAACAAAAAACGACCCTTTTTTGTTTATATCTAATCCTACTAGTACAACTTCTGATCGCCTACCTAGACTGTATATCCACATATTAATTACAGCGGGATTATTTATTAATGACAAGTGGAAAGTAATTTTACGAGTATTCCAATTTACAACTAAACCATCTTTTAAAATTAATACCGGCGAGTCAACTTGCATATCAATCTGAAAACTAGGCTGAAGTATTTACTTTATACAAACCGCGATCCAAACACTATGTATTTTAAGAATTAAGTAGACTAAAAATGTTAGGCCACCAAAAATGCACGTTACACACTTCCGACAAATTGCAATGAAATTCATAATTCTTTCACGCTATACCCAAAACTGCCTACTTCTATTTATTTATTTATCGTTATTAATTTGGATAATTGGTTCAGTAATACCCGCAAATATAACTAGACTTTGTTACCTTCATTTATCTTCTCTAAGTGTACTAATAACTTTTATTGTAGCACGTAATCACCACGTATTCTAGTTAAAGTATCAAATAATCAAAAAAAATAAAGAGTAAAACTGTTTAAAGTATCGAATAAAATCAAAAATATAAGAGAGCGAAACTCCTATTAGCCCGGGTTTATATAATGGCCCGCTTGCAAGTCGAATTTGTCCCGCGACAGACGATTTTAAGAAATTCGCATTCTCGTTTTCCCTCCGACGGCTCGGCACAGCGATTCTACTAAAAATTTGCACACGTCCAAGTTGAAATCTAAGAATGTTCCACGCGCCTCGCAACACGTCCGAGAACAATTAATTAATTACACACACCCACTGATATGCTTTCCCCTCTCATGTTTGCATCCTATTTCAACCAATCGTAGACCTAGTGACGCCTCACAAATCACGCCTTCTATTAACAGTGTCACTGCTTTACGCGTTTTATCCGTCCCTTTCTACCTTGGTCTGAGTGGTACAAATCGATATTCTTTACTATCTTCTATTTAAATCCACGTGGATTCCTACGTGAGTAAAATAACCCCTTATCTAGTATTACCTGCTAAAACATCCGACCGTTTCCAATATACGTAAAAGCTGCGTGTTTATCTATTCAAATTTATTTAGAATTTCACATTTAAAAGTTTGCCTGTGTGTGCTCCTAATGAACGTTTTAATATAATTCTCCTAACTTTGTTTCATGGTATTTTAACCTTGGATTTTCACAGGCTTTTATGCTTATTATATATTACTAATGGTTCAATGAACTCCAATTAAAATAATAATGGATGGCATTGACTTCTACCCTTTAATTTTTAGCGAATACCAATTAAATATTAATTATTATTTGTACACTTTGTTTAATACCCGTTACTTAAAAATTGAATTAATTAATATAAATTTCGCACGTAATTTCTATTTGATTCTTTATACAGGGTGATTAAAATTATTTGATGTCGTTAATTAATTTTCTACCCTGGTCTAAATTTGAGTATTTTCCCCCTATTTGAATACAAATAATCCCACTTATTTGAATTCAAATACGAAACATCTAGACTACAAAAAGAAATTTACAAAAAAAATTGTTTATCTCACTCTACACTTATCTTTCTAACTTACCTAACTTATATCCAATCCTAAAAATATTTACACCTATCCTATATCCTTATCCTATTCCTAACTCTCACCTAATTTTATAAACTGAAATTATCCCTAACTTCATCCTACTTATCCATCTCATCCTATATACATCCTATATACCTATCCTATTCCTAACTTTTAATTAATCTTCACTATACTCACTTCCCCCTACCTCATCCTATATACCTATCCTATTCTTATTCTATTCCTAACTCTCCACTAATCTTATAAGAAATATCTACACTTAACCTATCTTATTTTCTTCCTACATTTAATTTTCATTCTCATCCTATATACCTATATCTAACTATCTCTCATATTTATCCTATACCTAGCTTTATTTTCTATAAACACTTACTTCTACTCTTCTATATACACCTATTTCTATTCCTATATTTTGTTTATTTAATCTTCATTTCTTATTTAAATCTGACTCTTTTCTTGATCCTCCAAGTCTTTCTTCTCACCATCCTAATACTCTTCATCCCTATTTCTCCTCCTTCTATATCTATACTTATCATCCCTGTTATCTCACATAAAATAAACTCATTCCTATTATCCTGACTCTTAAATATTGCTTCTTCTTCAGTCTCTACACGTGTCTGTTTCTCATTTATTATTATTTCCTTTTTGCGAACAAACCAAACGATACTACCTTAAAATTATAGATTTTTCCCTCTACGGAAAATCCTGTGTATCTTCTAGAATCCTTGTGTAATGGAATCAGCCAGAATGAATTCCTTAAATCTAATTCACTAAAAATAAACTTGCCACTTCACCTCGTCAAAAGTGTGTCCATGGATGGTGGACAATGAAATTGCGGTTTGGTCCGTTGGTTAATTTTTTGTGCATCTTTATTTAATTTTGCCTTCACCTGCTCCCGATATGCTGCTCTTGCTTCTACCTCTACTAATTCTGCATGTTTTTGTAATAAAGCTTGAACCTCTACTATCCTATCGTCTGGACATCTTATTGTGTTGATCTGTTTAACTCCATCATCCTCTACCTCTACTACATTAATACTAGACCCAGTGTCATCCTCTGTGACTTCATAACTGCCCTTCCATGGCACTACCCTATCCTTAATCCTTACTATCTTTCTTTCCATATCTATCAAAACCCCTAACTGCATCATACAGTCAACACCTAAAATGCTCTGAAACTTCAGTCCAGGTACAATTACAAACTCCTGTTCACAGCTTAAACCTCATATATTTATCCTAAGCACCACAACATTATTTACTACAGCAAACTTCTTTTTATTTGGAGCTACTAAATGACTACGCTTTATAGGCATAATTCTATCACAAACCTTATCCCTAATTTTGCTGACGAATTCCTCCGATATTAAACTCGCCTCTGCCCCTGTATCAAGTAATACTTCTACATTATTCTCAAAAATTCCTATATTAACAATTGGCAAACATAAATTTTCTACAGTTTCTGGCTCTATTTCCTCCTCAATTTTGAAAAATTCACGTGGATGTTCATATACATTTACACAGAAATCTAGTGGTCGGTCGCGTTCTAAAAATCCTGTCTCGTCCTGTTTTCCGTGCTTGGTCCTGGTTGTCCTTTTACAACCTGTGCGTACGTCTTCCTCGTATCACTATCCGTGTCCCTGTCTCTATTCGGCGTGCTCGTCACAGTCCTGTTTACTTCCGGTAAACTGTTATGTCTCGTGTTACTAGGTCTTGGCGTCGGTCCCCTGGTCGCACTATTGCTTTTGTATTCCTGTCCTCGTCGTTCCCAATTCAATTGAAAATTCCTATTATAGTCAGGCCGTCTCGGAAAATTCTGTGTCCTGTTGTCAAACCTAACCGTGTTAATGTTTCGTTCACGTATCTCTCTTGTCCGTCCTACACATACATCGTCATATCTCTGTAAATACTCCGAAAATGTCTCACGTTCTGTAATGTTTTGTAAGGCCACGTGTTGTCTGATTTCCAGTTCAAAATGTCGTGATAAGTACTTGATTATTTGTCTGTCCGTCAATGGTGGATTAAGTTGTTTGGCCACACTGTATTTTCGGATGCCATATTGTTCCCTAGAACCTGCAAACTCTCCCTTAAATCTTCCTGTAATCAAGTCGTCCCTAATCTGATCCTGTTTATGATCACTCCAGTAATGTTGTAAAAATTTGTTTTCAAAGTCCTGAAATGTGTCAATGTCCTGTCCTACTAAATTATACCATGCTTCCGCATTGTCCTTCAATAAAGCCTTTATCGTATTTAGTTTAGTCTGTTCGTCGAAAAAATTTCCCACTAGATTTCTTACGCTATTAATAAAAATTTGTGGATTTACACTGTTATCGCCATAAAATTGCATATGTTGGTCCAATGATACGCCACCTGTTTAAAATCTAGGACCATCCCCCGTTAAACTTGACATGTTGTATTTAATACTACCAACTTCGCGTTCTACCCTGTCTAACTGATCCCTACATGAGTCCGTTACTTCAGTCATTTTTATATTTATCTCTTCTTCCAGGAACTAATTAGGTGTGAGGCTGGGGAGTTGGTGAGAGTAATGTCGATGTTGGATTTGCCGTATTGGAATTCCCAAGTAGGGATAAGGGATGGGGAATTGTAGATTCTAAGATGGTGTTGGAGTGTAAAGTCCTCTAAAGTAGTGCCGTTTTCGTCAGTAAAATTGTTAAACTTTAGTGTGGATTTGGAATTGGCGTCAGTGGATATGATGATTGGTTTGTCTCTAATCGTTGTAAATATGTGGTCTAGTTGGTGTAAATAGGTATTAATGTCTGTTTTGTATTGGAAGAAATAAGAAAAATCGTGCCTGATTTCCAGAGAAGTTTAATTACGGTAATTTGGGGGTGGATAGAGAGGTGTGATAAGAAGCGTCAATTAGGGGGTATGTAATAATGATGGCGGAGGTGTAGTTAGGGTCAGGCGGGTTAGGGTGAATATAGGTGCGGGAGTTTGGTGGGGTGTTAGAATTTTGTTTTGGACTAGATAAGGTTCTTGGACTAGGGCGATTTGGATTTTGTGTTCTTGGAGTATGTGGGACAGCTCTAGGGTGGCGGCGCGAGAGTGTTGGAGGTTGATTTGAATTGTGCGCAGTTTCGTGTGTTAGTGGTGCGAGTCTTGCGTCCATTTGCTTGAGTGTTGTCTAGAACCCATAATCGGTGCGTAGTTTAGTCATATAGAGAGATTACTTATAGACAGGGCAGTCGGGACTAGTAACAGAGTGGTCGTCGGGACGATTAATGCGGGTACAGTTGGTGCAAACGGGAGCGGCAGTGGGGGGATTCTGACATGATTTGGATGGGTGGCTTCCGGCGCAGTGGTCACAGGCGGTTGGGGATCGACAGGTTTTTGCAGAGTAACCAAAGCGCTGGCAATTAAAGCATCGGGTATCGGAAACGAGGTCTCTAATTCTGCAATATTAGTAACCTATAAAAACATGGGAATTAGTGGTGAGGATGGATCGTAAACTGGGAGAGACGTTTAGAATTAAGTTGTCGGAGTGATCTGTTTTTGTGTGATGGATGGCAATGGAGATTTCTGTACGATCCGTGTCTTCAGGAATAAGTAGGTCAAATGAATTCTGTAGGTATATAAAGTTAAGAGCGTCTGTAGATGGGATCTCTTTGTCTAAGTGAAAGATGATGATTTGCGGGAGTTTAGGTTTAGGGAGATGTACACTGTACACCTACCTAATCAGAAGATTTTGACATGTCATTATGTGGAATATATTCATTGCCTGATAATGCACCCTGGGGATTTGAACAGTCACCACTGTCAGCAGAAACATTCGTGGAATTGTGTAAACCCAGCGGTACTAGTCAATGGTACTTTTGCAAATTCTACAGATGAACTACTACCATCATCATTTTTGAAACGTGTGTTGGTCGGAAACCTTTTCAACAACCGTAAATAGCACTATTTGAAGCCTTCTCATCACTCGTTCCATTATCTTTATAATTTAATAGATATGCTTTTTGCATAATTAATTTAGTTCTTTGAGACGTGTTTGTAGAAAACGAATATGCTTCCACACACTCCCTTAAAGGCAACAACTAACAAATAACCAACTCTGAGAAACAGTAGCGATTAACTAACATAATTATGAATTATGTACATATTGTATTTTCGGTTCCTGTCTCGTATAAGCAAGAGTGCAGTATCCACAGCCTGATTAGGGAAAATGCGGCAACTCATAAGTAAATACTGCACCCTTTCTAAATAGTTTACAGTTACCGTATTTTCGTTAAGCATGCGTTAACATTTTCGAAGATACGGCAGATGAAATGCTATAATTTATCTATGGTTACTGAAATTACGGCATTTATGCTGAAAGTACAAGATAGATATTATATTTTATATACATCTATGCAAAAAAATACGTTTGTTGACATTTTCCCTTAACTTTATCTTTCGTGGCTAACATTTGAAGATTATATGGCATTTATTTTCTTACAAAGCTTTTCCGGTGAAGATAAATACTGTTATTTAGTAGATACATTTTGCAATTTGCATTAGATAGGATTTCGAGCTTCTCTAAGTTGCTTAATTTATAAACACACAATTATTGTCGCAATTCATAAAAATAAACGCTATTATAGTTGAGTTTACGGATACACTGTATGGCTATACATAAAATGCTGATTCGCGTTAGCTGGCTGCAAGGATAAAGTACCTAAGTAAATATAAAATAATAGCTACATACTTAAATAACCGTCGTATCATCGGAGTTATGTTTTAAAGCATTTTATTTCACCTTAGTAATATAAGATTTGAATGAACGTAATTTATCATCAATCAAAATAAATTGCTACGGAACCTATAAATCAATGTCCTCTTTTCAAATAAAATATTTTTCTGTACAGAACGCAGCATCCAATTTATATTGGTTGAATTATGTAGCTCTTCAGAATTTATTCGAAGGAGTGCACTCATTCTGCTAATTGAATAAAGCAATAAGTATATTTACATAAACAGGCTTGTAGAGCATACAATAATATTAGAAAATTACCATATCGTTTGTTTACCATAAAACTTGTATATTACTGTAATATAGAGCCGAAATATAATGCAGAGTACTAATTTTCAGCAATCGTTGTAAATAAATGTGAAAACACAGGTCAGAAAGTCAGAAGTGTGGAAAAGGCACGATTTTTTTACACTAATTATTTAATAAATGCATGAGATGTACTTTGTTATGTATTTACATGTAAAGCAGAAAATTATCCAATTTTTTTTATAGCATCAAACACTTACGACAGTTTAATTTTCTGATTTTGTGGTTTTTGTTTCAAGTTTGGTACAGGGAGTATCGGCAAAAGTGATCTTTGAAACATGGTGTGAAACTGATTAACCTATGGGATTGCATTTCCCAGTGAATAATGTGATACATTTGGTAAAAGATGGATACTTTAGTGTTAGCTTTTAAGAGAGTCGTGTTTATGATGCTAATGAAGACGAGGTAAAATTTTACACCTAATCGTTCTGTTACGTTAAAATCCTACAAGCGATCTATTTTTGCATGGATATTAATTTAAATTACTTTTATTTAAAACACCCTAAAGTTTCTAAACTACTCGCGCTTCCTTGTCATTAAACATCCTACATAAGTTCACTAAATAATTACTTTGTAATATTTTGCCTTGTTAGTTGCATTATAAATTTAAACATCTGCTAGTCAAATTTTCTTTACAAATATGTTCTGACAATTGCAGCAAATATGCTATGAAAGGTTAAAATAACTTCGCCTTATACAGTTGCTTGGAAATAATAGTCAACCACGGCTGCACATATATTTATGGCTTTCTTTAAAAGATTAGGCCGCCTTAACCACCTGCGTAGTAAATGAACACTTGTAACGGGTTTATGCCAAGTACTTCAATCAAGTGGTATTCTGTAATGCTACAAATGTGTACGTTTAAGAACAATAAAACTGTTTTTCTATATTAGCAATTCTTGGTAGCGCTTAGGTTATTTCTTTGTTTGCAAGCTGTGGTTTGCAGCTGGAATATACTTTTGCAGGTGCTGTCTGAAAATCCTTTACATTTGATCCTTCGGAAATATTTTTGAAATCTAAATACCTTGCCCTCCACGTGGTTCTTTCTTTATAAATGCAGGTCGAACTTTGGAGTTGCATTCGATACATCCTTTTAGCAAAAAAGGATGTTGTTAGTCGCGATATTAAGATGCATTCTGTTCTTAGTGTTATAACTTAGATAAATAGGTTCATTCAGTGTCCAATCCAACGATGATGATAGCCAGCATTTCCATATTTTTTAAGAGGCAGACAGCTTAATCTAAGGTATAGTTTTTCTGTTTTCTTTAATGTTTATGCTGTTGTTGAAAATATACGGGTTTTTTAGTGGTACTGTAGTTTTATACTTGTGAATAACCAATAAATCGCAGACCGACGTTACAAATTCACGTTCACAATGCACGGGTAGTTATTCTCCAAGTCAAAATTAGTAAACCAAAACTTGCGTTAGAGCACTTTTTACTGTTTCCTTTATCTTTGTACATGAATATTAACGTCAACAATTTGCATACTAAATTCTAAATTAAAGTAAGTGAATGCCTGGTTTATTTAGGTTAGGATTTCGTTATATAAGAATAAGATTAAGTTCTTAATTCACGAAGCGCACTTCACAAAGCAGACTGTATATATTATGTTTACTTCTTTTCTTATATATATTGCTGTAATTATAGGGTTAATTTAGGGGTAGGTTAAGTCATAGGGGTCGTAGAATAAACAAAAAAAAAACTCCAAATAACCAGAGCACATAATAACAGATATTAGAAGAGTAAATAGGTCATTATGAATATTGTTAGTAGAGAGCACACTGTATATAACAGTACAAGCGATTAAACGCATATCCAAGAGTAGCTACGAGCAAAGATAGGAATTAAAAATGTAACGAAATGCATCGAAATTAAATCAATGGAAAACCTGTATGAATTGGCTAGATAAATATTCAACAACTGCGTTTATATATCATCATTTACGCAGGCAGAAATTATGCATTATTTGAAACGCGTACGTAACAGAAAAGTATTACATTTGTTCAAAAATCCAATTTAACTAGGAAATAAACAAACACGAAATTTATTTCTATTTAGATTAAAATAAAGCAAACAACAATAATACGAGATTTGATGAACGAAGGTTCCTGGAATTTCTGAATTAAATGTGATGTATGTGAATGAATTACGTGACAAATTGAGCGTTCTTCCATGAAGTTAAACTACACAATTGGTAAAGTTTCCAAAATAACACAAGAGATAAGACAATTGGTGTCGCCTAGCATCTGGAATCAACGAATCGCAAAAAAAGGCAAGGCTATAAATATGATAACAATTGAACAACGGGTTAGTATACATTTGAAACTGGGCAGTCACTATACTCAAAAGTGCTAAGATATTCACGCAAATAGTTAATTAAAAGTAAAGTGAAATCATTTTTATAAGAGTGTAAAATTTGTGTAAGCGAGTCATACTGCTACAGACGTAAGTAAACTAGATTTAATAAAATTATACAATTTCTAAAAATTAATAAAACAGGGCTCTTAGATACGATTTTAGAACTCTGGAGATTACTGCCTCTTAATTTAATTTGGTAATCTCTGACAATGGTAAATATTCTATTACTGTTTCGTTAACTACGGAGATGAAAAACCTTTTATTGAAATAAACTCATTAATAACGATTTGGATAGTATTTTGGTTGGATGTCAACTTTCAAATTCGACTCAAAACATTCAGACTGGACACGAAAACCCTTGAGGATGCAGAGAAGCTACTGAACCACTCCAGGTTAGATATTTTGATATTATTTATTTCTGTAAACTGTTTTAATTCGATAATAATTCAAAAATGTAAGAGCCGACAAAACTGGGGTTTTTTGATAAATTTATGAAAGGCAATAGGCATCTTTAAAAGTTTCAAAAGATCTCTAAATACAATAAAAAGCTCCTTTTAGCTGGCTTCATTTTCTCAAAATCTGACAGATGTAAATAATTTAAAAAGGGGACGATATTTAAAAAAAGTTTGTAAATATTTAATCATTATACTGTGTATTGTAGAATTGCTTTGTTTAATTGAATCAGCTAGTCGAAGCAAAGAGATTTATAAATAAACTTTTTTACAAGTGCTTGATTAATATAAAGAAAATCACAGAGCATTTTATGATCTGCCCAAGTCGTGGGGCCTAATATAGGGGTATATCACAGCATTTTATGCCGCCCGGGTCGTGGGGCGAGAATAACCAAGGTTTTTATTTTTTCCCACAGGCAAATATCATGACATTTTATGTGCACCCAAGCGTAGGGGCTCGATTATCATAGCATTTTATGCACAACCCAATCGTGGGGCACGATTAACACAGCATTTTATGACATGCCCAACCGTGGGGCCTAATATAAGGGGAAGTATCACAGCATTTTATGGCGACCCAAAGCTAGGGGCAAGAACACCACTAAAACAAAATTAAAATTATAAAGGAAAATTAAAAATTTAAAAAATTTGTAGTAGCGAGAAATTTAAAATTTAAATTTGTAAAAGTACAAATAAAAATTTAATTTAAAAGGGTTAAGAATTGAAAAACTGAAGGATTTTGAAATCTTAATAATAATAAAAAATTAAAAATGGATAAACGAATTAAGGAGACCAGAGAGGCATTAAGGAACCAAGGGGTTGAAATGGGGTCACAAGAAAGCGTAATTTTACAAGATGGATTTATTGAAATGCCAGGACCACAATTAACGAGAAGTCAAAGCGAAGAACAACCGATTTCACAACTATCTGAAATCATGTCTATTCTTTTAGCATTAAACAAAAAAATGGGCAAAAGCGAAGAAGACCATGAAAATATTAGGGAAAAAAGCGGAAAAGCTTGGGGTTGAAATGAAAATTATAAGCGACGGATTGAAGGAAAGTATTCAAACGATCGCGGAAATGCAAGTACACTTTGAAAATAAATTTGCTAGAATGATGGAAGATGTAGATAAAGTTAGAGACGACGTTTGGAAAGTGAAATTAGATCAGGAAACTTCTAAAAAAGAAAGAAATGACCGGATTACAGATTTAGGTAAAAAGATGCGGGAAATTCAGGGAAACTGTGAAATAGGACTTAATAAAGTAAATAGAGAGTTAGGTAATTTAAAATCAAAATTTGAAAATGTGGGTAGAAATCAGGGATTGCCACACACTAGGATAAATAGACCTGAAATTTCAGCAGAACAGTATTCCAAATTTAATGGAGACAACAAGATAAATCCAAAAGTATTTTTAAATAATATAAGAAAATTAATACAGGGATCAACGGATGAAAGGTACAATTTAAACGTCGTTAGATCAATGTTGAAAGGGAGCTCGGAGATATAGTTTGATTTAATAGAAAACGAGATAGGAACATTTCAGGAGTTTGAAAGTAGATTTTTGAGAAAATTTTGGGTGGATAATCAACAATACAAAGCGCGAGATAATTTAATTACAGGAAAATATAATCAGAACCTAGGGATGATCAGAGAAATATATGCTATACAAAAATTCAGTCTAGCAAAGCAATTAGATCCGCCGATGGAAGAAAGTCAAATCATAAAATACTTAGCGGGACATTTTGGCGAAGAAATAAGACATTATGTAATGATTCAAAATATAGTAAACATGGAGATTTTCTTGGAATATTTACAAAGTTGTGATGAGTTAGGACAAGGTCGTGTAGCGGAAGGTAGGGTGGCATCAAGACAGCGAGAAAACTTAGGTAGAGTGCAAAGAAACGCAGAAAACAATAGATCAAATAATAGGGAAAATTAGGGGGGAAATTTTTATAGAAACAATTACAATAACTACAACCATAATAATTTTATAAGGAACTGGAACACAAGAGACACTCCAAGAAGAGAAACAGAGCAAACGAATCACGACAGAAACATAAATCAGTGTACGCTACAAACACAACATCGGGAACAATCAGCACAACCTACAAGAATGAACCGTACCTATGCAGAAGTTACGAGTCAGGCAAGACCATCTACGTCGAATCAGGATTTTTGAAAGAGGACAAACCAAAAAGCCCTTAAAAATAAATGGATACGAACACCAGCGTAAATATATAAAATGTGAAATGGAAAAGGAAATGAATAAAAGCTTATTACCGATAATTAAATTGAAAATTGGAAATAGTCGAGCTGGAACACCCATTGATACGGGAGCTGAAGCGTCGTTAGTGTCTGAGGACTTTGTTAAACGGGAAAAGTAAATAGGAAGCTTGATGCCCATGAGGAAATTTAATTTAGTAGCACCAAACAGCAAGAGATTTGCAAGTGTGAGTAAAATAATAATTCTGGAATGTGAAATGGGCAAGATAAAGTTAGAGAATGAATTTATAATAGTGCCGGGGTTAAAAGTAGATGCAATATTTGGTATGGATATAATAGATAAGTTGGGTTTAAAAATAAATGCCAAAGGAAAGGCAATAGATATAAAGGAGGAATATATAAAATGGGATGATGAGGATACTGCCTCTTAATTTAATTTGGTAATTTCTGACAATGGTTACATATTCTATTACTGTTTCGTTAACTACGGAGATGAAAAACCTTTTATTGGAATAAACTCATTAATAACGATTTGGATAGTGTTTTGTTTGGATGTCGACTTTCAAATTCGACTCAAAACATTCAGACTGGACACGAAAACCCTTGGGGATGCAGAGAAGCTACTGAACCACTCAAGGTTAGATATTTTGATATGATTTATTTCTGTAACCGTTTTAATTTAATAATAATTCAAAAATGTAAGGGCCGACAAAACTGGGGTTCTTTGATAAATTTATGAAAGGCAATAGGCATCTTTAACCGTTTTAAAAGGTCTCTAAATACAATAAAATCTCGTTTTGCTGGCTTCATTTTCTCAAAATCTGATACATGTAAATAATTTAAAAAGGGGAAGATATTTAAAAGGTTGTAAATATTTTATGGTCTGCCCAAGTCGTGGGGCCTAATATAGGGGTATATCACAGCATTTTATGCCGCCCAGATTTTCATTTGTATATTTTTAGGGTTTGAAGCGTTTGGTATATATATATATATATATATATATATATATATAGATTCTAAGATTTTATATTTGCTTACATGTATATGTTTGTGTAGTGTTGTATGCAGAGTGACGCTTTTGGTGCACATCACGTTATCACAGAACGACTATTTGAATGTGTTTTTCTGTTCTCTGTAAATGTTCCTTTTTGTAGTATTTTTACCAATAGGCTTATAAATAAATACACTTACTAAAGTTTCCAATTTCTTTTTTTGTATGACCCATCCCACTCTAAGACATTTTGAGCTAGTCCGAAATCTAAATCTTTTGGATTTCTATTCTACCTGTTCCCTGTTTTGTTGCGGTATTTGGTGTGGGCAATTTTTTTTAGTAATTTTACTGATTTCTTTCTTGTCTGCACGGATTACCGCAACATAAATTTGGCATACCCAACGTGGGGCCACAATTTTCGAAACCTCTATGTCGTACGTAAGAGTTGCTCGATTTCTGAAACCTTTAATTTTCCTTAAGAATCCCAGACTTTATGACAGCTCTATTTTTACTGAAAGTTTTGTTCTGAATTTGCTCTACATACACCGCTTCGTCCTAAAAAAATTTTTTGCGTTTGTTTTATTGTTCCTTTTCACATACTTGGTGATTTACTGTAGATTCTTTTGTATGCAAAGTTACCATAATTGTGATTTTGCTAGCAATTCGAGTTTTTGAGAACACTGGCGCCCTATATCTATCAGTATTTCTAGTTTCTATTTTTTTCGCTCTTACCAATTCGGTGCCTTAAGATTGCAATTTCTTCCTTTGAGTATATATAATAAAAACATGTTAAACAATGTTTTCCAATTCTTAAATTATTAAATTTTTATGAAATTTAACTATATAAAAATTAATTAGTTGATGTCACGTTAAGCGTATTGGCAACTTTAAAAGTCGCTCTCAGGGCGCAACACAAATTGAAAAACACTGTTTCTTCTAAATTTTAAAATTTTCACCTAATGTATTCAAATCAAACATTAATAAATCAAAGTTACCTTCAATTTATGTCATAAATGTCAAACTTAAATTTTTTTATTATTTTGACAACCATCTTATGTCATGGATCGGAACGTAAATAAAGATGATTTTAAAAACTCTGAGTCGATTAATTCCCAAAAAAGATTAAGAAAAATACAAAACAAACCACAACAAACATACAGGGAGTATTTACTACTTGCACATGCAAACAAAATTTTGTTCGACATCCATATCAAAAATCCTCTTTTTCAAGCAAGTCCTATACATATTGTAAATCTTCCAATCAAGTCCACAATATAACATCTGCTAGTCCTACATTCAATGGAACGCGTTCTGAATTTTTGTGTTTTTTATTAATGCTGTCAAAACCATTATTTCAAACAATTTTTTTATACAAAGTACCATTTTTTCACACCTTGAACCAAAATAGGGAGTTGCGCTTTAACTTCATGTTTGGTTATAATAATTTTTGTGAATTCTTCTCCTGGGCAACCACTAAACACACCACAAATTTCTTTTTAAAATAAAAATATAATTCTTTCTGTTTGAAGAATTTTTTCGGAGTACAAGCGCCTGCAAATTTTAGAAATCATAGTATTCTTAAAAAATTGTTTTCTGATAGGAGCGAAAATCCACCAGTCAACATTTGTTCACATTTACCATCATTAATGTAACTGACATCTGAAATCAAATTCTCTTCGAATGTTATTGAAATTTCTTATTGTTCTCCCATTCAAGGTAGAAAACTCGTGTGTTGTATTTAATAGACACTATTAAATTTACCTTTTATTTTAGACATTTCTGAAGACGTTTCAACAACTAGACTAAAATTAGCATTTTTTATAACATCGACTTTAGAGAAAACGCTAGTTAGAGTTCGTGGCTTCGAGCGGTCCTTTTTAAAAAGACTTCTTTGAACAATAACACATTTATTTAGTTTTGTACAGAATTTAATTATGGAATTTGAACAAACTTGATTTATAAGTCTATGTCGAAATACTTTAATTAATTGTACAGTGAGTTACCAGTGAACTGCAAGGTTAAAGCTGAACGTCTGATGAACTGACTAGGAGTGGAGCTCCTGGTCCTTATATAACTTTCTCCCCCTCACAATACTGTGGGAACCTGCGGACGTAATGTCCGCTTACACTTTGTAATACTTAGTTGCTATCTTAAGAGCTATTCATAAATTACATTGTTGCAGGCTTATTCTGCGTAATCACGGTACGTGACATCCGTCGACCGTCTGTGACCTGACTTTTGCAGTGTCACTTATCCTTGGGCTACTTTGTAGCGTTTCCACTCGTGGGAACTGAAATAATCATAATAATATGTAATAAAATGTTGCAACAACATTGTTGCACTGTCCTAACATTTCTTAGTTTCCTAATATTTCCTAATATGGATATTAGTATTATATATATATTAGATGGGGGTTACTATAACTCCTCCCAACGTACATTAAAAATTAAGGGTTTTAACCTTTTTCTTGATTTTTAATTAAATTCATTTTCGTTTTCGTTTAATCTCATTTAAAATTCATATTTTCTAGGGGTACATTTGTTTGTTTGGGTTTCTTAAATCTAAAACGGTTTTCTTTATTGTTCTTAAATCTAATACATATTTTGTAAGTTACATAAATGATCAATAAAATAGTCAATAAAATCAATATAATTGTCCATACACTAATGTTATCATAGTGCACTTTGGGCGTCTTGATCTCGTTTAATTTTCTTTGTAATCTTCCATGAGTTTCATGGCGTGGTTTAAGTTGTCTAATTCCAGGTGTTCCAATTGCATTGGTTTTTGAAGGGTTGCTTCATCTTCTTCTTGGGTAATCTTGATTTGCAGATCGGGTAGATTTGCTAATTTCTTGCTTTGTACTGGATCTTGGTAAACTCTAATTATTTCATTTTTTAATTTTAAATAACAATTTTCCTTAAGGGTGATTAATTTACTTCCGGTTAATGCTAAATTATTTTCGTCTTGATTACAATACATTGTTGCGATTACTTCGGTGGGAAAAATGGCTATCCATTTATTTTCTGTTACTTTTTGAATTTTCATGTTGTTGATTGATACAGGTTTGGCTTCACAATTTTCATAGTGATTGGTAAATTTTAGTAGTGGTACTTCGCAAGGGCTGTCTTCTTGAATTGTTGTGGTTGTTAATGATTGGCATAAGTATTGATTGGGTGTGACTTCATTACATTTGTCGTTGGTATAACCATATCTTTGTTCATTTAAGGATAGGAATTTGGTTTTTGGAATAATAACTTGGTATGTGCTAGTCATTTTCATTGGAAAAGCAAATAAGTGGTAATAATTGTAACTGTTAATCTCTACTATTGGTATTTCTATTAAAAATGTTATATCGTTATTTTTTACATAGCCTTTAACTATGGCTATTTTTTCAAATATTAAAATGTTTGATTCTAATACTTCGAAAGGTAATTTACTATTAGTTATAAAAGATTTTATTCTCAATAATTCTTTTAATAAATCTATTGGTTCTATTATACTTGAATGTAGGGTATTTAATTTTGCAAAGGTTACTGCGTTTTCTAATGTTGCTAGGATTTGTTGAATTAAAGTTAGGGTTGATATTATCTGGTTATATATCGTATTGAATCTTATTAAATCTCGCATGCCTAACATGGTAGTTCGCATGTTATTTTCTAAGGTTTCTATTCGATTGGCTATACTATCTTGATTTCTAACTAGTTTTCTAAGGGTTTCATTAAATTTGATGATCGTTGATTGTGTTAACGATATTTGATTACTAATTATAGTTTTAATGTCGTTTTGATTTTCTATCAATTGTTGTATCGCGTTGTCATAGCGTTCTGCGTCTTGGTTATCTAAATTTCCGGTAATTGCTTTAATTACGTTTCCTAATCCGTTGATTAGTCCTCGTTTTCTTCTTGTCATTTGTTCTGTAGGTATTAGTCGATTAAATTTGTCTTCGATATTTTTCAAAATGCTTTCTGTTATACTGTCGTAGTTCATCATTTCTATTGCGTATTCTTTTCCGAATTTTGTTGTGTCCATTGATTGTTTTAGTCGAAAATAATTATTTTTGATTATTTGAAATTCTTGTTTTAGCTCGGTTAAATCGAATTTTTGTGCAAAGGTCCAATAATCTATAGTGTTTTGCATACTGCCTAATTTAATTGGTAGTATACCGGGGTTGTTCTTTATGTTTTCAATTATAATTTCTGTGTCCGTTCTACCTGGGTGGAGGTTGACGGTAAGGGTGACGATTGTCCATCTGAAAGTACAGGGTGTCTTAAATTTTTGAGGTGAACATATTTTGTTATCTTGCCGTCGTCTATCGCGGCTACGTTTTTGTCTGATATTCGTTTGATTTTAAAAGGTCCTAAATTTCTCGGTGCCGTTTTGTGTCTTTTACTTTGGTAATTTTTCTCGAATACGGTTTGTCCTATGGAAAATTTGTTTATGTCTGAGTTTTTATTACGGGTCGCGGTAATTCGCTCTTTATCATTATCTAATTTGTCCTTTACTTTGTCATAGGTTATTTTTAGTTTCTCCTTGTGGTCTTTAGCGTATTGCTGGTAGATTTCTTTGTTATAATGTATATCGTAGGGGTTGCGTGAATCTGAATGTCCTAAGGTTAGTTCTAAGGGTGTAAAATTTGTAGTTGAATGAATCGTGTTATTATACGCGATTAATGCGTATGACATTAAGTTAGTTATGTGTTCTTTCTTGTAATTGATTCTTAATAATCTGATTTGTTCTAATAGGGTTGAGTGTAGTCTCTCAATTAGTCCGTTTGATTCAGGGTGGTTTACCGTTATAAAGTGTATTTTTATTTTGTGTAATTCTAAAGTGTTTTGAATTGTTTCGTTTTTGAATTCGCTTCCGTTATCTAATGTTATTGCTTCGGGTGTTCCGTAAAATGTAAAATAGTGTAGAAATCCTTGGGTTACGTCTATACTATTTTTAGAAGTGATTGGAATTGCTTGTCCTATTTTCGTAAGTGCGTCCACGATTGTTAAGTAACTTTGTGCTTCTACTACTAGAGTATCTGCATGTAATTTCTGGAAAGGTTTGTCTGGTGTTTTAGTTAACATTAAGGGTATCTTTGGGGGGTTTTCTGTCATATTTGGCTTTATCACATAATTCGCATTGATTGATAAAGTCGGTCGTTAGTTCTTTCATGTCCTTGAAATAGTAGCGTCTCATAATTTGTTTTAGGGTCTCGTTTATTCCTCGATGGTTGGTCTTTCCTTCGTGTTGGTTTCTTATTACGTCATTTATTTCGTCAGGGTCGTCTAATGTTATTAATTTTCTCGTGCATCTTATAAGTTCGGGGCCAGAATTGTTAAATAGTTTTACATATATTTCTGAAAATCGTTTGTATAAGTTTTCTGTGTTTAAATAAAAGTAAAATCGTTTTTTCTCGGGGGTGTATTCCTTTAATATTTTAATTATCTGTGACTCGTTTTCGTCTTTGGTTATTTGAATTTTGTAAATTTTCTTATTATCCACTTTCGTGTATTTTACAGGGTTGGGGTTGTTTAAAACTTCTGTGATTATGAATTGATTGGGTTTCGTGTCAATAGCTTCGTTTAAAATTTTTATTGCTGTTTCCGGTTCGTCATTTTGTGTTGAATGTATAGTTTCCATTTCTTCTGGGTCTTCTCTGACTTCGGTTTCGTCTACGTTTCCTGCTAATGATTCTGTCTCAAGTGCGTTAAGTTGGATTCTACTTAAGGCGTCTGCATTATTGTTGTAAATTCCCTTTTTGTGTATGATCTCATAATCATATTCTTCTAGTCTGATTCTCCATCTTTGTAATTTCGAGTTAGGTTCTTTGAGTTTGCATAGCCAAACTAATGGTCTATGATCGGTATAGATATAGAATTTCCGTCCGTATAGGTACGGTCTGAAATATTTTGTTGCCCAAATTATGGCTAACAATTCTTTCTCTATCGTACTGTATCGTTGCTCTGTTTCATTGAGGGTTCTTGATGCGTAACTGATAGGTTTGTCGTTACCTACTGTTCCTTGGCTTAATACTGCGCCTAATGCTACATTTGATGCGTCTGTTGTTAAAATGAATGGTTTCGAAAAGTCTGGGTATTCTAATACGGGGTGATTTGTTAAAATGCTTTTAATTTTATCTACTGCTTTAATAAATTCTGGGGTATGTACAATTTTGTTTCCCTTCTTTAAACAATTGGTTAGGGGCTTTGTTATTTGAGCATAACCTTTTATAAATTTTCGGTAATATCCGCTAAGGCCTAAAAATCCTTTAATTTCTTTATTCGTTTTGGGTACAGGGTAATTTAATACAGCGTTTGTTTTATCGGGGTTTGGCATCACTCCTTGGGGTGTTATTACGTGTCCTAAAAAGGTAACTTCTTTCTGTAGAAATTCGCTTTTGTCTAGTTGTACTTTAAATTTTGCGGTTCTTAATCTTTCGAACACTTCTCTTAATCTTTCAATGTGCTCCACTAATGATGTTGAATACACTATTATATCGTCTAGGTACACAAGGCATTTTCGTTGTGTATCCCTCGTAGTATGTTATCCATTACTCGTTGAAAAGTTGCGGGTGCGTTCTTCAGTCCAAATGGCATCCGTTTATACTCGTAGTGTCCTCTAGGTGTGCTAAAGGCTGTTTTCTGTGTATCTCCTTCTTCCATTTCTACTTGATGGTATCCTGATGTTAAGTCTAGCGTCGAAAAATATTGGCATTTGCCTAACTTGTCTAATATTTCTGTTATGTTCGGTAACGGGTATTTATCGTCTACCGTTTTTTCGTTTAATTTGCGGTAATCTATTACCATTCGGTATTTCCGTTTTCCTGATGCGTCTAGTTTCTTTGGTACTATTAGTACGGGGCTGCTCCATGGTGAATTGGAGTGTTGTATAATATCTTGATCTAATAGATCGGTTACTTGTCTGTCAGCTTCTTCCTGACTTGCCTGGGGTAATCTGTATGCTTTGGTGAATAGGGGTTTGTTATCCGTTAGCTCAATGTTGTGTTTAACTGTGTTTGTAAACGTTAGGGGTATTCCTTCGCAATGGAATATATCGCGGTATTCATAACATAATTTTTGTATTGCTTTTTGTTCTTCGTGATTTATGTCGCGGTTAAATCGTATATTATTTAAATTTTGTTTTAACATTTCGTCATTTTCTACGGGGTTATAATTTTCGTTTGGGGATTCATCTATTTCCATTTCGTCAAAGTTTAATTCTTCTACGTTTATCGCGTTTGTTAAAGATATTTCTACGGGGTAATCGTTTGAGTTTATTATTGTTGTTGTGGCGTAATTATTTTTGATTTTTACTAGTGCGGTTGGGGTTTCTACTCCTTGTTGAAAAGTTATGTGGTTTATTATTCCTAAGTTTTTATTTGAATCTACGGGGATTCTTTTTTTTTCTTCCGTTCGGGGTTCTAATGTATATTTTTCGTCTATTTGGGTATTTTGAAATTTAATGGGGATTCGTCCATACTTGGTTCTTAATAATCGGTTTTTGATATCTATGTTGGCTCCTAATTTTCTTAGAAGGTCCATTCCTAATAGTCCGTCATATTTGTCATTAAATTCAAATATGCAGAATTTGTGTTTCATCTTTACGTTAAAGGTTTTTGGTAAAGGTATGTTTGCTACGAATTGATGTATGGTTGTTTGATGGGCGGTTTTAATTTTAAAGGGTTCTCGCTCTACATAGTCGAGATAGTGTTTTTTTACTGTTCGCGGGCTTATTAATGTTTTAGAAGATCCGGTATCGATTAGTAATTTAAATTCAGCGTGGGGTATTTCGATATAGGGTAATACAAGGTGATTCATATTATTTAGATTTATTACGCTAGGTCGTTTATAAAATGGTCCATGTGAAAATTTAAACATGTGTTCTCTTCGTCGTCTTCCTCGTAATTTTCGTGTGATTCTTCGCGTTCATAATGGTTTGATTGATTTTGTTCGTTATTCGTACACGGTTGATTATTATTCTGTTCGTCTTCATACTCTTCTACTTCCTGATGAAATAGCTCTTCTGAAGTGAATGTGGGTTTTTGATTAGAATTTGGTCTTATGTGCGTTATTTTTGTGTTAGGTCTGGTGTTACCAGATGAGGTATCCATTGGTGTAGGTTTGTAATAGTTATTTGAATTATTAGTGTTTATCATCGGTGAGTTTCTGTTAGGATTCGCGTTAAATGCTGGTCTTTGTTGATTTATATTTTGGTTAAATCTCGGTTGAAATGCGGGTCTTGAAAAGTTCGAGTTAAATGTTGGTTGAAAGGTGGGTTTTGAAAAGTTTGGGTGAAATGTTGGTTTTGAGAATTGTTTGTATTGGTTGTTAAAATTTGAATTATTAAATTGTGGATTATTTGTTCGCGTTTGGTTTGTTTGTGCATTGAATGAGTTAAATTTTGGTTGTGGATTTATTTGTCTTGCGGGTTGTATAGTTTTCATTGGCGTATAGCTTTTATTCGCGTTGGGGTTATATAGTCGGTTTCTATAGTACATTACGTTTTCTTCTTTGATTATCATATTCATTGCTTGTTCTAAGTTTTGGGGATGTTGAAATCTAATTTTATCTGAAAGTCTTTCGGGTAGTGCATTTAGATAGGTGTCTAATACCATCTCGTCGTACATTTTAGTTTTTATTAGTCTCACGTTTGGGTCGGTTTCCTCGATTTTGAGTTTTGTCAAGATTAAACTTCTTACATCTTGGCATCTCATTCCAAATTGATAGGGTGACTGGTTGTGTTTCATTCTCAGTCCGGTTAAGTCCCTTATTAAACATTTTAAGTTCCGTTGATCGCCGAAATATGAAATTAATATCCGTTTAAAGCTTTCCCATTCATCTACGTCTTCGCGACTGGCAATTAGCGTTAGTGCCCTTCCGGTTAGTTTACTGGTTATGAGGCGGATAAGAAGAGAGTTTCTGTCGTTATCGCCTGGCTTATAAAAGGTCTTTAAGAATATTTCGCTTGCCGAAATGTAATTACTAAGTAAGCAAGTATTATTTCCATCGAAGCTGGGGATCATTTCGAGATACAGCTTCATTTCATTAGTCATCTTGGCTGGGGTAATATTTGGGTAATTTTAAAAAATTAAAAAAAAATTTTTTTTTTTTTTGAAAAAAAATTTGGTTTTATTTTGTAGATTTTGGTGTTATTTGATGAGTTTTACGCTTGGTATTAGTTTGGTTGAGTTTACTTTTGAATTGCCGATTTTTAATTTTAATTTCCGAAGTTTCAATAGGCTGGGTTATTTTTGTGGTAATTTATCGGGTGTGAATGTTTTGCGTTATTTGAATCAGTTATTACTTCTCTAATTTTTTTTTTAATTACGTCGATTTTGTTATGTCGATTTTATTTAGGTGCGTATTAATTCTCTCGTAGGTTTATGCGACTGTAAGGTGTCTGTAATGCTTACAATGTTGTTATCTGCTGTTTGCAGGATGTTCTTAGTCACTTAGTTGCATTTGCGTCTCTATTATAAGTTATATTTAATTTTTGCGTGGGTGTAAATTATTACTCTCAGTGTTTTTTATATGATACAATTTGTGAGATTTACTGAAATGTTTTTACGTTTGAATAAGGTTGTAATTTAAGTTTTTAGTACCGTAATAATTTATTCGTTCTGAGTAGTTTTAGCTTGATAATTAAATAAAGTTTCTGATCGTAATTTTATGTTGTTTTTAATTTCACAATGATGAAAGGTTTCGCGATGTATTTAAATATCTTTTGTAGGTGATTTATTATTAGATTTTTATGCGTATTTATTCAAGGTTAGTTCCTATCCACTTTGATGAAGTATGATGAGATATTACGTTCAATTTGAATCCGCGCTTTGTTAATTCTCGTATTAAGATGTGGGTTTTAATTAATAGAATGCGATTTTTCTATTTATGGATGGTACTTGCGTTTGAATCGTGGTGTTATAAGGTTTTGACTTTTTAATTGCTCGTTTTGCTTTCGCGTTTTTATTCTTGGTGTATTTAAATTATTTCTGTGCGTCAGTTAAGATTGAATTGGAAATTCTAAAATTTGTTGCGTTAGTTAGATTAGAAATTCTAAAAATTTTTGTGTCAGTTAGGTTGTCGAGTTAGAGGTTTTTTTTTAAAAAATTTTCGCGCCAGTTAAGATTTGATTCCGCAATCTTAAGAGGTTTGATTTTGTTTTAAGAATTTTTCTTACGTTAGTTAAAACGTTTTCTAGTTTCTTGCGCTTTGCGACTTTTTTAATAATTGTCTCTAGTTTTTGTTTCAGAATAATTTTTCTCAGTTCTTAGTCTCAGAATATTTTTGTTGTCTCAAGTTTTCATAAGTTTTTCATATATACAAGTAAAATAATAATAAAATTTCAATAAAGGCTTGAAGATAATCTCTAGCAATTGCTAAGTCGATTATTTTCAACAATTGGCATAAAATATTTGTAACAATAGTCAACATATACATAAATAAATCATAAATCATAAACTAGCAAATATCAAATGTCTTTGTTAATAATAAAATAATTTTTTAATTGGTTTAGGAAAATGAACTTACACTAGTTGCTTGGTTGCTTTCATTGATTTGTTTTCTTTGTTTCTGTTTTTTCTTTTGGCTTCTTGGATTTGATCTATTCTTGTATCGCCTCCAATTTTTCTTTTGTTGAATTTGAACTATTCTTGTTTCTCCTTCAACGGCTGGATCTGAACGATGCGTGTTTCTTCTCCAGTTTTTTGTTCTGCCAAAATCGGAATTGAAATTCCCGACCACCAGTTCCTCGAAGTTGGATTCACTAGTGCCCTTTTGACATCCGTTACGACTGCGCCAGTTAGAGTTCGGGCCAAAATCGGAATTGAAATTCCCGGACCACCAGTTCCTCGAAGTTGGATTCGCTAGTGCCCCTTTGACATCCTATCGACTGCGCCAGTTAGAGTTCGTGGCTTCGAGCGGTCCTTTTTAAAAAGACTTCTTTGAACAATAACACATTTATTTAGTTTTGTACAGAATTTAATTATGGAATTTGAACAAACTTGATTTATAAGTCTATGTCGAAATACTTTAATTAATTGTACAGTGAGTTACCAGTGAACTGCAAGGTTAAAGCTGAACGTCTGATGAACTGACTAGGAGTGGAGCTCCTGGTCCTTATGTAACTTTCTCCCCCTCACAATACTGTGGGAACCTGCGGACGTAATGTCCGCTTACACTTTGTAATACTTAGTTGCTATCCTAAGAGCTATTCATAAATTACATTGTTGCAGGCTTATTCTGCGTAATCACGGTACGTGACATCCGTCGACCGTCTGTGACCTGACTTTTGCAGTGTCACTTATCCTTGGGCTACTTTGTAGCGTTTCCACTCGTGGGAACTGAAATAATCATAATAATATGTAATAAAATGTTGCAACGACATTGTTGCACTGTCCTAACATTTCTTAGTTTCCTAATATTTCCTAATATGGATATTAGTATTATATATATATATATTAGATGGGGGTTACTATAACTCGCTATACTCCTAAACGTACGACTAGAGGCATAATAAGTTTTGTACTTATAGAAAATGAATTCCGCGACTGAAATTTAAATTTATTATGACTTTCTCGTACACTATTAAAAGAAGTATAATTTATTTCTTTCTTCGTGAAAGAGGCATCTTCTAATTTTTTACATAATTTGTTTAATGTATTCATATCTTCTATATCAGACAAAGTATGATGTGTGACATATTCGGGTAATACATTTTTTCGAGTTAACCTAACTCTAGTAAGGTCTTCTGGGGCACCTAGTAATCTACTATACAAATTTTTTATCTGCGCTATAAACAGAACAACAAGTTCATCTTTCATTTAATAACGAGATTTGATAGCCTGCCATACATCACCTCCTGAGTGCATCGGTAAAAAATCTTTCGTTAAACGATTAACAAGTGAATCCCAATCCTTTAAAGAACTAGGAACACTGCAATACCAAAGTAAACCATTACCCACAAAACACTCGGATGCCTCATGGAATAATTCTTCTTTACTTAATTTACGAGAGTGGATCAACTCAGTTATTCTCTCTACAAATTGAAGCAGTTGTCGAGAATTTCATAAAAACTTTACTGCCCACGAACCAATAGGAATAGATTGTGCAAGATAGGTAACTGACTGAGTAAGAACATATTTGTTGAAGAAGACGCGCTAAAAGTATAATTCTGTCGACTAGGACAAGTGTCTTTATTGATTTTATTGAACAATTCCGCTTTCAATGATAGCACAGCAGCCAAACCTTTATTTTTAAACGTTATTGCCTCATCGAGATCTTAGTTAGGAAGCTGCACGCTTTTAATATTACCCATCAGATGTACTACTCTTGACAAAGTTCTTTTAAAACAGAATCAGATGAATTTCCGTCAAATTCCGGCAAAATACTTTGAATTGCCCTAATGAATGAATTAATCAACCAAACTTCGTTTGGTTAATGAGATGGTCTAGTCTGTCGGTCGGTCTGTCTGTCTGTCCGTTGCACGGTTCCCGTGATGTTACAAGACATATAATATATGATTCTTATCCAGTTTTTTACGCTGAATACGAATACGCTATTCACTTTTCGATATTTCAATTATTAATCAAGATATTCGACTTTAAATACGAATTTTTACACATTACTATTTATTATTTTCGCGTACAATTAAATTTCAAATATTTAACACAAAGGTAATAATATTTGTTGAACTTAATGTCTAAGTTTGGTTGTGAGCCGTACATGCGGCTTAGATTTTTTTCATCTCGTTCCTCTAAAAAAGTTACTCTATACCCGGCAAAATTGATCAAACAACTAGATTTTATTACTTCTTTAAAGTATTTTTCTTTTGTCACCCATAGGTCTATCACTCTGTATGCATGTAATATTTAGTTCGTAATTCAATGCTTCTTAAAATGTTTCTACCATTTTGAAATCTTTGCCACCTCCAACAACAAAGAATATCTTCAATAATGGAACCACTCAAAAGATCCATACATACGATGACTTAACATAACTTTAATACATTCGCAGACGATGCAAGCGAATGGAAAAATCTAGCAATTTAAAAAACAATTAAGAATAAAATTTTAAGCAAACGCACCTGTGAAACGATAATTAAAATAGCCAAAAGTTAAGGCAAATAAAATTAAATCAAAATCAAACAATGCCAAAATAACTCAATTTAATAATATCAGATCAAAACAAAATCGTAAACACACTTAGCGGTTGTCGGTGTAAAAACCAATTACAATACAAGAAAAAACTGACAGGAAAGTGTAGGAACCTTCAGATAAATTACACGATCAAGAATCCAAGAGCAAGATTTAAAATGTATAAAGTCGATATTTGAAATGAAATTACATGTTATTAATAAACAGTAGAAACCATTGTTTCCGTCTCAATATAAAAAAAGGCAAACATAGCTGTTCTTATATACCAAACAAATAAAACTTTCACAATAACATCGATTTCCAATTTCATACGTGTACCCTGCTTCTGGCAAATGTGCCACGATTATAGCTGTATAATAGAATTTAAACACCATAGGGAATTAAACATCGTGTATGTTTGTAATACCAAATTCAAATAAGTCACACCATACTAATCACCAATCATACTAAATGAAAACTAATCATTTGAATGACTATGTATATAATTGAAAAAATTTAAAAGCTTTCAAAATGTCACAAAAGTAAATAATTACAAGTCTCAGTATTCGACAATTTTCCAATTGCTTAAGTAAATTCAATTATTTTTTAAAGACACTGAAAGGTGATTACAATTTATTTTTAATTTCACCAAATTCAGGTCTGACATATGCATCACATAACTATCAAAATATATTATAACCTCTAATAAAAATATGAGAAATCTTTAGCGTAATTTCAAATTTAACATGTTTTAGTACTCAAATAAGCAATTGTAAAATTACGAGGTATGATGACTATTCAAATTTTATTAAGGTCTTATCAGCATGAGCACAGGTGTTGTATTTATTGAACAATAAAACACAAAAAATTTGTGTTCTTTAAATATAAGTTGAAAAATATTGAACAAGTGTTAAAAATACACACAAAAAATTTCACCAAGTTGTAACTGTCAAACTGAGTTTTAAATTATGAAAAGACCCTTACATCGCTTGTACCTAATAAGTATTTAATTTTTTACAATCAAAAAGCATTTTATAAATGATTTGGCGTGTGACCGGGAATATGCGTAGAATCTTACAAACATTGGCATGTACAAACTAGCATTGAAAAATCATAACTGAGGAAGTGAATAAACTTACCAAATTAGGTGGTGTGCACTACACAAAGTGGAAGTTGAAGCTTGAAAACGACCGTAAGTTTCGAAGTCTGTCAAAACACTGTCCACTCTTATCACTTATATTCTTTATTTTCGATGCACGATCATTACGGCACTAGATGGCGCGAACATAACCGCTCACCTAAAATAGAATATTTTAAGGAAGAAGAAAGAGGTGATTTGGCATTTCCTCCAAACCGGGACTACAGATTGCCCGCTGGTGTACGGGAGTGAAAGGAGTATGCGGGATAAGAGGGGCGTGATTTTATTTGAATTAATCAAATTAAATTGAATAATATGGAAAAATGAACTTAAACAAAATGGGAAAAACGCAAAAATAATTGATTTGCATGGTTGGTTTAATCAACCCTGGGGAGGGGAACCAGTTTATTAACTGGACGAACAAAAATAGTGCCGGAAGTTCGAACGGAAGCAACACGCACTACACCGTCCGGTCCTGGAAAGAGCTGTTCCACCCGAGCGATAGGCCAAGAAAGAGGAGAAGTCGACGACCCGGATAAAGGTACTACTTATCTGGGTTGCACGTTGGGTATGGAAGTGTTCCATTTTGGTCGCGGAAATTGAGAGCTCGAGAGCACGAAGTGACATTTTCAGGAATTGGCATTTCTGGGAAACCCAAAATTAGAGTACCTATTAAAAATGCCCTGGAAAGATAATCTGTACCATCATTAGGATCCGAAGAAATTTTGCTCCATTTCAAAAGTGAGGGTTCGATTTCCGACAAGGCGATGTAACAAACTTTTGGAGGTTTTGACACAGGACTTCCAAACGACACCAAAATTCGGGCTATGAATAGGATTGAATTTCCAAGCAACTTGTAGCGGGGCGAAGTTGGTGTAAAGTTGGTCTTTATTTTGCAAAATCCACGTTCTGGCTTTCTTTAATTCGCGAGATGCACCAACAAAGTTGGTACCATAGTCAGAAAATAAAGTAGACGGAGTGCCTCTACGAGAAACAAATCTGGCAAAACAAGCCATTAATGCGTCGGTAGTGAGCTCCGAAACGATTTCTAAATGTTCAGCTTTCGTACACATGCATACAAAATCACATAAGTAAGTTTTTGTAACGGGTGCATTCCTTCTTTTAGAGGTCTTCGAAAGAAAGGGGCCTGCAAAATCAGTGCCGACCTCAGTAAATGCGCGAGCTATGCAAACTCGAGCGGACGGCAAATCGGACATGAAAGGGTGCGATGGTTTGCATTTTGAACGGTAGCATTTGAAACATTTAAAAATATGTTTCCGTAAAAGAGACCGTAAAGAATTAATCCAATAATGACGTTGTATAAGTGCTTGAGTAGTTAAAACACCAGAGTGCAGAGATGCTTTGCGATAATGATCACAAATAAGAGTGACCAAAAATGGATTCTAGGGTAATAATAAAGGGTGCTTAGATTCATAGGGTAATAAAGAGTAGTTTGTTCTACCTCCCACCCTCAGGAGATTATTTGAATCTAGGAAAGGGGCCAATTTGCGGAGATATCCGCAAGTGGTTTTCCTTTGTGTAAAAGGGAGATTTCTCGGGCAAAATATGCGATTCGAGTGATTCTGACGCAGACAGACAAAGAATCGTGGAGCTCAGAAACTGAAAGCGGACCAACATGCCGAGGCTGGTGGCGACTATTGCTGACAAAACGCAGACAATATGCGATGGTGTGTTGAACTCGTGTTAATGTAGAAAACCGAGAAAAAATGTGATCAGGATTAGAAACGTCTATATTAGCTAAAGCCCTATAGTTTTTTAGTTCAGGCAATTCCACACCAGACAGTGCTTGAAAAAGCGCGCGTGGAAATTTGGTATCCACAGAGAGCCGAAATTGTGTGGAACTGCAACACCATAATTCATTATGAATTATTTCAGAGGGTAACAGGCCACGTGAAGCCATCTGCCGGATTGAACTCAGTGGATGCATGCTGCAATTGCGCAGGAGAACTCAATCCCAGAACTTGATTTACACGATTAGCAACAAGTATTCTGAGCAAGTGAGGGGGAGTGGCCAACCAGCCGAGAACATTGCGAGAATCCGTGAACTGGAGTGTTTCGAAAAAATCGAAAGGGGGTTATTCCTCACGATAGAATTTACCAGTTTTGTGAGCAGTAAGGCACCAGAAAGCTCTAATTTGAGAATGATTAGCGTCTTGAAAAGGGAAACCTTACTTTTAGCTTGTATCAAATGACAGGAAACTGATTTGGCGCTGGTAATATGCAAATATATGGCAGCGCCGAAGCCCTTCGTGCTTCTGTCACAGAAATATAATGAGCGATACGTGGCATTGTTAGTGAACAACTTTCGCGGAATTTGGATCTGTGATAAGTAGCACAATTGAAAGGACAGAGAATGCCATTCGTTGGCGAGAGTAACAGGAAGAGTTTTATCTCAATCTAACTGAGCAAGCCATAATTGTTGCTAAAAATATTTTGCGAAAAATGTTACTGGCGTTAACCAACCTAACGGATCAAATATGCGAGCTATGTACGATAAAACAGATTGCTTAGTGGACGGGGGTTAAAAAATACTCGTGTGATAAGTAAATGCGTCTTCAGGGGGGGCTCCAAACTAATCCGAGAATTTTTATTCCAGAAACTTCATCGGAAAATTGAACAAACGGTTCCAAATCAGAAGTACTAAAGGGTGCGATTAATTCTTGTGAATTACTAGACCATTTCCGTATAGGAAATAATGCGCGACTCAATAATTTGCTCAATCTAAGCTGTAGTGTTATAGCTTCTTCGTAGCAGCTTGCGCCTGAAACGACGTCATCGATATACATATGATGCATCAGTGAAGTGAATAAACTTACCAAATTAGATGGTGTGCACTACACAAAGCGGAGGTTAAAGCTTGAAACGACCGTATGCTTCGAAGTCTGTCAAAACACTGTCCACTGTTATCACTTATGTTCTTTATATTTTCGATGTGCAATTATTACGACACTAGATGGCGCGAACGATAAATATATTAGCCATGCAAATTTCAAATGACGCTCGGCACATCTAGCAATTGTTACTAGTTGACAAATCTAACAACATCCAATTTAATCTGCCGAACTGCATTGAAGTTGAACTTCAAATACCAAAACTTTACTGCAGCATTTTAATAAAACCATAACAGCAAGCGGCTATATCTTGTCCTCACTGTATGAAAAATTAAAGTTGATACTTAGTATCTAAACTTAAGTGCGCTACGGATAAAAAGTATGTTTATGCAAATGAATTTTAAATGAAAATTGATAAATTGTCTCGTGTACACGTATAATAGGAGTTCATAACCACAAAGCACTAATGCCAAACGCAAATTTGATTTGGTATCTTAGAGTGTTCTTCTCTTTAGTGCTTCGTATTTGCACTACAATAACCTTCACCTACTATTAGCAGCTATACTGACATAACTCTTTCAAAAAGTATTCATTACGTATTTTTCTTATTTTAACATAGAAACCTTCAGTTCATAGTACGCTTTTATTAGGATATTCTAACAATTCAAATTCTTGAATATTTTGTACATTCCTGAAGTTGTCAAGATATAAACAAACCCTTTCCCATGCCGGTATCGTAAAGGTCATTCGGTTCTCTTTGAAAATGCTTTTCCATGCTTTTATATAATATCGAACTATCGATTATCAAGATCTTGCGGTAACTGTTGAAATCTACCCAAGTACAAAATGATTGTAATAATTTCTGTCTTAATCTAATACCTTTCCTAATTTCAAAGATATATTCAAAGTGCCATCTCTGAAATGTATCGACTTTGTCCTCCCAGAGATTCGAAGAACACTTCAGAGTTAAAAAGTTTAACAGAATTCTTAAGTGGTAAAAATATAGTCAGCCAAGGGTAGCTAGTAATTAATAAGCATCTCAAAGAGTTTAGATAACTTTTAATGTCTAAACTTACATAACATTTGCTAGATATTAAAAGCAGAGCACTGCGAACCGAAAGTTGTAACCGCAGTATATCTTGCAAAGGGCAAAACCAATTACGATAATTATATAGAGCAGCATAACTGAATTTTCTGTCATACTTAAAACTTTTTCTAAAACATTCAGTACATTTGTATTCAAGTTAAAATGCTATTTTCGGTTTTAGGCAATCGAAATGAATGGTATTGAACTGCATATCTTAATATTGCCCTAGAAGATTTTTAAACAAGTAGCCTTTTTGTTGGAATTTCTACGAGAAAGAATGCAATAGCCTGGATTGCCCATATAAAGCGCTTATATTGAAATATGAAAGCTATCACTGTGTATTTAAAAGTGCTTGGTTGCAAGTATGAAGTCATCAAAAAGTTTAACAAAGGCATACAAATGTTGTCAGAAACCATAATTCTGATGGGAAGCGAGTTAAGGTTAGGGTCTTGGGAGTAGTCTTTTTACAAACGTTTTCCAAATCTTCTTAACAAATTTATTTACTTAAACAGAGGTTAAAGTGGAATTTTACAAACTTGAATTAAATTAATTAAATCGAAAAATAATTACTAATTGTACTATTGTGAGTAGCCGAAGTAACTGCAATGTTAAAGCTGAATACTTTGACTGACTGCCGGGTCTTGGGACTCCCGGGCTATTGTGATATCTTAACCGTCTGTGACCTGCCACCTGCAGTATCACTATCGTCTGGAATACATTGCATTGCATTCGTTCTCATGAACTGTTATTAACCTCCTTATATCTAATCCTTGAATTATATTGTTGTAATTGACTTACGATTTATTTGACAATTTTTAATAATTTTCTATTTGTTGCTTTTACTTAATATATATATATATATATATATATATATATATATATATATATATATTTAGGAATTGGTTATCGGGGTTGTAGTCAATTAGGGCAAATTAAGAACTCCTTTTTGATCGATTCGAGCTTTCGAAAATTTTATTTTCTTCTTCAGGAAACTGCAAATATGTATAATTACAAGATGTAATTAAAATGTTTACTTACGATCTAGAGTCTAATCTTAAATGTAAGAAGCATGAAACTATTTTAACGAGAACGACTATTTTAGGGTTGACATTTAAAGCTAAGACACATACTTGATGAATAATTAAAACAGGATAGTTATTGCATTACAATGAAGGTGAATTAATAAATAAATCTAAAAATACATTGATGGTTATAAGGGGTGTTGTTATGAAAATTAAATAAGTAATGTGAATTAAATTATGATTGTAGACATGTAATAAATTAAGATAATAGCTGCAAGGAGATTTGTTTAATAAATTAATCAATTGTAGGGGTGTTGGTATTCTTTATTATTGATAATAAATATGAATAAATGTTATTTAAATTTTGTGTGTCTGTCCTTTTGTTTAGTGGAAGATCTTGTAGTGAAATAGCAACCATTTCGAGAAACAAAGGTTTTTTGTATTTATCTTCTTTAAAAATAATTTTAGCGTTGTTGTAATTAAAAGTGTGACCAGTTTCTATAGCGTGTGACACTAATGCATAGGTCATGATTTTTCGATTACAATCACTTTTGTGAGAAGTAATTCTGTTTCGAAATTATATCATTATAATAGCTTCGATTACTTCATAGGGTTCTTGGGAACTATTTCACTCTGATGAGGCTTAAGAAGCCGAAACCATTGGTCAGTGGATGTTTCCTACCCTATGAAGTAATAAAGCTAATGTTTTGTTAATGGCTATATAACTACCAGCCCGATTTGTATTTGTCAATAGCTCTTATTATTTTCATAAGAATTTGTTTACAGATACATCTTACTTTATATACTATTTCCTATTGCGGACTGCAAATAACTTGTCTTTATATATATATATATATATATATATATTATATATATATATATTATATATATTTGGGTTTAGTTCTTAATAAACGGTTCCTTATGTCAATGTTGGCTCCTAATTTTCTTAGAAGGTTCATTCCGATTAGTTCGTCATATTTGTCGTTGAATTCGAAAATACTAAATTTGTGTTTCATTTTTACATTGAATGTTCTCGGTAAGGGTACATTAGCTACAAATTTGTGTAATGTCGTTTGATGGGCTGTTTTAACTTTAAACGGTTCTCTCTCTACATAATCTGAATAGTGTTTCTTTACGGTTCGGGGGTTATTTAATGTCTTCGAGGATCCGGTATCGATTAATAGTTTAAGTTCGGCATGGGTTATTTCTATATATGGCAGTACTAGGTGATTAATATTATTTAAGTTTATTAAGTTTGGTCATTTAGAAATCGGTCTATCTGTAAATTTGAGCACGCGTTTTCTTAGTCATCTTCGTTGTAATTTTCGCATGGTTCGTTACGTTCATAAGTTTCTAAATGGTTTGATTCATTGTTCGAATTGGGATGAATGTAATTATTCTGGTCATTGTCAAATTTTTCTACTTCTTGAGAAATAGTTCTTCCTATGTAAAGTTGCGTTTTTGACGAGGGTTTGGTGGGATGTGTGTTATTTTTGTACTTTGTCTGGTGTTGTCAAATGAGGTATCCATAGGCGTTGGTTATAGTAATTGTTAGGGTTGTTATTATTATTCATTGGTGTCTTTCTAATAGGGTTCGCGCTGACTGCTGATCTTTGTTAATTGAAATGCGGGTTTCGTAAAATTTGAGTTAATCGTAGGTTTGAGAATTGTTTATATTGATTATTAAAATTCGTGTTGTTAAAATTTGAGTTATTACTTCGTGGTTGATTTGTTTGTGCATTGAATGGAATGAATTTTTGCTGGAGAATTGTTTGTTATTGCGGCTTGTATCATTTTTGTTGGTGAATAGCTTTTATTTGCGTTTGGGTTGTACAGTCTGTTTGGATAATACATTACATTTTTTCCTTCTATTATCATGTTCATGGCTTTTTCTAAATTTTGGGGACGTTGGAATCTGATTTTATCTGTTAGTGGTTTTGGTAATGCGTTTATATAGGCGTCCAGTGCCATTTCGTCATACATTTTTGTTTTTAAATATCGGATATTTTGATCGGGTTCTTTGATTTTTAATTTCATTAAGATTAGACTTCTCACGTCTTGGCATTTCATTTCGAATTGATACGTGGATTGATTATTTTCCATTCTGAGGTTTATCAGGTCGCGTAAAGGGCATTCTATGTTTCTCTGGCCTCCAAGATATGCAATTAGTATGCGTTTAAAATATTGCCATTCTTTAAGGCCATCTCGGCTGGCAATTAGTGTTAGTGCCCGTCCGGCCAGTTTACTTGTTATTAGGCGTAAAGGTGATACATTTTCCTTGTTATCTCCGGGTTTGTAGGAGGTTTTCAAAAATATTTCGCATGCAGCAATCAAATTCCCTAGGAGGGCTTTTTCCCCGTTAAAAATGGGAATGGTCTCAAGGTAAATTTTCATATTTGAACCCAGTTTCGTTAAGGGCTGCTTTCGCTTTTAATTAATTTTAAATTTTGTAACATTGAGATGTATTTTACGATTTGTACTGTTACTTATTAGTTTGGTTTGTTAATTTTAATTTGAAGTGTGTTGTGTTATTTAAAGAATCGTAATTGCTTATATTTGTACTTAGTTACACGGTGCGGTAATTAATTTGTGGGATTTATGCTTGGTAGTTTTTGGTTGCTTGCTGTAGCCTTGAATTCGTTTATTTATACTTTGCGAATGCTAAATTTATTGTGGTTTAGTTTTCTGAATGGTTTCTATGTGAATAATTAATTTGTTAGAATGGTTGCCTGGTACTTTTATGTTTTTGCGTCGGTTATGGTTTTATTTTAGATTTGTTGATTTAATTAAGTCTGCTTTAATTGTCTTTTATTCCTGGGTGTTGTAATTGATAAAGTTTAAGATGTTTCTTTCTAATTATCGTCGCCTCACCTTGAGTGCTAAATATAAAGTTTGCAAGTTTTCAGTCTATTGCTTTATTCAATGTTGCCTTTATAATTTATACAATAAATTTGTTTAAATTGCAAAGTTTTATGTCTGTTGAGGATTTAATTTCAGCCTCTGTGAATAGTTTTAATAAGTTGCAAATTGCTTTTGTTTAATTTAATATGCAATTATACTTATTGAAATTGTTAATACTTTTCTGAAAGGGTGTTGTTTTCAGTCTGTGTGAGAATGAATAGTTCGCGTCTTTACTTGGTTAATTACTGCATAAAATGTTACGTTTGATAATTGCTTCTCTATACAGTTGCGATATGCGCTTTTAGTAACGTATATAGTTAACTATAGCTTTTTAGTAATGTAGATATTTATAGAGTCGCGATGGTGAATAATTTCATTCACTGATGGTCGTAATTTATGTGAGTTGCGCTTTGTCTTAATTCGTGATGGATTAATTTATTAATAGATTGTAATGCAAATTGTGTTTCTATAATTTATAGAAGTACGATAAGGGTCAAGTTTTAAATAGTCTTTTCTGTAATTGTCTATTCGAATCGCGTTAAATTCATGGGCTTTCAGTATAAATGGTAGAGTTAATTACGTTCTATTTTTGATATTTTAAACTGGTTTTTCGTTTTGTATTAATCTTTCGTTCGTCAGTTACGTTTTAGTTTGTTTAATAATTGGTAATAATTGTACTATTTTGTTACAAAAAATTTTCTCGTTTCAAAACAAATTCTCTTTGCTTTAAAGCCTCTTTTTAAAAAAAAATTAAAGTCTCTTAAAATTAAATTTTGAAAATTATTTCTTGTAATGGACAAGTAATTATTTTCGTAAAAATGGCAAAAAATGCTATAATAGTTAAAAATAAAAATTTTGTACATACATAAAATAATAAAATAATAAAAAAAATTCTTTTATACTAGCAAATATCAATAAATTTGTAAAAATCAATTGGGTCTTTAAGGAATAAACTTACATTAATTTCTTCGTCGCTTTTATGCACTCGGTCTATTCGTGTACTTTGTCCACCTGATTTGGTTTGGATTCGATCGATGCTTGTATCTCCTCCAAGTTCTGTTTGGTTAGCTGGATTCGGCCGATTCTTGTATTTCTTCCAACTTTGTTTGGAATTGAAATTCCAGACCACCAGTTCTTTGATTTTGGATTCCCTAGTGACCTTTTAACATCCTACCGCTGCGCCAGTTAAGGTTCGGGCCTTGGGGGCTGTCTTTTTAAAAACGCCTTCCAAAACTTTTTAACAAATTTATTTACTTAAACAGAGGTTAAAGTTGTATTTTACAAACTTGAATTAAATTAATTAAATCGAAAAATATTTACTATTTGTACTATCATGAGTAGCCGAAACAACTGCGATGTTAAAGCTGAAACTTTGACTGACTGCCTGGTGTTGGGGCTCCCGGGCTATTTATAATGTCCCTGCCCCTCACAATTCTGTAGGAACTTGCAGAGCTCATGTCTGCTTATTTCTTAATACTATCCATTGTTACATTGTTACAATCTTACTTTCTAGGTAATTGCGCTATCTTAGCCGTCTGTGACCTGCCACCTGCAGTATCATTATCGTCTGGAATACATTGTATTGCATCCGTTCTCATGAACTGTTAATAACCTTCTTATATCTATCGTTGAATTACATTGTTGTAATTGACTTATGATTTCTTTAACAATCTCTAATAATTTCCTATTAGGTTCTATTATTTAATATACTATATATATATATATATATATATATATATATATATAATAATAATAATATATCTTACTACACTTGCATGCACATTTTTACACAAACATCCACACCCCCCCCCTCACCCTCACACGTACAAAAACACATCACGCACGCTGGGCCCACTATTCCCCCATTCCATATTAAGAAGTTTAGTTGCAAGATAGTAGATAGTCCTGATATGCTTTTTTAAATTTAAGTAATGTTGTACAATTTCTTATATTTATGGGTATACAGTTCCAGAGAGACGACTCGGATACCAAGAACGATGAATGATACATTTCAGTACGGTGCAGTGGTATTAGCAGTAGTTTTTCATCTCGTGTGTTATGGTGTCCTGTGGAAACGTAAGAGAAATTTGAGGTTAAGTACGAAGGTCCAAGTCCATGTAAGAGTTTATAGAGCATTATTACCTGATGTAACTGTCGCTGTTTCACTAATTTTAACCAAGAGAGCTTATTGAAATATGGTGTAACATGCTGACGACGTTTGATGTCAAAAACAAACCGAATGCAACTGTTGTGAACTCCCTGTAAACGATTACTGTTGTCCATAGACAAATGATGATATAAAACATCTCCAGAGTCAAAAATCGGTTGAATAAGCGACCTAATAAATTGTATTCTTAAACGAACTGGTAAAAATCGTTTTACCCTCTTAAGACTATGTAACGAAGCATACACCTTTTTACATATATACATTGTGTGGGCTTTCCATGACAGATTCGAGTCGATCATTATACCAAGATTCTTTACTGTAGTAGACAGTGGAATTGCTAAGCCATTTAAATATAAGGGTGGAAGAGTTAAAATATCGATTTTACTCAACAATTTGGATGACCCGATTAAGATTGCTTGGCATTTTAACGGATTTATAGTTAGTTGGTTGTCCAGTCCCACGAATTTATACTAGCAAGATCAGTGTTAAGATTATTAATAGTACGGAAAATATCGTTGGAATGAAAATGTGAATATACCTGTATATCATCTGCGTAACAGTGATATTTACTGAATTTCAAGACTCTAGAAACATCCTGTATATACAAGGAAAAGAGAATAGGGCCAAGCACACTTCCCTGTGGTACTCCAGCTTCCAAATTCAGCCAATCTGACAAGTTAGCCCCATCCTCCGTAATGACACGCTGTCGACGACCGCTCAAGTACGACTCAAACCATTGCAAAGCATCATCTGAGAAATTATTGAGCATCTTTAACTTGGCAAGTAAAATTTTGAAGTTCACACTGTTGAAAGCTGAACTGAAATCAAGTAATAGTATAATAGTTAGCTGTTTGCAGTCCATGGCTTCCTTCGCATCAACGATTATGCGGATTAATGCCGAAGTTGTAGAGTGGTGCTTACGAAAATCGGATTGAAATTGGTCAAATAGCTTATTTGAATTTATAAAATTTGATAATTGATCAAAAGCAATATATTCAATAGATTTAGAGAGGGCAGGAAGAATACTAATTGGGCGGTAGTCAGATGGTGATAAAGGGGATGACTTTTTAGGAAGTGGATGAATAAGCGCCTGTTTCCAATGATGAGGGAAAGTATTTGTACTAAATGAATGGTTAATGATAGAGACAAAAGACTGTAGAGCATGAGCAAGCACCAATGAAAGCATTGTCTTGGATATTTGGTCAGCGCCTATTCCACTTGATTTAATGCGCTGAATTGATTTATACACGATGTCATTTGTAACTTGATGGAAATCAAACTTAGGGCACATTGGAGTATTTAAGGAGGATAAACTTATAATAAAGTTATCCATGCGCTCTTGATCAGTGATCTTTTTAGAATTAAAATGTTCATTTAGAGAATTAAGGCATAAATTGTGTGGAATACGAACAGGCGCTTTCCCAACCCCTAGTGACTTCAGCTCTTTCCAAGTTTTAGCGGAATTTAAATTCGTGGATAGCGAATAATAGTAACGTAGCTTGGAGTTTCTAATTAGCTGCTTGGTTTTATTTCGCAGGTACTTGAAGTAGTTATAATTTTCAACTGTAGGAACACGTTTAAACCTAAATGCCGCAGCATTTCTAATTCGCCGCATTTCATTGATTTGATCATTTAGCCAGGGGGCCTTTGGTTTTGTGATACGAATAGTTTTGTACGGAGCATGAAAATCAAAGAGATGTGTAACACAAAGATTAAATTTATGGAGTTTGCAGTTTACGTCATCAAATAAGTCAATATCACTCCAAGAATTTCTTTCAGCGTCACTCACAACTCTGCCAACATCCATATCTTTGAAGTTCCTAAATTTCTTATATTTTGAAATAAGCTGCGGCAGCTTCACTGAAAATGACGCGTAAATTAGGTCGTGTTTAGAGAGTTCTAAAATAGGAATTTGCCCAAAATTGGTAACTTTATCCCTGTTTAAGGTGATAATATGATCTATAGTGGTGTGCACCTCAGTAGTTGCAGTTATAAGATGATGAGTTGGTTGTAGTGGTAAAATGTGTAAATTGCAGATATCTGCAATGTTCCTTAGGTAACGAGCATCCGAAGCGTCGCCATTCAAATTTATATTGAAGTCGCCTAACAAGATAATGACATTATATATAGGTAGAAAGTCACAAAGAATCTCTTCTATGTCAGACAAATAACCAATATTTGGAGGGCGATACACTGTCATAACGAGCATTTTGCAGTGTTTGAATAAGATCTCAACACATATATATTCGGGCCTATCACGATGAGTAGTTTGTGATTTGACAATTTCTAGAGCTTTTAACCCCTCTCTGATGTATAAGGCAACACCGCCGCCACGTTGTTGTTTACGATCATTCCTGAAAAGGCGGTATCCGTGTAATTGAACTAAATTATCAGGCAGAGAGGGTTTTAACCAGGTCTCTGATACGGCAACACAGTGCGCGCCACTATTTTCAAATGTATTAGTAAAATCGTCAAATTTACTCAAAAGGGATTGTGCATTTACGTGACAACAGTGAAAAGCCCTCGGATGGATATTCAGAGCTTCCTGAAGAAGTGCAGATGCTGACGGAACACTCGGAAGAATAGACAAGACATCGAGAACATAAACATCATCAGGAATTTCCACATGCATCTTGCATAAATCTATAAAACTATCAGCCATATTCAATTAAATAGAATAAATATAACAATAAGTAAAATACGGTTTGGAGGAAAATAGCAAACCCATCATTCATACACCAATAAACACAAAAACAAGCATATCCTAAGAAGTACATAAATAATAGATAGTACTCACTAATTGTAATATAAGTATACAAAAGAGTATTCCACACCATATGCATTCACGCAATATTTGTGAAATATAAGACATAAAGCAACCTCAACCCATTTTTAACTAAGGTGGGATGTTTAATGAATATCATATGTGTTAATAAATTGTTCATCAATTTAATATTTATAGATAAAATAAAACGGATGTATGATATAGGAACCGTAGTTTACTAATTAAGTGAGTGAGCAATTTGTATAACAATGTCTATATTCAGTTAAATGTTAAATGTTTACTGTTTACTGTTGCACGCAATAAAACAGAAAGTTAGAAAGCATGAATGAGTAACAATAACAAAAACAAAGGAAAAAAACAAAAACATCATCGCTGTGAAAGTTGCAATGATGTAGTATTACCTCGACTGCGTGTATTATAAGCTCCGCCTTTCTTAATGCCGATATCAACTTGTTCAATATCTGACGCATTTTTAACCGACATAATTCTGCCATTTGGTAAGGAACAATATACTCTTCCATCAGATGTCCAAGTCCTTTTGTTTCCTAATTTAGTTTGCATTTCTTTATAAAGGTCTAGCCTCCTTTTGGTTAGAGACTCGGTGATAAGTAAAGGGGTTCCTTTAAGTTTACTCTTGAGAATCCATACTTGCTTCGAAACCGATAGGAGCAGAATTTTACTATGATGGCCCTAGGTCTGCTTGTATTCGCTTTACCCACGCCGATGCGATGGCAGCCATCAATCATAGTATCAGTGCAGAAATCCGCAATACATAGCGTGTCATGAAACAGCTTAAATAGCTTATCAGATAAATCCTTTGTTTCCTCCGGTATACCATGAACTACTAGCAAGTTTCTACGGCTGTACTGCTCTAGTTGATCAATCCTTTCATTTACATTAGCCACGAGTTCCTTTAGTGCAGACACACTTACTACCATTTGGTTGCTAAATTCCTCAAATTCTATTTGAATATTTTCCGTTTATGGCGGTTTGTAGTTTATTTTCAAAATCGCGCATTTTTATTTCAAACTGTTCTTCTAACGATTTAACTGATTTGTTTACATCTCCATGATCCATTGTAAAAATAATCAAACGTGCCTTTAAATATCTCAACTTTGATAACAATGCGATTACACTATATTTCTAGCTCGTATTCACAAAACCAGTTGTGCTGTTTGCAATATTGGATAGATAAAGTAAAGTATCTAGTCTTCAATTTACTTCATTAATTGAAATGGTATTCCAATACCTTTTAAATTATTAAACCAAATTTCGACGTTGGACACTAACAATTTCTACTCAAAGCTGAGTTATCGTTTAAATTTATAGTTAATGCACAGTATTAACACTATAATTGAGAATAGCTGGGATCGGTTGCACGCGTGGCTTACTCTGCCATGGTCACTTCACACATATATATATATATATATATATATATATATATATATATATATATTTTAAAGATAATGACCTTCTAGTAATATTAAATGTTTTTAATGGGTTTGAGGTCAGCTGGTAAAAGAAAACTCTTTTATAATGCCTAAATTTTCGGATTTATTTAATCCTTGTTCACAGAGCTTCTAAAATGTTATAAACAACTAGGCTAAATTATACAAATATTAATTGCAACTTACAAGATGAGTTGTTTTAAAAAATTAACATCGAAATTAATTATTAAACATAACTATTTTTAGTTTTTCACTTTCAAATGTAGGAAGGATATATAATTTGTGTAAGAAGAAATGTAAAAATAAAAATTATGTCAGATTTTGAAATATTTCAAATTCTCTTTTTTAAGAGGATACCTGATACCTTTATTTAATGTATATGTTATGTTGTATGTGATAGTTGTTTGTTTGTATGTGTGTGTGTGTGTGTGTATGCCCACGCGTTAGGTTGTGTGGTTTGAATGTGTTTATGTATTATGTATTTACACATATTTACTTAATTTTAAAACATAGCTACATACCTAATGTAATATTTGTTAATATGTTCAACGTTATAAATACATAAACACATTCAAACCACACAACCTAACGCGTGGGCATACACACACACACACACACATACAAACAAACAACTATCACATACAACATAACATATACATTAAATAAAGGTATCAGGTATCCTCTTAAAAAAGAGAATTTGAAATATTTCAAAATCTGACATAATTTTATTTTACATTTCTTCTTACACAAATTATATATCCTTCCTACATTTGAAAGTGAAAAACTAAAAATAGTTATGTTTAATAATTAATTTCGATGTTAATTTTTTAAAACAACTCATCTTGTAAGTTGCAATTAATATTTGTATAATTTAGCCTAGTTGTTTATAACATTTTTAGAAGCCTGTGAACAAGGATTAAATAAATCCGAAAATTTAGGCATTATAAAGAGTTTTCTTTTACCAGCTGACCTCAAACCCATTAAAACATTTAATATATATATATATATATATATATATATATATATATATATATTTAATATGATAGTTTGTGGGTTTATATATATATATATATATATATATATATATATATATATATATATCATTCAAATAGAAAACAATACTTTCAAAAGAATTTTTATGGAAGTATGTCATATTTATAAGAATACAAAATCTATGAACAAAAAAAGTGATATTGGTGATCTTAGTTCTGTAACGGACAGTTTACATTTTCAACAGTGCGTGCACCCCAAAAGCAATTTAAATTCTTCCGCCATATGCATTCGGGTACCATCGGAGTGCCGTGTAAAGAGTGAAGGCGCGAAGTGGACAGTATGAATTCGGCGTGCAACGAAAGGTGACGTTCTACTTGGTATCCCCGCGATTCGTGTTGTGATCGCGATTTAATATTTATATAATTAATTTTTGTAATAATCGATGATACGAGATGTACTCGTGTGTTGTATCAGTTTTATAAAGATTGTGTATATTATTGTCTTTACAATCACTCTTCGTAGTGTTAATAAAATAATATTGAAACCACATGTCGTTGTTTACCTAGGCGAGTAAGCTCTGTTAAATACTGCAGTTAGGAGTCCTGCATAAAATACCTTCTGATGCAACCTTCAATAAAGGCACGAAGCCTAAAGTGTCGACCCCGACTTAGAACGTAAAGCTAAAATTTGCAGAGTAAACAATAAGTACAGTACAATATCAGCATAAGAATAAGGAATTTGTTTTATACAAATCAAATAACAACTCCACCACCTAAACACCAAAATATACACAAGGTCACATATAATACAGATGCCGCAGCAAACCCTTACATTCTAAGGAAATTCCAGGTATCAACAAGCCGACCTAGGTCATTAAACGCGCAGCTGCTCACCGATAAATAGATACCGCCGTAACATTATAGCGTTATCGCAGTGCTACAAGCTAATTGGATATTACAGTTGTAATTTTAGTGTTTGTGAATACGGAAATAATGTCTATTTCAAATCCAACAAGTGATACAAGTTTCGAAATGAACAAAATTACCGTAAAACCACCACCTTTCTGGAAAAGTGATCCGCGAATATGGTTTTTACAACTTGAAGCACAATTTGCCAACTCTAATATTACACAGGATTTAACAAAATACAACATAGTGGTAGGAGCAATAGAAACAGAAATTCTATCGCAAGTTGCAGACATCGTAATAAACCCACCAAATTCAGGCAAGTACGATTTACTTAAAAAACGTTTAATTGATAATTTTGCTGAAAGTGAAGAGAAACGCTTACGTAAGTTGTTAACTGAAATTGAAATCGGTGATCGCAAACCATCACAATTGTTACAACAATTAAAAAATCTAAGTTTGGGTAAAATCTCCGATGATTTTTTAAAATCCCTATGGATGCAACGTTTACCAACGCAAATCCAAACAATTTTAACCGCTAGTTCTGACGATCTAGACAAACTTGCAATAATGGCAGATAAATTAGCAGATATTGTTTCACCAGAAATTTCTACAAATAATCAATCTTCTTCGAACGACACAATACAACGCCTACAAAAATCCATATCAGACCTAACTATCAAAGTAGAAGAATTAGCTAATCGTGACAAAGCAAATTCGCGCAACAGACCACGCAGTCGCAGCCGATCAACATCAAAATACGACAAAACTGCTAATCTATGCTGGTATTATTTTAAATTTGCTGAAAAAGCCAAAAAATGTACTCAGCCATGCAAATACACGCCTTTAAACTAACAAAGCAGCCTCAACGCGCGGCTACTGAGGTTGACATAATATCAAGCCGCCTATTCGTTACTGATAAAAAAACAAATATACAATTTTTGATAGACACAGGCGCAGACGTCTCAATTTTTCCGGCGTCAACACAAGAAATCCGCCGCGGTGCTAACAAATTTCAATTATATGCAGCCAACGACACGTTAATCAAAACTTATGGAGAAAGAATTTTGTCATTGGACATAGGTCTACGACGCGTTTACTCTTGGCCATTTATTTTAACCGCAGTTTCAAAACCCATTATTGGTGCAGATTTTTTAAAACACCATAACCTAATAGTTGATCTAAAAAATCGCAAATTAGTAGATGGTTTAACCTTATTACAGTCACATATACGTTCTAGCAATGCAAAATCCGACAAAATCACTACAATTGCTAATACTAATAACGAATATGTACGAATATTAGGTCAGTATCCTGAAATTACTAGACCACCAATTGGTACAAAACCAATTAAACACAAAACTACACATTTTATAGAGACAAAAGACCCTCCCAAATTTTCCAAAGCTCGTCGACTAGACGCACAGAAATTAGATATAGCAAAACGTGAATTCCAAAATATGATGGATCTCGGAATGTGCAGACCATCTAAATCAAGTTGGGCAAGTCCTCTGCACCTCGTTCCAAAAAAAAGATGGAGGTTGGAGACCATGTGGCGACTATAGATCTCTAAATTCGGTCACGAAACCCGATAGGTATCCAATAAAACACATCCATGATGTTAGCCACATATTACAAGGAAAGAAATTTTTTTCTAAATTAGACCTAATTAGAGCCTATAATCCAATTCCCGTAGAACCAAAAGACATTGAAAAAACCGCGATTATCACACCGTTTGGATTATTTGAATTCCCGGTCATGATGTTCGGCCTACGCAATGCAGCACAAACATTTCAAAGGTTTATAGACGAAGTATTTCGCGACCTACCTTACGTTTATGCATATATAGACGACGTGCTCATCGCATCCACTTCTACAGAGGAACACAAACAACATTTACATCAAGTATTTGAAAAACTTCAAGAATACGGTATAACACTTAATCCATCAAAATGTGAATTTGGTGTAAGCAAAATATCATTCCTTGGATACGAAATTTCAGAAGAAGGCACTAAACCATTGCCAGATCGTGTGCAAACAATAACTGACATGCCTCTTCCAACAACCAAAAAACAATTGCGCAGATTTCTAGGCATGCTGAACTTTTACAGACGATTTTTGCCAAACGCTGCACATTCACAATATTTACTTACTGAATTATTAAAAGGTCCCAATAAAAAAAATGACAAAACTGAAATTAAGTGGTCAACAGAATCCACAGAAGCCTTTAATAATTGCAAAAACCTACTAGGCAAGGCGGTTTTATTAGTTCATCCTGACAGTAGCGATAAAACTAAATTAATTTTAACAGTAGACGCCTCCGATGCAGCTGTCGGTTCCGTAATAGAACAAGTGAAAGACAACATTGTGCAACCCTTAGCATTTTTTTCACAAAAATTAAATGAAGCTCAGCTCAAATACAGTACATACGACAGAGAACTATTAGCAATGTATTTAGCTGTAAAACATTTTGCGCACGTTCTCGAAGGACGTTCTTTCACAATTCTAACAGATCACAAACCACTCACGTTTGCATTTACTCAACGCAACGACAAAGTCATGCACAGACAACTACGCTACCTAGAATTTATATCACAATTTACCACAGATATTAAACACATATCTGGTAAAGATAACATAGTAGCAGATTTCCTGTCCCGCATTGAATCTATCAACCAATCTGAAATAATAGATTACACTGAATTTCAAAAAGAGCAATTATCCGATCAAGAATTGAAAATGTTAATACAAAATAGCGATTCAAGCTCACTAAAAATTCAGTTAGTACCTATCCCTGGTCAAAACAATATTTAAATTTATTGTGACAAACAAAACCGACCTTACGTACCACAAAGTTTTCGTCACAAAATTTTCAATAAAATTCACAGTCTCTCACATACTGGTTCTAGGCGAACACTAAAACTTTTAAAAGAACGTTTTATTTGGCCCGGAATCAATAAAGACTGCAAATTATGGTCTAAATCATGCGTATCTTGTCAAAAGTCTAAAATAACTAGACACACCAAATCTCAATTGCAAGAATTTCAATCAGCCGATCATAGATTTTCACATATTAACATGGACATCATTGGTCCACTACCACAAAACAAAGGCTATTCCTATTGTCTAACAATAATAGACCGTTTTTCATTTTGGCCAGAAGCCATCCCTATTGTAGACAGTACAGCTGAAACAGTAGCTCAAGCATTTTTAGATAATTGGATATCCCGTTATGGTGTTCCAGAACGAATTACAACAGATCGTGGAAGACAATTCGAAAGTAATTTATTCCGCACTCTCAACAAAATGTTAGGAATTAAACATTTTCTAACAACCGCATACCATCCGCAATCAAATGAAAAGATTGAACGATGGCACCGAACACTCAAAGCTTCGATAAAAAGTCATGAATCTAACAAATGGATCGAATTATTACCTCTCATTTTGTTAGGCCTCAGATCAGCAATCAATGAAAATATCAACTTTTCACCAGCCGAAATGTTGTTTGGCACTACACTAAAATTGCCAGGAGAATTTTTCATCAATCAAAATCGAAACTACACCATCAGACTTCATTGAGAATCTTAAACTTCTATTCGAAAAACTCGACCAATACCAAAAAAAGTCTATACTACAAACCATATATTTATACACCCTGAATTACAAACTTCAAGTCATATTTTTATACGAAATGACATGGTGCGAAAACCACTACAACAGCCCTACAGCGGACCATACAAAGTTTTAGACAGAAATCCCAAATGGTTCGTCGTAGAGAGAAACGGAAAACCAGACAAAATTTCTATAGACAGACTCAAACCTTGTTTTCTGCCACCAGATCCAGAGTCTCCCACAACTTTGTCACAACCCACTCAACCAACAACAAATAACGAAAATACCGCAAATAATCAACAACACAGAATTCCGCATCAACCAACCAAAAATATGCCAGTCCCACTTAAAAAAAAACTCATTTTGGACGCACTATTTCGCTTCCGCTCAGATATCGATAACTCTCACGTATCGTTATCACTAGCAGGGGGGGTGATGTAACGGACAGTTTACATTTTCAACAGTGCGTGCACCCCAAAAGCAATTTAAATTCTTCTGCCATATGCATTCGGGTACCATCGGAGTGCCGTGTAAAGAGTGAAGGCGCGAAGTGGACAGTATGAATTCGGCGTGCAACGAAAGGTGACGTTCTACTTGGCATCCCCGCGATTCGTGTTGTGACCGCGATTTAATATTTATATAATTAATTTTTGTAATAATCGATGATACGAGATGTACTCGTGTGTTGTATCAGTTTTATAAAGATTGTGTATATTATTGTCTTTACAATCACTCTTCGTAGTGTTAATAAAATAATATTGAAACCACATGTCGTTGTTTACCTAGGCGAGTAAGCTCTGTTAAATACTGCAGTTAGGAGTCCTGCATAAAATACCTTCTGATGCAACCTTCAATAAAGGCACGAAGCCTAAAGTTCTGTATACGCATATCTCTTAAACCTAAAATTCAATTCCAATAAGTAAACTTCTACAAAACTTTGGATAGTTAAGTATTATATAAACACATACCCTTATATATGGTAACCTTTACGTTACTTGGGAACACAGACATACTATCACACACACATACCCACACACACACACACACACGCACACACACACATCCAAACACACACACATACATACACTCAAACATACAGTTAGGTACCTCATTCTACTTACACATGCACCCATACATACATATAAATCCAAGATAGTATTAATCAAATTTTTGAAATTCTGCCAAACCAATATTTTACCTTTTCTATATTAAAAAAATTTTTTACCATTTAAAAAAGCTATTTTAAATATTTAATTTATACACAATAATTTCATGTTCCAATCATATTTATAACCAATCTCATTGTAAGTAGCTGCAAGTTGTCATACTTATAGTATTAATCAGTGTTTATATATTTTTAGTTAAACCTGTGATCAAGCATAAAATATATGCGAAAATTTAGGTATTAAAGAAGAGTAGTTATTTCCAGCAGACCTATAACCCACAAACTATCATATTAAATTAACACTAAAGGTCGTTAACAATACAAATTATATATATATATATATATATATATATATATATATATATATATATAAATTGGGGATACATAACTAGCGTTTTATTCTGAAAGGTTATAAGTAGATTGCGCGAAAATACAGTGCATGTGCGCAATGCTTTAATAAAAATTATTAAAATCTTTCCTTTCAAAGACTAACTGATAAACACAATACAAAAATTAATTGCTAATAGTTATATTTTATTCATACGGGTTAGATAAGGGAAATGGAAAGTAATGGATGAGCAGTGCTTAATAATGTTTCCAATGGGTCTTGACGCAAAATAAGTTATTGTTCCTCGTCACGATTACAACGGTTATCTCGTAATCGTGTGTATTTCTTGTAATTTGTAATAGCAAGCTTTTACAAATGTTAAATTTACCTTAAATATGCAAAATAACGGAGTCAGTAATTTTGTTACCCGCAATACGAGCGAATCAGTAAGAACAAAACGAAGTTCTCGCCCGCATTACAGGGTAATAAAGGAAGGGGATAGAGTGTACCGGCAAATATTATTAAACACAAAACGCACACAAAATATTACTCTAGGAATTTAAATAGCAAAACAAAATTTAATTGTTGTCCACTCCTTCCTAAATACTACTTACATCCAGTAACAAACAATTCGGAGAGTATTTTGGAAACAAAGAAACTAGGCAAGTATGCATCCCCTAAAATATTGTCGTATAATTTAGAATAACAACTAAGTGGATTTAACCACGGTAATTAATGATAATCTGTTTTGGTACAGCAAGCAATTAATATTAATCATATATACTTACTTACTAAATCGATGCAGATCGAACTCGTTCTGTCTAGATACCGAAACATGTACACAAAACCTACACATATGTACAATAATACATTTAAAAATAAAACCACAATTATTAGATAGATCTTACTATAAAGTGTTACCCTTACCATATAGAATGTACGCAAACTGCATGCTATTCATGTGTGAAAGCAAACAGTTGGCAGTTACCAACATCTAATATACTTTCCCGCAGGACTTGATGGCAATGGATAGTCAAACAAAATATGCTGTGCTGATAATGTAAATTTCTAAGGTACAACGAAGCAACCTTATTTCTAAAAATCAATAATGTTCCGTGTAAATTGGGAGTTCTAAGAATCTAAGCATCTTTAGTAAAAATTCGGCTTAGTTCTGAAAGCGGACGAATCTTTAGTACAAATTCTGCTTAGTTCTAAGAGCGACAGATTCTTAAGTACAAATTCGGGCTAAAAACGTTAACAATTTCTTTAAAGAAGTCTCACCGTGCAAGTGCTTATCAGTTCCGTAAAAAAACACATTTTTCATGATAAGAATTTGTAATTGCCCGATTTAATAAAGAAGGAACAATGCGACTAATGTTAACTAGCAAGTGAATCGTTACCCAGTGTAGTTATAAATCTGTTTTCCGAAAAAATTATCACGAAAATCTCTATATAATAGGAATAAATTAAGGTGTTTGTCTTGTAGAGATAACACAGCGGTTTTAACTAACTACCATTAAACTAGCAACATGAAGGAGGGTCCTAATTAATAAAGATTACAGGTCTGGATAAGGACAAGAATATAGCACACGAATTCATGATTTTAATGCAGGACGAGCAAACTTGACTGTCTATCTACTAGAGCTTGAAATTAATATGTAGCAACACTCAACTTAAAATGCTTAAAAATGAACGGCTTTAACATAATAAGGTACTGAATTTCAAATATGAAATGAAACGTAACAAATGCCCCCCCCCCGCGCAGAACTACAAAGTCGGGGTAGGAAGCAATAAAAGGAACCAAGTAACAAAACAACACGAAGAGGAAGAAGAGTCTTATTAGACAAACAAAATAGGACCAAAAAGCGAAAGAAAGACTAAAAAGAATCATCCTGTTCAGAGTACAAAAGTACCAAACAAACGCAAACGAAATGTATGGGACTATAGGAAAAGGCACAGGATAGTAATCAACGAGGACATTAAAACTGCAAAAGTCATCGAAAAACGGATATCTCTAATAAAAAAACAGTAAAGTTTTTAAACCTCATGAACAGAATTGGTTTCTCACAAAAAAAACCGAAAAGTAAAAATGAAACGAGGAAGAGAACTAAGAGCTTAAGCCAAAGCGTGACAATAACTGCCAAACCTCAAAGTATGCTAGGTAACGTTAAGAACGCTGAATAAAGAGATTGATGTACTTCAAGCTGTGGTAACAAAGAATCGTATTAAAGGGACATTTAAGCAAAAGAGTAGCTAAATTAACCGAAAAGTAAACTATATCGTAGTTTTCAAAGAAAAGAAGAAAATTCTAGAAAGTACATACCACAGGAACAGGATCAAAAATTAAATAAAGTCAGTGTGAGAACTGACAGTAAGAAAAATCAGTCAAAGGAAAGGGAGAGCAATGTGGAACGAAAGGAATAAAGAAGCAAAGCTAAAATTCAAAAATCACTAAAAGACAGCAGAAGATCTGAAAGAAGAAAACAAAACGAAACCAAGTGTAGTTATAGTTATAGAATGCACGTGTGCGTGTTTGTGTATACGCGTGTGTGTTACGCGCGCGTGTATGTGTATGTCAAACGTGTTGTGTGTGTGTTCGACCGATCTATTCGCCTCTAGCGACAAGCAGGCAGTACCGTGGGGTTATTCTAATTAGAACCCTTTCGTGGACGGGTGAACATGGGAGTGAAACGAAAGAGAAAAAACCAACAAAACTAGAAGACTATTTAGAAAAAAGGGTAGAATCTGAGAATCAAATATTAAAGTAAGGCAAAGTCAGTATATAAATTGGAGACGCAAGGACTAAGAACGCGATTTACGACGTTTACGTCGCCAGAAGCAACACGAAATGAGATCAGGGATATCAGGATTGTTGAAATGGGCAGGTATAAGGATTTTATTGTGTCAAATACCTAAAGATGTATCGGAATAGTCGGCGAGAGAAGGCACAAAGAAATTTAGGAACAAGTTTGGTATTAAAATGGCGTGGAGCATCGAACAGAGCAGAATTACGACCCTAAACAGCATTGCCTAATTTAGACACCAGGGGAGATTATAAAGGTTATGGATTTTTCGATAAGCAGCGAAAAGGATGCTCAGGATCTTTAATATACATGTCGTTTACCTCAAACTAATCACCAGAAAGGAACTTTTCTTAACCAAACAAAGCATAGAATGAAGAGCAATAAGTGATTTTGTGTTAGGACGTTTGGATGGCGCAGAAAATTTTAGGAAGATTGAAATTCCACTTACGCTAGTTGTCACGGGTTTAAGAAGCAAGCATGGTCTTGAAGAAGTGGTTAATGCGTTCGGCAGGATTGGTTGCGGGAAGGCAATGGGCGGCGAAGAAAATTTGGATGTGGTAAGGTGCACATACGGTGGAGCATTGACGGCTGCAGTATTGTACAAGAAGACTTATTTTTTAAAAATTTTTGAAACAAAATCTTCGATAGCACTGTGCAATGGCAAGAAGAGAGGAAATTTAGTGAAGTAATCAGCTACTACAAGAATATAGTAATGGCCTTTAGTGGAACGGGAAAGAGGGCCTACGCTATCACAAGAAATATCTTGCCAAGATTAGGAGGGCATGGCCCTAGAAGCAAACAGACCAAGAGGAGGCAACTGTTCAACTTTGTGAGCAGCACTAACAGGACAACGTCGGATGTAGCGAGTGACGTTGGTGTTAAGGCTAGGCTAGTAACTGGTTTGGAGGACACAAGCAAATGTTTTTCACGCAAAAGTGACCGGAAGTAGGAGGATCGTGGTGAAGGGATATTAGATGTGCACCCTGTTCAGAGGGTATCGGCAGCGATAGAAGTTTGGTGACATTGGAACAGGATATTTTTTACCACGGACTAGGACGGGTAAAGTCTAGGATATTTAGGGATTTTTTTCCAGTACAGATTTATACTAGAAATCAGAAGTAGTAAGAGTAACTTCGAGAGAATAAATGGCCGAGAGAGAAAAGGAACAGAGCAAAAAAGAGTACCAGCGACAACATAATCTGTGCCTTTATGGATAAAAATCGAGAAATTGTAGTGCTGGAGACGAAGCGACCAACGAGCCAAACGTTTAGATGGACTTCGGAGTATATTCAGCTAGATGAGCGAATGGTGGTCGGTGATAACGTTAAAGTGATTGCCTTCGATATACGAGCGGAACCTTCCAATTGCCCAAAGAACCGCTAAACACTCCTTTTCGGCGACAGAATAATGGCGCTCGGGTTTCAAAATTAAGCGACCAATATAACCAACCACTTCCTCATCTTCTGGGATAGACTGTCTTAAAATACTACTTATACTGAAATGGTAAGCGTCGGTCTGAATAGTAAAGGGTAAGGCAGTGTCTGGGCAGGAAGGTGTTGGTGCCAAAACTAAATGCTATTTAAAAGCTAAAACTGCAGACTGACAGTCAGCAGTTCAGGAAAAGCGGACACTCTTACGAATATGATTGGAAAGTGGAGAGGTAGAAGTGACAAAATTTGAAATGAAGCGCCGGTAGCACTTGGCCATACCAATCGGTTGACGGACTTCTTGAACAAAGAAAGAAAGAGGAATATTGAAGGTAACGAAAACTTTTTTAGGATCGATAAATAGACCATCTTGGTTAACGACGCAACCATGATGGCGGAGATCAGAAATACAAAAATGGGATGTATCTTGACAAATAGTAATGCCAGCTGAAACGAGACGAGATAGGACAAGGTTGAGGACTCAGAAGTGTTCGTCAAATAAGGGGTAGCTGTGATGATATCGTCAAAAATAGGCGAAGCAGAACTGTTTCGGGTCAGAACCGATGACCTGATCGGTAAGTCGTTGGAAAGTAGCAAAAGAATGAGGACTCAGAAGTGTTTGTCAAATAAGGGGTAGCTGTGATGATATCGTCAAAAATAGGCGAAGCAGAACTGTTTCGGGTCAGAACCGATGACCTGATCGGTAAGTCGTTGGAAAGTAGCAAAAGAATTGTGGAAGTCAATTAGCATACTACAAAACGGATAAATACCTTTCTGCAGTACAGTTAAAGCAGTAATAGGTATAGATTCAGGCGATAAAGGAAATTACCAGTAGACAGAACGGATATATAGAGAGGTGAGGAAACTGACATCGCGCAGAAGGAATAGGATAGTGGAGATATGCGGAAGCTAGTAAGCATCTTTCTGGATTCCTTGGTTGAGCTTAGGAAGTACAATGCAGAATCTATACGACTAATCTATTTTTTAATGAAATGAGTTCAGAAGCGACAAGGGTAGAACGGAAGTTATGTTAGTGAAAAAGGAAGGAAGGGTAAGCAAAAGACCATAAACCGGCGCTGAAATTTAAGAGACATTGTACAGTCGTCCAAAACAACACCAAGGATGAGCTGGCGGGAAGCGTCAGGAATTACAAGGACATCCATATTAGTTACCGAATTGTGGAGGGTGAGAGGAAGGAAGATAAAACCTAGGATGGTACATTTGGAGTTTTTAGCAAGAGTGCAGAAGAAAAATGGAATACGTGAAGGACTGAATACAAAGAAAGCAAAGAATGTCAACCAGGACCGCCAAGAACAGTACAAGTGATTCAGGAGTCTAAGCGATCAGTGAAAGGAATGTCAAAAATTTTGATAGACACATAACTTTGCTTGTCACCACGAGCATTCGCACATATAAATTCTAAAACGAAAGGGGTCAGGAAATGGAGACTCTGAGAGTAACGGAAGGATAGCACCTAAGTCTCAGTCCGAATATCCTACCGTCGGTTTAACGAATGTTTACGTGAGGGACAGTTGGATCGGGTGATTCCGCTACGACCACAACTGTAGCAATAGAGAAACTGTAGACAGACACAAAGAGGAGAAATATGTCCGGGGTAATTGGGTTAGATAAAAAAGAGACAGGTTACTAGAGGCGACGTCCAGTTGCACGTCGTTGGGCATATCACCATCATTCTTTGACATTTATAATCGGGAGGTTCAAAATGCTGTACGAGTAGACTGGATAATGATTTCCAGTTAGAAAAGCGATGGCGATTACTACGATACTAGAGGAGAGATATAGATTCAAGCTACTCCACCGCTGATTCAAACAATTGAGATTCAGATACATAACGGACTTGTTAAAGCTCTTTCACTAATTGCGGAAAATTATGGACCGTCAGTGTGTCAGGATGCCCGGAAAAATTAAAACTCCATTTTGACACCGGTGTAGATTTGCAATTTGAAGTACAAGAACAAGTTTTCAAAGAAGCGTTGGGAAAAACAGCGACTTTGTATGTTTCATCGCCGGCGTCGTCATTGATTGAAAGTAATTTTGACTAGATGTTATCAAGGTTTTCGACTTCTCCGGAAGAAAGGAAGTGCATAGTAACTAGTAAATGAAAGATTTTGGCTAAAAGATGAGTGCGTACTTCTATTTGTTCCGGCCATAGAGTACATAGTACAAGAGGGTTAATTCTTTTCCATATATTAAGCGTCCGACAATGAATAGTAGTCAAAGGAGCGTCAGATTACTGTAAGTGGGACTGTAGTTCGACCACTTTCCTGGCAATAATAGTGAGTTCCTTATCTGGTTTAACGATCGAGGTAGTAAAAAAGGCCTAACCAGGTGGTTCGACTTTTACCAACAGCCTTAAGTGTGCTATCATGGTATCCACAGTTTCTACAGACGATATAGAAACTCCAAGTAACAACAACTCAAACGCGAGTTCGTCTTTCCACTGCCGATAGACGTCCATCTTATAATGTGTCATTTTACATAATAACCGAAAGTCTACAAAAATCTTTGCAACCAATGAAGGAAGCGTGATTACCTGATAAAAACCGAAACAACAAGCTAAATTCTAGTAATTGGCCTTATAGCAAAAAAAGCGATCAACTAAAACAACGAAAAAATTAATCCTGAGAGAAACACTTTGGCATCAAAAGAAAATAACGAATGGCCAGTAAATATAAATAGAAATAAAAAATCCCAGTAAGTATGAATAGTATGTAATAGAAATAAGGAGGAGTAGAAGTAAATTGGGGCATTATAGTGTTCGACTTTCTCTATTGGGAAGCACCAAAACTATCGGAGAAAACACAATTCCGATAATTCAGCTTGAAACAAAAATCTACAGAAAATCCCCATGTAAAGGAAGAGCAATAATAAAACGAACACAACGAAAATTATCATCGGGAGAAGTGGGTGTGTAGAAAAAATGGGAGCTCTACCTAGGATATACCAAAAATTTGTTAACGAACCAATAAGAACAGAACAAAGTGCTCACACGCATTGACAAAAGCAAGGGGATGAAAAGTGCAAGAAAACGAATGCCGCGCTAAACGTAGTCGGAGATTGAGGGGTCTAAAGAACAAAACGACAATACATATCAACCAACTTATCTCTTTTTCTTTCGAGCATCTGACCTGCAAGACTGATTAAACACAAAACGCACAGAAAATATTACTGTAATAAATAATTTCTAATAATTTACATAGCAAAACGCTATTTAATTGTAAGGATCAAACATCTGTATCCTTCACTGCTTCTTAAATACTACTTACATATAGTAACAAATAACTCGGAGGGTGTTTTGGAAAAAAAACTAGGCAAGTATACACCCCCTTAAATATTGCCGCATATTTTAAAATAACAACTAAGTGGATTTAACTACGGCAATTAATAATGGCGTATTGGCACAGCAAGAAGTTAATGCTAATCATATATACTTACTTACTAAATCGATGCAGTTGCAATTCGATCTGTCTAGATACTGAAATATGTAAATACACGAAACCCACACATATATACCATAATACATTTGAAGATGAAACAACAATTATTAGATAGGCCTCAGTATACAATGCTACTCTTAATATTTAAGAATGTACGCAAACTACATATCATGCAGGTGCAAAAACCAACAGCTGGCGGTCACCAACATCTAATATACTTTTCCGCAGGCCGTGTAGAGGAAGGGTAGCCAGACAAAATATGCTGTACTGGCAACCTAAATTTCTAGTGTACAACAAAGCCGCCCAAGCTCTAAAACTCAAAAATGTTCCGTATAAATTGGAATATCTAAGAATCTTAGCATCCTGAGTAGAAATTCGGCTTAGTTCTAAGAGCCAAAAAATATTAAGTACAAATTCGGACTAAAAATATAGCAATATTATTAAAGGAATGTTATCCTGCAGGTACTTACCACTCATGGAAAAATGAAAAGCACATTTTTCATGATAAGGATTTGCCATTTATTGCCCGATTTAACAGAAAAGGGAGCAATGCCATCACACGTTAGGTGTCAAGTGAAGTCGTTCACCCCATGTAGTTATAAACTTGTTCTCCGAAGAAATAATCACGGAAATCTCAACATAATACCATTAAATTAAGCAGGTGTTTATCTTCTCAAGATAACACAGCGATTTTAATTAAATACCATCAAATTAGCAACATTAAGAAATGTCCTAATTAGTAAAGATTACATGTCTAGATTAAGATAAGAATATATGCAAACGAACTGATGAGTTTAATGAAATACGAGCAAAATGATTACCTATCTACGCGGTCTTGAAATTATAGAAGTGTAGCAATTCATAAATTCTAATGATTGAAAACTGAATGGTATTTAACGTAGTGAGGTACTAAATTTCAAATATAAAATGGCACGTAACAAATTGTTAGATTACTTTGTGATAACGTAAATTGCAAATAACCGAAAACAGCTTAAAGTTTAATGCTAATTAGATTGGTGCTTTACGCAACAAGCATTGAAGCTCCTGGCGGTCGAGAACATTTCCATATAGCACAAAGATATTTTATGCACGTCCTATAAATATCGCTCATAGTCATAGAAGACGTTCCGAAAATGTCCATATCTAGACGTAAGAAGTCCTATGTACGTTTTTGTGATGTCCAATGTTAGTAAGCACTCTATCCATTGGACATCCTAGACAGGTCCGATTTAGATCCGAACCAACCTGTTTAGGAGGTCCTATGGATATACTAGAAAACCCGATTTTGGGAATAAACGGATAGTCCAGGATATACCTTGGACGTTCTCGAGTTTGAAAATCCAAAATATTTTTTACAACTGTCAACAGTTGTAAGTTCGTGTTACATATTTATATTCTTGTTTTTGATTTATTTTCCCCTCCTTTGCATACTAGTACTTTAGTTGTAGTTTTGTTAATTTACATACGGTATCTCTCTGTTAGAACCGTTTCCATTTCATTAAGAGCAGCTTCTAACTCTTCCCTGCTAGACGCTAATACCGCTATATCATCTGCAAATCTAAGCATATCAATCTTTTACCCTTACATAATAATTCTAAATGTCTTCTTGCATTTGACAGTATTCATTGCCTTTTCGATGTACATTTCGAACATTTTTTCCCATTTTCCATTGTCGAATGCTTTTTCCAGATCTACATACTCTATATACACGCTTCCTTCTTTTTCTATTGTTTTCTCCATTAGCACTCTCAAAGCTAAAATAGCCTACCGTGTTCCCCTGTTTCGCTTAATCCCAAATTGGTCTTCTCCTAGTATTTCTTCAGTCCGTTTTTGCATTCGCCTTTGTACAATTCTAGTTAATATTTTTGACGCGTGTGCTGTCAAACTTATTGTTCGAAAATTTTCACATCTATCCGCGCCTTTCTTTTTTGGTATAGTTACTATGATGTTACGTTTGAAATCTTTGGGTATGTCGCCTGTCTCATACATATAGCTTACAAGTTAGAAGAGACGTTCTGTTACTGCTTGTCCAGCGGCTGTTAGAGTTTCTGCTTGCACCTTATCTGTACCCGGCGCCTTACCATTTTTCAGACCCTTTACTGCTAATTTAAACTCATCTCTAAGTATAGGATATCTCACGTTATCATTTCAAATGTCTGATTCCTGTTCTAATGCAGTTAGTTTCCTCTCCTACATATAAATTCCCTATATATTCTTGCCATCTACACACTTTCTCTACATTTTTATAATGACGTTTCCTCCTGCGTCCCTTATATTTTTGCTATACGGTTTTATATCCCTAAAATTGATTCTAATTAGTTTGAATGCTTCATCTGTCTTTCCTACTTCGATCTTAGTTTGTACCTCTTTGCACTTTTCATCAATCCAGTCTTCTTTAGCTTTCCTGCATTTGCGAATAATTTCCCATTTTATGGTTTTGTATCTTTGTTTTCCTGTTTCGTCTGATTTATTTTTGAATTTTTGTCTTTCTTTTATTAAATTCAGGATAACCTTTGTTATCCATGGTTTCTTATTTACTTTTTGTGTATACCCAAGAATATCTCTGGCCGCCATGTCTAGGCTGGATTTAATGTTATTCCATTCTGTTTCTACTTTCTTAGTATCAGCTATTTCCCCGATGTCTTTCAGCAATTCATTTAACTTTTTTTGGAATCTTTCCTGAATATCTGTACCTTTAGTTTCTCTAAGTCCAAGTGCCTCTTTTCGTTTCTTTTTTTCACATTTTTAAATTTAAGTGCGGCGTTCATAATTACGATGTTGTGGTCAGTGTCTATATCTGCTTCTGGGTAGCTTCTGCAGTGTTTTATTTGAGTCCTAAACCGTTGTCTAACAAGAATGTAATCTATTTGATATCTTCCTATATCTCCTGGCATCTCCAACATACGTCTTCTAGCATGATGTTGAACTAATGTGTTTGTGATGATTAAATTGTTCTTGTCGCAAAATTCAACCAGCCTATTTCCCCTGTCGTTTCTCGCGCCTAAACCAAATAAACCTACTAGCGCTCCTTCCCTACCTTTACCTTCCACTGCATTAAAATCTCCTGTAATTATTAAATTTTCTTGTCCTTTTACGTCTCTTAATATGTCTTCGATATCTTTGTAGATCGCTTTTACCTCTTCGTCACTGTAACTAGAGGTGGGCATGTATACTTGTATTATTACCGTGTTTACCTGTTTAGATTCTAATCTATCCATGAGTACTCTTTCGTTTTTTTGTAAGTAATTTTCTACACAGTATCCTATTTTTTTCCGGATAACTATTCCCACATACAAATTTTCTTCCTCTGCTCCTGTATGAATTACCCGAAGTCTCCACTTCAGAAATCCCCCGCCTCTGGCAACCGAACTTCGCTGATCCCTACTATGTCTAGGGACATCCGATTCATTTCAATTTTTAGGTTCTCTAGCTTACCTACTTGCTTCATATTTCTAACATTGCACGCTCCGTCTCGCAAAATGTTCCCGACTCTTAACTTGAACTTTCCGATCGCATCCTCCGAAGTAGTTCCCTCCCGGAGATCCGAATGGGGGACTATTTTAACTACGGAATCTTTTACCCTAGAAAATACCATCATTTTATTATAATTTAGGTACGCTGTGTACTTGGGAGGTAATGTGGTCGTTTCTCGTTGCCTTCCACATCGCGGTAGTGTGTCTTACACTGCTATACCGACCCCTATGGTCTCAGCCAATCTAAGTACCGAAAGAGCCGACAACCTCTTTCTGGGACTTGTCTTAGTCTGGTTCCTCACTAACGACCCTACTACTTTGGTTGGACCTGTAGTTTGGCTCTTTAGCTCATTAGAACGCGCAAGCCATTTCACCTGTTCTAGTAATCTACAACATCGTCAAGGTGCAGGTCCATTCGAAACTGAAGAAGTCAATAAAAACATTATTATTAGGTTTACTTAGAATAAGTAGCAATGAAATTACAAAGTACTCTTGCTGAACAATTTGTCTTGCACACTCTTCAGCCATGACCAAATGGAGGTTCAGGTCTCCTTTTGTACTGCTGCAAGAACAGCTTCTCTAGCAGCATGTTGAAAAACAAAACACCATAATAAAAGAATATATAAACAGAAAGTTAAAAAATAACATTTAGCAATTAATTGAGGATATCCAGTGGAAGGGTTGCATAGTAGTTTTCTTATATTTAAACTCGCAAGCGGCATTTGTGTGAAAACATAAATATACTGAAGATGTTTTTTTCGATAAGGTTTATGAATCACATACCACATTCATCTCATGTAAATAAGAATAATAGTTCATTTTAACATGTCTGAAGGTGTCCCCATATTGAAATACAGGGCGTTGAGAATTGCAATAAATTGATGTTTCTTTTTTGCAATTTCTTAGCCGCTCTATGAATGCTTATTGATATTTTTGTATTCGTGAAATAGTTGTAGAATGTGTTTATGGTGTTTAAGAATGTAAGGTCATTTTATATTTTAAACAATTAGCATGCTTTTCTTCAACAACAATTCGCATGTTAATACAAACGTTTCTTCACTCTGAAGAGAGTGCAGTACAAGTTTCAATATTAATTACTGCAGATAATCTGTGATGTGGTGAAGAATAGCTAAATCTGAAATTTTTTCTTGTTATTTATATTGTCGTTTCACTTATACTAACGTACGCGACTGCAAATGAACAGCATTAGTAACAAAATTACTTACTAATTATTATCTTAGATAACTGTAAGTTAGAAAATTAATTTTTCCATTACAAAAATGATGGGTAAATGGACCCTTTAGTACAAATTGTGACTATAGTTTATGCTATTTTTTAGCAAAACCAATAGCTGCTTAAGCAAAATCCGGTTTCCAAGCAGTCGCAAAATTTTCAAATTTTGTTAGTTGAACTTAGCATTACGTTGTGAGATAAGCTCTTAAGAATATATAAGACCTGGTACTGTTTTGCATAAGTTATGGTTATCTGCTGTCCAGTGTAACAAAGTGGTAATCCTGCGACTTTTAATTATAAAACTGCAAATGAAAAATATTAGCGTACTGCTGAAAGAAACTGTATGTGCTCGCATTATTGTCAATGTCCAACAAGCACTGTGGATACGCTTAGATTAGACGTTTTAGTATTTGATAATGTGTGAACAATATTTACTTTCTAAGAGTAGGGACAACGGTGTTTATTAACCCTGAAGAGAGCGAGACAAACTTCAAAATCTAGCAGCTACAAAGGTTTGGCAAGCAGTTTAGGTAACTATAATTAGACCTTCTTACACATAAGGTAAAAGTACTTGTAACTTTAAATTAATATCACGTTATTAGTTTTTTGAAATTTAATATTAGGCTTCATAAGTTACCTGAAGCACTTCATTTGCGAAATCAGTATTCAGTAGTGGTGTGACCTACTTGAATAGTAGTTTTATAGTGCACTAATATGTCGATAAACGCTTATGTATAATTTCAAATTAATAACTTTGATAAGTTTGCATTCTTGTTAGAATTTCCCGTATTGAGTTGCCGACTAGCACCGACTTTCACGGCTATAGAACTAAAGGGGTTGGTTGGAACTTGAAAATTATTATCGAATGTTCAATTTAGGGACGCGGTAACAAAAGTGTACGAGTTATGGACAAACTTAACCCAGTATGGGCATTCAAAAGTTGCAACAAAAGGCAATTTCGCCGTGAGGTACTCCATTGTCTGCATTTGAATCTCTATGTTATATGTAAATTTTACGGACTATGGATGTAATACGTATAACCCACGTATTGCGGGAGCACCCGTATACAGACCTTTATTGAAAACAATTAATTTTCTATCCTCAAACTACTGTCTAGAAATTTCACTGAAGCTGTGTAATACTGTGCAACGCGACTGCTCTACTTGCAGTGTACATATGTTTGCACATATACAATCTATCCTAGAATACGTTCAAACATACCTCTTTAGTTATGCAAAGACAACTTTTAAAGAATCTATATATACTTATAAAATTATTGTAATACTGGTGAAACTTATCTTTCAGCTAGCAGGTAAATTACATTTCCAAAGTCATTATCTGAAAAATTCTCTGATTGCTTTTTAATGTACAGCATGGAAAATTTGAATACTAATTCGTTTACAAAACTAAACAGGATGTTATACTTTATTTGTTAGTACAGGTCCCTGACAAACATTTGATGATAAATAATATTTACCCGGATTTAAAACCCATCTATATAATATTATTGCAGATGAAGTTAAATCAACTTTAAACGAATCTAAAAGCATCTTTCTACAACTATTTTTTTTAACTTCAAGCTTGTTATGATCATATTCAACTCTAAAATTTAAAGGATTTTTGAAGTAGTTTACACGTTTCCGCTACAGATTTTGATTTGGGAAACAAATACTGGGTATTCAGCACGATATAAATTTGATTTCTCTGGTTCCATGTTAAACTCACGTAGGGCTCCAAGCTTGATTGCATCGTGTAATGGAACTTAAATTTAAGAGATACTAAAATTAATGTTAGGAACTTAAAAATCGAGCGTTGCAGGTAGACGCTTTATCGGCCGGTTTTTCAATGCTCAGGCAAATCTTTCAGTTAGCTAACTGACAGTCAAAAATAACTGTCAGTCAAAGTCTCTGTTTATCAAATTGGTATTTATTTAGCCATATCTCAAGTCTTTGCTAACTAACTACCAGTTAAGTGAATGTTGGCAATTCTTATTCCTCAAATATATTTGTGATTGGTTGAAAAGCCAATGTAATTGATATCTTTGGCAGAGATTATAGTCTCTAGGAAAATGTGCTGTGCTTGGTTATATTGTGTTAAGCCTAATTCACAATTTTATGCAATGAAATATTTTTTGATTAGACAATGGCAGAAACTGATTAATTAGAGAAATCAAGTGGTTGCTAGAAATGAATGGAACGAATAATTTCATTAATATATAGATATTGTCATAAGCAGCATCAATGTATTATTTATAATGCGTCTATAGCTAATTTCTAGAATAAGGATATTAGCATATCCATCTGTAGCTGTTTAGATTTCATTTAGTATTTGTTCTAGGACGATTAAAACTGTATCTTTCTTTAAACGGAATCCACTAACCTAGCAACTGATTCGAAGCAGGGAATCAATCGGAAAAATATTAGGTTAGCATTTATGTTTCAACTAATGTCATAAATCTTATTTTTGAACTATTGAAACGTACATGTACTTAGATATTTTGTGTAAAGGGTCATCAAGAAGATTCTTGTTTACACGTAGAAAATACGTTAAAAAAGAAAAGGTTTATTAAACGTTTAACAAAGCAGTCGATATAAAACATAATATTTTGCTAGCTTTAATTGCTTAAAAAGGGGTTATAATTTTGTAAAAAGCAAATTGAATATTTATTTTTGCTTTGATTCACAGATTTTAAATAGCAAATGACATTACAAAGGTTGTAGAGGTGTAAATTGTACATATTTCATAGTTTATTATACAAATTTTAGTGAAATTCGTTTATCTTATTCAGATATGAAGTACTAGAGGGAAGGGTGTAAATATTCTTTGTTATAGTATCTTGCACTTTGTGCGGGGTTTAACTGAACTAGCCGAGGTATAAATTTAATTGTGTGAATTTTAAAATTATTCTAGATCATTTAAAGGAACAGAGAGGTGGCGGTCAGAAAAGCAAATGAGCGTTAGATACACCAAAATATCAGGTACATAAAAATTATACTCTCAAAAATCCACGAAACGTTTCTTTATCCAACTCGTAATTAAATATCTTTTTATTTTAAATCGATGTCCAAATCAGCTTACAAGATTTTCCATATTTAAAATCCTCGTTTCAAACAGCAGTTACCAAAATACATTTTTGGTTAAATCTTCCTTTTGATTAATTAATAAAATTTTTAAAAAAGCGTTATATTGAAGAATTTCCTTTCTTCATTGTAATTTAGTAATTTCCATTTTTTATGTAAGTTATGTTTAAAACATCAGTTCCATATTCATTGTAACAATGTAATTATTAAATTACAATATACCTACTGCATACTTAAAATATTATCTTCGCAAAGCAACAGCTCGCGACTTAAATAAAAATAATATTTCGCAATCGAATTTAAGAGCCGAATCAATTCATTTAATAAACACTTCTTTATATATGTATATATATATATATTGCTGTGATAAGGGGTTGTTTAGGGGTGCATTGGGTAGTAAGGGTTGCGTAGTAACTGTAAATAGCAATAGGAATCAGAAAACTGCATTTATTTAGCAGAAAAATAAGTAATTCGTACATTATGCAAATAGCAAGCATTTAACACCCTGTATATAGACCGTAATTAACCTTAATCAATGCAAGTGAGCATATCCTTTAACAATATAACGCGTATTCAGCAGAGAAATAATTGTACATGTATTTAAACTACGTTGAGGAGTGTTTTACAAGTTTATAAAATAAAATACGCAGAAGATAAAATGAAACCTAACAAATCTTCATGCAATTACGCTGGAACCATAAGCACTCTGATAACAAAACGCACTTTCAAATAAATAAATACATAAACGAAAACAGCACTAGAGTTACATCATTTATTTTTGTATAATTCTCCAAAGGCATTATCTATACAAAACAACAGACGCAAGTTGAAAGTCTAGCCGCGATAACAAATAATAAGGTACCAAAAGTCGCAAATAAACAACCATGATACGGAAATCCAAAATAATTTCATCAGAAACAGCTTAAAAATACAGGAAACACTAAAAATAAAACATGGTTGGTCGCAACAATCTGCAAAACTGCTTGGAAACCCAACCCAAAGGTAGTGGGAAAAGCTATTTAACACCCATAGGTGATAAGACAAGTCAGTTTCCAATTGAAGCATGTCGAAGCCACGACACTTTTAACCAGAAATCTGCGCGTGATATAAAAAAAGTTTAGAATATATCAAATTTATGTTATAGTGAAAATAAAGCTATATAAAAAAATTGTGTTAAGAATATAAAAAAAGTTTTTGCCATTTTTCTCAGAAAACGTGAGTAGAAATTGGGTAATTAATTTAAATTAAATATGTATAATCATATAGGGCTTCTAATCGGATTCTGGTACAATTCGAATTGACTTCTAATCAAATTATAATTGGCTTCTGGTACAATTTTGGTACAATTCTAATCTGCGTCGAAAGTATTTAAAGGAAGAGATTTAAAGCATATGCAGAGAAATATAAAATAAAGAAGCACGAGGTGATTTTTGGAAAACAAGGGGTAACTGTACCCAAATATTGGTTCAACTAAACAGAGCATTGGTATACGATTGAAGACAACAAGGGGGTGTTGATTCACAACACGAAACAACATATCAGAAGATCACAGGTCAGATCTACTCAATTTTAAGATATTTTTTAATTTAAATTTTAATACTGAATTTATTCAATTTATCCAAAACTTGTAAAGAAGTCAATAAAAAACATTGCATACGTTAAACTTACGGAATAAATCATAAAAATGTCTAGAACGTTCCAGATTTTTTTGTAAAGAGGTAGTTTTTGGTGACTTTATATTGAAGCTACAAGTATATAAATTTTTGGGATAAATAACAAATGTGATATTAATTGATTGAAGGGTGTATTTAGAGAATTTCAAAAATTGTAAATATCATTTCCTTTCATTTTATAAATGTTGATTGACTTCGTTTTATCAATTCACACAGGTAATCATAAAGGGGTGAAAGAAAATTGACTATCGTAACGTTGTGCACTCTGTGTATATTAAAAAAAGCTAACCGTGGCATAAAAATAAAGGTAAAAGAGTAATTTGCGAGAAACACAGAGCGGTGGCGTTAAGTAGAACGTTTATTACACCGAGTACGGCGTTTTCATATTAATATATATATATATATATATATATATATATACAAATTATTTAGTTCCAGAATGTAGTAGAACAGTATGGAACATTATGACGCAAAGATTCTCAGAAAAACCGATTAACGTTAAAATCGCTGCGTTTATTACTTCACAATATCTTTCATTTATTAGTGACGCACATGGTTCGTCAATTTTTGACACATACGGTTATTGTTGCGTTGCATACTAATCTAGTAATTGCCCAAGTTATTTTATGAATTTTATGGGGTTTTTTATTAATCGGGGCGGCTTTTGAAATAAACATTTATTTATAGGAATTGACGTATTTTTCTTTTATACCTCTATTTTAATCTCGTCTATTACAAAAAATTCTCAATTTAAAATGCGTGGATGTAATCCACATGGTAATTAATTTAAACGGTAATTGCTTTTTTAATGCAAAAGAGGTTGTATTTTATATAAATATTTGCTTTTACGGCAAATTGTGTTCAGTAAACAAATTTAATATTAAATTTGGAATTTTAAATACACGTTGATTGTAGTTTTTATGCTAAACGCGTAAAGCCAGTATTATTCTATGCTATTTGCAGAAAATGAAAATAAATGGTTTTGTATTTATCTTAAAATAATCAATTTGCGTTTGCATTGAATGCGTTTTACAGTATTTTACAACTAATTATTCTTACATATACAACTTACGTTACATCACTAAATAAAAGTTCGCTAGTATTATGCAGGGCGTAACCATGAATTTACGAAAATTTTCGTTTTTTTAGGATTTTTTTGTGTGAATATATATATATATATATATATATATATATAAACGTGATAAGAAATCACGAAAGGTCATTGAAACCCAAACTCTACAATTAAATCCCACTAAAATATTATAAAATCCAGTAAAATAGAAATTTCCGTAAATTCATAGTTACACCCTTTATAGTACAAGCGTTCTTTTATTCATTGTAGTGCCCATTAAAAAATTGAATCACGTGTGTATAAATGATCACCCTGATATAAGCGTATTGTAAATAAATAGCAAATAACGTAAGCTGTATATGTAAAAATAATTAATTTTAAGATACCTTAATAGGCATTATTGTGAACGCAAATCGATCATTTTAAGATGAATACAAAGCCATTTACTTTCAATTATTAATTAGCCTTTGTGTAGCATCAAAACGGTGTAAATAAAAACATGTTTCTAAAAATTCGAGAGGAATTGAGAAAAAACATCCATTTTGTCGAACTTATTAATAAGTAAACGCTTACTCCAAGAAGCGACCGATTATTGAAAAAAGCCGTAAAATCCGTGGAATAACTTAAAAAATAATTAATTACCTGTCGCAATTACTAGATTAGTATACGACGCCACAATAACCTTAGATGTTAAACAAAGACCAGCAACGCACGTCACTAATAACTGGAACGAGACAACGAGGTGATAAAACTCGACAATTTTGAACGCTAATAAGGATTTTCCAGAAAACTACGTAAGATGAGCGTGTATTATTGAGAATGGAATGGCGCACATACCACTACATTGTATAAATAGATAATTTTGTTTTGGAAGTGTTTATTAAATAAAGTCATTCTTCATTAGTAAATTCGATAGCGAAATGTTATTTTGATTGAAGTCGCGAGCTGTTGCTTTGCAAAGATGACATTTGAAGTAAGCATTAAGCATACTGTAATTTAATAATTACGATGTTACAGTGAATAAAGAAGTGGTGTTTTAAACGTATCCTGATATTAAAAAGAAATGAAAATTATTAAATTTAATTATATACTATAAAGATGGAAAAATTTTCCATATAAAATGTTATTAAAACTTTTTATTAATGGAGATTTTATGCATCATCTGATAAGCTGAGTTGGACGTCAATTTAAAATAAGAAGATATTTAATTACGAGTTGGATAAAAAAGCACTCGTTGATTTTTGCAGGTATTAATTGTTTGTAACTGATATATGAATTTTGTCACTTAGTTAAGATACAATAAGTTCTAATCATTTAATTTATGTAATTATCTTTACTAGGACAGTTTGCGTTCAGAGTTCGGATCACTCCGACCTTTTAACAGATTATCTGTATATCATACAAGCGTGGGAATAAACAATCAAGTAAAATATTCATTTGAGCAGAGGTTTAGTTCTGTAAATTTAAATAAGGTAATGAAAATTTTTTATAATTAAGTAAATAAGTACTTGTTAGAAATAATTTCATGTTTGAAAGAAACATGCTGTAAATGTTCTTTCTGCTTTTGTATGAGAAAAAAGATTTTATGTATTAATGCTTTGTGATATTGCTATGTTTGAATTCATTTGATAAATTCCAGCATTTCTGTTGAGCTATCTAGGCAAAATTCGAATGGAAGGTAAGTGAATAATATCAAATTTTTCAATCTGTTGTATCTGTTTCACAGCACACTTTCAGCGGCACATCAAAGCGAGGCGTTGTCACAGCACTCTTTTAGTGACGCCACAACGCGGCGTTGTCACACAATATATATATATATATATATATATATATATATATATATATATATATATATAATGGCAAAGTGAAAATTCTTGGATATAGATATTCCTAGCGCCTTGTTGTCGATACCAGGGAGTATGGGTTTCAATGTTGTATTCTTCTTAATCGAAAAAATAACCTAAAGCTTAACTAACTTCATATGTACTACAATATGTTACGAAAAGCTAGTAATTTGCAACCTCTGTTCTATTGGTTTAGTAAACGTGTAAACACTTATTAAGAAGCTAATCAATCAATTATCGCTTAACAATACCTCTAATACGACACGTGCGACTCAACGTGTTAAATATTACGAATTCACCGAATTCGCAATTACCTTCTGGCATGTTTCTTAAAGGCAAACACCCTAGTTCCAACTTAGCTTTAATCAAGCTCCCTGTGGATTCAATAAATTCATGGTCTCAAGTGAAACCTCTTAGGCATCCATTCTTTAAGCAAAGTGTTTCGTTTTGCGGTTAAATTATATGTGGGTTATAGAAGCGAGTAAGAAATTTATCTGGGCTAGAAGAGGTCGATACCTACACACGAAAGCATAGGCTTACGCTCCAATAAAGAATAATGTCATTATGGGCTGCGGTAAAGTGGCGTTCGAAACACTGTCCCTACAGCTGTTTCCCGCGGGACTTCTACGAGAGCATCTGCTACGCTCGTAAACCTCTGTCGTCTAAGTAGTGTAATGTTATTTCTACCATAATAGTAAATAAGCATAGATAAGCATAAAGCTGTTTCAGATGTGTTTCCTGCACACACGTCTTGGGATCAATATACTTCGGGTTTTCAAGCTTCTGTTTAATGCAATTTCCTCCTTCATCAAATACGAAAATTTTCTGTGATTTATAAATGAAGCAAGTTATTGGAATTTCACTTTTACTGAACTTATGAAATTGTATAAAAGTATTCTCAATATGATTATAATAGCACTGCATCATTCAACGCGAAGCTGTTTTTCAATCCATTGCGATTCTTTTTACTACTGAGCTAAGGGTCGCCCGTACAGCTCGAAGTAATTAAATGTGGAATAAAGATTCCCCTAATAATTACCAACATCACGGCGAGAAAATAAAAGTGTGGCAATCACTACACTTCTAGGCATACTTATTAAACATATATTATTGGTTGTATACTAAATACAAACATCGATAATATACGTTGGGGGCTGAAATGGTGTTATTTTTATCTTGAAACTGATTTGGCATTCAGCATGTGAAAATACATAAAATAGCTCTTTTCAAGTAAATAGTTTAGAATGTAATAATTTTTCAGTAAATTTCAGGAAGTTAAAATCTGATTTTCATAATCTTTCAGATAATTATTCAGAAAATATAGCACGTGATATACAAAAAACATCCCGTGTATAATACGGCATTTAAATTTCAGATTTTTAAACACAAATTTAACCTTCTTATAAATTACCGACAAATCGGTAGCAATATTTCTAAAAGCTTTTTGCTCGATTTCAAACTGTTTTATTTTTTCTTGTATTATTAAATAGGGGAGATAAAACTTGCACAAAACAACAGCAATTCCAGGTAGTTTAGTTACCTTCGTCAATTAGTGCGCCAGAAATAAATTTATGACTTCTAAAAAGGACGTGAAACTTGAGTGTAAGCAGAATAGGATGGGGCAACAGTCGTCCGTTATACAATGAATATTGAAAACCAGGTAACAGGGAAGGGTGATTTGAATGCGTAGGTAAGAGTGAGCTGGAGATAACACGTGTTCGTTAGAAGCGTACCTTAGATGTTGGTTGTCGTCTATTTGGGTAAATGCCAAGGTTGTTTTAAGTATCGATTTTTAAAAATACTACGAAAACATTAGTACACGTGCGGTGTTCATTAGCTTCAACATGATTTTTAGAGAAGTGTTTTTAAATTGTGTTACTAAGAATGGCGGTTGGAAATGAATACGTGGAATTATTGTATACATGAGGTATGAATGCGGAGCGGTTTGTGGAAAGCAACAATTTGGACTCGTTGATTTTAGGAATTGTAGCAGTCTTTGGAGGTGGAGGAGTTGGATATAAGCGCAGAAGTTTGATTGGAAGCGCCCTTATTTTTCAACGATCTTACGCTATTAATCTACTATTATGCTACGACTCTGAGACTCCGATATACTTATACGATTGCATAATCTTTTGAACTACGAATAACGTCTTTAAGTAAAAGCAATTTGATTTTATTTTGCACTTATTGTGTAAATAATGCAATTAATGTGGAGTAAATGTCGGCGCCTAATCAATTTGGTTTATTATCAAAAAGTATGGTTATAGAAGAAGAGTTTTGAGATACCCTACATTTGATTTTCCAATTTTCCACCCGATAGTACTACATTGGTTAGGCAAATTTTTTTTACCTGTAAGTTTTGAATTTTGCCGAACCCATGCAGTTGCAAGCAAGGTAGGGATTTTTAACGTGCGTGACAATACTCACACACGGGACCTCCATTTTACTTCTCATCCAAACAAGAGCGTATTTTTGTGAAAAATGTTTGTCTAACCTTTTTCAAGCGGACCGTGTCGGAATTAGAACCCGGGACCTTGGGCATAGTAGTCACACGCATACCAACTGCACCACGGAGCCGCCAGGTATGAGTTACCGCAGAAATTTGCTTGAAGTTTAGTTACAGCAGAAGTTGGATGAAGCAATCCAAGCTCGAGTTGTTCGTGCATGCAGCAGTTCCATCTAATAGGCTCTTTGTGTAAATATGTCGTTCAGGTAACTGTGCTTTATTGCTGTACATGTCTAAATATGTAGTTAATGACTTTGAGGATTGGGTGTATAATTGTATATTAACTAAAAGGACCAAAAAAAAGAGGAAAGTTTCTGATGGAATATTTTAATTTCGGTTATTTTTAATATTTTTGTGTGAATAACTTATGACATTGAAAGTATTTTATTATGTACAAAATAAAAGGGTTTGTTTGAATATTGGTGTACATAAGTTAGCACTAAAAGATCAAAGTTTTACTATGAGCTCGTATTGAAACAGAGATAAAGTAAGAGTGTGTTGAAGCCTTATTACTTTTTTCCTTTTATCATTGATTGGATATTAGCAGGTGTAAATATTGATATTGAAATGTACTGTCAATGGCGTCTATAAAAGGGGATATAAATATAATTTTTATTTGACGTTTGAAAGAGTAAATTAATTTAGATTAGGGCTTGTTCTTTTTACATTAATCCGACATATTATATGATGTAAATATTGATCTTGAAACGTACTGTGAAGGGGTGTTGCAAGGGGTGTATGTAATTTGTAAATGAGGTGAGAGAGAGAGAGAGGAGACTAATTTTGATTTTAAATTGTATATTCAATTTAGTTGGAGTGTAAATAAATGTTTTTTATTTACCGTAGCAGAATCTTTCGAATAGATAGTTTATTTACAGGAAAGTGAGCAAACCAGTCGTGGGACTTGTTACAGTAGTAATCGCGCCCAAGTCGAGGAGGACGTAGGAGATTGCGGATATATATATATATATATATATATATATATATATATTATATATACAAATAAGATATATCGACTTGAAATATTATTTCAGTATATATTTATATATATATATATATATATATATATATATTTATATAAAGTAAAAAAGGATTAATGGCAATTGACTCAAATTCAGCCACGAGGGCATCCTGTCGACGCGTTTCGCCCTAATTGGGGCTAATCAGGACAGGAGTAGCAAAGTTGTAATATTTAATACAGACACCTTATGGAAAGTACAACATCACCTAGCTCACAATTTGTTTCACCTAACATCGCAGGTTTTAAGAACAGTCGGCACGGCACTTTACATTAATTTAGACTCGTTAAACTTACTTCTCGTTTAAATTATATATATATATATATATATATATATATATATATATATATATATAATTACGTGTTTGGTTCTAGGGGACGTAATACATAATTTTGCCTGTCGCCAGCTTGTCAAGCTAGCTTACCTATCCGTATGACAGTGAAAGGTTACCAGTATTAACATGGAAACTACTGCAGAAGGCAATATAGGAACCGACGGCTGAGGGCCGATAAACCTCTTAGCTGAGCCCCGCTTTGCCAGATCGTTCGTCCGCTCATTACTATGCGCCCTGAGTGTCCTTTGATACAGACTAGCTCGAAGACATTAGTGCAAGAAGCAAGCTCTAACGTGTGGTGGCATTGTAGTGCCATCCCTAAGAGGAGCGTGTGCCGGTTTAGGGCCATTAGGGCTGCCCTACTATCGCATGAAATATGTATTGTTTAATTTTGGATTCCATGTTACAAAATGGCAGATGCATCGTGCACGATGGCAATTACCCCCTCTTGAAAGACAGTAGCTGCCGAGCTCAGTATAACGCTAATATGGAGGTCATGGTCATCCGAATAGATGCCTCCCCCTGAACTTTGCTGTGTTTTGAATCCATCCGTGAAGATGGAGATGTCTGGTGGGGACGCACCCTCAGGTCGATGAAGACATGGAAGTGCTTCCATAGTATTATTTTGAATGCGATTGAGTCCACTATCCGATCCAAAAGTGGCATCCTGCACGCCGCCTTCTTCAGGATGCTGTCTAGCTTCGCACCCCTTGTTGATTCACAATCCTTTGGCCTGTAGCCTTATTGCCGCTCTCAGAGTCATCTCCTCCACATAAAAATTAAGCGGAGTCAAGCCGAGAATGGCTTCTAAGGCCGCAGAGGATGTGGACCTCATCGCGCCCGTGATGCTTAAGCAGGATAGTCTTTGAATATGTATGAGTTCCATTGCTGCGTGTGCCAGTATGGTTCTGGGCCAGCAGACTACAGCACCATAGCAAAGCATTAATCTAACTACTGTGGAGAACAACCTTTGGGGGAAGACCCCAAAGTTTACCTATGGCTCGTCTGCACTGCCAGAAGACCATGCTAGAGTTTGTAGTTTTGGTTTGGATGTGTTTGGCCTAATTCATCTTCTTGTCAGGTATAATACCCAGATACTTGACCTCATCCGAAAGGGTTAAAGGGATTTGGAAGAGTATTGGCAATCTCGGGGCAATCTGAAGCTATGGTAGTGTTGTATTAAGGTGCGACTTCTGTTTGTAATTGTAATTATTATTTCTTCAAGGGTAAAATAAATCGGCGCCACAATATAATAAAAGTGTAAAAATGTTACATACTTTCAGGTTTATGGTTTTTATCGTATTAGCAATAAAACCAAATCTGTTAAGTGTAGAAATGATAGAATTTAATGGCATAATAAAAGTTTTGCAGTCCATCAGCGCCTGAGCTTCAAAAGGATATAACATTAAAACCCGTATGAAAGCTTTTGGGTCAATATTTCTGTGTATAACCTAGAGTTTAATAATTTTATAGTCAATAATGTTAAAATAAACAGTTTACTTAAAATAAGGGATTCTAAACAGGCCTCCGCTTTTGCTAAAGTAAATAATTTACAAGTCATCGATACACGAAACGCACCGTTACATATTTATCTAGGTAGTACGTCCATGTCGATTCCTAAGAATTTCAAAAGCATGACGTCCTTATAAATTATGTAACTTGAGAAAACACCTTTTCTTTCAGAACAATGGTCTGTAGCCTTTTGTTTATCCAGCTCGGTTCGTACGCTGTAACACAATTAAGACCGTACACATTCATCAAAATAAAAGAAACGAGGCCACGTTATAACACAAAGAAAAGCTTAGTTTTTGATGTGATTTATTTACTTTTGCATACATTAAGCTTTAAAAAGTTTAAAGTTCTTTAGTAAAGCATGCACATCAAAAGCATATTTAAAATTTCAAAAGAAGTTAAATTTTCATTTTAATAGTAGGTAATTTAATTGGTTCAGAATAGTTCATTCCCGTCTGACGATTTGTACGCTCGTTTAATGAAAATTCGTTATTAATATTTGGTTACTTCAGTTAGAGATTTGTAGATATAAAAAAATTGTATATTGAAGGAAAGGGTTAAGTGCCAATAGCTAGCTAGTTGTTGCGCTAAAAATAAAGGAAAAGCGTTACTGTCTTCAAAAATTTCATCGCATTCAAATGAGCAACAATTAGAGGAGTTTGAATTGATATTTTTCATAATTAGCATTATTTATTCGCATTGCTTGCGATTGTGCAACGGGTTTACTTACATATTTTTTTAAAAGTGCTATACGCCTGGCTTTAGGTGCAATGATGGGTAAATCAAGTTTAATAAAAGAACGTTCTACTACAGATCAATTTGCCATGTTTGAAGTCATTTTGGTAAACGCCCTGAGCAGTTACAGATTTAGATGTGAAAATTGCAGAATCCTTGCAAATAAGATTGAATAAGTTAAATCCTTTGTGGAACGAATGCGTTCAATTATGTGTAGAATCTGAGGTTAAAAAACATCTTAAACCTCAGAAGCAGTCTAAAAAAGACCGTGAGTATTTTGAAAATTTATATTTTGACTAAATATTAAACGCAAGAGTATTATGTCTGAATATGAAATTCACACCAACTTCTGAAGAAATTTTAGATGGTGAACCAAATATAATCAGTCCAAGTGTCGATGTAAGCCTGCCGTTGCTTTTACTGCCAGTATATTCGCGGGGTACAGTCAATGGCAAGAATTTTATAACATATTCAATTTGCTTATTAATACAAATAGGGAATTGACAGCCGTCTAACGTTTTTGCTACTTTCGCATATGCCTTAAAAATGAGGCAGCTTGTTTGATGGAAAACTTAGAGGATAGCGCTTCAAAATATGCCATTGCAATAAATAGATTTGTTACGGGAGAGGTATGAAAACAAAAAGTTAATTATTCATAACCATGTAAAGACAATATTGACATACCAAATATAACCAGTCTCACTCCTCCCCGCGCCAATTAAATGATTGCATACTGAAATGTATGCCTGATGTATAAAATATAAGCCAAACTGTACACCATTGGAACACATAGATCATTCATGTTGTAACGTATTTTTTTTTCAAGTTAGTTACACATTCCTTATAAGTCTAATATCATGTTTCGATAATATAACAACGTAATTTATAATTGTCTGATCACTAAAAATAGTTTCTTAAGTGTATAATGGATTATGCGCTCCTTCGCTTTCTATATCTAAGTTACAACACAAATCGTTTGTCTGTCATTTCGACTTAACTTTTCCATTAGCGCTTGAAGAAGTAAGTTGCTCTCCGGAACGTAGAAAAGTCAACATGGTCAGGCATATGGCCTGGAAGAGAGTTCGTAAGAAAGTTGATTAACAAATACCTTCGTGTTATAATGTGGTTCCTGACAACTTTTGGTGAAGATTTTATTTTGTATTCCACCATCGGTAAAGTCAGTTGATTCCTGCAGATGCGAAGAATATTGAAGTAATCCATTATTAAAACATGCAATACCACAGATATAAAGGTTTAGTTTAAAACTTAGAAAACTTGAAAATCAGTGGACATATGTAACGAAGATTTTATTTGGTTGGGTAATATGTTGTTCTAAAGGTTTTTCAAATTCCAGCGTAAAATTCAGCATAATGGTATGTTATTCATGTTGCGTGCATCGCAGATGTGCTTAGATTTGTCGACATCTGACGTACTTTGGTTCTGGTAAGAACGTTCAGGTTTTTTTGATTGACTGTACTTCAAGCACGTGAGTGATGTTTAACCTTAATTTAACTTGTATTTATTTAAATGTCTTACGTATGATCAAAGGTTGATATTCTACTTTGATTTAGTTATTTTGAAATTCATTTGGTAAGAAACATCTCGTTTTGTTTTCGTAACTTTACAAAATTTTAAAGATGGCTCCATATTTGCCTATTATATTTGTTCTACAAGCGTACAATTTTTGCTTCACTAAAAAAATTGTTATTGATATTTGATGTCAAGAATATCTAGTTAATCAATATAATTACCACATGCTATTCTATGCTACATTAATAATATCTTTGATTATTTTGAGGTCATGCAATTTAATTTTAAGACATGATAATTTTTTGAAGGATATAAAGTTAAAGCTTATTTTTTGTTTGAATGCTACATTTTAGAATCACGTAAAATAATCTTGTTTCTCACTTGTAAAGTCGACTGTAGTACTACTGAAGGCTATAATTAAATTTGAGATTTAATTTATTAAGAAAGCAAATACCTTACAGTAAACATATGTTGAAATATTGAGTTTAAAGATGTTCGTGTTTTTGAAGATAGAACAATTCTAGTTTTTTTCCATGTAAATTTTTATTGTAAATAGTAATGTCGAAACAAACTAAACCAATTTAATTAAATAGAATTTTTTTGCTTAACTCTTTTATTATTAAAAATTTCAAAGGAAATTTCTTGGTTCTTAATAAGCAAAAGATTAACTGTGTCTAATGATAACAAATACCTTGAGTGTATATATTTTTGGAACTTAAAATCAAGTATGTTATTTATTGGTGAATATTTTTAAGGACACAAACGGTGTCCCTGTTGTGCATTTGTTTGTTCACATGATATGCAGAGACATCTGTAATACATCTGACAAGTAACATTTTGGTAAGAGCTTTGCAAGGTTGATATTTAGGTTTTGTGGCTACATAAGCGGTGTAGACTTCAGGTTTCCACATTTCCCTAATACAGGTACATGTATCTTCGTATGTTGTTGTATTGAAAAATACGGTGGCGCTCTTTATCAATATTTTTGATCATTTGTTAACCCCTGACCCAAGCTCATGATCTACCCAGAGCTAACACTCTACTAGCCGTTTATCTCTAATGAGCTTTTCTTTTCCTCAAGCCGTTTTCCATCCAACTTTACCTTGGGCTTCCTTCATTAACAAGAAATTCTCGACCGGGTGATATCAGATAAGGTAAGCGTTTATGGTATATGGAAGTCCAATTTGCTATCTGATATTCACGAAGGAATTTTTAGTTCTCAATGTAGTTTCCACTAAGTTGAGTTTTGCATCACCTGCAAGTTATTTGCCAGCAATTGAAGATGTAAAGTCATTTTCAAAGCTAAGATGTGAATTACTTGAAACGCACTAAACATTCATCAAAAGAGTTCTATTAAAAACAGAAAGGAAGGCATGGGTTTTAGTATATATAATGCATTAGCTACTACATCAATTTGTGTTTATTGCAAGTCAGGACCCAATATTTATAATTGCGAGAAGTTACTGCATTTATACACGAACCTTCACATTGAAGCAGCCAAAACATTAAACATATATTTAAATTGTTTGCAAGCTAATCATTTCAGCAATAAATGTAAATATTGAATATTATGCGCAGTTGGCCTTTTTGATGTTGTATTTCCTACCTGTCGTTGGTGTATTGGTTCTGGAAGGTGCGGCTACAGGTTGTTTGTTAAAATCGAAAGTGATCACATTGTGATCACTTATTGTTGCCTTGATATGGACCCTCCAGTTGGATATATGTCGGTATGCACTACCATTTCCCACCGTAATATCTATATTGCTTTTCACCCCGGCCCTGTTTTCGAAAGTTGGCGGGTTATTAGGTTGGTTAATAATTTCCATCTGTTGTTGATGTAGAAGCTGTTCGACCTTTTCGCCCCTATTATCCGTGTCTTCGCAATGCCACAGTGGGGATTTGGCGTTGACATCAGCTGACAGGATGGTTGGTAGAAGTTTAAAAAATGGTCTCTGCGTCCTATAGGTATGCGTCCAATTCGTGTCTGTATTGGAAGTAGCTCGTCGCCACTATAAGTGGTTTCAAGTCGTTTCCTGTGACTTCGATGCATACACAGTGGTCATTCTGGATGTCATGTATACGTGTTACGGTGATATTCTTGTTAAGAACTATCACCGCTGCCAATGGTCTTTCCCCTTTGGTGATCACCCGTGCTGTTATAGGCATGCATGGAATCTTTCCGAGGGTCATATAGTTTTTGTAGGAGCAGCAGATCAAGGTATGGTTCATCCGCAATGTGTATATCGTTAATGTCCGTCTGGTCCAAGAGTCGTGAAGTTGGTGTATCTGTTTGCGTGCCCCTATGTTGATGACCTTGTTCGTCGTGAGGGGTTTGTGTAGTATTGTCGTATATGGTAATTTCGGTTGTCAGAAATCGTTGGTTCCGTTCTTTGTGTCGTTGTGTCTTTTGTCTATATTGTAGCGTCTGTGATAGTGGTTTATTTATGATTTTGGGCATTTGTTGGTGTTAATATTTATAATCTGTCTTTTGTACGACTCTCTCCCACATCATTTTACGAGTTGGGCAGTCTTTGTGATCTTTAGTACAATTTTGCGTCTCTTGCCGCACGATATGCAAACCTTACATATGATTTTCCATTGCTCCACCCGAAGGCACTACATTGGCCAGGAAGCGAGTTTTTTTTATCTGAAAAATTCTGAATTTTGTCGAACCGTTGATGTCCCAAGCAAGGTAGGAATCTTTAACGTGCGTGACAACACTCACACACGGGACCTTCATTTTACGCCTCATCCGAACGAGGGTGCATTTATGTGAAAAATGCTAGCCTAACATTTTTCAAGCGGACCTATCGGGATTCGAACCCGAGACCTTGGGCGTAGTAGTCACATACATACCAACTACGTCACGAAGCCGTCGACGAGATGCAAACCGCTGGCTAGGTAGATTCAGGGCAGTCGACCATTTTGTGTTTAGCGTGTTCCTCCACACAGTGATTGCAGTTATCTTGCAGTTTCGGACAGTGCTTAGTTACGAGCGTTAGATCATGACATCTTAAGCACTTTAGCACAACTATGTAGTCCCTTACGGAGAGACTCCTACATTCCACATATAATTTGGATGTTGATATCAGAAGGTTTCTGATTCTTCCACTACCGGATGCCACATGATGCGTGGTCGCTTTTCTCTTAGGTCCCGTTCTGAATGCCAACTTGGTTTTCTTCAACCTCTTGTTTACTTGGTTTTTCCTCTAAATTTTATTTGTATATCATGTCGGTGATTTCATCGTCCTTAGGGTACGTTGGAACATTATAAATAATGACGAACGGTTGCCGCTTCCGGAGTTTTTCGCAATTTAGAATCTGTTCCAATTTCTGGTCGTTTATAATTTTTTCAGACTCAGTTTCGCTGTCGGTTTTTACAATTAGGGCTTTACGTGTAGCGCGGATGCTTTTAATTTTTATTCTGTCTTGGCAGGGTTGATGGTTTTGATAAAATTGTCCCTAATTTGTTGAGCCGTTTCCCCTTTTTCGCTCTAACAAAGATGGTTGAGATTTGGTTGTTGATTATGAGGTCCTGCTTTGGGTTTTGTGCGTGCGTGGATTTCGTGCTCGATCTTCGTAGTTTCCAGTTCCAATTTAGCCTGAAAGAGTTGTTATGCAGGATTGTGTTTTGTTGTTTGAGTTATCTGTTTCCCCAAACCTTTCCCGCTTGGAACAAGACTCATTCAGCCACTACTTCTTTAAATTCGTCCCTTTTTCCTACTGTAAATCTGTTTGTGCAGTCTAAGTTACATTCAGTGTATCTAATTAGGCCGTTGTACATATGTGGTCATGTATTTTTGATATTATCAGCATCTCCAGATTGTCCCAGTTGTATCCTGGTTGATTCCGTTGGCCTTTTCGTTCTTATCGGTATCCCCTGTGTACCGGTTATTTGTGTAGCTTGTATTGTTTGTGTAGATGTAATGGGTGTGATCGGAATTGTAACCTCATTTAATATGTGATCTCTTAGTTTACTCCTTGCATATGCGGGGGGGTTTGATCGAAATTTTGAAATTCTTATAAAAATGTGCAATATTTGATTCACATAGTTTAAATTGAGATAGACTGCGAATGGATCACGGGATTCGTTTAGTAGCTGATAGGTGTTATTTATTATTCCTACTAATTACACTTCAAGTTCAAGACCAGTGTCAACATGGACTTTATTTATCAAGAGCACCGCGACTTACTTACGTTTCATTTTTATTTAATGTTAATTACAGCAATACGGAAGACTACGCTTTATGTTTTATTTATGAATTAAGTTGAAAGTGCAATATCCAAACAGGAAATATTGTTTTGAAGATTATTTATTTAATTGCTTCTTTGGAAATTTCCTGGTTTGACAAGGAAATGTCCCACTAACACTATTGAAAATGTAAACGGATATGAACTAACTAAAAGTGTAAAATAGGTTGTTGAATATAATAATATACTACAGGTTGAAGACCATCATATAAAGCATACCCAATTTCTAATATATGGTTTTGAGAATTTGTTGGAAAATTGACTAACCTATAGGTTGTCTTACTAACTAGTTGGTTGATATTTAATTGTGGTACTCGCACATCGCTTATAACATTAACACTAGCAAAATACATTTTTCAACTTATAATTAGAATCGATTCGATTATGTGTAATATACTAAGGTTCTACGATTTCTCCTATATCTTTTCACACTAGCAAGTGAGTGTATATTCCAACTTTCAAACTAGTTTAAACGGTAGTTTTGAAAGGTGATCGACGGTCCAAACTCAAGTAAGTGTAGTTCAACCTCGCCTTACGATAAAGCAATTAAAATCTATGCATGATTCAATAGGAAAGGCAAGTCCATGGCCTAATTGCGTAATTATGTTATGGCAGGCTTTCCCTAATACAGTTTAATTTTCAAATATGTAATTTCGAAAGGAAATCACCAATGAAGGAATTAAAATCACAGACAAGAATCAACAGGAAAATAAGTGTTTGGTATACGTTTATAATTATGCTATCGGGTGTTTTTTCCTAATTTGTATGAACTTGTTACATTAAAAAAATATGACAACATTTTTTTTAAATAACTAGAGGTTACTTGGAGTAACATAATCAATAGTATAGATCAGTCTCATAACATTTTGGTGAAAGCAAATCCAAATTAGAGGGAGTGGTGTATGCTGCTTTGTTTTTAATTAGGTGAATGGTTGACTATCACAATGAGATCGTTCAATATATAAACCTCTGCTACCACCTATAAATATCCCTCAGTTTCCTCTAGAACAAGTCCAACTTGCGAGTGCTTATTTTAAACCTGACTGTGTTTGCAGAAGGGAATTGTAAGTAAAAAAATATGGATTTCAATGATTTAAATAAAAGTGTGTACCGCAAACCATATATGTATTATGAAGACCTAATCGTTAACAAAAAATATAAGATTTTTCAAGCAGAATTAATCAAAACAAAATTTGGTAATGGAGTGCTGATTGAAACCGAGAAATTTAAATGTATATTACCAATACGATACTTTGACTATCTCCAGGCAGGTGGAAATAAAAAGCTAAATAATTGCATTGGTGCGAGCAATGCTATCTATTTAACTAGTACAGGTTCTATAGGAATTACCGTTAATCTAGAATTCTTAAGTGATGTGTTACAAAAATATTGTCACATACAGCGAGAAATAAATATTTTAATATTTTATATTGTTTGTATCTCTAGTTTAAAGGAGTAGAGATTAAATTTACAAATTTTTAATATTCTAGTTTATTGTTATTAATGTAAAACATATGTGTAGTTTTGAATTTTTTTTGTGCAATAACGTTTTAGTATGAAATATGAAAATGTGTATGTTTTATACAGATAAGTGTTTTTGAATTTTTACTGTTAATCATTATTTTTTCTAAAATGAACATCTTAAGTATCTCATGCAGTGTGTAAAAGCGTTTTTACTGGAGGTGACGCCGTAATTTATTGATTGTGACCTTTCAAAATATCTTAAAATGTCCCCAATTTTCGCACTAATTTCACTGTTCCGAAACCAAACCGATTCACCCCAAGACCTGGTGCAACCCAAAATTCTTAAAAAATATTCTCAAATTTGCTGACACTACACAAAATAGAACCAGTTATGTTTTTAAAAAGTGATTTTATAGTAATTCCCAAATACAAAAGTTCACAGATATGCACTGAAATTATAGTTCAAAGTCCCAAAATTTTACTTACATTCGTTGTTTCACTAATTATTTATGTACTTTGTTTTATTTAATTGATTGCACTAAAAACTACTGTTGGACTACTTCACTACTTAACATAATTGAAAAATTTCAACTATAATTAAGTGGTACCAGAGCTCCCACACAACATGTCTGTACTCTTAAAACATTGCTATGTTTCTTGTATAGAGGGATACCAAGAAGCTCGTGCGAGCGACACATTTTGAAAGAAAGGGTATGACACCATTTATCGAACAATATCAAAGTATCGCATTCCGGAAGAGGTATTTCTTTCGCATTCTTTTGCCTTTCCTTTAATTACCTAATAAACATCTCGGGTTTTGCAAAAGAGTTTGGATAAGCGCACTTCACTGCCAGAATTTGGATAAACATAAAATAAACCAATCTCACGCAACCCTGATCCATTGAAGGCGAGCGGAGGGTGCCTGCGGCTCCAGCTGATAAGCAAGCTAAGCTTTTTGCTTATGTTTACATTGTTTGCGCCACCCGTTTAACGGCAATAATTTCAAACAAATTAGGAGCATAGTAAATTACGCCCGGGGTTACACAATTGTTGACGTCGCGGATAAAACATAATAAATGAAACAAACCAAATTGATTTGCTTTTAGGTGCTTCAATTTTTGACAACTCTAATGTGTGAGTCGGATTGCTTCAGAGATAATCCATCATGTTACAAAATAGTCTTTTTTTATGTCTCGTTTCGGGCTCTTTAAATACCCCTATAGTAGGGGATATGCAAGCCACTTCTAATTTATTTATTAGAGAATTGTATAATATATTATCAAACCAATTAGAAAACTTTTGGGAAATGTCAAAGAACAGATTCTAAACTAACTGATGAAAAAATAAGTGCTGAAATTCATTTTAATTAAACTACTAAAAAAGATTTGTATGTGAATTTTGTCGTTTCCATACCTATTAGAGAAGTTTTCCCTAATTTAGGTATCACGAGGGATACTGGATTGAAACGATTCCACAATTTAGAAAGGCTATTAGATAAAAAGAGAACGGTGGCTTCATTCATGAATATATTAAACTAATCCATATGACGAAAGTATATGAAGTGTACGTAGTCGACAAAGCTTTTTATTTGCTACACCATTGTGTAGTTAAGAAAGATAGTTTAACAACTGAGGTGCGTATAGTTTCTTTTGGGTCTTGTGAAGTACGTCTTTCTTTCAATGACGTGCAGGTCGTGAGTTCTGCAGTACAGGATGAGTTGTTTACACACATACTATAGTTTATACCATGCCCGATAGTTATCACAGGAAACATAACCAAAACATATGGTCAGTCCATTATCAACTTTTGCACAGAATTATTTAGTGTTATAATTGTTACGTGTTAAGCCAATTAAATCATAACACGTCTTTTTCCATAGAAATTCACTCAGACAGTGAATTTAAAGGAAATAGTCTCGATATTATGAAATATTATTTATTAGTTTTGTTCTACATTATCAATAACGATAAATACCGTTGTATGTGCGACCATCACTTTCATTTAGAAAATTTTTTTTATATTAATTTTAAACGATCTTAATACACACCAGAGTGCATTGTGTATAAGTCTTGTCGCAATTCAAGAGCAAGTTCTATATCACTTTTGACTAAAGTCGTATCATTTAGGTAACTGCTAGTAAATCGTTATCTTTATCCTCGGGCACTTCGTACGTCATTTTGCTAAACAGGAATCTACGCGCTTTCCAGTTTTGCCAAAATAGAGACATCCGTATTTGTTTTATTTCAAATGCCGTTAGAAATATATGAGGTTTCCTCTTTTGACAATATTAGACGGTTTTATCGAAACTGTGCATACACGTGAAAGATAATACCCGTCCTATTATCTACAACAATAAAATAAAACGAGTCTTGTTCGATACTTCGTAACGTATGGTAGATGCACGGCCTTGTGCGCCACATTTTGCGGTTCGTACCTGTATTCCCTTCGCGGGACTAATTTTTTTGTGCTACGCAACATTGAAGAACTTCTCGACAAGTGTTGGGTAAGTGTTTACACTGTTCCGATTTATTGCATTTTTTTATTGTTGAAATTGTAAAACCTCAGCATTTATTATTGTTATTATCAATTTGGTTTTCACCATTCACACAACAGTTCACTCAGCTATCGAAAATTTGCACTTGATGAGCAATCTGGAGAAAATCCCAATGCAGGATTTTTTACATCCATTGCTTATCGAACAAATTTTTGGTCACTTTACATCGCTGGATTTAAAACTGGTTTTTAATAATTTTAGATTATTAAATTGGGGGTTTAAATTCTTATGTTGTAGTCAAAATTAATTGACCTCGCTAACCAAATTAAAATTTATATAATTTATGTGATTACAAACATTGTTTGCTATTAAAATTAGAATTTTGTGCTAATCGTATTTTAACACTTGCATTACAAGGTTTGTTTACAATTCCCTTATCAGCTTACTAATTGCCGATTTATTCTTAACATTTGTTAAATTCCTTAAAATGGAACCTGATAGGGAAACCCTCGCTTACTTTAAAAAATTAACTAATCGTAAAGAACGATATTGGCGTCGTTTACAAGATTGCTATGATCTAATTAAGGATTTACCTACACAGCTCGAACAATCCAAAGCCCGTGTTACTCAAATTGATGAGACACGTAATCAATTTTTAGGAATTCTTGATGAACTTGCATCGTTATCTGACACTCACGCAACCTTGGCTACAGACACCGTAACCCTGGAATCAAATTTTAATTCCATATATTTTAATATTTTGTCCGTCGCCGGTTGCTATAGTTCATCAGTAGCGCCTAACATAACCGCACTTAATACCGCCGGTAAACAGTCAAATGTACATTTGCCTGAAATAAGAATTGATAAGTTTCATGGTAAACCCGAACAATTCTCCTCTTTCAAATCACTTTATGATAGCTTAATTCACAATAACAAATCCTTATCGGATATTGAAAAGTTTACATACTTAATTTCTTATCTTGAAAATACGCCTTTGAAAGTAGTTCAAAGCGTACGATTCTCACCAGAAAATTATTTGATAGCTTATAATCTTCTAGTTCAACGTTACACGAACAAACGTTTAATCGGCAATCATTATCTGTCAAAAATATTTTCTTTGTCTAAACTAAAAACTGATTCGGAACATTCCCTCAGTAACTTGTGTGAAACGTTTCTGCACTAATGGACATGAAATTAAACCATTTGTCCAACTACATATTTTTATATTTTTCTTTGGAGTTGTTAGATTCAAAAACGCGATAAAAATTTGAAAAGGATTATTTAGAACAAGAATTTCCTTCATTTGAGGACCTATTGCATTTTTTTGCGTAACAAATGTTCAATCTCCGCAATGATTGGAAGTAGTACTGCTTGTTCGTTAAAAAATATTCCTAACGCACCTAAAAAATTTATTTCACGCTATTTTGAAGCAAGCGATAAACGTATAGCTATGGCTACTCAACAAATTAATGTTATCGCACCCAAAGCAACGATAATTTTTTGTCCTGCTTGCAACGAAAACCATAAATTTATTAATTGTCCACAGTTATTGGCATTTTCGCCTAAAGATAGACATGAAAAAGTGAAGCAACTACGCAGATGATACGCGTGTTTAGCGCCACATAATGTTGCTTCATGTCGATCCAAATATCAATGCCGTAATTGCGGTAGCAAAAAGCATAATTCACTACTGCATTTTAACGAAGCTACAATCGTACAGTGTGGACCCACTGCGTCACACCCTGATAAGGATAACAGTTTAGTTCCCAGTAATTCGAATAGTTTAGAGGAAACCCCCTCTGCCCCTATTTCTTTGGTTCATTCTATTACCAATGAAAAGGGAACTGTTGCGCTTTTAGCCACAGCACAAGTATGGATTTAATCTTGCGATAATAATTGGCATCGTTGTCGTCTAGTTTTAGACACCGGGTCCCACTCCAATTTCATTACTGTTTCTTTGGCAAACAGACCAGGTTTGAAACGTAAAAAATGTCCTCTTGAGATACGTGGGGTGGGAGAATCCGTGTTAGACAATGTAGGCACTCTTGTTGATTGTAAAATTTCGTTGCTAAGCCATGGCGCTTACCTTAATTTTCAAGCTGTAGTCTTGCCTCGCATTACCGCTGAGCTACCTACAGCAACGTTACCGGTTCAGCTTAAACAGCAATTTTCATCGCTGCAATTAGCTGACCCAGATTTTTATATAAAATCCCCCGTAGACATTTTGTTGGGGGTACAATCCGTTTTAGAAATTACCCCCACCGAACCGTCATATTTAAAAGGAAATCCCACTGCGGTTCTTACGACGTTTGGTTGGGTAATCATGGGTGAAGTACCCACGTTAGTTCATGCCCCTGCTAGTATTTCTTTACATGTTAGTACGTCGGAGGAACTTTCGCTAAACGAAACAATACGTGCTTTTTGGGAATCGGAAGAAATAATTTTCCCACCAATATTTTCACCGGAAGAAAGTATTTGCAAACAATATTTTAAATCCACAACAGAACGCACCGACTGCGGTCGATATATGGTTCGTTTACCCTTTAAAGAAAATATTTCTCGTAAATTAGGATCAACTAGAGCGCTCGCTGTAAATCGCTTCATGAAACTGGAAATGAGGTTCCAGCATGATAAAGAATATCATACATTATATTCGGAAAATATGTCTGAATACATTTCCCAAAATCATTTGACCCCTGCTCTAGTTTCATCTCCCTATATTATGACTCACCACGGAGTTGTAAAGAAAACGTCACTTGGTACACAAGTTCGTGTTGTGTTTAGTCCCGCTGCTAAGGACATAAATAATTTAAGCCTTAACAATATTCTTTTAGCGGGGCCTAAATTACAGGCTGATATTAGTTTGGTTATCACAAGATTTCGTATTCCGCAAATTGCACTAACATGTGACATTTGACAAATGTTTCGTTCCATATTAATTCATCCCGATGACAGAAAAATCCTTACGTATTTTCTGGCGGTTTAATCCAAGTGATCCCTTAACCGAATGGGAACATACTCGTGTAATCTTTGGTGCTACCTGTAGCCCGTTTCTTGCTCTTCGCGTTTTAAAACAATTGTTAGAGGATGAGGGCGGTCGCTACCCACGGGCCGCTAATGCTCTTGCTATGTCCACATACGTGGACGATATTTTGATAGGTGCTGATACTGTAGAAGAAGCACTACTTCTCAAATCAGAATTAACTGATTTATTAAGGTTGGGCGGATTCGAACTTGGCAAATGGGCAAGCTCTAATACATCCGTAGTTAGTGCTTCTAATAACAATATTTTAGCCTTACCCGATACGAATATTGATTCACCTATTTTAAAAGTTTTGGGTCTTTGCCGGGACGTTCAAACAGATGTTCTGAAATGCAAAATTCAACATGTTGTGGACACGCCCGCAAAAAGGAGAATTCTTTCTCGTATTGCTCGAATATACGACATGAATGGTTATATTAGTCCATTTACTTTCGTTCTTAAGTCCCTTATTCAACAATTATGGATATTAAAAATAGGTTGGGACGATGATCTTCCTTGCGAAATACTTCAAAAGTGGCAACAAATTATAATTAGAATTGCGCTTTCTTGAAAATATAACCATACCTCGCCGTATTTGGAAACCAGGTGATATACAAGCTCGTATTGTAGGGTTTTTCGACGCAAGTGCACTTGGCATGGCCGCGGTTGTATATTTAAGAATAGAAATTGACGATAAAATTTTTATTCATTTAATAGCTTTGAAAACACGTGTTGCTCCGCTCAAGACGTGGACTATTCCGAGTCTTGAACTAGGCGCTGCTTGCCTCTTATCTAAATTAATGAAACATACTGCTTTGGCTTTTGATAATTTTCGTTTGTTAAACCCGATTTGTTTCAGCGATTCTACTAATACGTTGTCGTGGATTCGTAGTCCTCCATATAAATTAAAAACATTCTTTGACAATAGGGTTGTTCAAATTCACGAAAACCAACCCACTGCTGCTTGGAGATATGTCCCTAGCGCGGATAACTCTGCTGATCCCGCTAGTCGCGGTTTGATGCCGTCCGAACTCGTAAATTGTAGTATTTGCTGGAATGGTCCTAATTTTATGTATACCAATTATACAAATTGGCCCAAGACTAATTTCACGGTCGATCCTGATGAATCGATTCAGCTTTCTGAATGTGTTCTACTGACCACAGATGAAGTGGAACAATTCACACAAGTTTTACAGCATTTTCTAATTTATTGAAAGTGCAAAGAATATTTGCTTATGTTTTAAGATTTAAACATAACTCTTGCTCGAGTACGCACGTTTCGATCCCTTACTGGTCATCTCACTGCTTCTGAATACCACGATGCCCTTCTTTTCATTATTAGAATCACTCAACACGAGTACTTTCATACTGATATTTTACTTTTAGAAAAGGGCCAAACGAGCACAAAAAACTTCGTGCGTTGTCACCTTTTCTTTCCCCCAAGGGTTTTATCATGGTGGGGGGCCGTTTGCGCCATTCAAGCCTCCCAAGTATGACTAAACACCCTTACTTAGTTCCTAAAGAAAGTCGACTAGCTACAATGCTATGTGATTATTATCATATTTATTCCGGTCACGGAGGTATTCGTTTGGTACACTCACTAATAAACAGAACTTATTGGATTCCGTCTATTAGACAATTAATTAGAAGTAGGATTTTCCTGTTGCCTTATTCGTTATAGATTTAAAGCAGAACCAATTCAACCTCCGATGGCCGACCTACCCCTTTATCGTTTGGGGCCCGGGAAATGCTTTACCCATACTGGCTTGGATTTTGCGGGTCCGTTTAATGTAAAATTGTCTTTGCTACGCACCGCTAGATACAATAAAGTGTACATAGCATTATTTATATGTATGGTATCTCGCGCCATTCATATCGAGGTGGTTACGGCACTGACCACAGAGGCTTGCCTTGCTTCTTTAGATCGATTTATTTCACGGCGCGTATTACCGACCAACATTTATTCAGGACAAGGTAGTAATTTTCGTGGCACCGCTCGTGAAATATCTGAAATTGCTAAAATGTTTGTTATTTCTAATCCTGATGTCGCCCATTATTTAGCCAGTAGAGGTATAAAGTGGTGCTTTAATCCTCCCTACGCACCCCATTTTGGCGGGTTATGGGAGGCTGGAATCAAAAGCGCAAAATACCACTTAAAACGAATAGTAGGCAACGCTGCCCTCTCCCTTGAAGAATTTATCACTACTATTACGAGGATTGAAGGTATTTTAAATTCTCACCCCTTTTGTACACTTTCTGCTTTACTGGACGAGGGGGTAATCGATGCCCTTACTCCAGCACATTTTTTAACCGGTGGTCCCATTTTATCCAGAGCTGAAATTGCTTTAACTAAAGTTCCCGTTAACAGACTTAGTCACTGGCAGCTTGCCCAACAATTAGTTCAGTCGTTTTGGCGGCGCTGGTCAAAAGAATACCTTCACAGTCTTTGGAATAGACCAAAATAGACTACGCCCGCGCAAAAGTTACAGGTGGGCGACATTGTTTTTTACTATACTCCTGAATCCGTACCCCCCTACTTGTTGGCCTTTGGCAAAAATAGTACAGCAAATACCGGGAGATGACGGAGTTGTCAGAGTTGTACAATTTAGGACACCTTCTGGTGAAAAGGTGCGCACTGTTGACAAAGTCGTACCGCACCCTCCTCAATAGTTACATTAGCACATTATTCAGTTTACATTTTTTTTATGTTTAGCAAACGATGTTTTAGTTACATTCTTCCCTTTTTTTTCTTTTGCTTGCATTTAAATAAAATTATCATTTTTGGGTGTGGGTATGTTAGAAATATATGAGGTTTCCTCTTTTGACGAGATTAGGCGGTTTTATCGAAACTGTGCATACACGTGAAAGATAATACCCGTTCTATTATCTACAACAATAAAATAAAACGAGTCGTGGTCGATACTTCGTAACGTATGGTAGATGCACGGCCTTGTGCGCCACATTTGCGGTTCGTACCCGTATTCCCTTCGCGGGACTCATTTTTTTGTGCTACGCAACATTGAAGAACTTCTCGACAAGTGTTGGGTAAGTGTTTACACTGTTCCGATTTATTGCATTTTTTTATTGTCGAAATTGTAAAACCTCGGCATTTATTATTGTTATTATCAATTTGGTTTTCACCATTCACACAACAGTCCACTCAGCTATCGAAAATTTGCACTTGACGAGCAATCTGGAGAAAAACCCAATGCAGGATTTTTTACTTCCATTGCTTATCGAACAGATGCTTTGGCATTGAAACAACGTGATCACCAAGAAAGTTGTCCACTTCAACTATTTAATGCCAGTGTACCTTCTTTAAAAGTCTTTATTAACCTTAAAATTACAAATTAGTGGTAATATGAACTGGTGTAGCTTGCGTCACATTACGCAGTTTTAAAATAAGATAAAGGTATGTAACTAACATTAAATACTAATAAACAGCATGCCTGTATGCATAAAATAGCGCTATAAATTGCAATAAAGTACTTATCTATAGCACCAGAGGCCTCTTCAAGAAAATTAAGTTCGTGTTTACTGGCAGATTCGTTACGGGCATATTGTAAAAGAAACTTAAGAAATAAGCAAAACCAATAAGATAGTTCTCTGCTTCAGCATAGCTCTCTGTTGTAAGGCAGCTGAACAAATTATCTAGCGGGAAAGCAATTGTATTTCACATTCGCGAAAGAATGTCAATTTTCATTGCCTTACTATGGCCACGCGATAGCTGTTTAGATAAGGCGTTTAAGTTAAACATAATGTTATGATAAAATTATATATAAAAATTAAATACTGAAAGGAGGTTGATGCGCTTCAAAATAATTCTTCTTAATCTTCTTTGGGAATTAAACCACTCATATTTTTTAAAATTATCTTTATTTGCGTTTCGATCCATGACCTAGGATCGTTGTCAAAATAATAAAAACTTCAAGTTTGACATTTATGACATACATTGAAGGTGACTTTGATTTATTGAGTTCGAAATATTTGGTTTGAGTACACTAAGCAAAAATTTTTAAAGTTTATAAGAATGATTGCCTTCAATTTATGTTACGGTCTGGGACCGACTTTCTATAGGTAGCCAATACGCTTAACGTGAAATCAGCTGATTAATTTTTTTAAATTAATTTTATATAAATTCAATAACTTGGGAATTGGAAAACATTCTTTAACATGTTTCTATTTATACAATTGAGAGGATGGTTATTAAAGAAGTGTGCGATTGCATTATTGAAAGGCTTAAGCAATCGTTTTTATATATTTATTTTGAAAGGGAAAATCATATCTACCTCTACCTCTACTCGCTTCAATATAACACGTACCAAGACAGCACAAAGAACATTTGCAAATGAGTAAATCGTTCATTCATGAAAACGAGACTTTTGTAACAAAATACAACTTCAAAGAATATTTAGCGTGCGGAAAGACATGCATTCTTGAATGAAAAGGCATCAACGGACAAAATTTATATCTAACACCTATAGTGGTAAGGTTTTGCTTTACACGCCCATTCTCACCTTTACAATAAAGTTTCACATAGATGCTTTAATCACAAACTAATGTTTTTTAAAATAATTATAGATTAGCCAACGGAGTCGATACCTTCCCTGCGTACGCGTAAGCTAAAGTATTCAAAACTTGCAGTTATAAAAATATAATTAAGGGTTCTTTCACCTGCTGCGTCAATAAAATTGCAATTTGGCGTTTCTTTTAAACAAGCTGGTTTTAAGATTTATTAAGAAGGGGTAGTTCTTTTTTGCTTAATCGTTCTAAGAATTTATTAAAAATCATACTCAATGTCAATCCTATCAATCAATAACTAAAAGCTTCAAGGTTACCTAGCAATGCAGCATTGAAAAGGTCGTTTGTCGGAAAAGCTGTTAAGTTCGAGCAAGCTAACTTTCTATCGATTTATCTTTCTGGTGACTGCTTTTGTCGGTGATACATGCTTGCTAGGATAAAAGTTTATTTTAAAGTTCTTCAATGTCGCAACGTTTTATTAATCTAATGTAATGTAAAGTGGCATATCAAAAGAAAATTCCTTTAAAAACCCGTAGAAGTTTAGGAAGTTGAGTTTTTGCGTATATTAAAGGTTGTTGCAAAAATTGGGTTTGCTACACAGCGTATTTCTTCAAAACAATATCAATTATTTTCCTTCCCCAAAAATATATAGATATGAAGCGTATACAGGGCCTTATTAAAGTAATTCGTCATGACTTTATACTTTACAAATTTGATTCTGCGTAAGTACGTACCAACGCATAGATTAGAACGAAATAAATATTAGGGAGACTTGTCTAGAATCTTACAGAGCGTATCTCTTCTATCACTTAATGATATAAAGTTTCTCATTTTGATTCGTGTTACTAAGTTCATGGCAGTAGATACTAGAAACCACATTCCATAATGTAGTTGAAGTGTTATTCCTACTAAATTATTTAGTATTAATAAACATAGGATCTAGCAAAAATCTGTAAATGCTAGACAAGCGAGTATGGGATATAGTTTCTAATCATTCAAAGTATTATGAACCTAAAGTATTTAATGTTTTTTAAAAACAGCCACTTTGTCATGATGTTTATTTCGCAATTTATGTCAGTATGTCTCCATATCTTGGCATACACATATTTACCAACTTTTAAACAACAATCTTTAAAAGTTGAAATATTTTTTAAAATTGTTGCTCGTATGCAGCATAACTGCAAGTTGCCTGTTGCCTGTGGTCCAGCAGTAACTGTTCTTAATATATCAACATCTAGTGAACAATGCCTAAATGTACTATTTAGGATCGTATGTACTCCTCTAATTGTATTCTTTATTATTTAATTTTAATTCGCATGTTTTGGCGAAGGAAGTTCTCTCGTACACACTGATAATGCATCCGTCCCATTAATTAGACTAAAGAAGAGAGGGTTTGTTCTAGGAGGGAGCCTTGGCAAGTAATTAATCAATCCACTGGATGTTATAAGGGAGTTCTCAATAGCTGTTCTTAGTGTATCAATATCTAACGAACAACACGTAAATCTATTATTTTATATCATATGCACTGTACTAGCTTAATCTTTTTATTATGAATCTTTAATCCATGCTTTCGGCGAAGAACGTCTAAAGTTCGAAATCACCGCTAATGCTATCATACAAATTGATGGGGTGATCGTTGGTGCCACTTTCGCTAAAGAAGAGAGAATTGTTTTTGAGCCATATAAAAGTTTCAATATTTAAAAGCCATTACGTTCAGGCTCTGTAGCATCATTTAGCTAATTACTGTTAATTTGATATTAATAGACTACAACGATTTTCCTAATGCACTTATATCTGGAAGGAACTTCTCGATGAGTAAAATGATGCACGGAGAAACTGATCTGATATACAACGTAGAACAGCCAAATGGAATAAATTCATTATTTCGGTTACTGTACATATTTAAAAAAATGCCGAAATACGTCAATTTTAGATTATGAATTGACATCCTACAACGAAAACACTTGACCCCTAAATTGAACCCCCTTCAAATGACAGTTACAACGCCCAATTTTTTAAATGGGAAATATGGGCTTCTAATATATCGTTTGAATGGTTCTTTATTACCTATGCAAAATGTTATTGGTTTCAGGTATATTACAAAAATTACCAAAAAAATAAAATTATCTGACTAACGAAATTTGCTACAACACACCCAAAAACTGTATAGGCAATACTGTTAATATGTTCATTATTTGAAAAGCAAAAAACATGAATGTCAATGAAGTAGATGTTTAAAATGCTCGCCGCGACAGTCTTGGCAACATCCTAGTGTTAAATAACTTTATTTAACATCTCAGGCGTGACCAACCTAAGCGCAAGCGTTATTCGTCTTCTTAAGTCATTTAAATCAAGGGGTTCAGTTTTGTACATAATACTCTTTACATATCCCCATAAAAAGTCTAATAACATAAGAACCGGTGATTGCGCTGGCCATTCTATCGTTCCTAGCCTCAGTATTTATTGATTTCGAAACATTACGTCGAGGTACTGCCGGACATTGCGTTGGAAATGTGGCAGTACTCTATCTTGCTGGAACCATATCGTATTTGCTGGAAATTGAGGGATCAGGATATAAATTTGCCAAAGTTGGCACAACATTATTTTGAAGTAGTGTTAAATAACTGTCGCCATTTAAATTTCCCTCAATGAAAAAGGGTCCAATAATCTGATTTCCGACAATCCGTGCCCAAACATTTACTTTTGAGGGTATTGCGTATGTTCTTTTCTCATCCACTGAGGATTTTCGGTTGACCAGTAGCGGCAATTTTGACGATTAGCATGACCCTTAAGTGTAAAAGTGCACTCATAAGAAAACATAACATCTTCTAATTAATAACATTGTTAACCAACGTTTGTATCATTTGTTCACAAAAATAAGTTCTTCTATCAAAATCGTCTTCCGTAAGCTCCTGAGTTGGAATCAATTTATAGGGATGCATTTTATTTTCTTTTAATATTCTTCGAATCGATGTATGGCTAACATCCAATGTTTGGGCTGCTTCTCTACTCGATGTATGTAGGTGTTCTTCAAACTCGAGGATCACAACCAACTCGGCATCAGCATTTATTGCATTAGGTAGTAAGTGGCAAATCCTGAAATTTTTCATTAAACAGGCAAGCAACTTCCAATTGTGTTCGGGTGTTATCTCCGTAATCAAGCATCCGTAGAACTGTTATTTGTGCATTTCTGTTAGTTTAACCATATTTCTGAATTGTAGTTAACGAAACCCAAGTGACAATTATAACACAGACAACTACTGTCATACAGTTATATTCACACAACAATTTGCTAAGCCGTTTTAAACGAAAAACTAACATTGCCACGGTATTTATTTATATATTTTTTATTGATACATACCATCTAAGAAGAACCATGTGAAAACAATAACATTTTTGCATAGAGAATGTAGAGACTATTCAAACGATATATCGCATGCCGAGTGTTCCCATTTAAGAAATTGGTGGTTATAACAATCACTTCAAGGGGATTCAATGTAGGGATTACATTTTATCGTTACAGAATGTCAATTGATAATCTAAAATTGATGTGTTTCGGCATTTTCATTAAATATGTACAGTTACCGAAATATTGAATTTATTCGATTTGACTGTCTATTGAGGATATGATCTAATATTGGAGGAGAGCAAAGCCATATATTTTTGAAAAAATGTTAGCATCGAACGCAGAAAGCCTTCAGAGGAATAGGTGTAAGAAGGTACAAATTAAGTGTAACCTGCGTTTGCTATACACGTGTATACTTTAGATTAGATTGCGAAATATATTTACGTAAACGTAGTTTACATGTGTGCATCATATATAAAAATGATAATAGTCCTGTATTGATATCTGACAGAATAGATTTTTTTATAAGAGGATTATTCTAATAATTTTGGAAAAATAATAATATGGACCTCTCTTTTGTGTTAATTATCTATCTTATAAATGCTTTATTAGCTAAATAACACAATCGATGAAAATTACATAACGAGGAACTGTTTATACTATTAAAGCAACCTATGTTTATTATTTATTGAAAATATCATAAAATGCTTGTAAGGAACGGGTTTTGACAAACAATTTTTTTAGACCGGTTCAATTCGTTATGATTGTATTGAAAACAATACAAGTATTCAATTCTACATGGAATGACAAACTTGTTAAGGTCTGTTTTTGAAATAAAAAGCGTAACGCAATAAAAGTCTCTAAAGTTTGATATTCAACAAAAATTCCAAGAGTAAGTAAAAATTAGAAATCCAACCGTATATATATATATATATATATATATATATATATATATATATATATATGATATTAATATAATTGCTTTTAGCAAATTTAATAAATAAAACAGTATATACGATGTATAAATAAACACCCACTTTACGAAGAATCGAAAAAGAAAGCTTTTAACTATACAAAGCAAGCTAGTAATTTGCATAGCCATAAATGAAAGAAGTTGTTTGTTTCATTAAAGGAATAAACATTCATCTACCAGTTTCGATCTCACTGGATCTCATCAGGATGAAGTTATTATTACTATGCAAATTACTAGCTTGCTTATTATAGTTAAAAACTTTCTTTTTAGATTCTTCGTAAAGTGGATGTTTATTTATACATCGTATATACTGTTTTTATATATATATATATATATATATATATATATTACTCATATTTAGACCAGGGTAGAAAATTAATGAATTACATAAAATAATTTTAATCACCGTGTAGAAGCTTTGGGAAAAAGTACGCTTTATTAAAACCGTGAAGCATAAATAAATTCGGTCGTTTCAGTAAAAATAAGAGATTTAAATCATGTACGAGACGCTTTATATCAAAAGAAACAGTATTAAAAAGCTCTGCGTGTAATTTAATTATTCCTAATAAAGAAACAAATGGAAATTACGTGCAAAATTTATATTAATTAACCCTATTTTAAGTAACCGGAATTAAACAAAGTGTACAAATAATAATTAATATTTAATTAGTATTCGCTAAAAATGAAAGGATAGAAGTCAATTTTAATTGGAGTTAATTAAACCATTATTAATAATAAGCATAAAAGTCTGTGAAAATCCAAGATTAAAATACCACGGAATAAGGCTCTGAGAATTAATAGTATGTTTGAACACCTGCGTGGTTTAAAAAGCTCATTCGGCGAAAATTTTGTAGATAACAAATGGTTTCAAAGAATCTTGGAGAAACCATCGCATAATAGTTACGAGAAATGCTAAAGGTGGGATATTTCACACTCCACGTGGACTAAAAAAATCGATAATAAAGAATATCAATTTGCATCAATAAGAACGGGTTAGGTAGAGACAGATAATATGCACAAGACCGAGACACATATAGTAAAAGGCGTGAGTAGAGCAGCGTCATGGGGTTGCGATTGGTTGAAAGTAAAAGGCAAAATTTGAGAGGTAAAAATAACATTTCTGTATAAAAGTCAATTAGTTATTTCCAGGCGTTGCGTGCCGTGTTGAAATTTCTAAGATGTAACTGGGGTGAGTACAAAATTCGTAAAAACCGACGCGCGGGCTACGGAATGGGAACCGAGAATGCGAAATTCTTTAGAATTGCCCGTTTTGAGAACTCGACCGACAGACAGGCTAACTTCTATATATACCCAGGTGAATATAAACAAGCTCTCTTAGATCTTCGACTTGATTGAACGCGTTAAACAGTGCTTTTAGTTTTCCGGTTTTAATATTAAATAATTTAAACAGTTTGCTCGAATATTATATGATTTAAAACAGCTTGTTCTTTACGTGCTACATTGAATGTACGTTAGTGCACTTAGAAAAGAAGATACAAGGTAATAAAGTTTAGTATCACTGTACCAATTGGTAAAATTTACTATGACAAATAAATACACAAAAGTAGTCAGTTTTGGCGTATCTTGGTGAAAGAAGTATGAATTTCTTTGTTATTTTTCGGGGGTATTAATACTTAAATGGTGCATAAACGTGTCTGGATCCACGAAACAAGGGTCAGATATACACAGAGGAGTTCCGGAAAAGCCCTGAAACAACTTTAAATAAATGGTGATGGAGAAAATTTTTAAAGCGTTGAGAATCAGAAGCCGTAAATATAATCCTGTTGGAATGGTGTGATTAACTAAAGGGACGATGTACATTGAAGCTACGAGTGCAAGTAACCTTCAGGTAAATTATACTATTTTGTTTGAACTTTGAGATTTTGGTGTGTGTTGAATAACTTTCTAATCTGTTTATTTAAAATGGACAGCAGTGAAATTGTGCTAACAATAATATTTTAATTTTAAGGTGAAATTTGCTTGTTTAAGTAGAAAGGGGTATTTAGTATTGATGTTCTGGATTATGATAAAAATATGGGTATGTCTTTGAGCTCAATTAGACGAACCTGGTTAATTAACGTAAAGGGGTGGTAGATGCTCCCTTTGTACTCTGCATATATTGTTATAGTAATTAGTAGGCATCCTACAAAGACTTTAATTCTGGATTCACATTAAAATGATAATAAATTTAATTTTGAAATTTTCCGATATTAAAATTTATGCTGAATATTAATTTTGAAATTTTAAAGTATTGTGAATATTGATGTAAATAGAGTTGACGTTGATGTTTGTGGTAGGAATGTGTTTGTTTTTTTATGTATGAGGATGAAAGCTATCTAGGGGAGCAGCTGAGGCGATTAACAGAAGAAAGTCAATGGACCAACACAGTTAAAGTAATGAAGAGCTTTTCGTACTATTCACAGCATTCTGGAGATCCAATTCGTAGGGGCTCGATTCGAAAAGCGGAGTACCCGGATTTTGGTGGTATCACAGCAATATATATTAATAGTTATTAAGATGAAATGAAAACCCAACTTTGTATTTAAAGTTGAATTACCATTTCAAATCAAACTAGTAATTGAAAACCACTAAAAGAACGGCTACAGCAGGACTTGAACCTGCAACCTCTGATTTTCCGGATCAGTGCTCTAACCAATTGAGCTATCTAGCCTAATTGTTTAGATGATGTTATACTTAATACTACTGAAGCTTGGCTCTTGTTAACGATTTTTCAATTACGTCTTGCATTTAAGGAAATAATTCTTAATATCTATTAATATATATTAAGCATTCATTTGCATTCCAAATGTGGATTATTCTTCTCTATTAATAATAATAATAATATATATATATATATATATATATATATATATATATATATATATATATAGGACAAACATCTCAAAATTTAAAGCAAAGAATAACACAACACAAAAGCGATATAAGAGTAAAACCAAAAGCCTGCGCCCTCACAACACACGTTCTAGACAAAGAGCATAAAATAGATTTTAATAATCCAACAATTTTACAAATTGAGCACAACAAATCAAAAAGAACATTTCTGGAAATGTGTCACATTTACATGAACACAAAAACACTAAATAATAAAAAGGATATGGATAATCTCAGTTATATATACTCGTATCTTTTAAAATTTAAATTTAAATCTAAAACAAATCGTATTTAATTACTATTTAAATATATATATTTTTTATGTATACGTGTGTGTGTATTTGTGTACGTGTTTTGTATGTATCTATGTGTGTGTGTGTGTATGTGTGTGTATGTATGTGTGTGTATGTATGTGTGTGTATGTATATATATATATATATATATATATATATATATGTATATATGTGTATGTGTGTGTATGTATGTGTATATATGTGTGTATGTGTGTATGTATGTATGTATGTATGTATATGTGTATGTGTGTATATGTATGTATGTGTGTATGTATGTATGTATGTATATGTATATGCATGTATATGTGTATATGTGTATGTGTGTGTATATGTATGTATGTATGTGTGTATATATGTATGTGTGTGTGTGTGTGTATGTATGTATGTGTATATATGTGTACATGTATGTGTGAACATGCCTATATAGGTAGATTATTTTACGTGTATAAATGTATATCTCATTGAAAATGTATTTATGTGTATGAGTATACATGTATGTATATTAGTGCATATACATTTACATAGTGTTCAGATATACATATATGTATATGACACCGTTTATTTGCACATGTACGTTTCTCTTTTATTCTAATTCTTTAACAAAATCAACCTTTCCGCCTATTCATTAGAATTCTGTCAAAAATTTTATTTATGTCAAGCCAATATTTTATTTATACTTAAATTTTTTTTATTCAATTCAATTTTATAACGTTATATAAAGGAACCTAGTTTAAATTTTATTTATGGAAGCTAATTTTTATTAACCTCAATGTAAGTAACGCTTATTAACACCAGTGTCTTTATTATTGTTGTATTACTTTTTTAGTTATTGCCTTTGAGAAAGCATTAAATAAATGCGAAAATTTAGGCCATAAAAAAGAGTTTTCTTTTACCCCAGCAGACCTAATACCCGCTAACATAATTATAATCAATTATATATATATATATATATATATATATATATATATATTGCTGTGATAATTTTCTTTCAACTCAAAATATATTATTTTGTCCTCAACTAGCTCAGGGTAAGAGTGAAACTCAAGAACAAAATTGTTTATCGACAAAAGTTCTATTTACACATTAATAATTACTCTATTTAACCAATACAATCATAATTATTTTGAGATTACATAATTCCTTTTTAACTAATCTAGTCACAAACTGTAACACTGCCCACATACAATCTGATAATCTATCTTTAGGATCTATAATACAATAATTGCGGTTAATTTCCCCTGCTTTACTTATAACTATTAATAGAACTCCTGTAAAGAAGAATGCATTCCCCTACTAAAGATAATCCTAAAGAACAAGCAAACCCAGCTAAACCTTTTTTTTTTAGAAATTTCCACTTATAATTAATTTTTTTTACCTGCACCCACCGTTCGTATGCCAAAACCGAAATGTTCTATCTTGCACTATCTTTGCCTTCTTTACAGAGTGCAATATTATTCAATCCTTCGACACCGTAGGTGTAGAATTGCTTCTCCTTTTACTTACTGGACCCCAATCTAAAATTATCCCTAAAACAGAAACAAGAAGCTCATTCTGAGCGCTTCAGAGACGTCTGTGGAAAACACTTGCAGCTCCGACAGACTTATAACAGGTAGATATCTGGTCTATTAACTTAACCCTACTTCCGAATACTCAGATCTTCCTATTTGAATGCGGGTTTGTGTTGATGCTACTACAGCACGTCGTGATTGATAAAGTTCCGGGTCTCCAAATTAAACCATGTATACCCTCAACTTTATACCATTGATAGACGACTATGTATTTCAAGCTCCCCTTCCTGGATCCCTAATACATTAAACTTGAATAATTAATTGTACATTCACAGTTTTCACTTACCACCATGTGGGTTAATTTCAACGTCTTTTATTTATTTTAAATAAGCAACACAGCTAAAATATTATTTTAGTCACTTTTCAATTGGCCTACTAAAGTTCAACAAGTACATCCAATCTGACGGTGGAATAAAATGAATGCAATATTTTACGATTAATACTGCTGAAGTAACTTTTGAGCGTCCATATTTTTCCAGTATCAGCCAAGAGAGCCCTGAACAACCAACGTTCTACAACCCAAGCCTTTTTGACATCCACTCAAAAGCGGATGCACACCCGGCAATCTAACACAAAACAATTACAATAACCTTAGACTATTTCACTGTGATGTGACACATGATTGAAATACAAACACCTTAAACACAAAATACGTGATTCCACTTATCTCCACCAATAGAATTTCTCCGCAATTACTCCCCAAATTAAAATAAACATTTCTGAAGGTTCAACCAAAATAATTAGAAAAGGAAGAAATTTTATTTTAATTTCCTATAAACAAAAAAACAATTCCAGACATTAGCTAGTCATTTTTTTTATGGTATGGGTACATCAAATTTATATGGAAGCGGCCCCGAATATGGTTACTGTTAAGATCTCTTAAACATAGGTGCTACCTCCAAGCACCTCCTGAACTACATATGGGCCTATAAACGGCAATTGAAGTTTGGCACACACACACCCTTTGATCTATCACTCACACGCAGATTTCGTATAATGACCTTGTCCCCTAGTTCAAATTTAAGCGGACGTTTTATTTTAGAGTTCATCTTCTCCCTGTATTTATTTGCCTTTTGATTTAACCTAGCTCTAGCTACATTCACGTATAAGTCAAATTCTCTATTTTCTGTATCTACTCATGGTATGTTGGGGTTTTCCCTTTCCATTAACACAACAGGATCAAATCCCGCTACTGTACTGGGGTATGATTTATAAACATTTCTATCTGTTCGAGCTTTGTGGACCATTGTCTTTGATTATCAAAAGTCGTTAACCTTAGAAACTTAATTGTTTCTTGAATGAACCTTTCCGCTGGGTTCCCTTGGGGGTGCCGAATACTACAAAATAAAACAGCAATATTTCTGTTATTCCAATGCATTTTAAATCGCATATTATTAAAGTAAGTAGCATTGTCAGCTAAAAATTTTTTTACATTGCCATATACTTCCACAAAATTTTCAATACACCTTATGGATGTATCAGAATCACAGCGTTTTGTGGAGTATAATTTAGTGTACTAAGATGTGAGCATATCCCTCTTCACTCGTGATTAAATTTGTTCGAAAATCAATTGCGATCATATCCAAAGGTGCATCAACTATTATCGATTTTACAACATCCTCATTCGTGTGCTTTTTATATTTTCCTAACATACACAGGCGACAATTGCTTATTACCTTCTTTGTGAGGGTAATAGTTTTTTTTACATAAAACACTCTCGAAATATCGAGTGGACCTTTCGAATTCCTATATGACCATATTTCTAATGTAGGTCCTTAATCAGCCGCATACCATAATTATTATCCACCACATACACTTCTGTGCCACTAATAGTTTGAATTAGCAACCCATTTTGGATAGAAAACCCCTTAAAACTGCCATTTTCTTGAATTTCCAATTTTATACCCTCAATCATGTCACTATCCCGTTGCATGTCTGCAATAGCTTGAAGTGAATATATTGACGCATCGTTCTTTAGCTGATTCAAAGCAATTATTACCTCATTGGATTTTCTAGATTGGGAAGGCGTGCTCCTACTTAGAGCATCTGCCCCAATGTTTCTTCTACCCTCAATATATTGTATTTCAAAATCAAATTGCTGTAATAACAGGGACCACCGATATATTCGATTATTCGTAAAACGTGTGTTCACAAGAGCACATAGTGAGCTATGATCGGTTTGGACAACAAAATGTTTCCCATGTAAATAAAATTTTAGTTTCTGTATTGCAAATACTATGGCACCCATTTCTTTCTCAGAAATAGTATAATTCTTCTCGTAAGCCTTTAACCGCCGAGAAACAAACGATATGGGAACTTCGTCATTTTCTTGTAATTGGAGGAGTTCTCTAGCTAAACCAGAATCACTCGCATCTGTTCGAACAATGAATTCCTTTTTAAAATCAGCATGCACCAACAAAAGATTTTTAGAAAATTGATTCTTTAACGTTTCAAAAGCACTACCATGCTCCTTTTGCCAATGCCATTTTGCATTTTTCTTTAAAAGGTTATATAATACCGAAGCTCTTTCTGAAAAAGAGGGTATAAATCTCCTGTAAAAATTTAGGAATCCAAGGAAACCTTTCAACATTTTAGCATTTCTCGGTATAGGAAAATTCATTATTTCTTTAGTCCGTAGTTCATCGATAGAAATACCCCTATTATTAATCAGGTAACCCAAGAATTTTACTTCAGGTTGCATAAAAACACATTTATTTAAATTTAGTTTTAACCCGGCTGCATCTAACTCACAGAAAATCTTTTCTATATGCAACAAATGTTTCTTCGCAGTGTAACTATGTATTAGGATATCATCCACATAACACATGCAAAAGTTTTCATATGCTCCTAGGATGTGGTGCATGGCACGAACCAATGCTGCAGCTGAAGAAGATAGCCCATAAGGTACTACACAAAATTGGTATGTCCTACCATCTACACAAAACCCTGTGTATTTTCGACTGTTTTTATGAAGCGGAATAAGCCAAAATGAGTTTTTCAAGTCTAAGTTTGAGTAAGCAGAGTTACTACCTATCTGGGCAAGAATACTTTCTATAGGAGGGGGTGCCTCAAATTGCGACTTAGTGATAGCGTTCAGTTTACGAGCATCTAAGCATAACCTAAGCTCACCATTTCCCTTTTTGACCACTACCATCGGATTTATGAAATTTGTGGAAGATCTTTCAATAATTCCATCGCACAACATTTTCTTCAATTCTTCATTTACTTGATTACGATAAGCATATGGTATGGGGTATGTATTAGCATGGAACGGTTTGGATTCATCCACTTCTAAATGGTGGACATATCCATAAGCTACTCTATGCTCAGGGTTTACTAGGTTATCATATTTATTAGTTATATTTAGAATTGCATTTTTACAATCGGTAGGACAGTTTATATCCTTGGTATCCTTGTAAGCTAAGTTACTCTGCATATTGTTTATATTTGAACATTCCTCTTTAAACAATTTTACGTCTTTTTGCCAAGGGATGCTCTTTCCCTTAACCTGTATCGTTCGCTCCTCACTATTTATCGTCATTTTAAGTGTTTGGATCAAGTCCATACCAATTATACATTGAAATTTGAGTTCGGGAATCAGTAAAAAACTCCCTTTACATAGTTCTTCTCCCACAGAAAACTTAGTTACCATCATTTTATTGAGGATTGTAAATTTTTTATTGTTTGCAGCCACGAGACGTATATTTTTTATAGGGACCATATTCGTAACAAACTCATTGGGATTCTCATTTATTAAATCTTCCGACAGTAGGCTCAATTCAGCCCCAGTGTCAATTAGTGCACTCACACAAAATTTATTGAATTTGATGTTAATGCAAGGTAGCACAGTTTCACTGCTGATCTCTTGAATATGTTCATTATGTAATTTTATGAATTCCCTTGGGTGTTCATAAAAATTGATACTACGCGAGACCTCACGTGGTACTTGTGATTGAGACCTCTGCTCTCCCATATGTCGAGCAGAAGAAGGTCCAGGCCTACTTATCAATTCTGAATATGTGGGGTTCCTTACACGCTCTGACGAATGATTATTCTCATCATCAGGTAGTTGATCCACCATGACATTTTGAACATGAATTGGTTCATTTATTATATCGTTATTACGGTTATTGATGAGTATCCTTCCCTGGACACCATTTCTGCCAGTATCCCTAACATAATTGCTATTTCTAGAGCTGTGCCCATTATCATCGTAATGGCGCAGCGGAGGTACTTGTAAGTTTCTACGATTTGCATCGTTATTCACTTGATTATTCCTGTTATATGCCCTATCAGGCAACATCTTACGTGTATTATCGCGATAATTGTTAAATGCAGGACTTGTATTGTTATTTCTAACAACACATGGTGATGGAGAACTCCTCACCGTGCGTTGATTGAAATGCTGTAGACATTCAATAAAATCATGTTTGTCTGCAATTTTCTGTATCATTACAGCACTTTGAATCTCAGGTTCAAAGTGCATTGCCAACAATCTGACTAACTCCGCATCTTGGATTTTTGGCTCCAAGTGCTTAACGATACTAAGTTTATTTATCGCGTATTGGACACATGTAATTCCAAAATCAGGGTTGTATCTTCCCGTAAGCAACTTTTCTCTAACTTTCACCTGCTCATTAAAACCCCAATACTGCCTCAGAAACAATACCTCGAATTGCTCAAACTTATCGATATCTTGATCAATGATGTTGAACCAATTCGCAGAATTGCCCTTCATGACTGCTCGCACCACATTTAATCTCTCTACCTCACTATGGATATTATTCACTGATGCTTTCAGTCCTATCAAAAAGCTTTTGGGATTCATTTTGCCATCCCCATAAAACTTTCCAATAGATTCAATCATACCAAAATTTAAACCACTTTGATTAATAGAACTCCCCGACTTCCCCTTAAGGCTATTTAACTCTGTTATTAAATTACTGTTTTCCACTTTCAAAGTTTGACTTCATTTGAAACTATTCCTATTTCTATCCCTTTTCTTTGAATATTCAAGTCTAAATCTATTTTATCTAAATGTAACTTTTCCTCTATTTTTCTGAGGTTTTGTTCTAACAGACTTATTTGTTCAGTGCTTTTTTCTATACTTAGCATTCTGCTTGTCAAAGCGTTCATGCTACCACTAATTTCCTCTTTATATTGTGCCGTAACCTTTTTATAGACTTCATTCACTTCAGTTTTAAAATGTACCTTGAACATGTTAATTTCCTTTACATATTTATTTATTTTGGCATTCACATTCCTGTCTACTGCCTGTATTGCATATAAAATATCTTTGAGCTGTAAATTTTCATTGGTTTCGTCCACTACCTCAACACTATCAGTCGTAGGATTCTTATTATCACTATTATTAAAAAAAACTATCGTCCGATCCTATCACAACTCCCTCATCTCTCAAGTGTGATTTTACTTGTTCCTTATTCATATTCCTTTTACGTCTAAATTTATAAGTAATTACTTTTTTGTTTTCTACCTGAACTTTTATCGATAAACAGGTCCATCCCAATTCTTTGACTTACAATTTTGCCCCACATTGGGCGCCATTATATTATGCTGTGATATTTTTATTTCAACTCAAAATATATTATTTTGTCCTCAACTAGCTCAGGGTAAGAGTGAATCTCAGGAACAAAATTGTTTATCGACAAAAGTTCTGTTTACACATTAATAATTACTCTATTTAACCAATACAATCATAATTATTTTGAGATTACATAATTCCTTTTTAACTAATCTAGTCACAAACTGTAACACTGCCCACATACAATCTGATAATCTATCTATAGGATCTATAATACAATAATTGCAGTTAATTTCCCCTGCTTTACTTATAACTATTAATAGAACTCCTGTAAAGAAGAATGCATTCCCCTACTAAAGATAATCCTAAAGAACAAGCAAACCCAGCTAAACCTTTTTTTTTTAGAAATTTCCACTTATAATTAATTTTTTTTTACCTGCACCCACCGTTCGTATGCCAAAACCGAAATGTTCTATCTTGCACTATCTTTGCCTTCTTTACAGAGTGCAATATTATTCAATCCTTCGACACCGTAGGTGTAGAATTGCTTCTCCTTTTACTCACTGGACCCCAATCTAAAATTATCCCTAAAACAGAAACAAGAAGCTCATTCTGAGCGCTTCAGAGACGTCTGTGGAAAACACTTGCAGCTCCGACAGACTTATAACAGGTAGATATCTGGTCTATTAACTTAATCCTACTTCCGAATACTTAGATCTTCCTATTTGAATGCGGGTTTGTGTTGATGCTACTACAGCACATCGTGATTGATAAAGATCCGGGTCTCCAAATTAAACCATGTGTACCCTCAACTTTATACCATTGATAGACGACTATGTATTTCAAGCTCCCCTTCCCGGATCCCTAATACATTAAATTTGAATAATTAATTGTACATTCACAGTTTTCACTTACCACCATGTGGGTTAATTGCAATGTCTTTTATTTATTTTAAATAAGCAACACAGCTAAAATATTATTTTAGTCACTTTTCAATTGGCCTACTAAAGTCCAACAAGTACATCCAATCTGACGGTGGAATAAAATGAATGCAATATTTTACGATTAATACTGCTCAAGTAAGAGAGCCCTTAACAACCAACGTTCTACAACCCAAGCCTTTTTGACATCCACTCAACAACGGATGCACACCCGGCAATCTAACACAAAACAATTACAATAACCTTAGACTATTTCACTGTGATGTTACACACACCTCGACAGATCTCCAAGCGGACGTCTGGAGGATAGCGCGTACGGCGCTAGAGTTTCGACGTTTAAAGTTCTGTTGGGTCAGGTCGCACAATGGTAACGTAGGAAACGATAGGGCTGACGAATTAGCTAAAGAGGCCGCGACGGGCGACTTTCGAATATCACATTCGTCGATACCGAGGTCTTTAATCAAAAGAAAGCTGCGCGAAAAATCAATTCGACAATGGGAAGAGAGGTGGAACAACGCTGCCACGGGCAGGTTGACCCACAAATTCATACCGAGCATAGAAGCCAGAGGTAAGATCGAGGTTAAGCTCGATCACAAAATGGTGCAGTTGATAACAGGGCACGGCGCCCTGAAGGCGTATTTACAAAGGTTCGGTCTAACCAATAGCGACCGCTGCGAATGCGGTGAGGGCGCGGAAAGCGCAGAGCACGTGCTCTTCGACTGCCCGCTTGAGGCGGGAAATCGAGGGTTGGCTGATAGCAAACTAGCTATCTTAGGTCTGGCATGGCCAAAGAGCCTAGAGGAAGTCGGGAAGTGGTTAACCAGAAGGCGTTCTGGACAGCCTTAAAAGAATTCGCGGGAAGGGTCGCGAGATTAGACAATCAATGACGACCGCGTGTAAAAATTCGGTGGGGTTGGTGGGAGGATTGAAAATTTTAGATTGACTTGGCGTGAGTAAGGATACGAGCATAACCAAAACCTGATATTAAAAAAAAAAAAAAAAAAAGATAATTATACCAAAATGTCCAATATGCACGAGAAACCCCACTCCATTAATACAATCACTGCCTATCTACATAATTTTGTGCGGAAAATCGGGAATAAATAATACCAAATAAACAATAACAAATAAATCATAAACCCTCATTAAATTAAATCAATAAAGTAAACAAGGATAATAAAACAGAGTGCAACCGCGCATCCCCAGGACTTGAAAGTGAAGTGATAGTGATAGTGATTGTGATCCCCAAAACATTTAGTGCATACCCACCAGGACTTTAGCTGTGCACCCCGTCCCACCTTTAGAAGTAAGTTACAGACGACCAGATCTTCGGATGCTGGAGAATTTTATTATCGAGGTAAGACTTCAATTGTGGCGGCTGTACTCGCACAAGCATTGATTTACATTAATTAGTAGTTTTGAAATAATTTAAGAAGCACGTTTGGTGTGTAAAGGCGCTAGCCGACATAATGCTTGTGCGAGTGCACCTGATAAATAGGGTGATGCTTTCGCTATTTTGTGCACTGCTATATGCTTAACGCTTATTAAACATTTATTTATATATTTACATAATTATATTTATTTATATTTTATATTTACACTTTATATTTATTTATATATAGCATGTATTATGTGGCTTATTTGTTTTGTTTGACGTTCTGTCGCCATTTTGGTTGCAGTATATATTTGGGAAGGACGAGCAGAATTGCGAAGATTGTAATCATAATGTAAATCAGTTAGGGAACGATAGGAAAGCTAGGGATGGATTTAAATTAGTTAGCTAGATTTGGATAGTTTTAAGACGACCCTTCAGGTCGCACTGGTAAGCAGAACCGGCGTCTGCTATCCGGTATTACGGATTCCTCCCCCTCTCATTTTTGCTTGTTGATCGGGTACACTCGAAAGTCAGCGCTAGGGATACCATTATTTACAACCCTGTTTTTAGTTTTTGTTTTGTTTTTGTTCCAGTTTTTGTCAGATTTTTAGGTTTGTTAGATTGTTAGAGTTTGTTAGGTTTGTTAGATTTTTAGGTTTGTTAGATTTTTATTTAGTTTTTATTTAGGGTGAATCAACTATGAAGTAAGAATAAATTAGGAGCACGACTATTTTTCGCGTTTAAACCCAATGTAGTACCTCCGGGTGGAGCATTGGGGACGTGGCCGCAAGTATAGCGGCCCTAATTCAAATTATAATGTGATGTGACACATGATTGAAATACAAACACCCTAAACACAAAATACGTGATTCCACTTATCTCCACCAATAGAATTTCTCCGCAATATATATATATATATATATATATATATATTATATATATATTTATCAATAATGGACTGGATAGCATAAATATTTTAATGATAAGCTGTTTGTATATTGGGTATGAAGTCCAAGCAATAAAAGTTGGTGTAAAATTAAAAAGTTTAGTTTTATTATTCTTAACGTTTCGGTGACTCTTTTCGCGTTTATCAAATGTATCTATAAATGGAAGCGTTGTAAATTAAAGTTAACATAGCATATGAATAAGTCACTCACCGTATAGAATTAATAATTGTCAAATTATTTTTTTGAAAATGACAGATGATTATGTTGACTAACATGATAATTAAAATAAATTTAGATGAAACTTGAAGGGAAGTTTCTTAAAGTAATGTATGTTGAAAGTTGAAATGATAAAAGGTCGGTATGGTTGAAGATGATGTAGGTGTGTTTCAAGAACATGAACATGAACATAACATCAGTGTAATCTTCATATGAAGGAGTTAATGTCGTTTACTAGATTTGAAGTGACTTGAGTTGTATATAGTGGAATAGAATCTATGTGAGTTTTCTACATCTTGTTTGTTGTTTAAACATTGTTGTTCTTTATTGATGTGGCAAGATTCTAAGAACAATCTTGTTTTGTAATTGGGCTCCTTTTTTAATATTTCTGTTTCTTCAAATGCGAGAGTATGTTTGGTTGCATGTACATGTGTGGAAAGTGCACATTTGTTGGGATTGCGTTTACAGTCGCTTCTATGTTGGGTTAGACGACTCTTCAACCACTGGGAAGTTTGACCTATGTAACAGGCCTGGCATCTGCAGACGATCTTGTATATTAGGTTACTGTCAAGTAATTTAGGTGTAGGGTTTGTTTTGGAACCATCTGTGTAGATGGAGATCTCCGTTAAGGAGGCGTCCTCAGTGTTTAGACAAACCCCAAAGCGCTTCCTGGAAATCATTATGGGTGCGATCGAATCAACCACTCCTCCCAAGATAGGTGTGTTCTGCACCGCCTCTCTTAGTATGTTGTGGTGTCTACCACCGCCTCCCTTATCGATCCATAGACCTTTGAACCGCAGCCTCATTGCCGCTCTCAAAGCCATCTCCTCCACATGTAGGTCCAGCGGAGTGAGGGTTAAGATGGCTTCTAAGGCTGCAGTAGTTGTGGAACGCAATGCACCTGTAATGTTTAGACAGGCCACCCTTTGGATATGAGTAAGGTCTTTGACTGTATGGGCCAGTCTGGTCCTGCGCCACCAGACTACAGCGCCATAGCAGAGCATCGGCCTTACTGCCATGATGTATAGCCACAGGACAGCCTTTGGTGGAAGACCCCAAAGTTTGCCTATGGCACGTTTGCATTGCCAGAACACTTGGTTGGCTTTGCTAGTTTTCATTTGTAGGTGTTTCGCCCAGTTCAGCTTCTTATCAAATATAATGCCCAGATACTTGACTTCTTCTGATAGGGGCAGAGAAGTTTGGAAGAGCATAGGCAATTTTGTTACCGTCAGCTTCCTTTTATTGGAAAACAACACCAACGCCGTTTTGTTGGGGTTGATGGTTAAAAAGTTATCGGAGCACCAGAGCTCCGTGATCCTTAGTGCTGCTTGCATCAAATTACACAGCACTTGTTCGAATTTGCCGACTATTAGAATAGCTAAGTCGTCGGCGTAACCTATCGTGTAGAAACCTGCCTCATTAAGACGTTGGAGAAGGCTGTCCACTACTAAGTTCCATAGTAGCGGTGACAGCACGCCCCCCTGGGGACAGCCTTTATCCACCACCCTAATTACTGAGGTTTCCCCCACATTTATGTGTACCCGTCCACATCGCAGAATCTGCATGGTAAACTGCCGAAGGGTGTCCTCAGCTCCATGTGTCCGTAGAGCTCTATCGATGCTTGCGAAAGTAGTTTCGCTGAACGCACCCTCAATATCAATAAATGCGCCTAAGGCGGACATGTTATTGTCTAGGGTTTTTTTCAATCCGTCCTACAACAGCGTGGAGGGCAGATTCCGTTGATTTTCCTGGTATGAAGGCGTGTTGATTTGGGTGAAGTGGATAAGAAAGCATTATCCTCTCCCTCATATCATTGTCGCACAGTCTCTCCAAGGTCTTTGGCAAAAAAGACGCGAGACTGATCGGTCTGTAGGATTTAGCCTGGGAGTAGTCCTTCCGGCCTGGTTTAGGAATGAAGACAACTCTAACCTCTCTCCAACTGCTGGGGATGTATCTAAAAGCAATACAGCCCCTAAAAATTACCACAAGGAACGGTGTCAGCCTCACCACTCCCCACTGTAGTAGGGCGGGGAAGATGCCATCTCTTCCAGGGGACTTAAACGGTTTGAGAGTTGAGATAGCCCATTTAATTTTCCTTTCATCCACTACCCGGTTTGAAACCTCACAGTCGGCCCCGTTAGGGGCCGGGCTGGGTTGATCCAACCCGTATGACAAAGGTTGTGTAACACTGCCTGGAAAGTGCGTGTCCGCGAGTAACTCCGCTGTTTCTGCCTCGTTGGTGGTGTATGTACCATCCACACGTTTCAGACAGCATGGTTGATGACGAGGGTCTTTGGACAAAATCCTGTTAATGCGAGAGATTGCATTGGTAGACTCGACTGAGTTACAGAAGGTCTTCCATGAGTCTCTCTGTCGTCTTCTAATTGTCGTTTTGTATAGTCGCTGGTGGCTCCCAGTCAGCCATACTTCTGGTGTTCTTTGCCTTATTAAACAGTTTGCCCAAGGTCTTTTTCAGCTTCTGTAGCTCCGCGCCCCACCATGGAGTAATGGAGCGAGTAGAATCTGTCCTGACCGGGCATGCCTGTTCAAAGGACTCTACGATGGAGTTTTGTAGAGAGACCGAGTATCTCTGTAGCTCTTTTATTGTTTTTGGGTTGTCAGTACCTTGTGATGTCAAAAGGCGTTGCTCCAAGCTGTCTAGGTAGACAGACCTGTTGGTTGCTTTTGGGTTCCTGTATTCTTTACAGACAGCTACTGCTGCCTTTAAATTAAAACTTAACAAACTGTGATCTGACAGTGTCGCTCTAGGCGTCACCTGCCAGTTCAAGATATGCCTTGAAATGTCTGACGATGCCAGGGTTAAGTCGATGACTGTCTGGAAGCGAGATGTCACAAACGTGGGTTCGCTGCCCCAGTTAAGAATCTCCAGATTCTTGCTCGATATATACTCGAGTAGTACTTTTCCACGGGGGTTTGTATCTGCGCTACCCCATACCACATGGTGCGCGTTGGAATCGCATCCGATAATCAGATGCTTTTTGTGCCTATCACATTGATCAATGACTGCCGTCAACTCCGGAGGAGGTGGGTCATGGTCAATTGGAAAATAGGCTGAAACCGAGATTATGTCAGTAATTCCTCCCAGCCTGCATGCCACCCAGGGTTCTTGGATAAGTCAATGGCCTGGTTATTGCTCAGGTGTCTGCATAACGATGCTGCAGCCGCCCTGCAATGTTGCAGGTTTAATTGTATAAAGTTTAGTCCCGCCATTGGTCTGTGATGGGTCAAACTTGCTTATCAAGCATCGCTGGGCGGGCGGTCCAGTGACGCTTTACTATACTCTTCCGCAAGCCATCCCCCTAGCAGCGGATCCGAGTCTGCTGTGTCCATCTGACTGCTTGACGCAGTCGATGGTTCACCTACCTCAGCCTCCTGAGGTTGCTGTAGGAGCGGAGCTCGCTGTAGCTGCTCAGGAGGTGGAGGTTGAGTCTGCTGTTGCGCGGCAGCCGGTTGGGCTGCCTCTGCGGCAGGTTGCAATTTTTGTATTTTGAGATTTAGTGAGGTGAGCTTGTAGTGTAGGTTGCCTCCCTCTCTGTTGATAATCTCCCTCACGTCTTCCCCAACGCCAAAGACTATCAGCCTCCCTGGAGGTTGATCTCTTGTGGCGGTGTGGAAGACGCACCACTTGGATATGTCAGCCCAGGGTTCTGTACACGCAGACGCCTTTGAGGACATCCATGTCTTCCGGGGCCCTGGAATCCACAGCGCCGCCTTCAGAAGCCTAGGCAACAGTCCCACCTGGACGACAGTAAGGCGTGCAGCCTCCCACAGTAGTGGGAGGTTGCCAACCGCCTCCGTAATCCATGTTATGGAGTGGTCATCCTCGCACCAGATCCGGAAGATCTCTCCCGAGTACGCCCACCTCCTAAAGGTCGGGGGAGCGCTATCATTGGGAAGGGCGAACAGATGGTCGTCCAAAGCCTTCTCAATTGCTAATTGCAAGGTCTCTGCTTGGGCCTTGGTAATCTTACCCCAAGGGTTGTTCTTGTCTATGACAGCCACCTGAAGGTGCCGAGCAGCTGCCTCCACGTAGTTGCCAGTGACGGGCTGTTTAGTGCTAGTCTGACAGCCCCTCTTCCGCGGTCTACCTTGCGGAGGGGTGCCCTCAGATCTGGCTCTTTTCATGCTCCGCGTCTTGGCCTCTGCAGGCCTAGGGGCGGAGGTGGATGGTTTTGAAGTGGAGGGTGTTTGATTGGCACTAGGTTGTGTCGTGGATAGGTTAGCCATAGGGCCAGTCTTTTCCACTACACCCTCCTGTGCCGCCAAACGGGCCCTCCTCCTTTTCTGTTCAGCCCCACTGACTCGCTTTTTCTGTGGGCGCTGCTGTTGCCACTCCTCTGGCTTAACCTTTTCCCCACCTTGGGGCTGATGTTGATGTCCGAGGACACACCCTCTGCATTGACTACATTAACTATAGGATCCATGTTTTTAATAAATAAAGTTCATATTCCCAGCTCCCCACCCACCACGGAGCCCAAGTTTTGGGTGTGTAAAAACAACACCAGGGCTACCAGGAAGATATAGCTCCCCTTAAGATGACTAACGTACGAGCCCGCATACCGCTTTGTAGCAGCACACATGTAGCATGTGCTGCTCACCCACAGTACCGGCTGAACGCCCTTCACTTCCAAGAGCTCACCCAGTCGGCAGTCTGACCCGACGACACAGCCGATTGATCGAGATGGGTCAGTCTCGACCCCCCGTCTAGGTGAAATCTGGGACAAAGTGGCGTGTTGCCAGACACTGAGGATCTAAACCGCCTCAGGTGTGTCTCAACCACCAGGATCCCATCATCCGACCGACACGGGTCGCCTCGCACGGCACAAACACGAGGTGGCCTAGACCACTGTGCAGACCGCTACCGGCCCATGTAGCAGTAGGGGTTTGGTGGTTTGGTCCGCGATGTGAGATTAACCTAAACCATCATCATGCGGGGTTTAGTCCGCATTGACGTACACTTGTTCCCCCGCATATTGTAGGTTTTATTCTACTCAGCGCTCTGGATCATTACGAGTGCTAGGCTTATTCTGTCACATAACCCGATGGCAGCGAACGATTACTCGTACGGTGACACTGGGTCCCCCCTATCCGCCACCTGGGGACGCGCCCGATGGGTAGCCACCAACCACACGGGTTTGCATACTCATTGCAACTTAAAAGCAATACTGTTTCTACTTACTTAAATTAAACTTTCATGCAAAACGTAACAGCATTTTGTATGGAGCCGTCAGCTTGTTAAACATTAATAGTAACAAGAGTTTGTCGAAGACCAAGAGCACTAAGAGCTTGTCGAAGACAAAGAGATCTTTCAGCTTGTCCAAGGCCAAGAGGACTAATAGCTTACTGTACGCGAATTGATATTGCAAGATCTTCATGTGGCTTATCGTGAGATTTAGACACCTATGTATTAGTAGGATAAGTACACATTTGATATTACATGAACATTTAACTGTAAAAAAGCTATGTGCGCGTTGGATCCCATATAATTTGGCATTCGCTCAAAGAAGACTCGTGTCGATTGGTGCAAAGGAATGTTCAAAAAATACGATTGAGGTGCATCAAACGCAGTGTATAACATATACACAGGTGACGAATTTTGAATTTATTCGTATGAACCCGAAAGTAAACAGCAGACGACTGTATGAGTCTTCCAAGATGAACGAAATCCAACAAAAGTTGTCCGCGCTTGAAGCACTGCGAAGGAAATGGTTGCCGGTTTTTTCGGAATAAATGGGCATTGCTTTAGAGGATCGTAGAACAGTTAATTCTGTTTGGTAATCAACCATTTGTTTACCATACGTTTTCGGAGAAATAAGAAAAATAAACCGACGACGCCGAATCATTCTCCATCAAGACAATTCGAACTCTCACACATCGGCTCAAACAAGTGACTATTTGAGCATTCAAAACATCAAATTAATAGGTCATCCGCAGTACAGTTCTGACTTAGCACATAATGATTTTTTTTGTTCTCACGCGAGTTAAAGTTCGGGCCTTTGGAGCTGGTTTTTTAAAAACACTTTGAAACTTTAACAATATTTTTATTAGTTAAAATTTGGATAACTTGTACATAATACTAAAATTAATTATTGTACAGGTGAGTAGCTCAAACAACGAAGTATGGAGTTTGGAGACTGACTGCCGGGCATTGAGCTCCCGGGCCTTTTATAATAACCTGCCCCTCACACGACTGTGAGAACTTGCAGATCTCATGTCTGCGTTTCTCCTTAATTGTACACTTTAATACAATGTAACAACTTAATTCTAAGTAATTGCGGTCTGTTGACCGCCTGTGACCTGCCACCTGCAGTATCACTGCCCTCACGGATGCACAGCTGCATTCCGTTCTCATGAACTGTCGATAACCTCTCTGGGTTATCCTTGTGTTACAATGTTGCATTGAACTTATACTTTTACATAATAATTTCTAATAATTCATATTAGATTCAATATATCAATATATATATGTAATTGGGGGATACATAACTCCTCCCACCGTAAATGAAAAATTAAGGTTTTCTTAATTTTTAAATACATAAAATACATTATTTAAATTCATTTAAAATTCATTGTTTCTAATGGTATGCTTTTTGTTTCCTTTTTCTCTTTGTTTCCTTAAATCTAGAACTGTTTCCTTCATTCTTATATCTAAGGTACATTTTGTATAATACATACATGATTACAAAATTATTAAAATGATTAATACAATTGTCCAAACACTTATATTATTATAATGTAACTTTGGCGTTTTGATTTCACTTAATTGTTCTTTATAACTTTCCACTAATTTCACGGCGTGGTTGAGATCGTCCAAGTCTAGATGCTCTAGCTTCATAGGTTTCTTTATTATTTCTTCGTCTTCTTGTTGTATTTTGAATTGTAGTTCCGGTAGGTTTGCAAGTTTCTTTGTTGTTATGGGATCTTGATAAACTCTGATAACTTCATCTTTCAATTTCACATAACAATCTTCTTTGAGGGTAATTAGTTTGCTTCCGATTAATGCTTGGTTATTTTCATCTTGGTTGCAGTGGATGGTTGCTATTACTTCTGTTGGGAAAATGGCTATCCATTTGTTATCTGTAACTTTTTGAATTTTCATATTAGTTATTTGCACTTGTTTAGTTTCACAGTTTTCGTAATGGTTTGAGAATTTTAATAGTTGTATTTCACAAGGGCTGTCTTCCTTAATGGTTGTTGTCGTCATCGATTGACATAAATATTGGTTTGGTGTTACTTCAGTACATTTTTCGTTTGTATAACCATATCTCAGTTCATTTAGGGATAGGAATTTGGTTTTGGGTATGATTACTTGGTATGTGCTAGTAACCTTTGTTGGAAAAGCAAATAAATGATAATAATGATAATTGTTACTTTCTACTATTAAAAATATTATTTCGTTTTTCTTAATGTTGCTAAAATTTGTTACATTAAAGTAAGGGTTGATATTATTGCGTAAATATTGTATTTTGTATACTGACTAGTTTATTGGTAGTATACTGGGGTTTGTTTTTATATGTTATATTATTACTTGGTTGTCCGTTCTACCTGGGTGGAGGTTGACGGTAAGGGTGATGATTGTCTATCTGAAGTTACAGGGTGTCTTAGGTTTTTTAAATGAATGTATTTCGTTATTTTACCGTTGTCTACTACTGCTATGTTTTTATCTGATATTTTCTTAATTTTAAATGGTCCTAAATTTCTGGGTGCTGTTTTATGTCGCTTGCTTTGAAAGTTTTTCTCATATACGGTTTGTCCTATTGAAAATTTATTTGAGTCGGTATTTTTGTTTCGGGTTGTGGTGATACGTTCTTTATCGTTCTCTAATTTATCTTTTACCTTGTCATAAGTTATTTTTAATTTTTGTTTGTGGTCTTTCGCATATTGTTGATATACTTCCTTGTTGTAGTGTATGTCATAGGGATTTCGTGAATCTGAAGTGTCCTAAGGTTAATTCTAAGGGTGTAAAATTTGTTGATGAGTGAATTGTGTTATTATAGGCGATTAGTGCGTATGACATTAAATTGGTTATATGTTCCTTTTTATAATTTATTCTTAATAATCGAATTTGTTCTAACAGGGTTAAATGTAATCGTTCAATTAGTCCATTTGACTCAGGGTGGTTTTCCGTTATGAAATGAATTTTTATTTTGTGAAGTTCTAAAGTGTTTTGTATTGTCTCATTTTAAATTCGCTACCATTGTCTAAAGTGATTGATTCGGGTGTTCCGTAAAATGTGAAATATTGTAAAAATCCTTGGGTCACGTCAATGCTATTTTTGGATGTGATTGGTATTGGCTTGGCCTATTTTTGTGAATGCGTCTATGAATTGTTAGATAGTTTTGCGCTTCTACTACTAGAGTATCGGCATGTAGTTTTTGAAATGGTTTGTCGGGTGTTTTGGTTAACATTAAAGGTATCTTTGGGGGTTTCCTGTCGTATTTCGCTCTGTCACATAGTTCGCATTGGTTAATGAAATCTGTGGTCAAGTCCTTCATGTCTTTAAAATAATAACGTCTTATGAGTTGTTTTATTGTTTCGTTAATTCCACGATGGTTGGTTTTTCCTTCGTGTTGATTTCTAATTACATCGTTTATTTCGTCAGGGTCGTCTAGTGTTATTAGTTTTCTAGTACATCTGATGAGTTCAGGTCCAGAGTTATTGAATAGTTTAATGTACAATTCTGAAAATCTTTGGTATAAATGTTCGGTGTTGAAATAAAATAAAATCGTTTTTTCTCGGGGTGTATTCTTTAAAATTTTAATTATTTGTTCCTCATTATTATCTTTAGTTATTTGAATTTGGTATATCTTTTTGTTATCTACTTTTGTATATTTTACTGGATTGGTGTTATTTAAAACTTCGGTTATTATAAACTGGTTGGGTTTCATATCGATTGCTTCGTTTAAAATTTTAATCGCGTTTTTTGGTTCTTCGTTTTGTGTCGAATGTATTGTGTCGCTCTCGTCTGGATCTTCCCTTATTTCTGCTTCGTCTACGTTTCCTATAATGGATTCCGTTTCTAATGCATTGAGTTGGATTCGGCTTAAAGCGTCTGCGTTGTTGTTATAAATTCCTTTTTTATATATAATTTCGTAATCATACTCTTCGAGTCTGATTCTCCATCTTTGTAATTTTGAATTCGGTTCTTTCAGTTTGCATAACCATACTAGTGGTCTATGGTCGGTATATATGTAAAATTTTCTTCCGTATAGGTAACGGTCTAAAATATTTTGTTGCCCAAATTATGGCTAATAACTCTTTTCTATAGTGCTATATTTTTGTTCGGTTTCATTTAGGGTTCTGGATGCGTAGCTGATAGGTTTATCGCTACCTACTTTTCCTTGGCTCAATACTGCGCCTAATGCTACATTCGATGCGTCTGTCGTCAGTATAAATGGTTTTGTAAAGTCTGGGTATTCTAATACAGGGTGATTAGTTAATATGTTTTAATTTTGTCTACAGCTTTAATAAATTCCGGGTGTGTTCAATTTTGTTTCCTTTTTAAACAATTTGTCAGGGGTTTGGTTATCTGAGCGTAACCTTTAATGAATTTGCGGTAGTAACCACTAAGTCCTAGAAATCCTTTGATTTCTTTGTTTGTTTTGGTAATGGGTAATTTAGAACTGCATTTGTTTTGTCTGGATTTGGCATTACTCCTTGGGGTGTTATTACATGTCCTAAAAATGATACTTGTTTTTGTAAAATTCACTTTTGTCTAATTGTACTTTAAAATGTGCTTGTCTAAGTCTTTCGAATACTTCCTTCAATCTTTCTATGTGTTCTACCAGTGATGTGGAATAAACTATGATGTCGTCAAGGTATACAAGGCATTTCTCATTGTGTATTCCTCGTAATATATTGTCCATGACTCTCTGGAAAGTAGCGGGTGCGTTCTTTAGTCCAAATGGCATTCGTTTGTATTCGTAATGTCCTCTAGGTGTGCTGAAGGCTGTTTTTGATATGTCTTTTTCTTCCATCTCTACCTGATGGTATCCTGATGCTAGGTCTAATGTTGTAAAATATTGGCATTTGCCTAATTTATCTAAAATTTCGGTTATATTTGGTAGTGGATATTTGTCATCTACCGTTTTTCATTTAACTTTCTATAATCTATTACCATTCTGTACTTTCTCTTTCCGGTTGCGTCTAATTTCTTAGGTACTATTAACACGGGGCTGCTCCATGGTGAATTGGAGTGCTGGATTATGTCTTGGTCTAATAAGTCTGCTACTTGTCTGTCAGCTTCTTCTTGGCTTGCATGAGGTAGTCTGTATGCTTTTGTAAAATTGGTTTATTGTCTGTTAACTCGATATTATGTTTTACTGTGTTGGTGAATGTTAATGGTATTCCTTCACAATGGAATATGTCTCGGTATTCAAAACATAAGTTTTAATTGCTCTTTCTTCTTCTTGATTGATATCGGTATTAAAGCGGATGTTAGTTAAATTTTCTCTTAACATTTCGTCATGTTCTATTGGGTTGTAATCGTTTTCTAAATTTTCGTCTATTTCCATTTCGTTAAAATTTAGTTCTTCTACGTTAATTGGGTCTGTCAATGATAATTCTACGGGATAGTCGTTTGAATTTAATATTGTTGTGGTTGCAAAGTAATCTTTTATTTGAACTAAGGCAGTTGGGGTTTCTACTCCTTGTTGAAATGTCATATGATTTATTATTCCTAAATTTTGTTAGATTTTACTGGGATTTTTATTTTTCTTTCCGTTCGGGGTTCTATAGTGTATTTTTGTTCAACTTGTGTGTTTTGAAATTTAATTGGGATTTTTCCGTATTTTGTCCTTAATAAGCGATTTTTAATGTCAATGTTGGCTCCTAATTTTCTTAGAAGGTCCATTCCGATTAATCCGTCATATTTGTTGTTAAATTCGAATACACAAAATTTATGTTTCATTTTAACATTAAATGTTCTCGGTAAGGGTATATTTGCTACGAATTGGTGTAGTGTTGTTTGATGAGCTGTTTTGATTTTGAATGGTTCTCTTTCTACATAATCTAGATAGTGTTTTTGTACGGTTCTGGGGCTAATTAATGTTTTAGATGATCCGGTGTCAATTAATAGTTTGAATTTGGCGTGGGGTATTTCTATGTATGGTAATACTAAGTGATTTATGTTATTTAAGTTTATTAAGTTTGGTTGTCTATGAACGGGTCCATTTGAAAATTTGAGTTCGAGTTTTCTTCATCATACTCCTCGTAAGTTTCGTATTGTTCGTCACGTTCATAAGTTTCTGCATGGTTTGTTTCATTGTTCGTATGTGTCTCAATGTCATTATTCTGGTCAGTGTCAGATTTTTCTATTTCTTGATGAAATAATTCTTCCGATGTAAAATTACGTTTCTGATGAGGGTTTGGTCGGATATGTGTTATTTTTGTGTTTTGTCTGGTGTTACCAGATGAGGTGTCCATTGGTGTTGGTTTGTAATAATTGTTAGGGTTGTTATGAGTATTAGTCATTGGTGTATTTCTATTAGGGTTTGCGTTGAATGCTGGTCTTTGTTGGTTTAGGTTTTGATTGAATCTCGGTTGGAATGCGGGTTTCGTAAAAGTTGGGTTGAATGTTGGTCTTGAAAAATTTTTAAATTGATTATTAAAATTGGTATTGTTAAAACTTGGGTTGTTACTTTGCGGTTGATTTGTTTGTGTGTTAAAGGGTGTGAATTTTGTTGAGGATTGTTTGTCTTGTAGCTTGTATAGTTTTGTTGGTGAATAACTTTTATTTGCGTTGGGGTTGTATAGTCTGTTGCGGTAATACATTACATTTTCTTCTTCTATTACTAGGCTCATAGCTTCTTCTAGATTTTGGGGTCGTTGGAATCTGATTTTATCCGATAGTCGTTCTGGTAAAGCGTTTATATATGTGTCTAGTGCCATTTCGTCATACATTTTGTTTTTAAATGTCTAACGTTTTGATCGGGTTCTTCGATTTTTAATTTTGTTAAAATTAAACTTCTCACGTCTTGGCATTTCATTCCGAATTGGTAGGGGATTGATTGTGTTCCATTCTAAGGTTTATTAGGTCTCGTACCAGGCATTTTATATTACGTTGGTCTCCAAAATATGCAATTAGTAGCTGTTTAAACTGGTCCCATTCCGATAAATCGTCCCTACTGGCGATTAAGGTTAGTGCCCTTCCGGCTAGTTTACTTATTACTAAGCGTATAAGCAATGAATTTCTTGCGTCATCTCCGGGTTTGTAAAGGTTTTAGGAACATTTCAGATGCTCCAATGAAATTTGAGAGATGGGCCTGCGAGCCATCGAACGTCTGAATTGTCTCTAAATAGAGACGTAAGTCTGTGTTACTCATGTTGGTTAAGGGTTGTTTTCGATTTTTGGAAAATTTCAAAAAAAAAAATTTTTTTTTTTTTTTGAATTAAGCTTTATTTCGTTATTTGTATGGTTACTTTTGCTTCGGATTTATTAATTTTCCGTTTGGGTTGTGAAATTTCAAATTTTGTAAAAATTGGGGTTAATTTTCTATTTGTAACGTTAATTATGCTTTGGATGTATTAGTTTTTCTTTTGGATGAAATAATTTCGAATTTTGTAAAAATTGGGGTTGGTTTTGCTTTTTTGTGATGTTAACTTTGCTTTGGTTTTATTAATTTTCCTTTTAGATTGAATAATTTTGAATTTTGTAAAATTGGGGATGGTTTTGCTTTTTATGACGTTATTTTTGATTTGAATTTGTTAATTTTCAGTTTGGATTGGGTGGATAAAAATTTGGTAAAAAATTGAGATTAATTTCGTACTTGTGATATTAATTTTTGGTTTGGATTTGTTAATATTGCGTCGAGTTATTTTTAAAATCGTAGTCGTTGTTTATTTATATTTAATTACACAATGCGGTGATGTATTCACGAGATTTGTATTCAATAATGTTGTATTTAATTACCGTAGTCTTGGATTAATTGTTTTTATGCAGCTTTTAATTTATCTTGAGTTCCTGTTTCTTAAGGAATCTTAAATGGATGGATTTATTCTCGTTTGGCTTTGTTTTGGTTAAATTCTGTTAATTAATACTCTTTCCGTGGGTTTTACTGAGTTGCGTAAACGTACAGTTCGTCTGTCTTGTGTTCTACTTTTAACTTAAGGTTGATTACTCCTGTGCTTCATGGTTGAAATTGAATACTTAAGAATGTAATCTTCGTTACTTTGTTACGTACGTTGAGTTAATTGCACTTACAGGTGTTATTTTCAGTTTATAGGAATTAGATAATTTACTTGCTAATGCTTTCGCATAGTGTTACGTCTGTTTTATTTTTAGATCTCTTGGTATTATAATGCTTGTTGGTAATTGAATCTCTTCGTTATGTGCGTTTTCAGGTTTACAATTATGAGCGTATGATAACGTTTTAGCGTTTTAATTAAAGCTTCTTATGATGACCGTTTTACTGCACTTTATAATGCTGATTAATTAGTTGAAAAACGTTTAGAGTTTATTGCAATTGTACACGCTTTTATTAATATAGGAACTGCGTCGATTTTATTATCCCGTGTATGATGCAAATTGAAATTATACTGAAAGTTGAAAGTTATTTCTTTAGTACTGTGCAAGGATTCTGAAAGCGATTTTAATATGATATTGCGTTGTTAAGCTATACTTTATTACTGAAAGTTATTGCACTTCTCTGATGTTCTAAGTGTATAAAAGATGCGAGCTTTGTTTTCTTAGGTGGTTTTAAGTTACTGTAGTTTTAGTTAATGCAGAATGTTCTTGTGATTTATTCAGTATTATAGAGGTCAATGGTTTAATTAAACGTTCTGTACAGTTTGTTCGAATTAGCTTTAGCTTTGAAATTAATTTCGCGTTAGTTTACCGGTTTATAAACGTGGGTTTGAATCGCGGTGGTTGATGTTTCTTATTTTTGGTGTTTAGTGAATGTGCGCCCGTTATTTTTTTGGATTATTTTGAGTTTGTTTTTAATTATGGTAAGAATCTCTTAATATTAATTCTCATTTACTTTTTAAAGAAAATCTCTTTTTAAATTCAATTCTTATTTATTTTAAGAAAATCTCTTTGTAAATAATCAAGTCTCATTTGCTTTTTAAAGAAAAAATATTTCTTTAACATTCAAGTTTCATAAAATGTTTTATAGTCTCGTTTTGAAAATAATTCACTTTGAACTATTTTCAAGGAAATATTCATAATAATAAAATACATAATACGATAGTAATCAATAGTTATAATACTAGCATATATCAATTTGGTTTTTTGGTTTGAAATAAAAAAAAGGTTATGGAAATGAACTTACATTAGTTTCATCTGTTTCTTTGGTGGGTTCGATCGATTCTGTATCTTGTCCACCTTGGTTTGATTGTTGGCCTTAGACGATTCTTGTTCCTTGTCCAACTTGGTTTGTTGCTGGATTCAGACTATGCTTGTTCTTCCTCCAACTTGGTTTGGGTTCTGCCAAAATTTCGAATAAAAATTCTTGGTCACCAATCTTCCGATTTTTGGATTTTCAGTGCCCTTTTGACATCCGTTACGACTGCGCCAGTTAAAGTTCGGGCCTTTGGAGCTGGTTTTTTAAAAACACTTTGAAACTTTAACAATATTTTTATTAGTTAAAATTTGGATAACTTGTACATAATACTAAAATTAATTATTGTACAGGTGAGTAGCTCAAACAACGAAGTATGGAGTTTGAGACTGACTGCCGGGCATTGAGCTCCCGGGCCTTTTATAATAACCTGCCCCTCACACGGCTGTGAGAACTTGCAGATCTCATGTCTGCGTTTCTCCTTAATTGTACACTTTAATACAATGTAACAACTTAATTCTAAGTAATTGCGGTCTGTTGACCGCCTGTGACCTGCCACCTGCAGTATCACTGCCCTCACGGATGCACAGCTGCATTCCGTTCTCATGAACTGTCGATAACCTCTCTGGGTTATCCTTGTGTTACAATGTTGCATTGAACTTATACTTTTACATAATAATTTCTAATAATTCATATTAGATTCAATATATCAATATATATATGTAATTGGGGGATACATAACTCGCGTAAAGAAGAAAATGCGTATACAACGATTTCCGACACCAGAAGAGGTGGTTGATGCGTTGAAAACCCATGTTTTGGAGATATCTCAATGGGAATGGAAAAATGCCATGAAACTTGGTTCCAACGCATGCAAAAGTGTATCTATCATCGTGGAGAATAGTTTAAAGACAGTAAAAAGTTTTTACACCTTAAATTTCGTTTTTGAAATTTATTCCCTACATATCAAGCACCCCTCGTGTTTTAAGGCCACTCGCTTCTTCTAACTTGATTCTGCCGTACGACACAAACTAGTCACCAAATGAGATCTAGTTCTGGGAGAAGGCTCCTTAAGCAGCAGCAGTCATCCGCCTTTGTCACAAACTGCGCATGAAATCTGTTATTATTTAATTCAACCGCAGTTACTCTAATTTACACTACAGGACATTAAGCGTAACCGAATTTTTGGATATAATTGTACAATAAAAAAAATTATTTACTAAAAAAATGATGTATCTCTTTTCAGACCAGATTTGAATTTTTTTTTGTGTTGTCTCAAGCAGCGTTCTTCTATAGTTAAGATACCTACTAGACTACATTTTTGAAGCGATAGTACTCTTTCTAAAACATAAACTAAAACGCAAAGAATATGAAGAAAAAAGAGAACAGCACATTACATGACTTTAATGCAGTACTCGCAAGTACTTAAGACAAAGATGCGACTACTTCAATACACTGCAAGCGAGAGAATAAATTGCCCGATTCCTGCAAACGTATCGTGCTTTGTGTCAGATGCGTTATTCAGCGGTGTGCTTGGTTGACGAAGACACATGATACACGAATCTTGAAAGAAAATGCTGATACCGCAGCTCCCATGAGATTAAAACTTTTGGCAGGCAACACAAAAGTGAATTACCGAAACCAGAAGTTACATTTTGCTCAATTCTAGTGCACAATTTGCAATTTCTTTTATCTCTTTATTTGAGTTTATACCTATACCATTGGGCCATTCTAATTAACATATTGAAACGAGAACAAATAACTTCGATCTTTGAGGTTGTTCTGTTGAAGGTGGTGGTGGGACCCGTGCCATAACCTCCGTCGCCACCTTGAGTTTGTTGGCTTGCAGCTGCTTTGGCTTTGGATCCAACGTTAATAAATGTGTATATATGTAAGTGTGAACCTGTGTGTGTGTGTGTGTGTGTGTGTGTGTGTGTGTGTGTGTGTGTGTGTGTGTGTGGTGTGACGGAGACAAAGTGTGAAAGTGTATGTATGTGTGAGAGAGGGTGAATGGGGAGGCAGAGAGTGACAAAGAGAGAGAGAGACAGAAGGGTTGCGTACGATTGTGGTATTAACGAGATTTCTTTAGGTGGGAAGTTCCGGGGAGTATCTCGTTTAAGAAAAGGATGAGTTCTTTTGGTTAGTATATAACTAGGAAATTTAGATTAGGAAGGGTGGGTGAATTGGTCTAGGTTAATCTCTATCGTAAAAGTGGATTCTAGCGGACCCGTGAGCGGTCAGGAAGGTTAAACTGTGGTGTTGCTAGAGTAGTGCAGAGGGATGATTGTTCTGTACGTGAATATTTTAATCGTGTGCCTTCCAGTGGAGGAGCGAGACCATTAATTTTACCAGTCACGTTGTAGGGAACTGCGGATATGTGATTTGGTCTCTACCACGAGGCGGTTGAGATAATTCTTGTAGAGTAGTGTTTGGTCTTGGACGGCTATGAGCAACTTGTTCTAGAAATGGCGGATCTGGATTGTGGAATGTATGTAGGTTTAGACCGGTGGGATTAAGAACAAGGTGCACACTGGGGAGATAGAGTTGGTTTTATACGCCCTTGAAGTATATAATACGAATGGTCAGATCATGCTGTAGAGCGTACGCCTTGAGGTACGTGGAGGTAAGGGAAGCCATAGATTTACAGCTTATCGGATTATCAGGACTATAATATGGTATTGGATAAGTTTTCGGATCTGTTTTGTAAATTGAACGGATTTGGGTAAGGCGTGGTATAGATCAGTGAGGTTGGCTTTGGTTCTGGATTGAAGCCTGGAGTGATGGGCATAGATTTTCGGACGGGAATGTAAGTTGAGGAGGTTGAGAGTAGGAAGTGTACTGGAGGATTGAGGATGTGTACATTTGGGCTGTGTCAAAGATCTAGGAAGACTTTCAGTGGGATCATTTTAGTCTTGGAGGGAAAGAGAATGCTAGTTTAATGTTGATCAGGATTCGACTATGTTCAAGAGGAAGAACGCGATTGTTCCTAAACAGGAGCGAGAGGACATGTGAATGAGGAATGTGACGTCATCTGCATACGCAAGGGTGGATGTGTAAAAGGTATCTAGGTCTAGCCGTGAGTTGATGGTCATGTTCCAGAGGGGGGGAGATAAGCAGAAGCCTTTAGGGCAACTTTTGGTGGGAATTTTGGGAATAGTGTAGAAGTTGAATGACAGGGTTGTTGTGCGGGAATAAACATACGATTTTATTATAGAAAAAGGGTTGGGTAGAAAATGAGATAATTTTAGCTGGTGCAGTGGGTTAAGCCATCAAAGGAGGTTAAAGGAATTATGGAACTCGGGTTGGATGGTGATAAGGTATTTATGCGGTGTGCGCGGATGATTGGATGTTCGTAATAAAGAAACGGTTGGTTCCTTTGGAGCTTTTGCCTAGGCGGAAGCCGTGCTGGTGAGGGGAAAAAGGGAGTGCATTTCAATGTGGGAGCTTATTTTTGTGTGTATAATTTGTTCTATTATTTCCTATGTGTTGCACCAGAGCTATCGGTATGTAGAATTTGAGATCTTCGGGGGTTTGTTTTGTTTGAGGATAAGGATGACGGAGGCTAATTTCAAAAAATCTGGAAAGGTTCCTGTGGATTGGCACTTAGGGATGAGAAAGTACATGGTTTCTCTAATGAACAGCCAGGATATTTGGATGATGATGTTGGAGATGCGTTCTTGTTCTGGAGATTTGTGTAGGTGCACAATATTGCATAATATCAAGCAAAGCCTGAGTTATAAATTAGTTTTTTTCTCCAAATTGGGAAGTGATTTAGCCCGTAACAAATCACCGCTGTCCGACTGCGCTCGCTAGGCATTCAATCCAATTATGGTAACTCTTCTCAAGGAAGCTAAAGTATTAATCGCCCAGTATATATGCTACAATTCTTAAAGTTTTAATTGATTGGTATTTTCAATCTTTTAGTAAAGGGTACAAGCATTAAAGTATAGGGAGAGTAATATTATTGACGAGGACGTAAATATCGACATTATATCGAAGTCGGTAAAAACATAGGTATTCTACCTAATCTTATAAGTGTACATTCAAATTCTCTTTTATATGCAATAAAACATTAACTGAAGTATTCGTTTCCATAAAACCGAGAAAATATCGTAAACTCGGGGTAAATACATATATGACATACTTATATATGTCCAATATTGGCTTAAGATATATAACAACGTAACCGTAGAGCAATGCGTGATATCCTCCTGCACCCTATCGTTATGGAATCGCTTTGTGTCGTGGAAAAGGCATAACATTTTTACTTTAAAGCTTCGAACACTGACATCGTATATATAGATAGCGTCGACGAAGTTGAATAAAATTTAATGCTCGATCATAATAATGTAAAGCATTCAAAAGACGAGAATTTTATTAGTGTCTGAACGGCGTGACCGCTTCGGGTGTAATACGCATTGAAACACGGCTTTACTTTTCGGTAAAATACAGTGCAATATGTTAATTCTTGAGGGCGACAGCAGTGCCGCAATTAACGAAAAATAACGCTGTTCATAGAATGAAGCGTTTTTCAACAGGAATATCCTGTATTTCAGTTGTTTCAGATTTCTTGGTTAAGATGTTTTGTACTTTCTCCTAATTGTAGTTTTTCGATTTCGATTAATAAGGTGTTGTGTTAAAGTGGAGTAAAGCTATAGTTTTGACATCAAACGCAAATAAATTAAAAAAATGGGTTGAAAAGCTAGCTTAGAGACTAAGCAAGATAAAAAAACTCACACTGATGAGAGATAACTAGTATGGTGAAACAAAGGGACACAAAATGAACTGTAAAGTGCAGAATGATGTTAAAAGCAAAGACCAAACAATGTATAGGACAAAATCAAAATGAAAAAGGTCTCATAAATCATAATATAATAGCAGTAGATTAGTTTTAAGATAGTTTCAGATTAGTCATAGGGAATTCAATTATAAAACTATTAAAAATTCAACACACACATGAGCCAAAGTTATTCATAAATAATCAATAGGTGGTTTTTACAGGAATCAGGAACTCATTTCCTCCTGCTTCCCTCATTTCCTCACTCATCTGGACCAAATTTACATGTAAATTCCCATAAGGAGGATCTGAGGATAGGAATTTCCTCCTTGCTCCCTCTTTGCTCCCGTCCTTGCTCAGGACACTCCCACATTAACCATTTTGACTACGTCACACCCGCCTTCTTTCCACCCGCGAGATAAATCTTTCTCCACATTTCCACCCACGAGATAAATGTATATTGTTTGGAATTAATTAATATTAGATTTTTCTCAGCTACCTGAGCTTCTAGGAATTTTTTAGAAAGCATCATCCCCAGGGAGCTACCCCAATTTTAAGATTGTTTACCGCTAACATTCTGAACCAAATAGCTTTCTTCGACTAACCATTTCCACCCACGAGATAAATGTACCTTGTTTGGTGTTAATTAATATTAGATTTTTCTCAGCTACCTAAATTTCAAGAAATTTTTTAGATAGCACCATCCCACAGGGAGCTACCCTCATTTTAAGATTTTTTGCTGGTAGCGATTTCTGACAATGCTTATAAATTTTTTAGCCATGCGATACATCAAATTAGTCTAGAATTTTACGCAAAATCCGAATCTGTAAACAGATTTAAAATAGGAGCACCCCTTGGCGTTATACACACATACCCTCTAGAGAGCATACCGCCACCGCACAACTAATTGCTTTTAATGTCATATCATACTTTCTACCTTGTTTAGCTCATCTTTCGAGATAAATCTATCTTGTTTGGTATCAATTAATATTAAACTTTTCTTAGCTTTCTAAATTTCTAGGAATTTTTTAGAGTGCATCATCCCCCAGAGAGCTACCATCATCTTAAGATTTTTTACCGGTAGCGATTTATGACCCTGCTTATAAATTTTTTAGTCATGCCATACATCAAGTTAGTCTAGAATTGTATGCAGAATTCTAATCTGTAATTAGATTTAAAATCGGACCACCCTTTACCGTTTTACACACATACACTCTAAATTATAGCTTTCCTGCAGCTCATACCAAAAGAAAATCTAAAACCATTTTAAAACTTTTTATTATAGACAATTTTTACTAATACAGTTTAAATTTTGTCAACCACATTTCTAAATACATATTCACAATTTTTATTCTTAACCTATAACTCCTCACATTGGCTTATACTTATTAATATTTATTTCTAAAAAGAGCACCTTTTTGAAACATAAACCGGACCCACGTGTTACAAATTCTTCTGATTTTGTTCTCATGGTTTCGCTTAAGACCTCTTCCATATTTTCCAGATTACTAGAAGATGTTATAACCATATTTTTTTGTGTTAAAGAATTTCACATCGGTAGCCTCTTTTCCCATTTTTGTGTAGATGCTGTAGAGTTTGCAATTAACTTTTATTGCTGTATGTTGTGTTATTTTTTCATTAATTAATCGAATAAAACGCTCTTTCTGCTTCCAAAGAAACTCGGACACTCCATCGTCGACACTGACGTTCTTTATGCGATAGCTAGCCATATGGTTGCTAAACGCTGTGCTAACCATTTCTACACTATCTTCGCCAGTAGCGGTAACTGTTGCATTTTTATGTCTGTTGCTCCTCAAGTGTGCGGCATACGAAGTCTTTTCCATTTCGAAATCGCATACTTTACACAGAACTTGTGGTTGTTTCGTACAAGACTCTTTAACAGCTGGCGGAGCTGAACGTTTACGGCTTAATGACATGCCGTGCGGTTTTTCCTTGTGCCGTAGTAAGTTGCCCATTCTCGTAAAAGCGATACCGCAAGACCCACAGTTTAAGTACTTTGCTGCTGATGGATGTATAAGCTTAACCTGGACGATGATACACCACGACATTTGTTCTGGTGCCGATTGAGAGCATTTTTCCATGTATAGGAAGCACCACAAGACTTGCAATCAAAAATATTTTCGGATGACATTTTTCTTCGACCAGCTTCCATAGATAGCACCATAATTTATATACATTTTGGAAACAATTGAAGATTGCCGAAGACACTCGAAGAGTGCACAAGCGCGGCCACTAAACCAATTAGCATTAATACCAAGTATTCCGTACTTTCATAGGTTGCTCATTTCCTAGAACCAAATCTTCCACATAGCGTTCGGTAGCACGTAATTATTTCTAGAGTCGGCAAGTACTCGATACCACCCAAATAGAGAATTAGAAGCTCGATGTCTGTTAAGTTTCGATTCCCTCGTAAAAGGTAGGAAAAACTCGGGCAATCATCCGTCTAACTTATACTTCCACCCGCGCCCATTCTGATAATTTCCAAACATTTTTCAAACGATAATGGTCTCAGAATTTTTAAACCACCGAGCAAGCTATAAGTCGTAATCAATTACACGTTCGAGCTACCCGTGAACTAACATATTTTATAGCATCAGTGCGCTGTATATTACATGCGCACACCTTCTCTGCGCTACTGCTATTCTTGTAGTTGGCTGAAAAAGTCAGTTGCCTTTTTTACTGCTGGGACCGCTGCAAAACATCATTTTTTCGATTATTCTAACGGGAACCACCATACATTCCGCCGCACCGTTCTTTTTGAATCAAACGATCTGATGGGGTTTCACACACTAACACCTAACGTATCTTTCCTAATATTTGTTATACAAAAACTACCGGCATCGCCATGTCCGTATGTGGACGTAAGCAGATGTTTGTGGATGTGTACGGGGATATGTAACCATATACACCAATCAGTCTAAGCTATTTTATTTAGTCCAAAAAACTACTATTTTTTTAAACCACAATTAATAATCACCTTTATATGTATAACATTTTTTACCATTTCCCAATGGTTGGTGCTACGCACATGGAAACTTTAATTTGTTATTTGGAAGGAATCCATATTTTCCCACTCACTGCTGCGTAGTTGTATGTCCACCACTTTTGGGGATATATGGTTGTTATAGGATGTAAGAGCCTAGGTTGTTAATGATCCGCAAGGTTCTTTACTAGGCAAAATGTGTTTTCGGTCAATAAGACATATTGTCGTTAATCTAACAATATGTTTTACCGTCCAGCGACACCGCGTGGAGGTAAACACATGTCGCCAGGAGTGAAGGGATTATTAAAGATGGGGGTGGTGGGTATGTCTTATAACTAACTTACATGCAACTATATATACAATATATACATATATAAGTAACTATTCTATATCTTTATGCCCCCATGCGTAGGCTGCTGTACTATTAGGGATGACGTACCTTTTGTTATCCTTGCCCGACAATCTAATTTTATTTATTAATTGGGTATAAAGTTGGTGTTTATGACTTCGAATACACACCATTCTATGCATAAGGGCATCAGAATTATTATGTACAATGTCCTTAAAGCTATTTACATTAATATTCTTAACTACACTTCGTGAGAACCCCTTTAATCTTTTTAATCGTGTCTTTCTCGCTTACAATGCAGCAGGACTTAGCCCTACTACCAACAAATTCTAATACTAGATCCCATTAAATTCGTCTTTGAATTTCCCTACAACTTTTTTTTGTTGACAAGCGGTATATTATATTTATTATCCGCGGGGTAGTCACTCTTTTAAGATAAATCTGTAAATAGATTTTAAATAGAACTACCCCTTACAAAGTTACGTCTTTTAAAGACCCAAACCTCTAATTTTGTCCATCTATATTTAACTCCATCTTTAAAACCTTTTTTTTCGCTACCCAAGACATATGCTTTAACTAACCATTTCCCGAGAAATCTAAAACCGCTCTGTCCCGCGAACACCACGTGGAGATAACATGTATACTCTGTCCACCAGGATAGAAGCAGGAAAGATTTGGAAGTAGGGAAGGTGGGGAAAGAACTTAAAAATTATGGAATCTTAAAACTAATATATACAATAGATTTACAAGATCTATACAAATATAAACAACTATCTTAGACCTATATTTTTATGCCCTCATGCGTAAATTGATATGCTTCCAGGGATGACGTTACACTTGTCATCTTCGCTCGAGAAACTAATTTTGTTAATAAGATGCGTGTACAAATCGTGTTTTTTACTCCGGATACATACTCCGGCAAGTACTCCATACCACCCAAATAGGAATTAGATGCTTGGTGACCGTTAACTTCCGCTTCCCTCGTGTACGCCCAGATACATCCCAGCCCATCCGCACCCCTGATCATGCGCACCCCTGCCCATGTGCAACCCTGCCCATGCGAATCCCTGCCCATGCGCGCCCCTACCCATGCGTACCCCTCTCTGTGTGACTGCTATTTCGTGGTGACGTCATAGCCTTTTGTAAATAAACAGCAATGTAATACTACTCTAAAATTTTTATTCTGACATTATACATAACACAATTTAAAAATATTTAATACCAAGCATGGAGCCATTTACACTTAATTTTAATACTAAGTTATACACTGAAGGCAGTCCTTTCTTTATGTTTGTTTGGAGTGGTTTTAATTTTATCTCGTTTTATTCGCAGCTTAAAATTTAAATCGACACACAAGTCTTCTATCTCCTTTTCTAGCCAATAGTTTAATACATAGAGATCGTCTAGGTTTTCGAAATGCAAAATGTACCGAAGTTTGTCTCTATATATAAAGTATTTGATTCCATCGACAACCAGATCCATTCCTTCGTGTAATTCTTGCAGTTTATGACAATCTTCTAATCGCAGTTTGCCCACGATATCCTGCATACGTATCTTGTTAGCTTGATCGACTTCTTCTTGGTGGTATTGGAGGGAATCTTTATTCTCTCACTCACAGTTGTGTAGTTGTATGTCTACCACTTTTGGGAATATATGGTTGTTTTAGGTTGTAGGGCCCTTGGTTTTAAATAATCCGAAAGGTTCTTTACTAGACAAATACACAATGTTTAGCGGAACCCTTTTACGTGTGGTGTACGCCAAGGTTACGGAAGCCGCATTCTTTAGTTGGTCTTTGTTATCTGCCATTTTGATAAATACGTTTTTAGAATAACCTTTTATAAAGTATACGGATTTAGTACCATCCTTTTCTGCAAGAACACCTACATAACTAAAAGAGTCTTTCTTACTAACCGCAAATGCATACAGCTTGTAGAACACGGGTGTATTTAAGTCAGTCCATCGGCACATAAAATAATCTTTTAGTTCTTCCTCATTTTCTCTAATAAGATGTTCTTTGTCTAACACATCTTTGTATTGTTCGCGTATTGTCGCAGTGTTTTCCATGTAGTCCAACTTTCGCCTTTTTGCATCCATTTTATCTAATTGCAGTTGACTTTTTCTTCCACTTACAGCGTATGGCATGCATAATGAGGCAATTTCCTTTAGCGTAAACAGATAGAGTTTCTGGCAATATTTACGCGTTGTCGTACAACCTTCGGGCGAATGTTAGGCGTATCTATCAACCCCAATTCGGAAATTACTATTTCTTTTGGAATTGTAGAATATGGTGTTGCAGATTGTGTAAAATATGTACTACCTGCTTTAATGTAGCACTTGTGTAAGATTGTTATTTTATCTCGGCTATCCTTCTCCTCTATCTCCAAATAATTTACAGGTAAATAGTTAAAACTAAAAGCCGAAGCACATACTTTATCAATTTTTCTCTTTCCTCTGGTTTTTCGGACAACCTAATTTGCAAGCCCGTCAATTTCTTTGTATTGCCATTTTCCCAATACACGTACTGTAGTAGATTATTATACACTAAACAGCAGCTATTTTGTAGCTTGTCCGATAGCTTACTCCACATTTTGGCAAGTGGTATCGAGTACATTGGCGCCTTTAGGAAGTATAACTGACTATCTTCCAATAAGGTTAAACAGTCTTTGAAGGGATTATACACCCTTTCCGCACTGGCATAGTTTCCAATTGTACAGTTGTATATTGTTGCTTCCAATCACGTAATACCATGTTCTTTGTCCAAAGTAGATGCGAATGTTTTCCTTAAACGTACATCTGGACAACGTAAAAAATCTAGTATATGATTGCCAAGTTGTTTATTAATATCAGGACTCTAAAGCACCTGATTCAGTACCCTGCCACTTCTTGTCTGTTTTCTAAATACGATGCGCATGGGTAAAACGCAACCTTACAGTTCAACCAAAATAAATGCATAACGACAGTAAAATCACGCTTTTGAAATATGCAACTAAACTACCTAGAATGTGTAGTGCGGGTGGTGCATAAAGATATATTGACTTGAATATATACGTATTAGCAAACAAATCTACTAGAAAGTGAAGCGTACTGTGTCCGTATTTTGAACACAGTTCGCTGTAGTAGCGGCATTGTATTAACTATCTTTCTGAAGTCAGTTTATGCTCATGTTTCCCCTTTTTGATAATTTCACAATACTTATTCTGTTAATTGCAACATTCTAGAGCTCACCTGTTACAACCGGTAGCAACGATTTAAAAATTTACGAACGAATCGGTTAAGCTTTGTTTAATATTTCTGGGTCAGGAGCGGGGGAGGTCGCTTTCTCATGCTAAACCAAATATTACAACAGTAGACCATTTAGTGACGTTCCACCGCCACATTTGCTCCAGCATCCACATTTGCTCCCACATCTGGACCAAATTTACATGTAAATTCCCATAAGGAGCAAATGTGGAGATGAAATTTAGATGAATCTCCTTCTGGCTCCTCCTTGCTCTCCTCCTTGCTCGGACACCCCCACAACCATTTTGATTACATCACACCCGCAATCTTTCCACCCCCGAGATAAATCTTTCTCCACATTTCCACCCACGAGATAAACCTATCTTGTTTGGTATCAATTAATATTAGAATTTTCTCAGCTACCCGAATCTCTAGGATTTTTTTAGATAGCATCATCCCCAAGGGAGCTACCCCAATTTTAAGATTTCTTACCTGTAGCGACTTTTGAGCGTTCTTATAAATTTTTTATACATGTAGCACATCTTGTTAGTCTAGAATTTTATGCACAATCCGAATCTCTAAATAGATTTAAAATCGAACGACCCCTTACCATTTTACACACACCCTTTAAATTATAAATTTCCTGCGGCTCATACATAAAAAAAAATCTAAAAACAATTCTTAAAACTTTTTTATTACAGACAATTTTTACTAATACAGTTTAAATTTTGTAAAACCACATTTCTAAATACATATTTACAATTTTTTATTTTTAACCTAGAACTTCTCATATCGGCTTATACTTATTAATATTTATTTCTAAATAGAGCACCTTTTCCAAAGACCAACCGGACCCGCATGTTTCAAATTCCTCTGATTTTGTTCTTATGGTTTCGCTTAAGACCTCGTACATATTTTCCAGATTACTAGAAGACGTTATAACCACATTTTTTGTGTTAAAGGATTTCACATCGGACTTCTCTTCCCCCATTTTGGTGTAAACGCCGTAGAGTTCGCAGTAGACTTTTACTGCTGTATGTTGTATTCTTTTTTCATTTATTAATCGAATAAATCGCTCTTTCTGCTTCCAAAAAACTCGGCACTCCATCGTCGACACTGGCGTTCTTTATGCGATAGCTAGCCATACGGTTGTTAAACGCTGTACTAACCATTTCTACACCATCGTCGTTAGTAGCGATAACTGATGCATTTTTATGTCTGTTGCTCCTTAAGTGTGCAGCATAGGTAGTCTTTTCCATTTCGAAATCGCATACTTTACACATAATTCGTGGTTGTTTCGTACAAGTCCCTTTAACAGCTGGCGGGCTGAACGTTTAAGGCTTAATGACATACCGTGCTGTTTTTCCTTGTGTCGCAGTAAGTTGTCCATTCTCGTAAAAGCGAAACCGCAAGACCCACAGTTTAAGTACTTTGCTGCGGGTGGATGTATAAGCTTAACCGTGGACGATGTTGCACCACGACATTTGTTCTGGTGCCGTTTGAGAGCATTTTTCCAGGTATAGGAAGCACCGCAAGAGTTGCACTTAAAAACGTTTGCAGATACCATTTTAGTACAAAACAAAATCCGCACTATAGCACTTTGGTTAAACTTGTAAGCGAACTAACTTATAACTAAAGAGTTTACTCTTGCGCACCTGCTTTATGTACCCTATAGAATGCAAACCGAAGGTTTCCGAAAACACCCGAACGAAGTCTCGGATTCAGCAAGGAACTAAATGACGTCATTTTGTGCCAATCCTCGCAGCTCGTCCAATACATTTAGCACCAATGTATGCGCCGGGTCGCTTTGTCCATGCTGCAAATACCGTTAGTAGAAGCATCGGAAACGTCTTCCATGTTATACGGATCGCGTGCATATTAAAAATCCAAAAGGGTGATAGCACACGCACACAAATTGTCTGCAAGTCGTGCTGTAGAAGATGCAGTGCTACTATAACCAAAAACTTAATAAAAACACTTTAAACCATTACTAAGGAAATACCAACTTGTTGTCTACAGGATACTTACTAATAAAGCAATTTAATTTTATATAACTTCTACGTCATATTTTAGGAAATGGTGGGCTTGAATATTTTCTAAATGAATCACCGAGCGAAAGTATATGCTTAGCAGTATTAAAATTAACCATTAATTTCCCATTTTTACGACCATGGTTAATTATAGATTAAAATTTAATTTGTACACGTTCGAGCTTCTCGTAAACTAAGATATTTTATAGCAACAATGCGCTGTATAATACATGCATACCCCTTCGCCGCGCTACTGCTATTCTTGTAATTGCTAGAAAAAGTCACTCTCCTTTTTACCGTTAAGACCGATGCAAAGCACCATTTTATACTTTCTATAGCACATCGCGCACTTTTTCGTTTGATAATTATGCTTCTGTAGGCTATTACACTTTCGCATAGCGGTCGGCCGCACGTAATGATTTCTACAACCGGTAAGTACTCGATATCGTCCAAATAGAGAATTAGATGCTCGATGTCTGTCAACTTCCAATTCCCTCGTAAAAGGTAGAAAAAACTCAGTCAATCATCCATCTAACTTAAACTTCGACCCGCTCCTGTTCTGATAATTTGCAAACATTTTTCAAACGACAATGGGCCGAGAATTTTTAAACCTCCGGGGGATCTTTAAGTCGTGATCAATTACACATCCGAGCTACGCGTAAACTAACATATTTTGTAGCAACTGTATAATACATGCATACCCCTTCTCTGCGCTACTGCTATTCTTGTAGTTGCTTGAAAAAGTCAGTCGCCCTTTTTACGGGTAGGGTCGCTAAAAAGCACCATTCCATACTTTCTTTATAAGTGTAGCACATCGCGCACTTTTTGTCGGATAATTAAATTTTGTTTATGTAGGCCTTTACACTTTAGCTTATTTAAACATCTAATACGATTAATTAACCACTTTCGCTTATTCTAACAGGAACCACTATACATTCCGACACACCGTTCTTTTGATTCCAACGATCCTATGGGCTTCCGCACACTAACACCCGACGTATCTTTTCTACTATTTGTTAAACAAAAACTACCGGCATCGCTATTGTGGGCGTAAACAGATGTTTGTGAATGTGTACGAGAATATGTAACCATATACATTAACCAGTCTAAGCTATTTTATTTAGTCCACGAAAACTACTATTTTTCTAAACCATAATTAATAATCGTCTTTATAGGTTCCACATTTCTACCGTTACCCAATGACTGGTGCTACGCACATGGAAACTTTAATTTCTTATTGGAGAGAATTCTTATTCTCCCGCGCACTGCTGCGTAGTTGCATGCCTACCCCTTTTGGAGGTATATGCTCGTTATAGGTTGTAAGACCCTCGGTTTTACTTAACTACAATTCGTAAAACCCCTTTAATCTTTTTAATCGTATCTTTCTCGCCTACAATACAGTAGGACTTAACATTACTACCAACAAATTCTAATACTGGACACCCATTAAATACGTCTTTAATTTTCCCTACAACTTTTTTTGTTGACAAGTGTTATATTATATTTATTATACGCAGGGTAGTCACTCTTTTAAGATAAGTATATTTTGCTAGGTATCAACTAATATTAAATTTTTCTAGTGACCCCAAATCTGTAAATAGATTTTAAATAGGACCACCCCATACAAAGTTATGCGTTTCAAAGACCCAAATCACTAATTTTTGCTCATCTTTATTTAACACCATTTTTAAAACCTTTTTCGCTGCCCAAGACATATGCCTTAGCCAACCATCTCCCGAGAAATCTAAAACCGTCGTGCCCCGCGAATACCACGTGGAGATAACACGTATACTCTGTCAACCAGGAAGCCGGAAGGATTTGGAAGGTCGGAGAAGAACTTAAAAATTATGGAATCTTAAAACTAATATATACAATAGATTTACAAAATCCTTACAAATATAAACAACTATCTTATATCTTTACGCCCCCATGCGTAGATTGTTGTACTATTAGGAATGATGTACCTTTTGTCATCTTCGCTCGATAAACTAATTTTATTAATTATCTGCGTGTACAAATCGTGTTTTTACTCCGGGTACATACGCAGGCAAGTACTCGATACCATCCAAATAAAGAATTGGATGCTTGGTGACTGTTAACATCCGCTTCCCTCGTGTACGCCCAGACACATCCCAGCCCATGAGCACCCCTGCGCATGCACACCCCTGCCCATGCGCACCCCTGCGCGTACGCACCCCTGCCCATGCGCACCCCTCTCTGTGCGAGTGCTATTTCGGGGTAACGTTACAGCCTTTTTATAAATAAAGAACAATGTTATATAATATTATAAAATGTTTATTCTGACATTATACATAACAAATTTAAAAATATTTAATGCCAAACATGGAGTCATTTAAACTTAATTTTAATACAAAGTTATACACAGAAGACAGTCCTTTCTTTATGTTGTTTGCAGTGGTTTTAATTTTATCTAATTTTATTCGCAGCTTAAAATTTAAATCGACACCCAAGTCTTCTATCTCCTTTTCTAACCAATAGTTTGATACATAGAGACCGTCTAGGTTTTCGAATTGTAAAATGTACCGAAGTCTGCCTCTATATTTAAAGTATTTGATTCCATCAACAACCAGATCCATTCCTTCGTGTAAGTCTTGCAGCTTGTGACAATCTTTTAATCGCAGCTTTCCCACTATGACCAGATGACCATATGACCACATGACCACATAACCATATGACCTAATTGCTTTTTAATGAGTTTTCTCATTAAACACCTATTAGCACTAATTGCTTTTTAATGAGTTTTTCCATTAAAAAACCAAGTGTGGACCTAGGTTAGATAAAAGGAAAAATTAATAGGTTACGCCAGCGCCGAGGTCATATGGTTATGTGGTCATGTGGTCATATGGTCATGTGGTCATATGGTCAGCTGGTCATGTGGTCATATGGTCATGTGAGGGTGAAATTGCCCCTATGGGGCAATTTCACCCTAACTTAACATCCTACATATATCCGGATATATGTCGATGCGCATCCCTGTCGGTTTAGGTCGGATAACAACATATTCGACTATCTTCGGCAATATACGTCCCCACTCTGTAGAATACATAAGAGAACAATTTTTTCGTATTCAATTTAATATTCGATAGTAGCTAGAACGGTAAACATGAGCGTCTCCAAGGCGATTAACGTTTCTCAACTTCTTGGGAATAAAGTGAAACCGACAAATGAGCGATTTGGATTATGGCTGTTAGCAGAAAATATGTGCAACAATAATCTGGTAACAAATATTGGTAATATTTGTTATGTCGAAGGCGAACAGATGCTGACTGGTGGACTACACACACCAATTACAGAACCATTTTGTGACAATATAATGTTGGTTAAAATTTGCGACTTTTCTGACGCCGAGCAAACATCTGCAAGCAAAAGGATGTTTATCCTAAAAAAAGAAATTTGTGGTGCATTTAACAGCTATCTACGAAGAAAGTTTGACCGATTTGTTTCCGCTAGGCATGGTGTTAAAGCTAAGCTTCCGTTTTCTCTGGAAAGCACTAACAAGATGGGCCAGAGAGTAAAAGAAATTATCGGAAAAGAAAACCTCGAATGCATTAATAAAAATTCCAAAATCCTATATGTGTTCCATACAAAGTGGAACTAGCAGATGTTAAGTTGGAAACTTTATTGGAGGAACTACCAGATATATTAGACGAACTCGAAAAGATTATTTCTATCTTTTTGACATGGATGTAACCCAAGATTTTGCGGGTATATTTAGCAAGGTGGAGATGTGTAATTATTTAACTACAAACCATAACTTTTGCTATAAGGGCGAATACGAAGAAAAGTGTAATATTATAGTTGACAACGATAAAACTGTAGGAATTGATTGTTTAACATGGCTAACAACCAATGCAAGAATTAAGATATACAACAAATTTGTGTGTTAGATAACAAGTCCTGGTGTTAATAAACAACTTGGCAATCATATACTAGATTATTTACGTTGTCCAGATGTACGTTTAAGGGAAACATTTGCGTCTACTTTGGCTAAAGAACATGGTATTACGCGATTGCAAGCGACAATATACAATTGTGCAATTGGAAGCTATGTCAGTGCGGAACGGGTGTACAATCCCTTAAAAAACTGTTTAACGTTATTGGAAGATAGTAAGTTATACTTCTTAAAGGCGCCAATGTACTCGGTACCACTTGCCAAAATGTGGAGTAAGCTATCGGACAAGCTACAAAATAGCTGCTGTTTAGTGTATAATAACCTGCTACAGTATGTGTATTGGGGTAATGGTAATACAAAGAAATTGACGGGCTTGCAAATTAAGTTGTCCGAAAAACCAAAAGAAAGGGAAACATTGATTAAGTATGTGCTTTCGGCTTTTAGTTTTAACTATTTACCCGTAAATTATTTGGAGATAGTAGAGGAGGAAGACAGCCAAGATAAAATAAAAATCTTACACAAGTGCTACATTAAAGCAGGTAGTACATATTTTACACAATCTGCAACACCATATTCTACAATTCCAAAAGAAATAGTCATTTCGGAATTGGGATTGATAAATACACCTAACATTCGCCCAGAGGTTGTACACAACGCGCAAATATTGGTAGTAAACTCTATCCGTTTACGCTAAAGGAAATTGTCCCATTATGCATGCCATACGCTGTAAGTGGAAGGAAAAGACAACTGGAATTAGAGGAAATGGATGCAAAAAGACGAAAATTGGACTACATGGAAAACACTGCGACAATTCGCGAACAATACAAAGATATGTTAGACAAAGAACATCTTATTAGAGAAAATGAGGAAGAATTAAAAGATTATTTTATGTGTCGATGGACTGACTTAGATACATCCGGGTTGTACAAGCTATATGCATTTGCGGTTAGTAAGAAAGACTCTTTTAGTTGTGTAGGCGTTTTTGCAGAAAAGGATGGTACTAAATCCGTATACTTTTTAAAAGGTTATTCTAAAAACGTATTTATCAAAATGGCAGATAACAAAGACGAACTAAGGAATGCGGGTTTCGTAACCTTGGCGTACACCACACGCAAAGGGGTTCCGCTAAACATTGTATATTTGCCTAGTAAAGAACCTTTCGGATCATTTAAAACCGAGGGTCTTACAACCCATAACAACCATATATTCCCAAAAGTGGTGGATATGCAACTACACAACGGTGTGTGGGAGAAAAAGGATTTCCTCCAATACCGACAAGAAGAAGTCGATCAAGCTAACAAGATACGTATGCAGGATATAGTGGGAAAGCTGCGATTAAAAGATTGTCACAAGCTGCAAGAATTACACGAAGGAATGGATCTGGTTGTCGATGGAATCAAATACTTTAAATATAGAGGCAGACTTCGGTACATTTTACAATTCGAAAACCTAGACGGTCTCTATGTATCAAACTATTGGTTAGAAAAGGAGATAGAAGACTTGGGTGTCGATTTAAATTTTAAGCTGCGAATAAAATTAGATAAAATTAAAACCACTGCAAACAAACATAAAGAAAGGACTGTCTTCTGTGTATAACTTTGTATTAAAATTAAGTTTAAATGACTCCATGTTTGGCATTAAATATTTTTAAATTTGTTATGTATAATGTCAGAATAAACATTTTATAATAGTATATAACATTGTTCTTTATTTATAAAAAGGCTGTAACGTTACCCCGAAATAGCACTCGCACAGAGAGGGGTGCGCATGGGCAGGGGTGCGTACGCGCAGGGATGCGCATGGGCAGGGGTGTGCATGCGCAGGGGTGCTCATGGGCTGGGATGTACCTGGGCGTACACGAGGGAAGCGGATGTTAACAGTCACCGAGCATCCAATTCTTTATTTGGATGGTATCGAGTACTTGCCTGCGTATGTACCCGGAGTAAAAACACGATTTGTACACGCAGATAATTAATAAAATTAGTTTATCGAGCGAAGATGACAAAAGGTACATCATTCCTAATAGTACAACAATCTACGCATGGGGGCGTAAAGATATAAGATGGTTGTTTATATTTGTAAGGATTTTGTAAATCTATTGTATATATTAGTTTTAAGATTCCATAATTTTAAGTTCTTCTCCGACCTTCCAAATCCTTCCGGCTTCCTGGTTGACAGAGTATACGTGTTATCTCCACGTGGTATTCGCGGGGCACGGCGGTTTTAGATTTCTCGAGAGATGGTTGGCTAAGGCATATGTCTTGGGCAGCGAAAAGGTTTCAAAATGGTGTTAAATAAAGATGAGCAAAATTAGTGATTTGGGTCTTTAAAACGCATAACTTTGTATGGGGTGGTCCTATTTAAAATCTATTTACAGATTTGGGGTCACTAGAAAAATTTAATATTAGTTGATACCTAGCAAAATATACTTATCTTAAAAGAGTGACTACCCTGCGTATAATAAATATAATATAACACTTGTCAACAAAAAAAGTTGTAGGGAAAATTAAAGACGTATTTAATGGGGGTCCAGTATTAGAATTTGTTGGTAGTAATGTTAAGTCCTACTGTATTGTAGGCGAGAAAGATACGATTAAAAAGATTAAAGGGGTTTCACGAATTGTAGTTAAGTAGAACCGAGGGTCTTACAACCTATAACGAGCATATACCTCCAAAAGGGGTAGGCATGCAACTACGCAGCAGTGCGCGAGAGAATAAGAATTCTCTCCAATAAGAAATTAAAGTTTCCATGTACGTAGCACCAGTCATTGGGTAACGGTAGAAATGTGGAACCTATAAAGACGATTATTAATTATGGTTTAGAAAAATAGTAGTTTTCGTGGACTAAATAAAATAGCTTAGACTGGTTAATGTATATGGTTACATATTCTCGTACACATCCACAAACATCTGTTTACGCCCACAATAGCGATGCCGGTAGTTTTTGTTTAACAAATAGTAGAAAAGATACGTCGGGTGTTAGTGTGCGGAAGCCCATAGGATCGTTGGAATCAAAAGAACGGTGTGGCGGAATGTATGGTGGTTCCTGTTAGAATAAGCGAAAGTGGTTAATTAATCGTATTAGATGTTTAAATAAGCGAAAGTGTAAATGCCTACATAAACAAAATTTAATTATCCGACAAAAAGTGCGCGATGTGCTACACTTATAAAGAAAGTATGGAATGGTGCTTTTTAGCGGCCCTACCCGTAAAAAGGGCGACTGACTTTTTCAAGCAACTACAAGAATAGCAGTAGCGCAGAGAAGGGGTATGCATGTATTATACAGTTGCTACAAAATATGTTAGTTTACGCGTAGCTCGGATGTGTAATTGATCACGACTTAAAGATCCCCCGGAGGTTTAAAAATTCTCGGCCCATTGTCGTTTGAAAAATGTTTGTAAATTATCAGAACAGGAGCGGGTCGAAGTTTAAGTTAGATGGATGATTGACTGAGTTTTTTCTACCTTTTACGAGGGAATTGGAAGTTGACAGACATCGAGCATCTAATTCTCTATTTGGACGATATCGAGTACTTACCGGTTGTAGAAATCATTACGTGCGGCCGACCGCTATGCGAAAGTGTAATAGCCTACAGAAGCATAAATATCAGACGAAAAAGTGCGCGATGTGCTATAGAAAGTATAAAATGGTGCTTTGCATCGGTCCTAACGGTAAAAAGGAGAGTGACTTTTTCTAGCAATTACAAGAATAGCAGTAGCGCGGCGAAGGGGTATGCATGTATTATACAGCGCATTGTTGCTATAAAATATCTTAGTTTACGAGAAGCTCGAACGTGTACAAATTAAATTTTAATCTATAATTAACCATGGTCGTAAAAATGGGAAATTAATGGTTAATTTTAATACTGCTAAGCATATACTTTCGCTCGGTGATTCATTTAGAAAATATTCAAGCCCACCATTTCCTAAAATATGACGTGAAGTTATTTAAAATTAAATTGCTTTATTAGTAAGTATCCTGTAGACAACAAGTTGGTATTTCCTTAGTAATGGTTTAAAGTGTTTTTATTAAGTTTTTGGTTATAGTAGCACTGCATCTTCTACAGCACGACTTGCAGACAATTTGTGTGCGTGTGCTATCACCCTTTTGGATTTTTAATATGCACGGGATCCGTATAACATGGAAGACGTTTCCGATGCTTCTACTAACGGTATTCGCAGCATGGACAAAGCGAACCGGGCGCATACATTGGTGCTAAATGTATTGGACGAGCTGCGAGGATTGGCACAAGATGACGTCATTTAGTTCCTCGCTGAATCCGAGACTTCGTTCGGGTGTCTTCGGAAACCTTCGGTTTGCATTCTATAGGGTACATAAAGCAGGTGCGCAAGAGTAAACTCTTTAGTTATAAGTTAGTTCGCTTACAAGTTTAACCAAAGTGCTATAGTGCGGATTTTGTTTTGTACTAAAATGGTATCTGCAAACGTTTTTAAGTGCAAAAAATAACACAACATACAGCAGTAAAAGTCTACTGCGAACTCTACGGCGTTTACACCAAAATGGGGGAAGAGACTACCGATGTGAAATCCTTTAACACAAAAAATGTGGTTATAACGTCTTCTGGAAAATATGTACGAGGTCTTAAGCGAAACCATAAGAACAAAATCAGAGGAATTTGAAACATGCGGGTCCGGTTGGTCTTTGGAAAAGGTGCTCTATTTAGAAATAAATATTAATAAGTATAAGCCGATATGAGAAGTTCTAGGTTAAAAATAAAAAATTGTAAATATGTATTTAGAAATGTGGTTTTACAAAATTTAAACTGTATTAGTAAAAATTGTCTGTAATAAAAAAGTTTTAAGAATTGTTTTTAGATTTTCTTTTATGTATGAGCCGCAGGAAATTTATAATTTAAAGGGTGTGTGTAAAATGGTAAGGGGTCGTTCGATTTTAAATCTATTTAGAGATTCGGATTGTGCATAAAATTCTAGACTAACAAGATGTGCTACATGTATAAAAAATTTATAAGAACGCTCAAAAGTCGCTACAGGTAAGAAATCTTAAAATGGGGGTAGCTCTCTGGGGGATGGTGCTATGTGAAAAATTTAAAGAGATTTGGGTAGCTTAGAAAATTCTAATATTGATTGATACCAAACAAAGTGGGTTTATCTCGTGGGTGGAAATGTGGAGAAAGATTTATCTCGCAGAGGGTATATGTGTAACTTTGCAGGGCGTGGTCCGATTTCAAATCTGTTTGCAGATTCGGGTTGTGCGTAAAATTGTAGACTAATTTAATGTATTGCATGTATAAAAAAATTTATAAGAACGCTCAAAAGTCGCTACAGGTAAGAAATCTTAAAATTAGGTAGCTCCCTTGGGGATGGTGCAATCTGAAAATTCCTAGAGACTTGGGTAGCTGAGAAAATTCTAATATTGATTAATACCAAACAAGGTAGGTTTATCTCGAAAGATGCAATGGCTAGACGAAGAAAACTATTTGTTAGGTTTGCTTATAGAGCAAATAGCAAAATTAGAAGATCAGGACTTTAAAGGGTATAACTTGCAGGGCGTGGTCCGATTTCAAATCTGTTTACAGATTCGGGATGTGCATAAAATTTTAAGCTAATTTAATGTATCGCATGTATAAAAAAATTTATAAGAACGCTCAAAAGTCGCTACAGGTAAGAAATCTTAAAATTGGGGTAGCTCCCTTGGGGATGATGCTATCTAAAAAAATCCTAGAGATTCGGGTAGCTGAGAAAATTCTAATATTAATTGATACCAAACAAGATAGGTTTATCTCGTGGGTGGAAATGTGGAGAAAGATTTATCTCGGGGGTGGAAAGATTGCGGGTGTGATGTAATCAAAATGGTTGTGGGGGTGTCCGAGCAAGGAGGAGAGCAAGGAGGAGCCAGGAGGAGATTCATCTAAATTTCATCTCCACATTTGCTCCTTATGGGAATTTACATGTAAATTTGGTCGAGATGTGGGAGCAAATGTGGATGCTGGAGCAAATGTGGCGGTGGAACGTCACTAAATGGTCTACTTACAACGCCTATAATGGTGGTTCTATAGAGAAGTACAACCAAACACTTTTAGTTTAAATACTAAACAAGCTTTAGATTTTGAAATGTATAAAATTTGAGAAATTAATGAATGCTACATGGAGATCGCTCGTAACTTACCTACACTTGGTCTCCAAGTTGGCTAAACTATTCGAGAAATGAAATATAAAAAAATAATAGATTTAGCATAAGTCAAAGGTAGGTTAACAAAAGACTAAATATAGGGTATGTACTACAAAACAAAAAATTAAAAACACAGAAATCAAAGTAATCGAATTCGTAATCTTAAGAACATCTTTGAAAAAGGATTTAGTGTCACTATACAGAAAAGTTAGAAATAAAGTATAATAAATAAATGTTTGCATTGTATATAAATGATATAAAATAGATAATATTTTTCACAGGGTAAAAAAAAATAAATCATTACACTAAGACATCTAATAGATCAATACATCAGTACATGTTAACAAAACTCAACAAAAAGTCTGATAAAATGCAAACAATAACAAAAAGATATGACCGTAACCAAAGCACAGAGAAGCTCAGAACACTTTTGTTGCCTACTACTACATTTGATTTTCCGTTGCTCCACCCGAAGGTAGTACAATGACCAGGAAGCACGTTTTTTTTACCTGGAGATTTTGAATTTTGTCGAACCCTTGCTGTTGCAAGCAAGGTAGGGATCTCTAACGTGCGTGACAACACTCACACACGGGACCTCCATTTTACCTCTCATTCGCACAAGGGTGTATTATTGTGAAAAATGCTCGCCTAACATTTTTCAAGCGGATCGTGTCGGGATTCGAACCTGGGGCCTTGAGCGTACTAGTCACACGTATACCAACTACTCCACGGAGCCGCCTCTTTATTGCCTACCGCTTAACATCTTCAAAAAAACGTTTACGTAGTGACAGAAGCACAATTCGGGTTGGTTTTGCTGTGAACACGTAATTAGCTGGTTTCAACATGCACAAGAATGTTTATTGAATGGTACTTACTACTACAACTAGCTGTTGATGAGGCTCCGCTAGTCGTTGGTATTATATTATGTAAGAATTATGATAACGCAATGAAGTAAGCGATGGCTGTTAGGTAACCAAACTACTCAACTGCTATGTTGTGTTCGGTACCGTCGTCTGAAGCAATCGAATTAATAGTGGCCCGGAATAAGTATTGGAATTGTGGTTTGTCAAAAACTGTACAACCGCTTGTTTACAAACAGCTTCTTGTTTTGGACAATAGATTGGTGAGTCGGTATCAAGAAAAAAGGATATGTTAATAACTTAAAACTAACAGAAGAACAATGAATCCCAGAACATTTGGAGTTATTAATAGTTTTAGAAATTCTTGGTTTTATGTCTGTTCATTTGAATTTAGACGGTCTTTCAATGTGCTAATCTTGAAGCTAAAACAACATTCTGCCGTAAGTGTCATACATGAAAATTTTCATCGTGCCGTTGGAATTATAAGCATGAACCTCAATTTAACATTTGTTGTTTAGGCATGCTGTTTTTTGTTTGTTCACTGCGCTTTTAGGGTTAAGCTGATGCTAAAGCTCCAACAGGTAGGATGGCCGGTAATGAAAAATTTATCATAGTGATAGGTTGGTAGGCAAATACTTGCGTGCATTAAAACATGGTATAATTTATATACTCATATCTGTCTGTGAATAGGAATGAAACCGACCGTATAGCTTTGCGGAAATACATAACACAAGACACTGCAGCTCTGTGGTTCGTCTATAATCAAATGAGAGTAATGGTAGATGTACGTGAATGGTAAGGTACGTGAAACGGGATTCGTCAAGACTAGAAACTAATTTGTGTCGTTAATAAATCTACCTACAAATTTTGTCATCTCGCTAAATCGTTCTGGTAGAAGAACCAGCACCAATAGCGCACATTATTGCTTTTGAAAGCATGTTCATAATAAAACATTAATACTTTAAGCGTCACAGCAAATTACCAAAAATGGGGCTTGTCAAGAGAAACTTTCTCAAAATTCCAGAATAATAAATAAGGAATCCTTAATAAGCCATATTACTTAAAAATCCTAATTATTTTAAAAATGAGAAAAAGAGGGCACCTCATGACCACAATAAGGATTAAACTCATTCTTATGCCGATATGCTCACACACACCACAAAAACAAAAATATTTCTGTACAAACTTGTCAACAAATTCAGTTTATATATAAGAAAGGAAGTGATATGCAGTGTTATTTAAATTAGAACTTGGTCGAAGTTACGCGGTAAAAGCTATGAATGCAGCAGTAATGACAAAATAGTTCTTCTTCTGAAAGAAGTATGCTTATTTTAAAAAGGCCTAAAATTGTAGAACATATGGAAAACAAACTTTCAACGTAATTGATGCACAATATTGCTTACCAGAGGATGAAAATTATTTGATAAAGCAGAAACTATTTTGAAAATATAAATAGTAGCAAAAAAATTATAGTATTTAGTTGTGAAGATTCTAGGATCAATAATCATTTGTTTGAAATGTACCATGAAGAGTTAATAGTAGGTATAAACTGAGGGGCTTCTGTGTAAAATTTAACCTGCCATAAGAAATACACGTGCAAATTTTATTTTCCTTCCAAAAGTAGTACACAGTCAAATTTCTTCGCAATATTAGTACATATTTTTAATTTATCTTAGGGTAAGCAATGTTTTGCAATATTTGCACAAAATAATCTTTTAAATCCTTCAAATAACATACAAACTTACGCCCATACGAAATGGGCAAATGGTTTTGCAATATTAGCGCATAAATTTTTCAATTAATTTTATAGAATGCAATGCCGCAAAATATTTGCACAAAGTAATCTTTGAAACTTGTCAAATGTTTATGTTAGGAAACCTAATATTCGCAGTTGCAAAGACAGAAAATTGATATTTCTTTTGTTTTCGTTCTGTAATTTTCACTCATTATTCTATTCCGTTTCCTTCCACGTTTTATACGTATTTGTGACCCAGAAATTTTATTCCATTTTTTTCTTTTTTTTTTCGTCTAACGTATGGGTGAGACGCTTCCTTTTTATACGGCTTCCAATTACGGTGAGGTAATCTTAGTGTATATATCCTTTCTCTTATCGATTTTTTATGTTTTTTAGTTAAATGTCTTCTTTTGAGAATAGCAGGTTGTGACTTTTGTTTTTGTTGATTTTTCTAGGCAGGGGTCCCTTTAAACTTTCTGCTCTTTTTATTTGGGGATATCCCCCCGGTCTCCTTCTCCTACAGAACATTTTTTCGAAAAGCTAACTTTTTTACATGCCACTGTTTCCTTTTCCGGCTTATTTTTCCTTCGACGAGCTTGTCTTAAATCCCAAAGATTGCCGCCTGCCACATAAGAATAGTTTTTCCCCCACTCCAGTCACTGACTCCGTTTCGGCGAGTTGAGCAGCGCTTTCCCACCCACGTCGTATACCATCTTTCACTCAATGCAAACCCGACTTCTTTTCTCTTCGAGTAGAAAGCGAATGTGCCATCCATCCGATTCTAACCTCCTCTTTTTTAGTACTTTTTTTGATATCTTTCAACCTTTCCTTTTTTGTTAGTCGGCGTATGATCTGGGGAACAGGCAACATGCGGCACTGGACCATATTGTGCAAACCTCGTTTTTATGCATGCGTCAACACTACCCTTATCCTTAGCGGTAAAAATGTTCTCGTTGTTAATTTGTTTGTCGATGGCATATTACATCGATTCCACACCTGAGGCTCAAGTAATCTTACACCCGCTGCCCTTTCTGCGTTCAACAAAACAGGCATTGCTTCTTGAACCTCCATTTTGGGCACAAGAAAGCTCTCTTCAAACGGTTTGACGGGACCACTCTCTGAATATCGTCTCAAGTATGTTGATGTCTTTATCAGAGCATTTTGTCGTTATCTTGGGAATATACTTTTATCTTGAAGTTATTTTGGGCATTATCTTGGAATTTTACCTCAATCTTGAGCTTGTCCTTGAAAATTAATCTTTGTTTTTATTATTGGACAACAGTTTTTCGGAAAATTTTACTTAACTGATATTTTAAACCAAGATTTGTATAATCCGTGTCAAAGATAAAAGTTGTGAAGAAAGAGGCTAGCTGGCTTTAGATTTATAATTTGCAGGGCAGTGGAAAAATTTGTGTTAATCATATCGTAGCAAGTCTGACTGCTTACAAGAAAAATGTAATTGACCCAGATGCTAAATACGCACGATTATATTTGAATACTTACCTGGCATTTACAAATATCGTCTGCAGAATATTTTATATATCAAAAAATTTATATCTAATATAATTGAAAAATATTTAGTTAAAATAAGCCATATCAATTTAGAGTTGCAAGATAATAGGATAAGCAAAATCTCTCGTTCTCCGACAAAATGTGTTGTAGGCGAAAATTACAACAAGAAATAGCTGTGCGCACGGTACTGAGGTAGTGTATTAATCAATGTCAAGTTAATCAGTGTCAAGTATCATTCCGTTATATGGTGCTGTTTTCGTTAATCTAACATGTAGGTCTTCCTCCTCTAATTTCTATATAGTCGAAATTAAAATGCGTACATCTTGTATTTTCATTCCGAACTGATACAGCGGCTCATCCCTATTTATTCTAAAGCTTAACTAAACATTTTGGATTTCCTTGATCTCCAAAATAAGGAATTTATAATTTTGAATTTTCGTCCTATTAAACTAAATCCTCTGTACTAGCTATTAAAGCTAAAGCTCTCCTTATAAGTTTGTTTAAAATTAGTCTCAAAAGTAAAGAAACTTTGAGCTGGTTTTTTTCCTTTGTATCATGCCCTTATAAATGTTTCTGAAACTGATAGAAATGTCCTTAAATTTGACTGATTTCTATCGTGCTAGAAAATTGTGTTAAGGTATAGTTTTAAATTCTCTGTAGTAGTTGTTGAGTAGAATAGCGCAACTAAGAATTGAAGGCCTCCCTGCAAGAAATATGAAATGGGTTCCCTTTGGTTAACTTGCAAAATTTTAGCAACAAGTACGTAATACTTGAAATACTATAAAGTTTTATATATACCAAGCGCTTAGTTTCAAATTATTATAAATGACAGTAAACATATAGCTAAAAGAAAATTTCAGTTATGCAGAGTTATTTGCAATATCTTTCCAAAACTACGTTTTTTGATGATAAAAACTCATTACTACACTTTCCATTACAATGTTTTTAGTTCGCTCACTTTTAATATAAAGGAGTGCCAATGAACTAAGTTTCATTAGGGACATGGTGCTACGCAGGTAGGTTTTATTGAACTTAAGCTTATTGAACTACCTTTCAAGAAAAGCGGTGGTAACCGGTAAAATTAAATACAATTGTAATACCGTACACAAATCCGGTACAACACCAGCGATAGAACAGTTTTCTACCATCAGTAATTCGGCCACTTCTTTTGCTGAAGAAAGATTTTTAGTTTTCTCTATCATTATCATTCGAAACCTAGAATTTGTTGAGAAAATGTGGAAGACAAGTGATCAGGATAAAAATCAGAGAGTCTGTTTGCTCTTTTAATAATTCCTCAATCAGGCGAAAAACTGAAGTGTTTTGGATGTAGAAATGCAAATTTGGCCGAAATGTCATTCGTGCTAAAAAAAACTTTTTATCAGTTATTGAATTATGACATCTAGACATGCATTAAATTGCTTTCTTAATTCGATCTACTTATTTTGAACCATACGTAAAAGTCATGTGGCTGTTAAGAAATCGATCGAGGATTGTGAATATTCTGAAATTGCTTTGGTAGATTGTAATTGGCTTGTTGGGATGATAAAGGAGTGATATAAATATGCTAATTATAGGGAAGGACCAATTGCTTTTTGTAGTAATACCAATGGCGGTGGAGCGGTTATGTAATAACTAAAAACAACTACACCAAACTACTTAATGAAGGGTATAAATACCTTTTATCCTGTGCCGCTGTGGGCAATAAACGTTCACACACAAAAGGTTTGACGGACAACCAGTAACACGCACGATTGGGTGTCGGTGTCGCTTTTAAAAGCTCTCATACAACCGTCTTCTGCAAGGGTTCGAATGCGACTATGTTCACGCACTTTCACTGTCGGTCTATAATGTTTCACTGAAAACTGTAGGATACCCGCACTACTCGGTGTTTATTGTCAACCACTACCAAATTGTTCAATGATGACGTAACATACCGCCCACCAAATTCATAGAATTTTGAAAAGGAGGGAAGTAGGTTGGGTGAAGGAAATCACATGGGATTTGACCTTGCTAGGAAAACAGGTAACGAAAGATAGGGTGGTACACTACAGCGAGCGATATTACCAACTATGCAAAAAATTAAAATATATATGTAAATAAGTAAATATGTAAAAATAATATACTACTATACATGTAAGAAATGTGTATATACATCTAAACATAAAGATAAAATTAAAATACCGGTAGCGGCGCTAGTTTGACCAAAGGTCGTTTTAGTGTGCCATGTGCCGTTTTGATTTCAGCGACACGTATAATACCGTCCGCACCGGGAAAGGTATTAATAATACGACCAAACTTCCATTGAAGTGGAGAAAGCTGGTCGTCTTTGACGAGGACAATAGTGTCCTTTTCGACTTGTCGGACACCTACCTTAGAGTGCCATTTAACTTTTTGATTCAGAGTATGTAAGTACTCATGGCTCCAGCGAGCCCAAAAATCTTGGTGGAGTTTTTGCAGGAGTTTCCACCTGCTTTTTAATGGTAAAACGTTGGTTGAATGGTCCTCATCTGGTGGTGCAGAAAGAGGCTCCATAGTTAGGAAATGACCTGGTGTTAGGCAACGCAAGTCATTTGGATCCGAACTCAAAGCGCAGAGTGGCCTTGAATTTAGAACAGATTCAATTTGCGTAAGAACTGTGTAAAATTCCTCAAAGGTAAGTTTTTGTTCGCCGATTACGCGAGCTAGGTGTGTCTTTACCGACTTAACACCGCTTTCCCACAAGCCACCGAAGTGAGGGGCGCTAGGTGGATTAAACGACCACTTTATCTTTTCTGAGGTTACTGCACTATGCAGATAACTCATAAGCTGACGATAGGCACCTACAAAATTAGTACCGCAATCACTAAATATTTGAGAACAGCGTCCTCGCCGTGCTATAAATCGTCGCAAAGCGGCAAGAAACGCGTCTGCCGACAAATCCGAAACAAGTTCAAAATGTGCGGCCTTAGTGGCAAAACAAACAAAAATACAAATATAGGCCTTAAGAGATTTAGAGCCTCGTAGGCGGTTAGCCTTTATTAAAAGAGTGCCAGCAAAATCAACACCAACAATACTGAACGGTTTGATTTGGGTAATACGTGCTGCCGGCAGGTCTCCCATAGGAGGAGTTACCAGGACCGGTTTGGTACGAAAACATCTATGACATGATGATAAATAATTTCGGATTGAATTTTTAATGGAAAGGATCCAGAAATTCTGTTGGATAAGATACGCTGTGGTATTAACACCGGGATGGCAATACCTTTCATGAGTTGACCGAATGATAAGTTCGGTTAATCGGTGCCGCTGAGGCAATAACGCAGGAAACTTTTCGAAATAGGAAAGCGAAGAATGTGTCAAGCGCCCACCTACTCTTAAGATATTTTGTGGATCAACAAATGGAGAAAGTTTTCGCAAGTTTTTAGGTAATTTACGGTTTGCCTTGATCGAAGCTATTTCCTTTAAAATGTAACATTTTGTACATGCCGAACGATAATCATGAGAGCATTGTGTAATTCAATGTCTGTTAAGGGACCCGCATGACGTTGAGCCATGGGTTTAGAAAATCTATAAATGTAAGCCACGATGCCTTGGATTTTATATAACGATGAAAAGCGACTTAGTAAAATGTCAATGACGTTTGGATCTGTTTGAGCGACAAATGTTAGGATCTTCTTTTCCGTAGTTACCTCAGCAATTGAGGTTGACAATGTTGGTTGAGGCGGCCACGAGTCACTAGGGTAGTGAAGCCATTCAGGCCCCGCCCACCATAGCGAACATGAAATAACCGCGCTTGGCATTAATCCCCGAGATGCAGGATCAGCCGGATTATGCGAAGATTTAATATAAAACCATCGGATGATTTCTTGAATGTGGCTAACACGGTTTGCCACAAAAGTTTTCCAACGAAAAGGTGGAGAACGTATCCAAGTGAGAGCGACCGTAGAATCACTCCACGCTGAAACATCGGAGATTTCAATCAAGCTTTGATAAGACCGAATGGTAAAAGAAAGTAAATCGGTTAATAAAACGGCGGCACATAATTCCAAACGTGGAATTGAAATGCGCTTAATTGGAGCTACTTTTGTTTTAGCGGTTACAAATTGTACAGTTATTTCTCCAGTAATTTGATTTATGAACTGAAAATACACTACCGCTGCATACCCTACCTCGCTAGCATCGCAAAACCCATGCAAATGACAAGTAAAAGGATCCGAAGGGGGTAAACAACGTGGTAACTTTAATGACGATAATAACGGCAACTCTTCTTGATACTGCTGCCATTGAGACGAAATGTCTGCTGGTGGGATGTCATCCCAATTCAAACCTAACATCCACAGATGCTGGATTAGGCGTTTTGCAAAAAGTGTTAGTGGGGCTAAAAACCCTAATGGATCATATATTCTGGCAACTTGTGAAAATATGTTGCGCTTTGTACATATTGGGTTTAATGGTTTAACCCGAAATGAGAAAATATCTTCTGTAGGTGACCATTGAAGACCTAATATTTTTATTGATTCGTCAGAATCGAAATCGAGAGAAGTATATTGGCAAAAATCTGACGGAATGCCTTCCAAAATAAAAACTGAATTAGAACACCATTTTCAAAGTTCAAAACCAGCCACATGTAAAAGTCGGATAAGTTGATCTTTAATTTCTCGGGCCGAGTGTATAGAATCTTCACCAGCGACGAAATCGTCAATATATAGATTTGACCGTATAGCCTCAGCGGCTAACGGAAACATTTTGCCTTCGTCAATGGCTAATTGCTGAAGAGTTTTTAATGCTAGATAAGGCGATGACTTAATACCGTAGGTCACTATATTAAGCTGATAAGTCTGAATGGGTTCTTCTGCGGAGAACCGCCAAACAATTAATTGAAACCTTCGATGTTCTTCGGTAACCAAAATGTGTCGATACATTTGGCGAACATCACAAGTAAAAACGAAACGATGAGAACGAAATTTCAATAAGATTGGCGAAATATCATTTTGGAAACTAGGTCCAGCCAATTGAGTGTCATTAAGTGACACGTTGTTTTTAGCCTTTGCAGAGGCGTCAAAAACCACACGAATTTTAGAAGTATGACCTTCTTCTTTAAACACATGGTGATGGGGTAAAAAATAATTATCGTTCCCAACGGGCGGAGAATCGAGTAATGCCATATGACCCGCATCAAGATAGTCCTGCATGAAATTGTTGTATTGGGCGCGTAGCTCCGGTTGAGCATGCAATTTGCGCTCCAACGAAAATAGTCTTTTTTTAGCCATCTCAAAGCAATTATCAAAAACGGGCAAAGTATTGTTGAACGGTAACGCAACAATAAAACGACCGCTAGGGTCACGAGAAAACGTGTTTTCAAAAATCAGATCTGCCTTTTCTTCTTCTGGAGAAGTATAAGGCTTGATGGTAACTCTTCTATCTCCCAAAACCGCCTTAGGGTCTGGTCGATAGGATCTTCTACAGAAGTAAAAATGCATGGACAGTATCAGACTGCAAGCTTTTGTGGGACCAATAATAGTCCAACCAAAATTGTATTTATGGCGGCAGGCTGAAGAAATTTGCCATGTATAACACCGCCATTGATGATGAACGGATAAACATCTGCTCCGAGGAGCATGTCAATGGTTCCTGGAGAGTTCCAGGTCGGGTCTGCAAAGTGCAGGCCGCATAAGTGTTCCCAAATATTAGGAACTTCAACGCTAGGTAATTTGCCAGATATTGACGAAAGCACAAAAGTTGTGACTTCTAGAGATTTTTCAGAGTCTAACATAGAGCGAATGGTGCAGCTGACGGCACCCCTATTGACTGCTGAAGTTGTCTGCCCAAGTCCATAAATCGGAACTTGAGAACGTATGCGTGGAAGCCAAAGTTTGCTCACGCAATCGTCTCGAATAAAGCTAGCTTGAGAGCCAGGATCTAAGAGTACCCTGATCGGTTTGTATCTACCAGAACGATCTTGAACTTCCACAACAGCAGTGGAGAGTAAGACAGTAACCCCAAGATTTGAATTCGTTTGTGAAGACAAAACATTTGCCGGAATAGGAGAGGCTGACTGCGTCCTATTGGCATTTTTATGGATGTGTGTAGCGGTCGATTCAGCTGAACGGCTAGAAGCAGGTTGCGGTTCAAAATGTAGCAAGGTATGATGCGGCTTGGCGCAAGTTCGACAGGAATTATAAGATTTGCATTGCATGGACGCATGGTCTGTTCGTAAGCAATTTAAACAAAGGCGTAAGCGTTTGACAATGTCGAAACGTTCCGTCGGAGTTTTCTTTAGAAACGATTGACATCTGTAAATTAAGTGATTGCTTTTGCAAGAAGGACAATGGTGCGAAAATGAATTCTTTGAGTCACTGGAGCTACTTGGTGTATCCAGTGAAACTACGTTAGAAGAAACCTTTGGTTTAAATTGAAACGCTGAGGATTTCTTAGGCACTGATGTGTGAGATATATGGACAGTCGTCGAATAAGAAACAGGTGCGGTTGAAGAAAAGGTTTCCAACGCTGCACATTGTTGAGTTAAAAAATATCTCAAATCATCGAAATTGGGTATTTGCTTTGGATCCGATTGGAGTTCGAAGCGTTTTCTAGTGAACGGATCAAGTTTTTCTAAAAGACAATCGACCAGAATAAAGTTCCAATGTTCCGTGGGAAACTTTAAGTTAGTTAGAGCAGCAAGGTTCTCTGAAAAACAATCAATAAGTGCCCTAAGTTTCTTAGGGTCTTCTGATTTTAAAGGTGGAAAGTCTTTCATAGCTTTCCAATGCAAAGTTGCCAATAAACGCGGATTGCTAAATCTCTCACGCAAGGCGTTATAGGAAATGATAAAGTTATCTTCCGAAATGGGTACCGATTTAATGATTTTCAAAGACTCCCCTCTACAGCAACTAATAAGATAATTTAATTTTTCGATATTGGACAGCGACGCGTTATTATAGACCAGACTGTCAAATAAATCGATGAAAGACGTGAATTCAGTTTCCTCATTATTAAAATTTGGGAGCTTTAACGGTAACAATTTTGATCCCGTGCTGCCTGGAGCATTTTCTATGATTTGTGGTGCCCGCATTTCTTGCATCGTTTCGAGATGCAGCAGTATGCAATAATAAGCGGAATCTACTTCCTTCCGTAAAGTGTTGTAATTTAATAATTCTACCTCGTCACAGGACGCGAAGACAGCAACTAAAATTTTATTGAAATTGGTGTAAAGGTCATTAACTTCCCTTGCTTGAATAAGGAACAAGGTTTTTAAAGTTGGGTCACTTTGTATAGCGTTGCCCAGTTCCAACATTTCTATAATGCGTATTTTAAGCAATTCTAGTTCGGCTACCTGTATTTTCTTGGGAGCCATTCTGAAAGTTATTCTGAAAGCCTACACTATAAAAATGCTGTAAAACGGTAAATCTCAAATGTGCGCTGTGAAATATTAAAATATTATGAGTTGTTCAAGGCACGAAAAGGTAAGATAGCGTATAAACCAATAAATCACGTTTTATGACTATTAGCCTGCAATGGGGTCTTTAATGCTAGACGTCGAAAACCTAACGGTTTGTCAAACAAAGCCTAAAGATAAGATTTACAGTTTAAACCCGGGCGGCTTTCACCATCAAAAGATCACAGGAACGTTTAAACATGTGGCTTAACATATTGCAAGATGGGTTCAGCTTTACAACTTTATTCCCTTTGCAGATGTATTCAATATTTTACGTTGTAAAACGACTGAAAGGGTTGTATGTGAAAACTAAAAACGCGCAATGGCTTTTAGTGCAAAGAAAATCCCTTTACCTTTCTTATTTGAGAAGTATAAAGCGAATTATAATTTTCAGGTTGCCTTGTGTTTTATGCCGCTAAAATGAATTTAAAACTGAAAACTAACACACTACGGCAAAATCGCCTATTTAATTTTAAAGACAGTATAAATAATATTTACACATTTCAACCCGCTACATGTGTGGTTTGAACACAAATTTAAAGCCAAATCATCAATTAATCAAAAAGCTCGCTGGAATGCAAAATAATACCCAATTTAGGACATGCGTATTAACATAGGACTAGTTAATTCGGATCGAATTAGGACCAATGGCTTGTTGGATGATAAAGGAGTGATATAAATATGCTAATTATAGGGAAGGACCAATTGCTTTTTGTAGCAATACCAATGGCGGTGTAGCGGTTATGTAATAACTAAAAACAACTACACCAAACTACTTAATGAAGGGTATAAATACCTTTTATCCTGTGCCGCTGTGGGCAATAAACGTTCACACACAAAAGGTTTGACGGACAACCAGTAACACGCACGATTGGGTGTCGGTGTCGCTTTCAAAAGCTCTCATACAACCGTCTTCTGCAAGGGTTCGAATGCGACTATGTTCACGCACTTTCACTGTCGGTCTATAATGTTTCACTGAAAACTGTACAATACCCGCACTACTCGGTGTTTATTGTCAACCACTACCAAATTGTTCAATGATGACGTAACAGTAATATTTTCACTTAAAATTCAGAATCACGATGAACTCCAAGAAATTTACCTCACTTTTAATCACCAAAGCTTCTCTTCTTTCAGTTGCTTTATTAGATAAAAAATTGTATTTTTAAGAAGCATCATCACATTTACCAAATTCGTTCTTAAAGAAACAGGCAATCAAATTTTGATGACCATCTAGTTGAATAAAACCCCTCGAGTGTACATTTCGTATTCTTTATTTCGTTTAACCTATGAAATCGTGGCAAACTTTCGCTAAAGTAAAGGTAAATTCGTTCTACGGTGGTGTAAAATTTGCAAATTTCCAAAATATCATTGACAGCATCATTTCATACTAGATTTAAATTGTCTGAGGCGCAATGCACGTAGCCAGCTGCTCAATTCCGATTTTTGATACGCGTTTAAAAACCCTTATATTTATCACTCATATTTGTAACGCCTTCACAACCTTGCCCACGACACTTCTTTATATCAATATTATTGCTTCCAAGGTTTTCGAATGACTGTCAGAATTGATTTTTTGTTCATAAGATCCCATAAAAGTTTCGAGAATAAGTAACTCATTTATCGGATCTTCTTGAACATATCGAATTACAACACTCAATATATCTACTCTACTGGCATCTTGAGTATTATCCATCAAAAAAGAAAAACAGGGCTTGTCTAATTTCACTTAAGATTGGTCTTAATAAAGAAGTCAGTAAAAGGTCTGTTAGTTCATTCTATATCTTTAGACTAAAATATTTTACTCTATTGTTTTCATTTTTAATGTGGGCTTTTAGTAATGGATCATACTAAGCCAACAAATCAACAATATTTAAAAAGTTTCCCTTATTCTTGGATGATCCGCTTTCAGATCCACTGTATGATAGCATATAACGTACAACACTAGAATATGGTCACAACAAATATAAGGACTATAATGACCAATTGAACTTCTTAGAATGAAATAAAGCAAACCAAATCTTAAAATAAATACTTTCTTGAAACCTTGTGAATTTTACAAAACAGTAGATGACCTTTTCAGTCTTCCATTTAACAAATATTAAGAACATATTATACTTGCCCACAGCCCACAAGATTACAATATAACAATTTTAAGCAGTCAGTCATCGGGGACATTTATATCTTTCTATTACATCATATAATGCAAATTCGAAATATTAAGCGCTATAGCTTCCATACAATCTGAAAATGTGTCTGTAATGATTTCAGAAAGAACGCAATGATATGCGTTACTTTTTCGTTCCGATCCTTCAAAAGAAGAAATTTATTGTTTACAGAGGAAGTTTAATGAAAAATCGTCAATAGTAAATATAGTGACATGTGAATATGTTTATGGGACCCCTAAGATTATAGTGCCCCTCCGTAATGCGGGATCTACGGGCCCGTTAGTTTCGCTTCTGGGTACTCGAGTGGTACTGACCATTAGTAGATAGAAGCACACTCTTGTATTTAACATGTTTCCATCATCACCCGGTATATTAATGGCAATTCTATCGACAATATAAGCTAAATTGTTTCAACCGTACCTAGTCTACCTGCTACCCTTTGCTTTAGAATATTAGAAACGTTTGACACGCATTTGTTTCCTGAGGAGATCTGAGACATACCACGATCATGTCATGTTGTTGTTAACACAAGTTCTGTATCCTCATGGCTCACTTGTACAACTATGCACAACCCGTTCATTTAACGAATGTATGTCGTTTCTTTACATTTAACCATATCACGTATTATATTCAATTTTGCACGAGATTAAATATTTAATATCCATTCTGAACGGACCTGCACCTTGAAGAAGTTCTAAAATACTATAACGGGTATAATGGCTTGCGTTTTTAAGCGAGCTAAAGAGCCGAACTATAGGTTTAACTAAATTAGCGAGGTCTTTAGTGATGAACCAGACTAAGGCAGGTCCCTGAAAGAGAGTGCGGCTTTTTCGGTACTTAAAGTGGCAGATACCATAGGGGTTGGTATGGCATTCCAAGACACACTACTGCGATCTGAAATGCACGGGAAACCACCACATTACTTCCCAAGTACACACCGTACTTAAATTGTTATTAATATTGACGGCATCCTCTGGAGTAAAAAATGCCGTAGATAAAATAGTCCCCCATTCGGATCTCTGGGAGGGGACTACTTCTGGGGGGTGTGATCCGAAAATATAAAAAAAGAGTCGTGAACATAGAGCAAGTAGGTATGCTAGAGAACTTGGAAATTGAAGTCGATAGGTTAGAACTAGATAACGTAGGGATTAACGAAGTCCGCTGGCCAAAATCGGGGGATTTTTGGAGTGAAACTTTAGGGTAATTCATACAGGATCATAGGAACGAAATTCGGGGGTAGGGATAGTTATGCGAAAAAAATAGGACAACGTGTAGAAAACTACCTACTAAGAACGAAAAAGTACTCCTGGTTAGATTAGACTCTAAACCGGTTAATACAGTTATAATACAAGTATACATCTCTACCTCTAGCTACAGTGACGAAGAGCTAAAGACGATCTACAAATACATCGACGACATACTAAGATAGGTAAAAGTACATGAAAATTTATTAATTACTGGGGATTTTAATGCAGTGGTAGATGAGGTTAGGGGAGGAGCGGTAGTAGGTTTATTTTAATTTGGTTTAGGCACGAGAAATAACAGGGGAAATAGGTTGGAGAATTTTGCGACAAGAACAATTTGACCATCACAAACAGATTATTTCAACATCAAGCTACGAGACTATACCCATGAAAGATGCTAGTAGATATAGGAAGATATCAAATAGATTACAATCGACAATGTAAAATAGAAAAAAATGTTCAAAATACTCAAAAAGATTGGAATGAGTTTTAGGGCTAGACGGATAGTACATAGCTTACACAAAGAGCAAACAGCGGTAATAAAATTAGGGCAGACACATAGTGAAGTAAATATTAGGAAAGGAGTGAGACGGGGATGTGTCCTATCGCCATTGATTTTTAACTTGTACCTCGAAGAGGCAATGAGTACTGTCAAATGCAAGAAGACATTTAGAATTATTATGTAAGGATATGCTTAGATTTGCAGATGATTTAGCACTATTAGCATCTAGCATGGAAGAGTTAGAAGCAGTTCTTAATAAAATGGAAACAGTTCTAACAGAGAGGTACGATATGAAAATTAACAAAAAAGAAACTAAAGTACATGTATGCAAAGGAGGAGAAAATATATTAAAAACTAGAATACAAATAGGTAAAAAGAACTTACAACAGGTTAAGAATTTTTGTTAGTTAGGAAGCTAAATAACGCGAGATGGGAAGAGCGCAAAAGATATAAAACAAAGATTACCACTACGTCGTGCTAGATTTAACAAGAAAAAGCAATTACTGTGTTCATAGACAATAAACAAATAAACAATGAAAAGATTGCTTAAAACATATGTGCGGAGCACAGTGATTTTCGGCTGTTAAACCTGGACAGTAGGAGAAGCGAACAGGAAAAAGATTGAATCCTTTGAAATGTGGTGCTATAGACGTATGATGAAGATATCATGGACATACAAAGTTAAGAATAAAGAGGTACTAGAAATGGTAGGGGAAGAAATAAGTATGTGGAAAACATTAAAAATATAAGAGATAGGATGATAGGCCACATTCTAAGGCACGCTTGAATAGTGCGGAATATATTAGAAGCAGGGATAGAAAAAAAGAGAGGTAGAGCTAGACCTATATTAGACCATTGCACACAGATACTGAAAGATGTAGGCTGTGTAAATTTTAGGAAAATGTACAGGTTTGCACAGAATATAAGTCAGTGGAGGTACGCATTCAACTAATTTGAAGATGGAAAACCTAATGATGAAAAAAATAACTGCACTTAAACCTGATGATTATTATAAGCAACTACAAGTATTGGTTTTGCAATACTCTCAACTAATGTTAATTGTGCGAAAAGATTTACTGGAAAACAATTAATTCAGCAAATGTCTAAGCGTTGGGGAATTCTTGGCAGCCGCGGGCTGCTTAACCCCCTTCACACCTTCACATACCACTGAATCTTGGTTAAATAGGGCATATAATTAGAAAACAACACAAGGGCAACCGAGCTGTATATAGCTTGTTGGAATTTCAGGGAACAGTGTAGGCTGGCTAGGAACAGCAATAAGTGAAGATACGCCTCCAACCAGTTTCAAGACGCAAAACCTAAAGACAAAAAAAAATTGTACTTAAATTTGAAGATTATTATAAAATACAGCTGTTGGTTTGCAATATTTTCAACTAATGTTGATTGTGCGAAAGGATATATTGGAAAACTATTAATTCGGCAAATATTCAGGAGTTGGAAGATCTTAGTGGCCGCAGGCCGCTTAACCCCCTTCACATGCTACTCAATATCGGGGAAATAGGGTATATATTTATAAACAATAGAAGGGGAACCGAACTGCATTTAACAAGAAAGAGCAGCGACTATGTTCGAAGACAACAAACATAGAAACATGGAGAAACTTGTTGTAAGCATATGTGTGTGGAGCACCGCACAGTATATCTATGAAATAGGGCAGTAGGAGAAGCAGACAGAAAAACGGTAAATGCTTTTTGGAAAGTTGAGCTTCAAATGTATGACGAAAATAGCATGTACAGACAAAGTAACAAAAAAGAGGTTATACAAATAGTAAGGGAATACGGAATAAAGATATCTGTGGAAAAATAGGAGAAATAGAAGGGCAGGATACGTTCTAAGGCATCTTTGGGGACTAGTGCGGGATATATTACAAGCAGAGATAGGAAGAAGGAGGTAGCGGTAGACCTAGATCAGACAATTGCACATAGATAGTGAAAGATGCAGACTGTGGAAATTTCGATGAAATGTGTAGGCTAGTACAGAATAGAAAACAATGAGTGTACGTGTCTAACAAGTTCCAGGACTGAAGACCTAATGATGATTTTACTATATATGTTACATGTATCAGAAATATGAATTAGGTAGATGTTTATCAAGTACTGGCCTAAAGGAACAAGGGACTGAAGAGTTTTTAAGTTCCACGAAGCGGTGCTCGATAATTGTACACCTAAATTGCAGAACGTAAATACACACTTACACTTTAACCATTCCTGATATAGACCTTTAGACTCTAACGAAGCATGATATATTTAGAGTAATTCGTTATTCTACACCATATATCATTTTAAAATTGTATGGAATCTACTAAAATATTTTCTTAATTCAAACCTACCAGCCGAAATAAATAAAATTGAATTCCGCAAGAACGCGACATTTATTGAATTTATACTATCCTGCTATCTTCTAGTATCACACGCAATATTTTTGTCTCCAAGGAAAATCGAACAGCGTATATCATTCTAAATCACTGATATCATCCGGAAGAGGAAGCAAAAGCTCGTGTTATTGCTACTTGTAGAAACGGTTCTACCAGTCCTTATCAGCGTATTGTTAGCGTGCCAAGTAGCGTGGTGTACAAAATATATAATCAATAGTCACATTTGAGCATCGTGTTTTAAATGTAAAAGACATTTATATTCAGAGTTTGCTTTTTATAAATGCGCAAGGTTTGATGAAAGTAAACATGGTCATTGTAACAATTTTAAAAAGATTGCATTTCACTGGCAATGTAGACTTTATTACGTGATAAATATGTATTACATTCAGGGTATACGGGGATAAAGTAGATCACACACGTAAGCAACTTTTTAATAATATTTTGTGCTCTGAGTAGCATACACATTTTGGTTTTATTTTCATTTATGAAAGACCACCTCAAAATACTTCCCTAATTTATACTTTATTGACAATTGCAATGTACATCTTGAAAGACTTTTGCCTGTGGCAAAAATAATAAAAGTCTATTTGTTTTATCCATACTTTACTCCAGCGTTAGAGAGATGAGCAATGGGGTTTGCTATAAAACTAAGATGTGAAAGAATTAAAATTATGAGCCACTACGCCTGTTTAAACATTGTTTGTTAACCCCAAGGTTGTTGTAAGAACCCTAAGGTAAGTATGCCTAATAACAAAAGATTGACTATGAACAGGGTATACCTGAAATGAAAACAAGTTTGTATAATACAAATGGAGACGGCAGTTTGCGTCTTTAAATAAAAACAAAATGAATAATATTGTTTAAATGACCTGTAAAAACTTCAGCATTTTATCATAATCCCTCAAGTATATCTAGATTACCACAATAAAACATGTGTAGTTACATAAAAAAACATATATTAACTCATTATTAATTTGCATTATTGAATAGAAAGGCAATATAAAGAATATGCATAAGAAAATCTACGTGTTTATAGTTTTTGAAAAATATTCTGTTTAATATTCCTGAATTATTTCAATTCTAGTTTCACTCTGTGCATAAACAAACAATTACGAAGGTTAAATTTAATAAGCATGCGTTTTTAAAAGTATAGTCTAACAAAAAGGAATTATCATTTACATTTCAAGATATGACATAGTATTTAGTAATCACTTATAAACCATGACAAAATCTTAGGTGAAAAATAAATAACCAAATTGCCGATTACCTATTTAGCATTGACGGACCTTCTATGAAAGTTCTGCACCCAATGCTAATTGAGGAAGTTGGCCAACCGAAACTATTGCGTTTCCAGCTACATGATAATAAATAATTTTGTCTAGCATTAGAAAAGTTGTTACATTCCAAATTTGGAAATGTACATTGTTAAATATGTGAGTAAACTCCCGCAAATATTTTAAAATAAACGTGTTAATTTCCGCCATTCCGGACAGTTGCGTTTGCGAAAGAGAATGCGCAGTCGCAGAGGGAATGGCGCAAGTGCGCGGTGTGTAATACGACGCCATTATACAACGAGGCCTGAAGCCGAAAACAGAGACCTGTGGCGTGGTGTCTTGTCTCTTTTTTTAGGATGTAGGTTCCTCTATCTTATTTATAGCTTCAATCGTACTTCTATCTGTATCCTTGTCGTCACCCCTACAAACAAAAAAGGAGGACGAATAAATCTGGAATCAACGATGGCGTAGCCGACCCACACCAAAAAAACAAGTAAATGGCCCTGAGATATAACTGCAAGGCGCGTTTTAAGTGGGTACATTGCTTTATTTATATTATAGATTAAGAATTGTATCATTTTTAAACGTGTTTGGTATTTGATACAATTTGCAGCGTAATCACGTTATATTAACGATTGTGCAATAATGTGAAACGCGGAAGCGTATCAAGGTAATTCGAGCATAGTGAACGAAAGTAATATGAATTATTGGTTATTTTGAAAAGAGGAAATTTCAATGACAGGTTTCGCTGTTATTGCAGCTTGTCAGATGATTGGACCATTTCTCTCTGCAAAACAAACAACAAAGATCTTGAAATTATACACAAATCATAGTATATTAATATGTGCAAAATGTAACTAATGCGCCCCCTATACTGACAAATCACAAACCACCGCAAGGTAGAGCATCGTATACTTTTTTCTTGAATGAAGCAACGTTGCACAATACGTTTTTTCGAAGATATCTAGATATGAACAATTAATTGAACTTCTGGGAAACTTTGTTAGACAATTGGCAAGTGAAGGGACGCGCATTACGTGAGTAATTCTTGTTTTGTATTTTTATAATTTTAAGTTAATTTGATAGGCTCTAAGTATGGTTTCGACGTCATGAAAAGTTTCTATTTTGTGCTCATGTTAGAATATACTAGTAGTTTTGCTTACTCAAATGTTTTATTTAGTTGTTGTATAATTCTTGATTTGATGTATAAGAAATTAAATAATGAATATGGTCAGTCACACTTCCAGGCAACGGCAAGCAATTCTATTTGATTCTAGTATGAAGTGAGACTATTGTCATGTTATGTACTTTTGTCCCGCGTATAAGTTGTTATTTCTTAATAATTTTATTTAATGGTTCTGTTATATATTACAAATTTTAAATGCCCGTATCTATATCAATTTCTGCTCGGTGGTAGACTTGAAAATCTTACCTTCAAGGAGGGTTCTGGGGTTTAGGTTTTGATATGTCAAATTATTTTATACCAATACCCTATATACAATATCAGAACAAAAGATAATTAAACGATAATATGCTAACTAAATTATGTATAATCAGATTTTGTATTATTTGATCTGTTACTACCTAAATTGACAGTTTCGATTTCTACTGTAATTTAAATTTTTTGTACTCACATAAAGAAATGTCCTTATTTTGAATTATGGCTTTGCAGTACAACTCCTGTGTTCTAATTCCCTTGAAAATCCTTATGCTCAATTTTCAAGATTTTAAAATATTTTTCCTTTTGTATTTCTAATTAGACGCCCGTGGTTTTGTTATTTTCTGGGATCTAATTATATTCCAAAATTGAATAAAATTTTAATTTCTAATGGATTCCCTTGAAATGTTAAATTTAAATGGTAAAGATGAATGATACTTTCCTTAATTGTACTATTTGTAATTTTGATGTTCCTCTTGGTTTTATCTTGCCCTGCTCTGACATATGCTTTCCTTTCTTTCGTTGTATCTTCTTCTCATCTACACTACTTCTTTTGACGACCTCTATTTTGTAATAAATTTTACACCTTGTTTCACCAGCAAAATAATTAATTTATTTTATTTGTCAAAATTTTTAACGTCCTTCAAAATTTTTTATATACAAGTTCTATGTACAGATATTTTTTAAATATCATCATATAACACTATATCTTCTTTAGCTATTTTAATTATTCCAACAAAACTTTCTCCTTTTTTTTTTAAATTTAACTTTTATACACATATACATATTAATATCAGAGAGTTATTTCCCCCAAAAATTTTTTTAATGTTCTGTGTACTTATTCATTGTTCTCTCTATTATTACCTTGGTTACCACCTTTGCCTTGTTCATAATTTTTTTATTAAATCTAGTATACCCATCTTTTCTTTGTCCTTCTTTTCACAATCTTATCCTAACTTATCTATATTTTAATTACAAACTTTTCTTAGTCCCTTACAGACTAGTTTCATTCTGTACACAAAATTTTTGTCTCCCGGGCGAATATACCCCCCCCCCCGAGCGTCTTTCTGTATATTTTTAACTTTCAGCCCCTGCAATATCCCCCCCCCCATTTTGTCACCCATTTCACTAAGTTATATTTTAATTGATGCCTTTTATAGTAAATCAACATTTTTTTTACCAGATGTAAAAGTAACTGGCGATCCTAACCAAGTAATTTGTTAAATCGTACATCCGAGTGATGTTTTAATTCTGTTAGCCACAAAATTGAACACCCAAATTTTCAGTGAATGTGATTTATCCGCACATCAAACACATTAATACAGGATCATTTTCTCCTTTAAATACAATGAGCACAATTTACGGTTTTTGTTTGTCTTTACGCGAATAGGTCGCAGGCACCGTTATAAGGTGAATGGACGACCTTCGTGAACATCGTTTCAAATTCGGTCTTCTAGGCTTCAATTCTGCAAACCATTTGTAAACCATAGATTTGGATCGTGCTTCTAACCCAAATAATGAATTATGTTATTTCACACACATTGAAATTGTGTTAAACCTACCGAAACTCATAAAAAGGCCATCATTCGTAGTTTACGAGTCAAAATTTCGATTTTTGTACATACATATGACTTTGTTAAATTTTTAAAAACAAAATCACTGGATTTGAATTCGAACTACCAGTTGATTTATAAGTTAAAAATATTAAGACTATGACGATTGAAGAAAGTTGGAAATACAAGATGTAATACATTCTTAGAATCCCAGCAGTAATCCTTTTATTTGTATAGCTGTAAATCAATTAAATACAGGTTAGGATGTAGGCTCGTGGAAATATGGAAAGGTTGAAGAATGCAAAAATTGTTAAGGTGTAAGTATTTAATATAGACAGAGCGCTTTCGACTAATGACTAGCCATCTTCAGTGCTATGTATCCCTACAAGAATGCAACACAAGCTAATATGAAATATTATTGTACAGATTCCACAACATAAGTGTAGGGTACAAATTTTTTTCTTCAACAATTAAACTATATTAAATTAACAAATTATCATTTTAAAAAATAGGCCTCGACATCACAAGATACACACAATTGAAATGTGAGCAACAGTTCAACAATGTACTTAAAATAAGGCTTATTAAAAGAATGACTAGGCGATAACTAAGAATATGTAAAGATAAGATGCAGTTAGGACAACAATACATGAAGACTAGGAGCAACTAGTCTAACCTTTTTTATAAAGGCACGGAAGTTTTATTCAAATTAGTTTCGATATCTAGACAAAGAGAGTTGCTCAATAATCCCTTTTCTATTTCTAGATTTTGAATAAAGTTCAATCTGGTAAAATTTCTAGTTGTAATCTAATATAATAACTTGGTGTTTTTGGAAGAACTGAACATGTGATTGTAGAATTTTAAATCAGGGCCAAACGCTAATTCTTGGGGTTTACTACGATGTTTGTAGGTTCCAGTTCTAAGAGGTCTACAAGTTCTTCAAACAAAACTGCAATGACAAGCACAAGATAACATATATGCCACTCTTTTGGAGCTTATTTATTTTGTTTATGTTGTTAACAATATATTGAGAAAGCGAGTTGTTCGCGTTGAAAACTAATTTGATAATACAAATGTCTGTGAAGTTTTTCTAATTTTATTAATTATAAGCTGAACGACATAAGGTTAGTTAATTATTTTATCAATAATGTTAGGCATGTAACCATTATTAACTTAAATTTGTTTTTAAATGTTAATTTCTTAATTTATTTATAGGTGGGTTTATCAACCGATTGACATAGCGACGAAAAGAATCAGTTTTGTGTTGCCAGAAATGATTAGTTATGGCTTGAATAACTTGGTCAGTTTTGGTGTGTTTTTCAAGGTTTCAAATTCCAGTTTATTTTTTAATTTGTTTATACTAAGATCCAAAAAATTAATTTTGTTGCACTGAAAGAAACGATTTGCTGCATTCAAAATTAGCGATTTACTAATGTATTTGCTTGTAATGCAAATTGTAGTAGTAACGAATGCGAATATTTTATTTATGTCCATAAATTTTATTTGCAGTTAGTAGAAATTATACTTTGTACATTATACAAATGCGTTTGCTAGTAATGGAAACCTGCATTAGTTAACGAAAGTCAGTAATTTGACTTTACTATCAATTTTCATTTGCAGTTGAGACAAACTAAAATTTGTAGCTGTTACGAGTAGGTTTGCTACAGATGCAAATGAAGATTAGTTCCAAAGTAAGTACTTTTATTGATGTAGCAAATGTTATTGGCAGTCGGTACAAACTAAAATTTGTATCGGAAACTAGCAGCGTTTGTCAAGAGGCAATTTTTCAGTAATTGCCTAGTAAAAGCATGAACTCTTTTGCACTGTTTTTGTTCAGCAAATCTATACGGTCAATATCTAAACCATTTTCTGCTAAAAGAAAAAGTGTATAATTTATCACAATTTACCTCATAGCTTAATTTGAAGGAAAATTTAGCAACCTATAAATTGTTATATGCAATTAAAACAACATGGCCACTATATAATTTATAAAAGAGAAATGACTATAAACTATAAAGTGAATATACTACTCAACACTTACCCTGAAATACATTGATATATTCGGATAAGTTCCACTGCTTTGATAGAAGTGAGATATAACGGATCTTCACCGTTGGAACTTGTAGACATTCTTCTGCTCTGCTATGGTAATTTTAGCGCGCGAAATGTTACAATAAACAAGATACGTATTCTGGGGTTAGGTAAGGCTTACGTTGCATTGTTGCTAAAGTACCGTACATTTTATATGGAGACATAGCAAAAATAGTGTGAAGGTTAAGTTAGTTCTAGAAGTGTTTTATTACTAAAAAATGACCAAACTGGTACAACGGCCTTATATAATTTCTTAATCGAAAACAAATTAAATTTTTCTTTAGGCTAGATCCGTTCTACTATAATAAGTTATTTATGCTTTTTATTGCTGATGAATACGGCACTTTAGCAACGGCTTTGCGTTAGGAGTTATACATAGGTTTTAATGTGGTAGACGATTAATGTGTAAACACCACTTCAGTGCCTACACTAGAAACGATTTGATTGGTGGTGAGTAGTGAACCGATCAACTTCATTCTCATCACTAAAGCAAATACTAACCGTAGCAAACACAAGTAATTCTCATTCACATTAATAAACTATTTTGCTATTCTCGCAAATAAAATTATTATTCAGTACAAATTTACTTATAAAAGTAAAGGCGTATTTGCGTCACAACATACGTTTGCTGCAGCGAAAAATGCACAGTGATGGAAGTACAAGAATATCTGCAGTGATTAATAATATACCTTTAACTAAAATAAATTAGTAACAAATAGCAATCTATTCCTTTCATTCAATTTCTAAAGGGAATTTAATATTTTGGTGTAGTGAATTAATCTTAGTCAATGTATTATTTGCTATATCAGGAGTACCTATTATAAAAACGAAACTATCAACCACGTAACGAAACTAATAATAAAATTTTTTTCTGTGACGGAAAAAAATTTGACATTTAATGTTTCTTGACAGGTAACAAAATGTCACTTTTTATGAATTAACTTTTTTCCTCGGGAAAACAAAGAGTACTTTTCCCGGGTATGGGCAAATAAGTAAGAACACGAAGATATTTAATCTAAAGACGGGTCTACACTTGTAACATTCGGGTGTAACATAACATCGTATCATAATTTCGTCGCGTTCAAAACAACCGATATAAACAACTTAAGTAAGCAATTTTTAAAACTACTAGCAGAATTAAATTAGCAGATATTTATTTACTTTATAGGTTTCCTTAGCAACGCAAGTTTAACTGTCCCTATAAGTACAACAGCGTACTTGTCTGAAACTTCAAATTTGACATTGATTGATTTTTTGACTTTAAAATATTGTGATATTTTTTTCAGTATTAAATCATTCTTTTGCCTGTCACAGAAAGAAATAGTGTATTATACACAGATAAAAGTGTAAGATTTTAACTCTTGGTGTTTTGTCTCCCTCCGCTTCACGTCAGGAGACAAACGCACCTCGAGCTAAATTCTAGTACTCGTTTCCCTTGTACAAAAAATAACTATCTTTATTGTTATTTAGTATACCAAAATGTTTCAGATTGTGAATAAAAATACCTACCAAAATTGGTGACAAGCTACTCCCCATAGCTAGCGAATCAGGTTGTTTGTAGCATTTATCATTAATATGAAAAAATCTTGTAAAGGGCAAAGATTAAGTAAGTTAAGAAAATCGGCGACAAGTCTTCACTGACATTATGATTTCTCAAAATATTGGCTCCTAACGGGATTTAGGTACCGTTGTAAGCATGTTGATGGCGTCAAAGCAGACAATCATACAATCTTCGGGTAAAGTAATAAATTGCAGTTGAGTGAGCTCGTTACTGGTGTTCCTAATAGAACTGTTTGGTTTAAAGGCTGTGTTACGGTTGTTTGAAGCGTTTGCCCAAAAGTGGCGGGAATCCCATTACAAAATAAGAATACACCGGTTAACTACCGTATTCGGCAGTGGATACCTATAGAAATAAATGGAAGAAAACAGAGCAAGATGGAATAATGATCCAAAATCTACCTAGATGCAATTTCAAGCTACGTTTCTACAAGAACTGCTTTATAAGATTTTCAGTCTGTCAAATATTTGAGCAGCAGAGTATTTGGCATGTGGTGTAAACAAGGGTCGAAGCAATTCACATCAACAATGTATTTACTTCAATATTGAAGTGGTATACCTAGAGGTTATTATATTCGTAAATCTTTTTCACACACGAACAAAAAACAACAGTACATTTAAATTGGTTTACTGAATAAACTGTGCGATGTCTAAGATATTTAACAAACAATTCTATTCAGTAATTTTTAAATTATGGCATTGTTATCGACAGTAACACTGATGGCAATACTTTGAGCATTAGGTATTGGTGAGTGATTCGTAACTTCTGATTGTCAACTAATTATTTTTTAAGGAAGAGGCTTGTTTACGGACTGACTGCAATATTTTGTTATTCTAGATAGGGTGTAACTTTAAAACTGTAATTATCGATTTATTTTTGATTTAGTATAAATGCAATTAGTGGCAACCATTCACCTGTTTCATTTAACAACCTTAATTTACGGAGAGGCTGTATTAATTTGAATGTGCTTTAAAAGTACGTACCTCTTGATAGCAACTGCAGCGACAAAGAACCCACTTGGTGATCTGGAGATAAGTTTCTATTGCCTTGTCGTTGTTTAATCATTTTAAATACTTTCTCTTGCATTAAAAAAAATTGGGATTATTATTTGGTGTTTAGAGCAAGCGCTAAACTGTTACGACTGCTACAGGCTCGTGCCCCAAAAAACCTTAACCCGGCAATGAATATACGTTACATTTCATTTTGTTTTTCAAATCCGTGTGAATGAAATTTAATCACTTATAGTTAATTTTTGTACGTGTGTTAATCAGTTTACACACATACGTATTTAGTTCCATAAATGAAAGATTTGATAGCTTTTTACTAAAGTAGTGTGCACATGAACTGCATTTTTCCATAATTTACTTGAAATCTCGAAACAATAAAGAGCTTCCTATTAAATTATAGTTTTGGCAATACTTGAATGTCGTTATTAAACTTTTCATGAGCTTCATACTTACAACCAAGCAGATCTATTGAATAACCAATAATAACTTTTATATTTCAATATAGCCCCTTAGCCTTAGTTAACTCGCCTATTGCACTGCATCTTTTAGAAATTCCAATAAAAAAGGTATTCTATCGAAAATTCCCTATTGCATTATTTCGATACGTAATTTAATACCGCCCATTTATATTAGTTGATACCAAAAAAGTTTTTAACATTTCTATTTCAAATGCAATGGATTTGTTTTGGAAAAGCTTGAACTTTGATATAAAATTCTTAGTTAGCTGCAGTATATAATTATCGTAATTGCTTTTGGAAGATATACCCGCGATTATAATTTTTGGTTCACAGTGCTGTGCTTTTAACTCCGAGCTAATGCTCATTTATTTCAGATATTAAAAGTTACCTAACTCCTTGAGATGCTCATTAATTAATGGCCATCGTTGGCTGACTATATTTTTAGCGTTCTAGAATTTGGTAAACTTTATTAACTTTAAGTGAGTATCCTACAGATCTCCGCAGAGGCAAAGTCAATTCGTTCTGGAGACGGTACTTTAAATATAGCTTGGCGTACATAGAAAGTATTAAATTAGTACATAGATTTTATTACAAAAAACTTTATAGTTGAATAAAGTTTCATCGCTTACGTAAAAGTGTTGATAGCCTGCAGAATAAATATTTAAAAGAAGGATCACATGACTTTTGCAATTGTGGCAAACATTTAACTTTGGGACGAGTACAAAACTTTTAAGTGGTAAAGTTTTGCTTAGGGATGGCGAGGAGATGTTACTAGTATATTTTTCGTTCTCAAATTTGCCCACCGACGGATAAGAATAAATGGTTAAGGTGAAATAAAAAACTCCACAGGAAAAATAGCTGGTCGCACGTACGAGGAGATAAGAATAGGAAGAGCCAAATTAAAAATTCGAATGGGCGTTACCTAACCAGGATTGATATTGGCGAAGGGGGTTTAGGGCCTCTTCGAATAAACGACTAAATTGGACGAAAATTGCTAAACTCTGCTTTCTAAAACCTTATATGAAATTCATTACTTCTTGTTGAACACTCAGGGTACACTAATTTTTCCCTTTTTAACTTGATAAACCAAAATAAATTATACACACTTGCTCCCTTAATAAACTTCAACACAAAACAAAATTACTTGGAAGAATTATTTTTCTTGATATTCCTTTAGAATTAAACCACTCATAGTTGTTAAAATCGTCTTTATTTACGTTTCGATCCATGACCTAGGATCGTTGTCAAAATTATTTTGACAACGTAAATAAAGACGATTTTAACAACTATGAGTGGTTCAGTTCCCAAACAAGATCAAGAAAAATACAAAACATCCCACAACAAACAGACAAGGAGTATTGGAACAATCAATTAACGAAGTCTTTGCTATCTCACAAATCTTATAATACATCAAACAATAAAAAAAATATTAATTTGGACATTTGCTCAAGAAATCTTAAACTGAAAATATTTCCTTACCCTGTAACCGCCTTTGGAATGACTACGAATCTTGAAGGTGGTAGCTAGGTGTCTTTAAATTTACGAATAGCGCAATTTCCGGATGAATTACTTTAGGTGACTTAAATTCAATGCCCTCTCGTTCTTAATAAGAAAAATAATTATTTTTTGCATAAAGAGGAAGTTAGAAAACTGAGTTTTAATTTGTCGAAGGCTTGATCATAAGCTAGTATTTTATTTATCCCTCTAAAAGAAAATAAGCTATTACTTAAAATATGTAATTTTCCTAATGAGCATAAATTCTTTGACAAAGATTAATAATTTGTCACGATGCGCCTAAGTTGTTCACAAAATTTTATTTTAGTAGCCTTAAAAATGGTTGGAAGAATGAGGTTTTCCATTCTTTTTTATAACATTGATAAATTCCTAAGAAGACTGTTAGATCATTAGCTCTAGGTTGTAAAATCTTAAATAACAATCACCAGGTACAAAAGAGGTAATCTAAAAGAATCGGTTCCTTAGTCGAAACTAAACATAACTTAAAGAAGGAGTTCATTATCTTCTTTAAGGACATACCTCTAGATGCGTCATAAGAATACGTATCTGCCGTTGTGACTTTGTCCAGCACGGTCCGATTGAAAAATGTTAGGCGAGCATTTTTCACAAAAATACACCCTCGTTCGGATGAGAAGTAAAATGGAGGTCCCGTGTGTTTGTTGTCACGCACGTTAAAGATCCTTACCTTGCTTGGAACAGCAAAAGGGTTCGGCAAATATCCAAATTTTTCAGGTTAAAAACCTTGCTTCCTGGCCAAGGTAGTACCTTCGGGTGGAGCATTGGAAAATCACAGTACGGCAGCACAAAAAGAATCCCGACACGGTCCGCTTGCAAAATATTAGCCGAGCATTTTTCACAGAAATACACCCTTGTTCGGATGAGAGGCAAAATGGAGGTCCCATGTGTGAGTGTTGTCACGCACGTTAAAGGTCCCTACCTTGCTTGGAACTGCAAGGGTTCGACAAAATTCCAAATTTTATAGGTAAAGAAAAACTCGCTTCCTGGCCAATGTAGTACCTTCGCGTGGAGTATTGGAAAATCACATGTAAGGCAGCACAAAGAGAGCGGCTCCGTGGTGTAGTTGATATGCGTGTGACTACTATGCACAAGGTCCCGAGTTTGAATCCCGACACGGTCCGCTTGAAAAATGTTATGCGAGCATTTTTCAGAAAAATACACCTTTGTTCGGATGAGAGGTAAAATGGAGGTCCCGTGTGTGAGTGTTGTCACGCACGTTAAAAATCCCCACCTTACTTGGAACAGCAAGGGTTCGGCAAAATTCAAAATTTTTCTGGTAAAAAACTCGCTCCTGGCCAATATAGTACCTTTGGGTGGAGCATTGGAAAATCACATGTAGGGCAGCACAAAGAAAATATATTTGCTCTCGCACAAAAGGAACTTCATAAGACGTTGTCGCACATCCATAATAGATTTACATAGTTTTGAACTAAACAGCTCCATCATCCACCCACTATTCTTTCTTAAAGCATGAATTAAACATCAGCAGTTCCTGGCATCACATAAGTAAAACTTAACATCCAAATGCTGAATTTAGAGTAACAAGTATTTGTCGTATTGGCCTTTAAACTACAGAAAACAATGTCCGTTCTTTTGCTGTGCTGTAAATAGAAATCGTTTCGTAAAGACTAAAATCGTATAAATTTTAAAAAACTTACCATTGATCGATTCACTTACGAAAGAAAATCAGAACATAATACCAATGGCCATGTATAGCCACTAGGAGCTCCCTAGGCACTCCTTTTTATCGCCAAGAGCTAATGAATTAGTCTCTGTTCTAAAGTTTAAAACGCTGAAGACGATGTCTAATATACGACCTCACAACCTCATGGAATATCTTGCAAATGACACTCAAAAGTATTAAACAAGATAAGATGTCTGAAAACCAAGAAATTAAACAAATTAAAATTTGCATCCAAACTGTTCAAGCATTTGGTATGTGGTCGAGGGGTGACTCTTTAGGCCTCTGATATGGTTCTTCAGCCTTGGTTGGAGACCCTTCTGGTAGTGGACCAAGTACAAGAGGTTTGCTTGGTATCGCACTGGTAGGATATCATTTCCAAATAAAGAAATGTGCGGCTAATTTTATGCCTTTATTTACGGGTAAAATCACAAACATTGTAGCACACAAAAACAAATATATAAGGTATAATAAGGAATCGCGGTTTACATAAATCTCGTGTTACATATATCGATATAGCACGCTAGGGTGCATCAATACTAAGAGCGCGCAGCTTATTATACGAGTGCCTGACGACTACTGCCCCAACAGGTTAAGGAAGGGATGCAAACCCTCGTTCACTATAACTAAAGGTGGGTTTACATCATAAAGAAATACGACTTAACAATAACTAAAAGCGGGTTTACATCATAACAAGAAATTCGCCTTAACATACCGCCCCCACCCCCCTTGAAAGTATTATGGGTTACCTTTCAAAGTATTCTAGTAAATTAAGATAAACTAAGATAAGCAAAATAAAGTCAAATGAGATAAAACGCCATCTGCAGATGATGGCCTAAGGTTCAACATAAATGAGAAGCAAACATTGCTAAAACAAATGGCACAAAATGCCTTATCAATAAACTATTCTAAGTAAATTATAATGCCATAAAACTTCAACAATATCAACTTATTAAGTACAACTCATTTCCACTAGTAACATACACACCTTCACAACACTTCGTCGTAACACACCACTGGAGGTTTTTACACTAACTACTCGCACACGACCATCTCATCCAGTATGTACAGCAGTGATACGACCTAGAGGCCAATGAAGCGGAGGAACGTTGTCTTCTTTCAGTAAGACCATGGCTCCTAGCAGTTCGGAGGACGCAGGAGCAAATTGCCATTTGGATCTTTGTTGTAATGTATGTAAATACTCTGATCTCCATCGTGTCCAAAAATGTTGAAGCATGTATTGTACATGTTGGTAGCTAGACAAACGGTTGATAGGCTTGTCCTTGATATTGAGGTCAGGCAACATGTTTAAAGGATGGCCTATCAAGAAATGACTTGGTGTTAGGGGTTCCAGATCATGTGGATCGTTGCTGAGTGGGCACAACCGGCGAGAATTTAGGACACCTTCGATTTGCACTAATAATGTATAAAATTCCTCATAAGTTAAGGAATTCGAGTCAGTTACAATACGCCGTAAATGACTTTTGATGGATTTTACTGAGCTCTCCCAGATTCCCCCGAAATGGGGCGACTTAGAAGGAATGAAATGCCAATTGATTTTGGTTTCCCTACAAAAGCTTTGTATTATGTCTTGTTGTACGACATCACGAATATTCCGTAACTCGCTATTGGCGCCAACGAAATTTGTCGCATTGTCAGAATATATATCCTTGCATAGACCGCGTCTAGAGATAAAACGACGCAAAATACTTAGAAAACATTCAGTCGTTAGTTCGGTGGCTAACTCGATATGCACCGCCTTGACAGCCATGCACACGAAAACGCAGACATATGCCTTAGAGAAACGGCGATTATGATATTTAGTTTCTTTCAACAAAAATGGACCAGCGTAATCAACGCCGGAGACAGAGAAAGGGTGAGACATATTGACGCGAGAACTGGGAAGGTCTCCCATTATGTTAATCAGCGGTTGTGGATTCGCCCTAAAACAAGGAACGCATTTTTTTAGGATCATTTTGACTGCAGTTTTACCATTTAAGGGCCAAAAGTTCTGCCGCACGAAGGATATTGTGGCATTACTACCAGCGTGAAGGTTACGCGTATGCTCGTTTAAAATAACCAGATCGGTAAATATATGCCTTTTGGGGAGCACCACGGGGTGCTTGGCTGAACTATTTAGGTCAGAATTCATAAGTCGGTCTCCGACCCTCAGAATGCCATTATTATCAAGAAAAGGGTTTAAAGCCTTTAGTTTGCTGCAAGCTTTCACTCGGGCGTGGGCTTTTAGATAACGAACGTCGTCTGAAAATGCTGCATTCTGAACAGACTGTATAAGGAGATTTTTACTGTGTGTTATTTCTTCGGGAGTAAGCGGCCCCGAAATTCTAGAGTTTGCATGTTCCTTGCAATTTTTTATAAACCTTAAACAATAGGCTGTGACATTTAATACTTTAGATAGGTTGGACATATTTTTAATAACTGTAAATTCTTGTTGAGGTTTTGTTTCCTGCGAGGTTAAAACAAATGCCCTGGCATTAAATTCCGGAATGTCATAAGTGGCCGACTGGGGTGTAAAGTTAGATATATGAGTATTACTCGGCCAATTTGCAGCTGGTTCAGTTAAAAATTGGGGCCCATGCCACCATAATTTACAACCTTGAAGCTCTTGAGGGCTCACTCCTCTGGATATTAGATCGGCAGGATTGTCTGCTGAGCTTATGTGGTGCCAATTTTTAATATTTGTGGACATTTGAATTTCCGCTACTTGGTTACAAACGAAAGTTGTTAGGCAGCGTGGTTCTAAAGCGAGCCAGCATAAAACTATCGTAGAATCAGTATAGTAAAACATTTTATCAAATTTCAGATCAATTGCGGCTAAGATGCGTTTGGCAAGACGCGCTAACATCAAAGCACCGCATAACTCTGCACGGGGCAAAGAGATGGCTTTAAGAGGTGTAATACGCGATTTCGCGCAATACAAATTGCTTCCAATGTTGCCTCGAGAGTCTATAGAACGCACATAAAAAGTGGCACCATAGGCATTTAAAGAGCTGTTAGAAAAGCCATGTAACTCAAGATAACACGGTTCTCTGACGGTTATTTGGCGAGGTATTTTAAATGATTGAATTAAAGATAAATTATCAATAAAAATTTTTCAAGTTTTATATATGTCATGAGGTACGGGATCTTCCCAATCAGTCTTTTGCAACCATAACCTTTGCAAAAAAACTTTTATAGTAATTATCATTGGCCCAAGAAGACCTAACGGGTCCAAAATCGTAGATATAGTGGACAATAAATTTCTTTTAGTAAGTTGGCGCGGTTTAGATTTAATGTTTGAAGTGAAAACGAAAACGTCGTCTCGAGGATTCCAGGTTATACCCAATGCCTTGCTGTGAGCTCGGTCAGTTAATATAAATTCTACATTTGGATTAGTTTCCACTATGTCGGATAGTACGGCAGGACTATTGGATGTGAATTTTCGTAGATCGAAGTTTAAGTTTAAGTTTAAGCTCATCCTGAGTGGAGGCGCCAGTTATTACATCGTCAACGTAATTATCCAATTCGAGGATTCGACTCTCCCTGGGGTATTCAGATTTACATTGAATGGATATTTCTTTGAGGCAGTGTGTTGCTAAATATCTGGAACTTGCCATTCCATAAGTTACGGTTTGGAGTTGAAAAATGGCTATCTCGTCAGCCGGGTTTTCACGCCATAGTATGCGTTGAAGATCACGCTGATTAGGTGCTATTAATATTTGGCGATACATTTTGGCAATGTCTGCTGTAAATACGTAATTGTGTTGACGAAGTCTCAGGATGGTGGAGAATAGATCATTCTGCACTGTGGGACCGACAGCGAGAACGTTATTTAAGGAAAGTTCTGTAGTAGTACTAGCAGAGGCATCAAAAACGACTCGAATTTTTGTAGTTACGCTATCAGCCTTCTCTACCGCATGATGGGGTATATAATAAGAGGGATAAGAAACGTTTGGATTATCAGTAACAGGTGACTCCTTAGGCCTCTGATATGGTTCTTCAGCCTTGGTTGTAGACCCTTCTGGTAGTGGACCAAGTGCAAGAGGTTTGCTTGGTATCGCACTGGTAGGATATCATTTCCAAATAAAGAAATGTGCGGCTAATTTTATGCCTTTATTTACGGGTAAAATCACAAACATTGTAGCACACAAAAACAAATATATAAGGTATAATAAGGAATCGCGGATTACATAAATCTCGTGTTACATATATCGATATAGCACGCTAGGGTGCATCAATACTAAGAGCGCGCAGCTTATTATACGAGTGCCTGACGACTACTGTCCCAACAGGTTAAGGAAGGGATGCAAACCCTCGTTCACTATAATTAAAGGCGAGTTTACATCATAAAGAAAAACGACTTAACAATAACTAAAGGCGGGTTTACATCATAACAAGAAATTCGCCTTAACAGTATGTTTCGAAAGTTTTCAACAAACAACAGGTGATTGGAAAACAATTTTATTATACAATATGTGTATGAAGAGATGTTTGTTTAAATCTTAAGAACTTAAAAAGGTACATAATATTTAAAAGTTTTAGTTGTTAGAATATTCAAATTATAGCAAAGAGTCACATGTTAAATGTTTTGCTTTTTCAGTTTGAGCCACATGTTGTTTAATTTTATTAAAATTTATATTCGTTCAGGTTTGATTAGGTAAAGTAAAAGTTCTTGTATGCACCTTTCAAACTTGTAGTACAATATAGTACTTTTAGAGAATTGACCGTGAAACCAACCATTCGGATCGCTAAGTAGAAATTAGAATTTTTTGTGCAATTATTGTTTTTTTGGTTTAACTAAAAAGTTTAGTTTTTGGTGCTTATCCTGTCGTCGGTGTGCGGATAATCGAGTGATTCCTTTGTTTCCAATCCTTAACCTTAAATCACAACATATCAAGAAGTCGACTACAGATGGTAACTGAATATTTATTGTTTGATTTAAATTTTGTCTGCTATATACAGTCCGCAAAATGAACATTAGAAAAAATATTATTCGTCATACCAGCGCGAACAATAGGAAAAGAGTACCTTTAAAAGGAGTTTGGTCAGTGTAATTGTCTATAGTAGGTGAAGCTGTTCGAGGTCCATACTAAGCATTAAATAAAAAGGCGAATTTTATTCTTTTCTTCTCAAACTTCTTCTCGTATCCGCAAGCAAGCATGTGATGAATGATCTCACCTTTTAAACTTACAACTAGAGAGGTATTGTGATTTTTATACTTAAAGTTAGTCTTCACCTATACATAGCGTTCAAAAATTGATCATTGTGTAAAAGTATAACCTGCTGTGACTTTCTTTTTGTCAAGCCTAACTAACCATTTCCTTTAAATATTAACATTTCAAAGCGAAAACAGGTGATTACTGAAACATTACCAGTTGCGGTATCTAGGTTGTTTTCTTTGGAATGTGTACCTTTATCACCAGCATAGTGAGGCTACAGTTTATATCTAACAGGTGTAAAGCATTTCCAAGTTGTCGCTAGTCCTCTGCCGTTGCTTATCGAGGAAACGTTTGAGTTTGATCCTCTTCCGAGTTTCAAAGCAGTAACGCTTCCAATCTCTTACTGGATACAGGTCACGTGTCACACGACGTTTTGCTGTTTTCGATAAGTTAAGTTTTAGATTGAAAAAATTAATTCTGTATACACTGTAGAAACCAAGATGCTACCCTAATACACATGTTCTAGATGAATTACCAACTGATTATAAACAAAACTATTTCAAAACATAGTCTTCTAGTAATATATCTTCTTCAATTTTTCTTGAATCAAATTGCTGTTCTAAATTTTGCGAAAGTTTGCAGCTTAGGAATAAGAATATTTCAAAGTGAAGTACTGGCGGTAGTCTTTACAGTTTTACCCAGGAATCATTTTTAATTTATTTAGGGTCTTTAAATGCATACAATGCGTTTTAGTGTTGCGGTCCACGTTCTGACTTGGTAAAAAATAATGTGTGAGATTCGTTTATATTTTTTTCTAAGTTCTCCATCTAGCGCATTACATTTACACTATGAATGTTTTCTTAAAGAAATAAATCCTATCTATATATGTCTTCCCCGAATAATATAAGGTACTTCTGGAACTTCATAAATGAATTTGATATATTTAATAATAATAAACCCTTATAAACCAATGTCTGTTTACTTTAAAAAATAGAATCAACTTTCTATACAAAGATAATCAATCCACCGCAATCAAGTGCCACTTTTCATTCACGCTTCAAACAGTTCTCATTTTCTTCGTAATCTGTATTTGCCGTGTGAAGAGATTTATTTTATACTGAAAAACAAAAATACACTGCGCGATCACTCTTCATTTGTAACTGAAATTACAAGCATTAAATGTTAATTTCTAATTTATCTCTACGGTTTTTCTCACTCTAGCGTGAACCGCAAGTCATCCATTTACAGCGCTTAATTAATTCATTCTATAGTATTATTAATTTGCAGTTTGCATACACCTTTCAAAATCCCTTTTTTCTAAAACACATTAATGACGTATTGAAAACACTTGCGTTGAAAACTATGCAGAGTTTCACAACATTGTAGTATTACGTGTAGTAATGTAGAACTTTACAAACCTGGATATATTACAAGCAGAGATACGAAAAAGACAGGTAGATGTAGACCTAGATCAGACTATTGCATGCAAATAGTGAAAGATGTAGGCTGTGGCAATTTCAGGAGATATGTAGGTTAGCTCAGAATAGGAAACAATGGAGGTACGCGTCCAACCAGTTCCAGGACTGAAGACCTAATGATGATAATAATGTACCTTTCATTTTATCACTTCATTGCTTGAATACTTAACGGTAAAGTAGAATCCTTGTTGAAAGTCATTAATTTTCAATGATTTCATCCATGGGTATTTGAATAATAAATACCGTGTGAGGTGTGGGAGTCATTTACTTCGTTTAAATTTGACAAAAACTTATTTCATGCAATCAAGCCTGTTTTCTGAAGAAACATAAGTGAATTTTTTACTTAAAACTCATTAATTTGATTTTTCTATTTATAAACCGAATTTAATTTATAAAATAAACTGCTAAAGCCTTTAGCAAATCTCAAAAGTTTCATAACCTACATCAGATCCCTTTTATATATTTTCATGTATATAGAAATAATAGACGCTTAACGGAATCAATTTACTATTTTATAATCATCCAATAGACTTAGTACGAACCTATTCTATAGATCAAATATTCGAATAAAAATAAATTTTATCATGTTTTGGAGTTTTTGATTTGCTCATAAGAGTATGTTCTTAGAGATAACACCCTTTCTGCTGTAATCTTGACTTATCTTAAGGGGATGCAAATGCGAATATTCAGTTGTTCAAATAAATATACTTAAATGGACTGCTGAAAACACCTATCAATATTTCAGGATCCTTTGCACCCTTTCAGCGAAGCAGTCCCTAAATCTAAATAACCTTTAAAACTCAATTTTCATTTCTTCCGTATACGTAAAGACTGTCTAAGGTTTACTTTAATTAAGTGTTAAGTGGAGATAACTTAAATTTTAAGGAGTACTTGACATTGAACTATCACGTGACCGAACTGTCAACATTTTTTCGGTATTGTATAGGTTATATTTCGGTTGTGGTTGTATCTTGCAATAGCAACAATTACCTATTAAATTTTCGTAATGTTGAATTCTGGTTTTTGACATAGTAAAGGTGAATTGTATCTAAAAAACGACCTCGCGCTACTAATTTTAATATGAACAGAAAGAATATTCTGATAGCTCGAATTAATGAGGCAAGGAGTGTAGTTGAAAAAAAGAATACTGACAGCACCTCCGTTGGAGAGAAAACCAGGATTTGGGTTGCAACTACACAGAACTTTTATTCTGAGTCTACAAATGGTGTGGTACATAACAATGAATCGTTAAAAGATGTTATAGTAATTTGAAACAGAAAACAAAAAAATTTGCAGTAGAGAAAAAGAAAGGTTAGACATGTCAACAGACGCAGGAGTGGCAAATGAAACCCACATTGGATTGCCCTTTGAGGTATTTTAACGATGTACCTACATTGTACGTTAATTATAATTTCCAGCCAACGCGATCTATCGCATAACAAAGTTTTGAATAACCCTCTCCTTTTGTAATGCAGTATTATAGTTGATTGCATTATGGGAAAAAAGTAGGTATGTAAAAGATATTTTTAGTGTGAGGAGACCAATAAACAGTTTACTACTAGTATCATCACATGGAAAAACATACAGTTCCACAAATCTAAAGTCACAGTTGTCATCTCCTATAAGAAAAAATGTAAATATCTATTAACGTTTTAATGCTCTTTATCGATAAAAACATTTATTTCTAGATAACACCGAGCCACCGTTGATCAGGTGTTCACGTTAGAACATTAACATCTTCTTCAGATGCGGAGTCATAGTACAAACTTTTACACCATAGAATTAGTTTAGGACATTTATAAAACAGTAGCCATAAATACAAATTCACTGGGAAAGAGAAGAAAGAATGTTTCAAAGGAAAGCACTAGAACTGGATATTCGTATTAAAGAAAAACAATTACAGCAGGTGCAATAGTGATTTGTTACAAAAATGATTTCTAATTTGTTTTTATTTGATAATACCGAGACTAAGATTGGTGCGAACTAGAGTATGTTCCTTTTATTTTTGTAGATAACTACAATAAAAATTAGAAATTAGCAAAATAGTTCCGAATAAAAACGACTCCTCGATATGGTTGTCTAATTCATTGTGATCAACTACTGCTAGAGATGGTTTAGTTTCATGCTGCACAATGGCCATGTTGTGCAATACACCACAAGCTACAATTATTGTCAAAACCGTTTGTAATTTTAAACGCATTCCACATGCCAACACTGGAAAACGTCGTCTGCAGATGCCAAAAAGTCGTTCAATAGAATTCTTAGTTTACTTTGTAGCTTCTTTATATCCTGATTGAGTCTCTGTACGTCGATTTAATAAAGGCGCAAAGAAATACGAGCTTACAGGATATCCACTGTTACCTAAAACGTTAATTACCTTCATGTAGGTATCAGAATCTTACCAATCAATAAGCAATTTGGAAATTCTCAAAGCGTGTTCGCACTCTGCGGTTATTAAATATTGTAGAGTCATGATTTGCCTCAAGTCATCTAGCAATTAAATCCATAATACTTGTGCTAGCATCATCGATTACTTTTACATTAGTAGAGAAATAATTTTTACGATTACGGTAGATTTCAGCTTCATTACTATCTGCATTAAATTCAGTCATATAAGATATAAATAATTAATGAATAATGTTTTGTTTGTACCTGGCGACTAAATTTTAATGTGTGTTCTATCTATAACACCAATCACTCTTGGGAGAGTAGCTATATCAAAACATTCAGTTGTCTTTGAGTTGCATTTCCAGGCATATTTATAAATAGAGGGCATAACCTAGCAAATGCGACTGAGTCTCACATAATTATTCTGGAAACTGTAGATGTGTCCGTTTTCGTATCTGCAAGTTGAATGAGGACGACTAACAGGTGAAAAGCTTTGATTACTGTAATTTGATTATTATTGATATATCTTGCACAACCAAAGTCTTAAATATGATTTTGCTGTAAATCCCCTCCGATGGGTCGCAAAATATTAAAATCGATTTAACGCATTACGTGTGTAACATGTCTTCTTTTCGAGATCTATATATACGTAGATTTTTGCTTTACTACATTTGCTATGTTAATCGTTAGCTTCCGTACTTAGTTCCTTAATATTAATTGTGATGTATTCCTGGTTCAATTTACGAATGATAAAATAAGTAATAATCTAAATTCACTTCGTTTGAGATTTATTATATAATTATAATATAATAGAACAGTAATTCAAGCTACCGCTTCGCGAGCTCATAACACCCGTTGCTTTCACGTCAAGACTCTGGCGGTGGCGGCCATACCGAAAACGTGATAATAATAATTATCAAAGAATAACAGTTTTCTTAAAAGTAAACAAACATTGGTCATAATAATTATTGTAGCATAATATATAACATGTTTTTTTTGAGACAAAATAAAAATAAGAACAATTCATGTAAACACACTTATAGGTCTAACTTGGCAGGCGCTTTAACAATTCGGCCACTACGAGTGGTGCTTATGTTTGGTACATGAGTAGAGCAATGAACACGAGGAGTAAGAGTTACATTTTTTTGGATTACCTCCGGATAATTGCTTTTAGAGTGAATGTCATCTTGAGAGTCTACTTTTGGTTGATCCTGAGCATTTTCTAAATATGGTGCTCTCAAAGGTCTAAGTTGTTGCCTATTTCGGCGATACATTGCATTGTTTATTAAAACATGGTAATAATTAGGACCTGACTCGGATCGTACAAAACCCGGTTTCCAAACTCTAGTATTGAATAAGAATTTTTTGGTTCGGCTTTAGTGGTGTTAATATTCTTGTATGCTGATCAAAATATTTCTTTTATTTAATTTGTCTGTTTTTCAATAGCTTTTGTAAGCCTCTTGTAGAAAAGCTGGGCTTTAAGAATTTATTAGCGACATGTAGTGTCGTTCTTAAGCGTCTACCCATCAACATTGAACTGGGTGAGGGCAAGTCATGTTTTGGAGTAATGTTATTGTTTAGGATACTTAAAAACGGATACTCTTTTGTTTGATGAGCTTTAGTTAATAAGCACTTTGCAGTCTGAAATGTTCTCTCAATCATTCCATTAGAACGAGGAAAACGTGGACTGGATGTTTTTAACTCAGTATTGTATTTGCTAGAGAAGTCGTAAAACTATTTCGAGGTAAATGGAGGGCCATTATCTGAAAAGATTATTTGGGTATTACGTTTATGCTAAAAAAAATTTTTACCGAAGATATAACGCTACTTGCTGTTTTGTTTACTATTTTGTTGAGTACAATAAATTTGCTATAATAGTCAATAACAACTATAAAGTTTAAAATACCCAAAGACTTAAAGTCAATCCCTATCTTTTGCTACAGTAATTTGGGAATTTTGTGGGGAGTCTATGGTTCTCTGGGGTTACTTCGAGAGTACTGTTGGCAAGTTATACAGTTTATAACGGCTGTTTCTATGTTACTAGTTATACCTGGCCAAAAGATAGCTTGTTGAGCAAGGTTTTTTGTGGCGACTACACCTTGGTGTGATTTATGCAGAATCTCAATGAATTCACATCTGAGATTCTAAGGTATAACAAGTCTATTTTTGAAAAATAAGATCTCCTTATGCACATATAAGAAATTTTTTATATCTTAATAGGGTTTCACACTCGAATCTATTGAGCGTTTATGGATGGGCCAACCATTCATGCAATAAAATACAATTCTGGAAAGCACCGGATCTTCCTTTATAGATTTTTTAATCATTCCTCTTTGGTTTTATTGGTTGATACAACACAATAAACCATCAAATTATATTCGAGGAATTCTGCGGGATAGATTTCTTTTATCGGATCCAGACTTAAAGTGTCAGCAACTTCCCGTTGCTTTCCAGGAACATAAACTAAATCGAACTGATATCGCAGTAACCTATTTGACAATATTTGAATCCTAGGAGAGAGTTCGTCAATAAGTCTTTTCAGCAGCCCAATTAGCTGTCTAAGATCTGTTTGCACAACAAACTTCCTTCTAAATAGATAAAAGTGAAAACTCTCGCAACCATACACAACCGCAAGGAATTCCTTCTCAATGTGATTGTAACGCTGCTGGGTCTCGGAAAGAAAAATAGATGCATACTCTATCCAACACTGGTTTTTACCTGGGTGACCCGGTTTTAAATTCCGATTTAGCAAACCTTGTTTCTGATGACTATAAACTGACTATATAGTCTAGTAATTGAAGTCGTGGTTTCTTCCTGGGTGGCCCAACACTAAATTCCGATTTAAAAAACCTTGTTTTTAAAAAATTGTATCACATAAGTTTACTAAAGATGTATTCAGAGTAGTGTATAGTTATAAATATACTAGGAAGGTTAAAATCAAATTATGAGGTAATCAAAAATGACCAATGCCTCAAAATTACAAGTTCTGTCAAAAATCGAAAGTAAATATGTCAAAGTGATGTAAGTAAATAGTGAATATGTACAAGATTCGTAAGCAAATATTAAGAAGTTGTAACGTCAAATGGTGGATACGGTGAACATGTCGATGATGATAGTGGGAATTGCGACTGATGTGGTGGTCCAGCATGACGTCAGAAGTAAGCGTAATGTCAGACGGAGTGATATGAGTGCAAAAAATTATGTTAGTGGGACTAAGTTCCTTGCTATTCCCTACAACTTTGCATTAACATGAAAGTCAAATTGAAACCTTCAACAATGTTTAAACAGATTAAATTGGAATTGATGTTAGCAGGGGACAGATCACATAATGTTATAAATCTGGCTACGTTTCCTGTGGAAACTTGATGCGGCCAATGTTTTTGTAATGACTCAGTTTATAAGTTTTGTTTATAAGGTAAACAATGAATTCATAATCTATTACCTCAACTAGACTGTAGGGGTTTCCGATCAACAGAAAGTCATGTGTAGAAGTTTGTTAATCAGATCTAGCCCATATGCAAAACTTTTCTTATTCTACCTAACTTTGAGTTAGATAAACTTAAATCGAAATGCATCATCCTCAGTTGAAAATTCTTCTTTATGGTTTTTTATACCTATAAGCCTAACACATTTAAATTGAGATATTGTCTCTCCCTGTTGTGTTTTCGACTCTAATTTAGTATCACACAAGATAAACTTCTGCTACATTCCATCTTTGTACCTAAATAATTAGGTTTATATTAAATTTAAAATTTCATATTTCAGTACTCTTCCCACAATTGTTTGCGTGTATTAGCAAATCCGGCAGCCTTTGTCAATTGAAACGGTTGCTTACTCGTTATCCTGTAGAATTTGTGTTAGATATTTAGGTATTAAATTTCAGGTACTTCGAATTAATTTTGAGTTAGCCGTAAAATTTGCGATTACCATTATCAGCAACAAAGTTAAATGTCTTGAATCTATTCTATTTTGTTAACATGTTAGACCTCGGGCAATATTATTACAAACTATGGAAACCTATTTGGTCATAAAATGTTAAATATATGCCTTTCTTCAGTAGATTTTATTAGTACATGCAATTATAATTTAAATATAGCAAATTACTTTTTCAATATAATATTAAAAGCAGGTATCTATTTATCAAAATACTTGCTATAGTAAAAATTGTAGTACGTTCATGAACGTGTTTTTTGGTTTCGGAAATATTACATTTATTTAGCGAGGTGCTTTGTAAATGGGCTTTTCGTTATCATTTGTTGTTGACTTTTAAGTTTCTAATGTGGGTTATTTGATTTGAGAAAATAATAAATTGGTGGTACGAGCGATCTCGGTTGATCATTAATTTTAATAAACTTGAGTTCGTTTCTTGGTATGATATAATGGGTTAGAAGATGAGTATCTGCTCCGAATGAATTCTGTCAATTGCTAACTTATAGTGCAAACTTGGAAATATTCGATTTTCTCTAATACGGGAGATATAATACCAGCTACTCATAACTGAGAATTCACAAGGGTTTCTGTACTATGTTGTGTTTGGTTATATTGAAGACATTGATATAACATGATTACCAGATAAGACGACCATCGAATTATCCTTAAGTTGCTCTTGGAAGCAAATGCATAACATCAGGTTTAGCTATATGATTGGATTTCCTTTGTTAAGGTTTTCAAGTATTGAGATGTATTTTGGTTCGCCCGGACCGTCGGAATGTGCCTTCGGCGATCACTAGCATTGGGGAAGTATTTATTAATAATAGATTCGCACCTACTGTATAAAGACTGCTCTAAAAGAACTTAACTCATTTGTGTCAATAAGAAAACTCAACACGGATTCTTCACCAGAAAAATGTAGGCCCAGTTTGGAAACTGCGTTACTTGTAGTAACAGTACGGAGGTCAAGGGAGAGCCTGAGCCGAATGCTCTTACCTGGTCCCGTACTGTTACTGAAAGTAACGCAGTTTCTAAACTTGGCCTAAATTTTTCTAGCAAAGAATCCTTAATGGATTTTCACGTTCGCACGAATGAGTTATGTTCTTCTAGAGAAGTTTCCCCCACCAACTAGTTACTTTCGCCCCCGAAATTTTGGAAGGTCAAGCCCTGCTATTATATGTATAGGGTTAATCGCGATAACGTGCATTTATGGTCTAACATTGTCCACATGATTAAATCTGCTTTCCTATCTCTTGACTTCAATGATCGATTAATGCGAGAAATCTATCAGAGGCCTGTGGGTCCTTCAGAATCTTTTACAGGTTATTTGGCGTGTATGCTTAATTTATTTCTTCGCCTTTCGGAACCCCTTTCTGAAGAGAAACGCCTCCGTCTGATCCGGGAAAGTTGACTCCTTTCTATTAAACGTCCTTAGACCTGCCCCTATTACTTTGATAAGTTTACAACTTGAGGTAACCAAAATTTCAGCAGAACGTTAGCGACCTTTTCTCATAAAACGACAAATTATTTTGGTACAGGGATGGAACGTAACACCTTGCTTATATAAAATTATAAAGTCGACTTTAGGCAGTTCATTTAACCATAGGAATTCAGTTCTAGTTTCGTTTTAAAACAATTTCTCTTGTTTTATTTCACCCCTGTACAACAAAATAATTACGCTTGCATTGTATTGGTATTCTTGCTTCAGCTGACTTTATTTCAGCAAATTACTATTGGCATCTACTTACATTTACAACTAATTTCAAATTTCCATTAGAAGACTCAATTGCTCTTGCAACCTCAAAAAAATTTCGCTTTGCTCCTAATCCGTAATTGTTAGATTTATTGTGTGAGAAGCTTTATACTGAAAAACAAAAATTTAGTCAACGATTACTCTTCATTTGTAGCTGAAATTACGAGCATTAGGGTTTATTTCTAATTTAACGCTACGTTTCTTCTAATTCTATCGTTAACTACCGTGCATCCATCTGCAGCCTTAATTAATTAATTTCATGATATTAGTAATTTGTGGTGTGCTCTCATCTTCTAGTAAAAGCGCCTTTTCCCACTGCACATTAAGGTGCGTTTAGCATTATGAGAATGAAAACGTGCAGTGTTTTATCATTAACTGAAAATGATGATAAATAGGCTGTTTTATGTTCATTATTATAATTAAGCCGGGTTTACCATTGTAAATGTGTACACAAGGGTACTATGATAATTAAATAAAATAGCAAATTGGGAGTAGCAAAATATGGTAATTGAATCATAATGTTATAATGGTGCATTGTGCATATTAGTGCATATATTAGTACTGAACTATTTAAAGGATATGGTACAGAAATGACAGTTAATAGGACGAGTGATAAGCACTCACATTTTGTAGTAATTAAAATTCAAGCGTTTGAGTTGTGATGAAAAGCAGGTATAATGTTCACTAGAATTTAATCTGTGGAATTTCATTTCCATTGTGGTCTTTATCAATTTAGTTTTTTAGTAAGAATCGAATTGTACCACTACCAATAGTAAAAAAATACTGCCACATCAAATGACCTGCTACTTAATCACTCATATCAAATGCGACATACAATTAGAAAAATGTTCCTTCTTACATACTGTGCCCAAAAATTGCAAATTATACATAATTCAAGGTGGTCTATTCAACTTTGCAGGAAGTTGGAAGAGACAGCACGACGAAGCGAACATTGTTTAACTTCCTTTATTTCTTTCTTTTTGCTGTTTATGACAGATGGTGTTAAAAATTCAGTTTGTAATAAAAAACTGCAAATATTAGACGTTATAGAAAGAGGCCAATTCAACTTTGCAAGATGGAGTGAACCCCATGAAGACTTGAAAATTGTCTAAGTTTCTTCAATTCGGTTGTTTGTACTGGAATTGTGTTAGACATTTCCAAGAATTCTGTGAATGCGCTCATATACTGGGCATTATACGTAATTTAAAATAACCTATCCAACTTCGCAAGAAGCTGGAATGAACACGGTAACAAATTAAAAATTCTTAACTTTCTGTATTTTTTCTTTTTTGCAACGTTTGTGTTGGGTAGTGCCAAAAATTTAGCCTTTGTGCTCCAAAATTGCGCGTTAAATGTAACTTAAGGTAGCCAGTCCAACTTCGCTGAAAGTGGAGACAGACATACCCCGAAAAAATAAATATCTTTAAAGGTTCTTTAATTTTTCATTTCTGCTGCGCCTGTGCCAGGCAGGGCCAAAACATCAGCGTATATGCTCAAAAAGAGCGCATGTTATACTCAATCTAAACTAACCAATCCAACTTTGCAGTATGTTGCAATAGAACCATAAAGAATCGAATATTTTTAATTTTATTTTCTTCGTTTGTGCCGCGTTTGTGTCAGATAGTGCCAAAAATTTAGGGTCGGTAGTCAAAGATTGTACAACTTACACATGATTTAAAGTGGAGAAGGAAGCTGGAATAGATTTCAAGTACAAGTAAATTTTTCTTTCAGCTCTTTTTCGTTTTCGTATTTTTCCTATTTGTGCGGTGTAGAACTCAACGTTTGGGCTCAAAATTGTACAAACTACTTACAGCGTTGTAATTCGTCGCCAAGTATATATAGTAAAATTAGTTCTAAGACTAAACATAGAGAATTTAATTGAAGTAGTAGTCTAACGACTTTGTATATATAAGAAGATTAAGAAGAATATTCTGATTGAAACTCGACGATTTTCTCTAATCAGGCCTTCCACACATACCATATTCCTGTCTGTTGACGCAGTACACATTGCATCTAGACCACCATTCCTTGACAGTTGGATACGCAAAACATGCGTTTTTATACACTGCTTACATTCGTGTATGAATTTCCAATGGTTGCAAACCTTCAGCACATAGAAATTGAATGGCCGCACGCTGATAACTTTTGGTCGGATTGTTAATAACAAACGTCATTTCAAAGTCACAATACTTAAAATTGCTTTCAAATATATACGAGAGAAACAGCAGTGGGAAATTTACAAACACCACCAACGTTGCAAAACGTCAGTTGAGTGATTACAATTGTTTCTAAGGCTAACCTGACCAAGGATGTGTTTCAATTGAACAAGCCTCGTACTACATGTTTTAAAATAAGAGTATGTCTTGAATTACGATATTTACTACAATCAACTCAAAACTGTAGGCCGGGAAATGTTGACTCATTTTCTTAATAAGTGTTCATTTCAAGTTCAGTAAGTATATAGACGTGTTATTGGATGTTTTTATAAACCGAAGAAATCCCACACACCCATAGCTATCAGTTATACTATACAAAGGTCGTCTTTTGAATTATGCATGCGATCGTTGTCATCTTTTTTTGTGTATTGTTTATTGTTCTAATTTTTTTTGTATCATGTTCCTGTGCGCGTGTAGATACTAGCCTGAGTATTGGATCTTTTTATTTTTCTTTAAGAACCCTTACTTTCTGTGCGCGTGTGGTTGAGGATGGACAGGTTCATTTTTTGAAAATGCCCTTGGCAGCCAAAATGTAGTCCTTCTATTATTTTTAGAGAATGCTTGCTTCTGTGAGGAACAGAATTATGGTTGACAAAGGGGGCTTTTCAAAAATTTCAATCTGTCTATTCTTATCCGAATACACGAAATAATACGAGACAAATATAATTAGAACAAAAACAATGCACGAAAGAAGTTAAAGTGACCACAAAATAGAAAACATTTTTATGGCCGATAACTTCAGTGCGAACTCTGTAACTTTTCTTATAAACTGTTCTTTGTTCAGATCCTTTTTTGTATTGTGTTCCTGGGTGTTGTATAAAAAAATGTACAAGCTAAATTTTTGAGAAATGTTTTATTTTGGTATGTGTGTGTGTGTGTTCGCGCACGCGTGTGCGTGTGCGTGTTTGTGTGCATTTTAACATGTTGGACAAGCTTTTGTGAGATATTAACTTCCGGGCGAGCGCTATAACCTTTCTATGTATTGTTTATTGTTTGAATTCTTTTAGTATCTTGTTCCTATGTGTATGTATTTAAGAATGAACAGGGCGTTTTTAAAATGCGCTTGCTTTATTATTATCTTTTAAGAATGCTTTCTTTTGTGCGGAACCGTATCTTCAGAAATTTAGCCTGTCTATTTTCATCCGCGCACACCCTGGAATACGGTACAAGAAGAACTATAACAAAAAACAAAAGAAGTTATGCCCGCAAAAGAAAAACCATTCCTTTTAAGACCGATATCTTCGGTACGAACGTTGTAATTTTTTGATGTATACTGTTCTTTATTTTGAATCTTTTTATATAGTGTTCCTTAGTATGTGTAGATGAAAATGTTCAGGCGAAGTTTTTAAAAAACGTTTTATTTTGGGTCCTTGTGGGTATTTTGCATGTTGCACAATATTTTGAGAAATATTTTCTTCCATGCAGTCGTTGTAACTTTTCTGTGTATTGTTTATTGCTCTAATTCTTTTTCTATCGTGCCCCTATGTGTATGTAGTTGAGAATGATCAGGTTGATTTTTTTGAAAGTGCACTTGGCAACCAAAATATTGTCCTTTTATTAGTTTTAAGAATGCTTTCTTTTGTGCAAAACAGTATTTTAGCTACTTAGGGGGTATCTTCGGAAATTCAGACTCTCTGCTCTCATGTGCACACACCCTGGAATACGATACAAAAAGAAGTAGATCAAAAAACAAAACACAAAGGAAGTTACTGCTCCCGCAAAAGACGAGCCATTCTTTCTAGACATATCTTCCGTGCGAGCGCTGTAAGTTACTTGTATACTGTTCTTTGTTCTGATACTTTTTTTATAGTGTTTCTGGGTGTGCGTAGATGACAATGTAAAGGCTAAATTTTTGAAAATTATCTTATTTTGTTGCCCGTGTGTTTTTGCATATTGCACAGTATTTTGAGGAATATTTTTTCACGTGCGGGCGCTGTAACTTTTTTGTGTCTTGTTTATTGTGCTAATTCTTTATGAATCGTGATTCTTTGCATGTGTAATTGAGAATGAACAGGCTGAACTTCTGAAGATGCCATTGGTACCCAAAACGTTGTATTTTTATTGTTTTCAAGAATGTTTTCTACTGTGCAGAACAGTACTTCGGCTGCCTTATGTGGATTTTCAGAATTTTAGCGCTCACTCAAAAATACAATACAAAGAAAATTACAACAAAAACGAAACACAAAATAAGTTATCGGCGAAGCTGACTTTTGCAGCTAGTAAGGAATGTTGGAGATAAAATCGAAACAATAAACGAAATCTGCGGCACTTGCTGCATCATAAGTGGATAACGCTTAGAATTACAAATGAGTACTAGTGCTATTTGAGTCATTTTCAGATTTGAATGGAAAATGGTCAACAACAATCACCAAACGAAGATCCATATATCGTTGAACATTTTTGTAAGCAAATGTTTTTATTTTTATTTTAACCTTCCTTTTCCTATAGGACATGCAAATATTTTCAAATCTTTATTTCTACTTTATGCTAAGCAAAATGAAAAAGTGCTAAAACAAGCCTTGTTTAGTATATTCAAATTATTTAGCTAGCGTCTATTGTGTTCCTTGTAAATTATTCAATGCGATGTATCAAAAATCAATAAAAACTTGTTTTGCGTGTTTAAAAGGATTAGCAATTGATTATAGGGGTCAACGGCTATAGAAAAACTCTTAGAGTGGCAACAGATATAGAAAGAGAAAAAATATATTACAGCGTCAATAGAAGTGAACGCATAACTACGTTCACAAGCACGAAATTCAAAATTTGATGTCTCTTTAAATTTAAATGTTTCTGTTCTAAATTATGTAGCAGTATATTATATACACCTAAGGTCTAAATTAAATGATTAATCCAGCAACTGCAGGTTATTTCCTACGATCAATAATCAACTAAGGGTTTATATAAAATCAGTTTAGTCCTGTGGTATGTAGACTTTCACTTTCTGGAATGCTGGTGAAAGCAAACAAACTAATGCTTGTTAAGACAATATAAACAAAACTAGTTGTTACGTTAATTCGAGGCACCCACGTTGGGCGCCAAATTTATGCTACGTTGGCACGTAGCCGTGCGTAACACAAAGAAAATCAAAGGAATGACCGAGCTCAATCGGAGATTAGGGGGGGTTGTAGAAAGCAAACTGACATATGATGTATGCGGCGGTAAGGAGTTAGTGACAATACCTGCAAGAAAAATTAGTTAAGCAAACCTGAAAAAAAAAGAAAATAAGCATAACAGCAATGAAAAGTCTAAGTTATTCAGTACTTTGTAGAATGTAAATAAAACTGTTTAGATAAACTATATAATATAATCACGATAAAAGCATTACAAAATTTTTTATCACAAAGTGAGGTAATATTGGGGAGTAGCAGAAACGTTTCCTCACACACCAATTAAACATAAATCAGACAAAATGTTAACAAAAGATAAATAGATAAGACACAATTGATATGAGTAATCCAGTAGTATTGATTTTGTTTTTCTTTTTTTTTTTTCTTAGTAGCATGCACTTCTATTGTAAAAGGTATCAGAACGACAAAGATATTGCAAAACAACGGATAGATATTTAAAGTAATAACAAGTAAGAAATAGTTCAACTTACAAAAAGTCCTTCAGTAACGCTTCCTTTGAAGAGTGGGATTCACGATGTCCTGCACTAACGAAGCACTTCACCCTTGACTGTGAGGGTGTTGATGGAATTTCTTACACTTTCCACTAATCACACCTACGTATTTCACTAGTGTTAGCAGCAGACATTATCATGCTGATGGAACTATGTAGCATTGATAAATTTCTTGGTAATTCTATTTCCTGAGACAATAATTTCGAAATATTTTGTAACACAAATCGTAAAAAAAAATGGTAATAAAAATTTAGAATGACGGGCTTTCAAGGCACGATGTAACGCATTAAACTAACAGTAACGTGTGGTGTTTTATTTGCTACCTATGGTAACAAAGAAAAATCTAATGCCTTTGAATAACGAAATTTGCGCAAACAATGATCTATTTTAGATTCTTTGGGGTTAGAAAATTTAGAAACTACAGTATCAACTGTCTTTACATGTGAATGAGATACATGTTTATAAGAAGCAACCTTTTTTTTCTACTAAACCTGGTACAACTGTATCATCATTTTTTTTTTGAAACACTCAAGCTTAAAACTGTATTTGGATAATCCAAAGTATGCACTACTCTGATAAAAAGGACCACGAAGACTAGATCGCACACACAGTTCAAATATAAAAAGACAAATCAACTAAAAAAACACAATCAATAAAGCAACGCGTATCACTAAGTCAATGTTCCGTAAAACGCACGTGCAGGTCGAGTACAACAAGTTCTACCACTTTTATTTCCAACAGAAAAGCAACAAAAAACCAATTAGTAAAGCAACGCGCATCACTAAGTCAATGTTCCGTAAAACGCACGACAAGTTCTACTACTTTTATTTCCAACAGAAAAGCCACAAAAAGAACAATTAGTAGAGCAACGCGCATCACTAAAACCGTCCATCCATGACCTTACAACCGCACTTGTCGTCAATCAAACACGTTACCTATATAGCATACTTCCTTCAAAAGTCATCAGAACTACACTTTAGTCTCTTTATATAAACTAGTTGTTACCATAAACTCTTGTCGACTATTATCTCCTTCGCTAATAACATAAGGAACATCCAACGTGAATGCCGCAATCATATCTAATAATTAATTACAGCGGTTTATCATTTCCGATAAGTTGGAAAGTAATTTACAAATAATCCAATTTACGATTCATTCCTTGCAATTTATTTATTAATGAAAATCAATCTTCAAATTATCTACTTTTAAAGTAATACCCACGAGTTAAATTGCATACAAATCTGAATTATTCTGAAGTATTTCCTTTATACAAACAGCGATCCCAAAGAAACGATGTATTTACTAACTGGGAAAAAGCGTAAAATGTTCAACTACAAAAATGCACGTTACATAGTCATTCCGCTCAACCTGCAAGAGTTGAAAGGAAAACTAAAGCTCATGGAGGATTAAATATAAAATCATGATTCCTTAAAAAGTGTGAGGAAGCAAACTACTTAATGCCAAAAGTGAAAAAATTACATTAAAAGCATTATAATCAAGGCTAAGTGATAGATATATGGGTAGGCAGCATGAATAATGAAACTTTAGATATTGAGATTAATTTTAAACTACGCATTCTCAAAAGTGAAAAACTATTATACATTGTACATGACTTAAGTGATTTTAATCTCTTGGCGCTAATTACACAAAGGGCCTCCATGATAAAAACCTTTGCTTGCGGGACAAACTATTAACTTGTTACGTGCCGTTGTCGCGGGACCGTCTGACATTACGATGTCGGGAATAAAAGGACCGAAATCCTTAAGGTGACTAGCTCAAGTTGAAGAGGGACAGGTCTTGTACAAATCGTAGTTTGCGTTGCTTGACTGCCATTAACAGTAAATAATGTTAATCGCAACAAAGACAAAGTAACAAGTGTCGATTCTAATGACGACAAAATTGAGAGGGCACCACCAGTAATGTCACTGTGCCTGTTATTATTGAGGGGACCTCCGTCACTGATCGAGGAAACCCTTCGGCATTTCGTAATATTAATGGGAGAAGTGGAGTTTTAAAATATATTAGAATCAATGATTGTAATATGGTACGTGTAAATTTGACGCGAAGAACTTTAACGAAATTTACTCTACGACGGAGACCTAACAGTAACGATGCACCAGCTAGCTTGCAGTGGCGAATTGCGAGTTTTATGAAAACAAATGCAAATTTTTAGGGGTATAGAAACGCTAATACTCTAACCCACTTAGAAAGCTTTTTGTGCTTTCTGTCTAATACAAGTTTGTAGAGCGCCAACCCACTTGGAGTTCGATTTCAAATAGGAGGTTGGTGATCTGAGAGACGATTAAATGGTTAGTTCTGTCACGCAGGTTGATGCATCCGTATGTGCACTTCTTTCTTACCTACCAATTTAAACTAAGCGCAAACAATAACAAAATTGTAAAACTTTCATTTAAACTACAAAAATCGCAATATTTAACGCTCATAACCAACACAAATACAGGAATCTGTATCCCTATTTAGCCCAATTTCGTGATCTTAAAGAAAAGGAACATTTAAAATTTATTCAAGTATAATTATCCAACAAATTTGAATGGTAAATATTAATTTATCCGCATACAATTGTCATGTTTGTTTCTATTATCTTACGTTCCTAAATAAGCGCGCACCAATTTAAAAGTTTGTTGCTAATAAATTATGTGTATATAATCAAATATATGTCAACATAATATGTAGCAGGTAGAATGCAAAAATTCTATCACTAAGTGCTTGTGATTTGAGTACAAGGCTCAAACAACCCTTTCGTTGCAGGAAGTACTTGTGTGTCAGTAATTCATGTATCCAACACACTTTGACGGAGAGTATTCTCTACAGAAACACTTCTACAATGTAACGACACTCTCATTAAATCCGCGAGGGCTTTCACGTTTCCAGCTAGTTTTCTACAAACCAGAATTAAACATTATATTACGGAAATAGCTTAAATTGTCTCACCTGCCCACGATGGTGCTTGCCAGTTGACTAGCGGCAGATAAAAGTTTGTATTGTAAGATTTGAATAAATCCCAAAAATCCATTCTATTAAGTGGCGGTATCTATAAACTATACTATTTTAGGGAATATCAGTAGAGGAAAATCAGTGAACCCAGGCCCACATTTCCTCCAGAATCCCACATTTCCTCACACATCTGGACCAAAAAGTTTTCTTCGACTAACCATTTTTCATCTTTCGAGATAAATATCTTAAATTTTTCATCTTTCGAGATAAATATATCTTAAATTTTTTATCTTTCGAGATAAATGAGCATCCACATTTCCTCCCACGTGATAAACCTATTTTTAAGATTTTTTACCGCTAACATTCTGGACCAAATAGTTTTCTTCGACTAGCCATTGCATCTTTCGAGATAAACCTACCTTGTTTGGTATCAATTAACAATAGATTTTTCTCAGGTACCCGAATCTTTAAGAATTTTTTAGATTGCATCATCCCTAAGGGAGCTACCCCAATTTTAAGATTTCTTACCAAGACCGATTTCTAACCGTCCGCATAAATTTTTTTAGTCATGCGATACATCTTGTTAGCTTAGAATTTTATGCAGAATCCGAATCTGCAAACAGATTTGAAATCGGACCACGCCCTGCAAAGTTATACTTTAAGCTCTCAAACCTCTAAATTTCGCCTTTGCTCGTATATATTTAACTCCATTTTTTAAAACCTTTTTCGCTACCCAAGGTATATGCTTTAACCAACACAAAAATTAAGAACACAAAAGTTTAATAATTTATTTATCCAATTTACAGTTTAATAAACTATTACAATTTTTACAAAGTATAGCATTATTTCCTGTGTGTAGCCGAAAGTTTAACCTGTAACAAAAAAAGATTAATGGGTTGTTTAAAAATAGACGTGTAACAAAAGAGATTAATGTAAAAAGAGGAGACGTGTTTTCAGTCAATAAGACATATTGTTGTTAACAATATGTTTTACCGTCCAGCGACACCACGTGGAGGTAAACACATGCCGCCGGGAACAAAGGAAATTTTAAGGATGGGGAGGTAGATATGCTTATAACTAACTTACATACTATATATACACAATAAAATATATACAAATATAAACAACTTAACCTATATCCTTATGCCCCCATGCGTAGGTTGATATGCTTCCGGGGATGACGTAACGCTTGTCATCTGCGCCCGATAAACTGATTTTATTAATAAGCTGTGTATAAAGTTGGTGTTTCTTACTCCGGATTGATACCATCGTATTCATGAGGGCATCTCTATTATTAATAACAACATCCCTAAAACTATCTACACTAATCCCCGCCACCACATTACGACTAACACCCTTAATCTTTTAACAATGTCTTTCTCACTAATAATGCAGTAGGACTTAGCCCTACTACCTACAAATTCCAACACCAAATCCCCACAAAACTCGTCCTTAAACTTACCCAACACCTTTTGTTTATAAGGGTATATTGTATTTATTGTTTGGAGGGTAATCACTTGTATCAAAATGCTCAATGTTCGCACTAATGTCACTGTATAAGTCTTCTGTCTTAACTATAAACAAGGTCTGTTCCGTATAAAAAGGAAATCTGGGCCATACAGAGGGACATGGTTGTAGTGAAACTCATACATAAGAGTTTTTGAAATCTAAAATGAAAAACCTGCATAAATGGGTTTGTTGTAACTTTTACACGATCCATCTGTATAATCGCCAGATCCCCAACACTAAACAACTTTAAAGTTCGGTTTGCTATTAGTCCACTTGCGCACAACTTTTGTCCCTCGTGTCCCACCGCGACACAATCTTTACATCGACCCTTTGTCCACGTTCTCCATTGTTTTACCAAAACCGCATTGTTCATAAGTTTGAAAAAGTCTTTTCAAACGCGTTAGTGGCAGAAGTACGGAGAACGTGTTTAAATCATGTAGGGTTTGAGCCACGGTGATTGCTCGAACTCAACACACGGTGAACTGTAGTTAATTGTAGACCATCGCGCAAGTGGGAACAATGGATTACATATTTCTTCTTATCAAAAAGTGTGGTGAGTAGCTTTGGAGTCCTAGAAGACGTGTTGGTGGAACCATGGTCTCGGGGCAGAAAGGCAAGTCGTTATGCAGATCCTGAAGCTGTTGTGGATAGTGCAGATCAACCTCTAATTACCCCTTTGTTGTAATGGGATATTCAAAATATTATCTTTCAGATGGTTAACCTGATCGATGTTTAACCACCTGAAAACCCATGTGGAATGGTTGACTCATAGCCCATCCATATAGGTTGTTGGCATCGATATGTCAAGTACATGGAGGGTTCAGGGTTGTATCCTCCATATACTTTTGTTGGGGCATACCGAGACTCACTGGTGAGACCACCCTAATGCCTTTCTTAAAAAGTGGTGCATATCAACATCGGTTAATAACTCCAACTTCACCTCAGTGTGTTTCAGCATTGCATCAAAGGCGAGAGAAGGAGCTGTCACGTACTGAGCCGGGTCGAGATTGTAGTTTTAGACAAACGTTTCTGAAATTTTCAAAACGTCTGCCAACAGTAGAACATCGTTTTAAATACAGATCGCTGTATTCACCCAAGTTTCGTACGTGAAACTCCTCCCACACCTTCTGCGCATGTTTATAATCCGCATCGCTAATAGTCGTAGAAGATAAGTCGTTGAAGAAAGCATGTTTTGCGGGTAAAGAGGTTTCATTCAATACACTTACATCAGAAATGTATGAATACGGGAAAACACCTTTCCTCGTCAGCAAACTACGCGATCTGTCGTCTGAGAAAAATTTTGGACCTCAACAAACTGTTGAGGTTCTAAATTCTTCGTCAACTTATCCAACGATGATGCCATAAAACGAAGCGAATCTATGAAACGCAGCTGGATCGTTGAATTGTGATCATCTTCAGTATCTGCATCTCCTGCTAATCGAACATACTTCGTAAATGAAATATATCGTTCCTTATTGTTGGGATCACCTCTACACGTTCTTTATCACATCCTAGCTCCCTTACGATAAAATGTCCATCGTAACCACTCAAATTGTGAAGAATCACTGGGATAAATTTGGTACCGTGTATTTAATGTTGCATTGGGAGTGTGCGGCAAAGCGAAATCTCCCTGAGAGGTGGCAGTGATCCTCACCCTCTCATTTCCCAAAGGCTGCTTACAGATGCCACACCCTCAACCATATGAAACAACAACTCATCTAGGGTTCCATTGGAAGCATGGGGTGTTTGTTTTAAAATTTTTCCCAATCGTTGGGCTTCCTCTTCATCTTTTCCATAAAACTTTGCGGCTTCAGGTCCTCTGTACAGCTCAAATTTGTTAAACGAGTCATCGTATGAACATTTGATATAGTATGCAAAACTGAAGGGTTCGTGGTGTTGTGGCTGTTGGTGAAGGAAGAGGTGGGATCCGGAACTGCGGAGCTAATAGGCTTCAACACACTTTCGAAGTCAGCATAAATCACGAACGGTACCCGCATTTGTTTGTGGAGTTGGTGAACTCGAGGATGTTGTTGAAGTGGTTCGGCATGGTCGTCACCACATGGTTGCAGTCGTTTGTTGAGTGTTGGTGTAATTTGTCTTCGATGGAAAAACACCAAGCATCCATCGCAAATCCATTTGCGGGTGCATTCACGAGAGATCTGCTTACCCACTAGCTTCCCAAATCTTTGATCCAACAGTAGTGGGACTTGCACCCATCCTGAATGTACAGTAGGTTCACATGCCGACCCTTTTATTAGCGGTGAAATGTAGGGTCCAACGATGGACTTGCCTTCTACCCCAAAGACGTTGATGCTGATGTCGTTCTGCTCCTCAAACCTGGGAATGTCCTTTATGGGCATGGGGAACAGTACTCCTGTTACGTGAGTACCGTGGTAATGCGGGTAGCTCGATACACGATTGTGCTCGTTAACGGGTGAGGCGCCACAACACACCAGCAAAACATGCATCATCGTTATTTTGGATGTTAACGACGGCCTTAACCTGAACCCATTTGGGAAGCTCGATGTAGGAGGACCCCGCATTGGTTGGTACTTGTTAACATTTACCTCCAAGTACAACGCCTGTTTCAGAGTCCATCCTAAAATTTAAAAATTAGAAAAAATTAATAATTGTAGAAACTAACCAGAATCACGTTCTTGGAACTCGTCCGACTTAGCCGACATCCTCTCCACAAAGGTGTTGTAGACCGCTCCCAGGTCCTGGAGGAGGTGACCACAACATTTCGGGTGTTGAAAGGATTTAAATCTTCAACACCCTCTCCGCAGCCATCTTGGTGTAGTCACCAAACAACTCCAATTAACCTTGAGGGAGGTGTGTATAGCCAGCTGTTCCCCGACTAAGGCTATGAACCTCTCCTTCTGCTCGCATAGAAAATCCAATAGACCTAAAATACGAACTAAGCAAATACAAAATACTTATAAAAATACATACCACTAGTATTAGCATTTTTAATTCTGTATGTCGCGATTCGACTTTTGAACGCTGTCGCTTACTTCCACACCCCATCCAGGACACGGCTAGCATCTTGTGCGCGTTAGATCGCTGGTGGGCTACCGTTGACAACGTCCACATTGCATTCCGCACATCTCCGCGACTTCTTGGGGGCAGGTCCTCAACGGTTGGTGCGGTCGGTCGTTTGATCCCAGATGGTCCGGCAACGGGGCAGCCACACCATGCTTGGCGTCCTTGTGCCGTTTTAGGCTATCCTTCCGCGAGAAGGATGCGGGCACATCGCAAACAAAAGACCGGTGGATTTCGATCCCACGTCATGCTGCTGGAACAGATGTCGTTTTAAATTATCACCCCTCGAGAAGACAGCCCGCAGACGTTGCAAATGATGCCATTTTTCTATAAAGAAATTAAAACTGGTCAAAGACTTTTAACAGTTGTAACTAGCCGAAGACTAAACAAAAACTGAATTTATATCGCATTGCATGGTGCTTTTATACATAATTGGTATAATTAGCTACTTTACTTTTAAAAACCCAGCGTCGTTTAACCTTGAGTAACATTCCAAACTAGTCTATTTACCTTGGTGAAAACCAGTTAGCTCTCTGCTTATTCATGCATTCCAAACTAGTCTAATCACACCAGTAAAACCTAATATTCTTAACTAACCTTGAATCGGATTACAAACTAGTTCATGCCTGTCTGTAACATACTGCAAATGATAATGAGGAGCATGCGCAACAACAACCCTGAAACATTTAAAAGGATGATCTGCATAGCATCCTTCTCAGTCATCTCAGTGAAATCAGTGCAAAGCAATGGAGTCTGCAGATGTTAATAATGCACAAGTTTCGTATACCGAAAATCTGATTAATAAGTTTACGTATAGTTTAAGTGAATTGGGTGAACACCCTCATAATGTGGAAATTGGGTTTGTTATAAACCAGAGAATAAAACCCGTATTACGATTGGTGTGTAGCAAGAAATATTGTGGCAACCATGTTCTGGAATTGACATACGAAAATTGGTTAGCATTTACAAATTTTCAAGTGGAATTTCAAATCAACGTATTTTCTCGTGACGTACTAAACACTCGATTAAATGGTGCACCGAAATGGAAGATCTACACATACAACTAGGAGGTCCGTTTTTATCACTCTGTCACCAGTGTCTGGATCAACCGAGGACGAAACGTTCCAGTTAAAAATAATAATGGGTGATAGCTCGATAGTTATAAATGAATTGGAGTGCCGTAAAATATTCCATATGCGAGAGCTTGTTTGAGTATCAACTTAAACAGTTGGAAAGTCGTGAACTTCCCAGCATTATACAGCGAATTAGTAGGGTTTGTTGCTAATTCTAATTTAAATGATTGCGATGGGTTTAATACTATGACTGAAGGAGAGAAACGAATTAAAATCTTGATTGAAGGTGAAGTTCGAATTGGCAATATTTTATTCTACAACGAATTGAATCAGAGCGCACTAAATGCATTGGAGCTGGTTATATGTTTTCCGGATATATTTGTGCAAGATGATGCGTACAAGAACATTAGTGGAAATGTTTAGACGTTTAAATTTGTCGGAATCTGAAGATTCTGGTTATGGTGATAACTAGAAAGAGTATAAAAGACAGCCAAGAGACGTGGATGTAAATGTATTGTTATTGTAAATATATTGTAAATTTTTTGAAAAAGTATAAATAGACTCGTTGTTGTTTATTTATTTAGTATAGTTTGAGATTTTTTTGAGTAAACACATGATTATCTGTTCTGGAGAGGGTTTAATCAACAGCGCTATAAACAGGTTACCGTTTGAGTTGCATATTCCAGGTTATCAGTACTGCGGTCCTGGTACAAAGTTGGATGAGCGCTTAGCAAGAGGTGATCCTGGAATAAACGAATTAGATAAATTGTGTAAAGACCACGACATTGCATACCCAAGTACCCCGACGATCTTCCAGCCAGACACCGAGCAGATAAAATTTTAGAAGAAGAAGCCTGGGGAGAGTTAAGTCTAAAACGCAAAGTTTGGGGAAAAAGCCGCAGCTTGGTTTGTGACAAACGCTATGAAAGCGAAGAGAAAATGGGTATGGGTTTAAAGAAGAAAATAAGTTTTAAAGGTGGATTTTGAAGAAAATACGATCCGCAATAGACCGAGTTGGTTCCGACAACTTGAAAAAGCTGTTAGATGTTGGTATTCTAATTGGTAAAAAATCATAAAAGGAGCCGGTGGGAGAAACAAAATTAAAGTCCCACGTATTATACCCGTTCCACAAAAAGGAGGTTTTTACCATTGATTCCGATATTCGCGGGACTAAGTGCCCTAGGGGCACTAACAGGTGGTGCTGGGGATAGCTAAAGCAGTAAATGATGTCAAGACAGCCAACGAACAGCTTAAGGAGAGCGAACGACACAACAGATCTATGGAAGCCATTACCGTTGGGAAAAAGGAAATGGGATGTTTCTAAAACCATACAAAAAAGGCACAGCATTATTCTTGAAACCGTACAAACAGGGGCGCAGCATTTGTAAAAAAGTATCAAAAAACTAAGCAAGTTACCTCGAAGAGCTCTCACCGATGTAGATATAAGGAAACACGCATCTAACATTCCTCATTTTCGCGGTGTCTTTTCTAGAGATCAGTTACAGAAGATTAGACCGCATGTCAACGAATCGGTGTGATTAATTTGGATACCACCAAAGGTTCGGGTACACATTGGGTGGGGTACCGAAAACGGGAAATAGTGTGTATTACTACGATTCGTTTGGAGACTTGAGACCACCGGAAGAAGTGAAGAGATATTTTCGAGGTTGTAAAATTTACTACAACAGTGTACCGGAGCAGACTTACAACACATACAATTGTGGACATTTAGTGTTAAAGTTTCTTAGTGACAATGGCTAAAACAGTGAGCGTGTTCGGGTATGGTAATGTCATATCGACAGGATCCATTTACCCACCAATTAAATTGAAACAAGACGGTGAATATGCTTTGGGTCTAGTGGGACTGTACACTTGTAACACTGTGCAAAACATACATCCAGGAAACAATAACTTATACTTTAACGATCCAGAGCATCGCAGAATAACCATTGAACCTGGATCATACGAATTAGAAGAAATAAATGCATATATACAGGACGTCTTCAAAAATGGTTCAGTCAGAAGCCGGACATCAACGAGAACATTGAAAATATTTTAAACTGAGTGCCAACAATAATACATTAAAGTGTTCTATACGAAGCAGTATACCGATTGATTTTGGGGCAAACCGTAAAACAATATTGGAAGCATCTTGGGGTTTACCAACCGCAAATTGGCTGCAGATACCGTACATATCGCTAATCAGCAAGTGAACATAATATCGGTCTCAAACATTTTTGTGGAAACCAATATCACCAGCGGATCGTTCAGAAACAATTTTCTTACGCACAGCATATTCGAATTCAGTCTATCTGTACCACCCGGGTATAATCTGGAAAAGGAACCTAACCACGTCATATATTATCCGCTGAGCGTGACAGAAATCGATAATATTACAATCAGACTAGTCGATCATTTGGGTGAATTGGTAAACTTTTCCCCGGAAACATACACCTGTGTGAGACTGGAAATAAAAAGTAGCTGAAAATGCCTATCGATTTTGTATATAAAGCACGCTACAACACCCCAGACGATTAGAAGTGAATACGGCGTCAAAGCGTCAAGTTGTCGAGAGACTTACAGCAGAAGAAATACGTTTCTTAAAATCTTTGGGATTAAAAGTTATAAATGATGGGAGGCAGAAGTAAACGCAGCTTAGATCTCCACGGTGATGAAAACGTTAAACTTGGAAGGCTTTATGAGGACGTGCCCAAATTGGATGTGTTTGGAGGTTATAAATTAGACGAAACCATAATAAAAGAAGATTATTATACATATCTTCCCTTTACATTGAATGCAGAAAACAACGATCGAATTTCAATTGAAATCCAGAGCAGTGATAACATCACATACCCTCATGAAAGTTTTATATTTATAAAGGGTACCTATAAGCCTACGGAAACATTAAGGGAAGCGTCAACAACTGTAGACCCGATTAGAGCAGCAGAACCAGACCCTAAAGCTTACGAATTTACTAGAAATGCACCATATTTTCTGTTTGAGGAAATTCAATACAAATTGGGTAATAATCAAATAATAGATGTCTGTCGAATCCCTGGAATTACAAGAACTATTAAAGGTTTAGTATCCATGGAAGAATCAGAAACAAAATCTATTACACATACCGGTGGAAACCCGATACCATATTCCAAGATGGACGGTTTAGTTGTGCTATACCGCTAAAACCATTTTTGGGTTTTTTGAAGATTACAAGAAAACTATCGTCAACATGCCTCAAGAGCTGATTTTAATCAGATCCAAGTCGGACGTAAATTGCTACAAGTCGATTGGAAATACAGTAACGTTCAAAATACAACGTATTTCATGGGAGGTCCCACATATAACATTAAGTGACTTCGCCAAGGCGTCGCTTTTCGGAAATGCAAAATCAATCATCTATAATGGTTGCATTCAGAAAATGGGAACTACATGAATTACCGTCTCTAACACAATCAAAGTCGCAAGTATGGAGAATTAAAGTATCGAACGAAACAGAGAAGGCTCGGTGGATATTACTGGCGCTGCAAAATGGGAAGTACGACAGGAAAGAAGAAAATGCTACAAGCTTTACGAATGCCAATATAACCAATGTCAAAGTGTTTTAAACTCTCAGATGTTCCCTCAAGGTCGATTAAATTTATTTCGAGCAGAATGATATTCCGCGCCTGCATGATCAGGAAAAATCTACCCGAACAAATCCAAATAAATGTTTAAACTCAACAGGTTTAAGGATTCACCGTCTTTGAACGACTGTCTCATCTTTGAAAATCAAGGACAAAGTTATTAAGAATGGAATTAAAGTTAAGAAATTTTGAACCGTCGATAATTAGCTTTAAATCGACTTATGTTTGAATATAACCTTTAGGAAATTTTAATGATTTATTCCAAATTAAATATTTTGTATATATTTTAAAAAATTGTATAAAAAAAATTATTTTGTTTAATTTTATTTTATTTGCAAGGGAATTATTGTCATAAGTTCTATTTTTTGGCGAATTTACCTCCTGGGGTGAAATTCCCCCATGGGTGTTTTAGGGGAAATTCCCCAATGAAATTCCCCTTTATGAAAGTGTTTTCCCCCGACAGATTTTAGCATGGTTCGCAATTAATAAGAAAACGAAGTAGTGGATACAGTAACGAACTTAAAAAGCTATAGGAAGTTCGGCTGGGTAAACAAGTATTTACTCCATCAGTAAAAATATAATATACCGAAAGAGACGTTAAGCTATCACCGCAAGCAGCAAAAGCAAGCGTACGCTCGAAGCAATATGGAGACTGCGAAACAAGAAGTTAAAATACCTATACAGAATTATGATAACTTTGCTATTGCTAGTGCAAGAGGATGGTAAACATGGTTCATTGTTCCCGTCTAACATACGAGCTATATTCGCTGGACCATCGAGTTGTGGAAAACTAATGCTCTAATATCTCTGATCTTGCACGAGAACGGTCTTAGATTCCAAAACGTTTATGTGTTTTCTAAAAGTTTATATCAACCGAAATACGAATTATTAAGAAACGTTTTACACCATTAAAAGAAGAAATTGGGTACCATGAGTTTGAAAATTACGATGATTTGATTGAACCCAGAGATACCAAAGAAGATTCAATTATGGTTTTCGATGATATACCTGCAAACGAGCAAAGTAAAATCACTCAATTTTTCTCGTTCGGCCGACATAAAGCAATAGATTCGTTCTATCTATGTCAAACTTACGCTAGTGCCTTAAAACATAGACTCAGAGATAACACCAATGTAATCGCATTATGGAAACAGGATGATACAAACCTTCGCCATATCTTTTCGGATCATATAAGTGGTGACATGACATATCCAAAATTTAAAGAAATGTGTTTACAGTGTTGGGGTGACTCAAAACATAATTTTATAACTGTTGTGAAAGATTTTGATTTGGATAATGGTCGATATAGGAAGAATTTCGACGAGTATATAAATATTTGACATTATTCAAAAACAGCTAGTTCTCATCCAAAGTTTCATGATGACGGACGTTAACAATTTTATTGCGAATAAACGCAGTCTTCATCTTATGCAGGATGCTGTACGAAAAAGTTTGTAGCGTACAAAAGGGAGACGCTACATCTCAGCAAAAATTCAAAGAGATGCACAAACAATTGATTGATCCCTTGAAATAACCGCTTCCCAGTTGCAATCGATCACCGAAAAATTCCCACACCTACAACAAAGGTTAAAGTTGAAAACATGGACGTCCTATAAAGAAAATTAAACAACTCGTTCCAGAAGAACCGTTCCATCTTTACTATGCGGATGTGTTAGCTAGAGACGAGGACGAAAATATTGACAAATCAATTTATGGAGTAAAGTATAATGCGGAAACCGATACATGGAGTTTGTGGAAAAGTGTATTGGTAATTAACCCGGAAACTAGCGATATAACATTAAATAATGTGATATATCCAGGTACGAAGGGTTTATACAACCTGCTGGTTTACAAAGACATCAGCCCCGAAGATGGTGATTTCAATTTGCATGAAGATTTGCCGAATTACTTGGAAATGATCAAATCTGCGTCGATTTTGAGAAGAAAGTTTAACCCATTTGCGGTGCACGATTTAAGCGGATTCCCAACAAATAACAAAAGTTTAACAAATATGTGCAAAAATATCTCACCGAATTTCGGAGGAATCCCGAAAGAAAACAGCCAAAGAGAAGAAAACAGTCTAAGGGATCGGGTTTAGGCTTTTCTAATCGGTTTTACAAAAGTTTAAATTCAAAGCCGGTGCAATATGTCTACTGGAATAATGTACATGAACTTGTGGATCGACTGAGATTGTTGAACGCATCCAACCGAGCTGGAAATACAAGCGAGGAAAACATTAACGAGATGGTGTCCATAATAGAAGAGTTGAGAGAAGAAGGTATAATACAGTGAGCTCAGCAAATAATTACACAGTTTTAAAATGCCTATCGACCGCTTCGGACGTTCAGAGCGTAAAGATGCTGATATTCGGCGCGGTCCTCCAGGTCGAGGATTTGTGCTAACGTTGGATGGTGATGGGTACGATATGCAGCAAAGAAGGTTAGTGAATTCATCAGACCCGAAAGAAGATAGTGATTGTGTTAATCAGAGAAGCACTATAGTATTCAAGTCTGGAGAAGAAACAATTAGTTTTCGTAAAAGAAGGCTAGTGGATGTAATGGATCCTAAAGAAGATAGTGATTGTGTTAATAAGAAATCTGTAATCAAGCTCGTGAATCAAGCCTTTTCATACTGTCTAAAAGTTCTGATGATATACAACGTAAAGATAAAGCCTTCAATGCAAGAAACCAGCGTATCGCAATGCTTGCTCAACCAGTTGAGCCATCTGATGCAGTTAATAAACAATATGTAAATGAAAAATTGGATAAGCTTGTATCTGACTTTAAAACGTTTATACAGTTTTTATTAATTTGACTGCAACTTCCGAGACAAATGAAAAGGAGCTCAGTCTTGCAATAGCATCGATTTACGAGGCGTCACCAGCAGCTATAAAAAACAAATACTACAAACCAAAGCTTCAGTTTATGTCAAAGGTGCAATTGGATAAAGATAACCCTATTAGTTTAGCAACAGTGTTAAGCAAAAATGAGTAAAGAAATCATCGTTAAGGAATTATTTAAACCTGCAAGAAAAAATTTTCAGCGTCGTCATACAAATCTGAAACATGTGAAACGTGATCTTATCCAATCGGACTTGTGCGAAATGCAGCCTTACTCGCGTGTGAACAATGGGTACAGATATATTATAATAGCAGTGGACTGTTTCACAAAATATGCTTTAGCTGAACCTTTAAAAAATAAAACTGGATCAGAAGTTACAAATGCTATGAAAAAAATATTGGACAAAATGCTGCAAGGAGAAAATAACTTAAAATCAATCTACAAACGGATTTTGGGAAAGAGTACTACAACCGCTGGTTTAAAAATCTTATGCAAAAATATAAGATAAACCATTACTCTACGTATTCCGCAATCAAAGCTAGTATGGTCGAGCGGTTGATTAGAACAATCAAAAACAAATTGTACAGAAGATTTTACTTGCAAGGCAGTCATAAATGGGTGAATATTTTGCCTAAGGTTATGGAAGAATACAATAAACACCGCATCGGGCTATTAACATGACACCTATGGAAGCAGAAGAACATCCGGAAAGAATAAAACTTTACACCGCTAACAGCGTTTCTAAAAGTTACAAGTATAAGGTTGGAGACATTGTGCGTATATCAAAATATAAAGCAGTATTCGATCGAGGATTTCACCCAAACTGGAGTACAGAACTATTCAAAATTGTTAAAGTAAAAAACGAGACCGACAACCTATCTGCTACAAGATTTGGAAGGTCGGCCAATTCTAGGTGCTTTTACGGCGATGAAATTCAGCTCACAGCAGCACCCGACACGTACTTAGTGGAAAAAGTTTTACGGAAACGGAAGCACGGACGCGAATTATTAGTGTCGTGGTTGGGGATGGTAAAAGTTGGATTAAGAAAACAGACTTGTTTAGTATCATCCAGATAATTACCTGGATGAAAAAATCATAAAAGGAGGGAGTAAAGTCCCTAAACTGGGTATAGGGGAGATTTGCTTAGAACCCCATTCCCATCTGTGATTTGAAGCAGGAAGCATGTGTTTCATAATCGATTTACAAGGATATCAATACAAAACTAGTGATTTCTATTGCAAGGAGATTGCCATTTTGGATGTAGCGAATAATGTAATATGGCATGAGATATTGGACATGGCTGTGGAGTATAACACCCTAAGGATGATTTCAAAAGCAAGTTCGGTGGTTAAACAAAGAATCCATGGGCTTAGCTGGGATGGACAGTCCACAAGTGGATATACAAATGTAGGCGATTTGCTGAAAGAAGTCATACCACCCGATGCTACTATCTATGTTAAAGGAGAACAGAAAAGACAGTTACTGTCAAAATATTTATCAAACAACATTTTAAACATGGAAGTGTTTTCACTTCCAAGGCTCAAAGAATTAAGAAGATTCGGTAATAGGTACAATCACTGTTTAAACCATTGTTTGAATAATTTAAGCTGTTCTAAAGAAAACGTATTGGTATTGAAGCATTTTTGTTAATGTATTAAAATTTTAATAAAATATTTTGTGAGAATTGTTTTTTATTCTAGCAAAAGCATACCTTTAAAATTTGGAAAAAATATATCTGTAATACAGCGCATTACTTTGGAAAAATTAATGTTTTAAAATACAAAGAACCAATAACCGAATACATAATAATTGGTGTTTGCAAATAAATTCAGTTCTACTTTAATAAAAAATGTAAACTTACCTTAAATCTTCCTTCAAAACTTTCCACAAAAAGAACTACGCGAAACGACGGTTTAAAATTTCGAGGGGCTTTACACAAAAGCGTGCGAAACTAATAGAATTTTTCTAATGACACCGCGTTATATACGTTTTGAATCCGTTAATTATACTACTAAATGAGGTTTGTATTTTCTGTAAATACGCACTTTTCAGCACCTCGTGGTATTGGTAATCTACAAACAATTATATCTCGATTTGAAATGCGCGTCATTGAAACATATTCTCAACATAATTAATAGAAAGTCCAAGAAAAGAAATTATAAAACAGTATTCAAATGTTCGTTAAGAAATCTAGAATATTTGTTGGATTACGAGTTACTTTCAGTACTTAATCTGGTTTATTACATTTTGTTAATTCTGGAATTTAGGTAGTTAATGATGTCATACAAAAATTTCTAATTAACATACATGCTGGTATCTAGCGAAAGTTGTAGCATGCATTTTCAATTACGAATGCATTCTTCTTTCATTACAGGAGAAATTCCATAGATTTCATACCAGCAAATGCGCTTTCTTTAGATATTTAAAACACATTACATTGGACATCAAAAGTCGACCTTGCCATTTCTACATTATTGTTAAGCATGCATTGGAATTTTTGGATGCGGTAATTTCTTGTTTAAAGTAACTTAGTTAAATAAAGTGTAATTTAAATTGTGATTGTATACTCAGTTATTGCAATTGAAAACACATTCAGGGAATAATTTATTTGCTCTATATATTTTACAGTAGCGTTTTGAACAAAACTTTCTGCTTTTAATTAAATTTCCTTTGACCCCGGCGGCATGTGTTTACCTCCACGTGGTGTCGTTGGACGGTAAAACATATTGTTAACGACAATATGTCTTATTGACTGAAAACACGTCTCCTCTTTTTACATTAATCTTTTTGTTACACGTCTATTTTAAACAACCCATTAATCTTTTTGTTACAGGTTAAACTTTCGGCTAACACAGGAAATAATGCTATACTTTGTAAAAATTGTAATAGTTTATTAAACTGTAAATTGGATAAATAAATTATTAAACTTTTGTGTTCTTAATTTTGTGTTGGTTAAAGCATATACCTTGGGTAGCGAAAAGGTTTTAAAAATGGAGTTAAAATATACGAGCAAAGGCGAAATTTAGAGGTTTGAGAGCTTAAAGTATAACTTTGCAGGGCGTGGTCCGATTTCAAATCTGTTTGCAGATTCGGATTCTGCTAAAATTCTAAGCTAACAAGATGTATCGCATGACTAAAAAAATTTATGCGGACGGTTAGAAATCGGTCTTGGTAAGAAATCTTAAAATTGGGGTAGCTCCTTGGGGATGATGCAATCTAAAAATTCTTAAAGATTCGGGTACCTGAGAAAATCTATTGTTAATTGATACCAAACAAGGTAGGTTTATCTCGAAAGATGCAATGGCTAGTCGAAGAAAACTATTTGGTCCAGAATGTTAGCGGTAAAAATCTTAAAAATAGGTTTATCACGTGGAGGAAATGTGGATGCTCATTTATCTCGAAAGATAAAAATTTAAGATATATTTATCTCGAAAGATGAAAATTTAAGATATTTATCTCGAAAGATGAAAATGGTTAGTCGAAGAAAACTTTTGGTCCAGATGTGTGAGGAAATGTGGGATTCTGGAGGAAATGTGGGCCTGGGTTCACTGATTTTCCTCTACTAATATCCAAATTTCCTCTATTCACACGGTTTCTGCAATTTGAACTGAAAATTGACGTCATGGACTTTTCGGTGCATGATGGTATATGTATTCTTGCAGTTTCTGTTTAATGCCGACATCTTCGTTAGTGGGTGGGTTTGCACGCTTTAAATTTTGTACTAATTGTATGGGTTTCTGCTTTGTTTAGTAATTTACAATGGTTTTGGTCTCATTGCAATGTTGGAGGATGTTTAGAAATACACGTGCGGAGGATGAGTATTTATAAAAAATTATGTCGATGTTTTTCTAGTTTGATGTGCAATTTGTGACGTCCTTTTTATTGCTAGTTGTAAAAGAATATACTTGGTACTTCACTGTTTATTTCAGTATTTTACTTTAATATTACAATTGAATAGTCCTTTTCTAAACTGTATACCAACCCAAGCTTCAATACAATTTTAAAGAAATTTTCGCGCGACAGCTCACTTTAACTAACTTAAATTGATATACTTTTTTATTTACAAATGTATGCATAGTTAACGCATTAGCATTACAAACAGCCTGCCTATTTATTAAAAGAAGTTAACTTTCCTTAACATATAATTTTTAATTTTTGTTGACTCGTTTAGTCCAACCTCAAGATCCTTATGAACTAGAATTAAAATTTTGATCAAGTTGTTCCTCAACAGAATATTAATTGAGTGACTCTCTACGTTGACATTTATTTGAATAATATATCATTACTTCTCAATTCTTATTTCTTATTAGTCGCCGGTTACGTTTCAGGGTATTTTTAAGTACGATAATGGATTATAAAGTGGATGAAATTTGAAAACATGCTGTGGTTGGAAATGTTTTCTATTTTTCATAGTGGATGGCGCCGCACTAATTCCGATTTCATTATATGTACGAACGATAAAATCAGTTTAAAACAGTAATTATAATTAGTATTGGTCACGATGGTGTGGTTTTCAGAAACTCTTTGTTTCTATAGAATGTATAAGAAAGGTTCACAAGATGCTAACAAAAATAAAAGCCACGTAATAAATATTCGGTGCAGCATGGTGTTACTTTCAAAGAGAAATTATATGCGATTTCATGCATGATTAAAAACATATCACTTGGTTTCAATTATTAATTGCATACCTCATACAAATGCTAATTACTGAGAATATTATCTGCTTAATGTTGTGGAACGTTGCTCGTTGACTACTAATAGCGTACGTTATTATTGCATTAAAACGCATAATTAGGTTAATGAAATCACTCTTATAATTGTGCGTTTATATACATTAGGGCACTATGAAATGCCATAAATCGTTGCAGATAGTAATTATTTCTACAGCTCAATTTAAGGAGATGTATTTAAAAAGCAATCGATGGTTTTTTAATATGATATACTCAAAAATCGTTTAACAAATGAGATACTTTGTCTATATAAGAATTCTTGCTATAACATGCCTAATTTTCTTAGAAGGAATCAAGGGTCCAAAGAAAGGGACGCAAATTTAACCTTACACGATCACCTTAAATAATCTGCGCAATTTTTGGCTATAAACGCTAAAATTTAAGCACTGCCTAAAACGAACGAAGGAAATGAAAAAGTTAACAAATTTAAATTCTCCTTAGAATCAAATCCCGCTTTATGCGAACTTGAATTGAACACCTTAAATTACGTATAGCTTGCGCAGGCATTACATTTTTGGCACCATGGAGCACAAACGGAAAAAATAAACATAAACTTAAAAATTTTAATTTTTTTATAGTTTGTCCATTTCAGTTTTCCTCAAAGTTTAATTGGCCACTTTTAATAGCATACGACTAGCGCAATTTTTGAGCACAGACGCTGAATTTTCAACTGCCGGCACAAACGCAGCAATAAAAGAGAAATAATAAGTTAACAAAATTTCCATTCTTTATGGCATACATTTCAGATTCCTTCGTAGTTGAATTGGCTACTTCGAAAAATGTATAACTTGTTCAATTTTCGTTTAAGCGCAATCACTCAATTTTTGATACTGCTTACAAACGTAGCACAAATGAATAAAATAAAGAATGTTACAAAATTTCCAATTTTTATGGTGCCATTTTAGGTTTGAAGAGTTGAATCGACCACCTCAGATTACGTATAACGATCGTAATTTTTGAGTACAGATGCTGAAGCTTTGACACTTCTTAGAACAAGCATCAGGGCACAAATAAATCAAATATTTATGTATTGAAACTTATATTATATATCCAATCTAGCTTCGCACGTTACCACCAATGCACAAGAGTGGTCAAAATGTTTTCAAATTTAATGTAACTCTAAAATACAACAATGAGTAGTGATGGTTTTGAACTTGACAAAATACTAAAGTTTTCAGGAAATAACTTTCTTACAAAACAATCTTAACCTTTCATCAAGATTATTGCTTACCGTAGAGAGGAGGGGCGACTTTGTAACTGTGAGGTGACTGATCAAATGCACATCCCTACTTTATTCGTGTGTGTGTGGGAAGCAGTACGACTACAGTGGTATTGTTTGTGATGGGCTTGCTACCTACAATTATATTTATATAACCGTTCTCATTTTGTCACTTCAATTGTGTGTAACTCGTCGCTTAGTTATAACGAAATTGTAGCATACTTTATGATTTACCGCGCAACTTACTAAATGTGAGTATTATAGTGGTGTACATTCCATATATAGTTTTAATGTGTATGTTTTGTTTTAATGTCATTAGCAAAGCATCGGAATACTACGATGTCTTTGAAATTTAAGTTACACTAGTTTCACAATTGTAAATTAGCAACCTGGGGCGAATTTGATCACTGTTCACTTAATTTATTTTCTTGTTCTAGCCTCAATATGGTACGAGTGTATAAAAAAAAGCTTGGAACAAGATCTTATAAAAACTATTCTGATGATGTGTTAGAAGAAGCACTTGCTAAAATCGCTAATAACGACTTAACAATTAGAACAGCATCTTGTCAGTACAAAATCGCTTTTGGAACTTTCTATAATAGATTTTAGGGTAAACACGTTCGTAAACCTGGAGGACAACCAGTATTTTCGCCATCTGAGGGAAATGCATTGATACAAGCAATTGTAAGATATGGCGACTGGGGATTTCCCTTAAATGTTCTTAATGTTTGTATGTTCATTAAACATTATTTAGATAAACATGCTAGAACTGTAGCAAGATTCAAGGCCAATTTACCTGGCAGGGTTTTTGTTTATTCTTTGTTAAAGCGAAATAAGACTGCTGCTATGCAGCGACTTGCAGCAAATATAAAACCTACGAGAGCGTGTTTGAACCGAGAAACCATCGAGAAGTATTTTGAAAATCTAAAAGCAACTCTTACTACAGATATTCCTGCGTAAAACATTTACAACTACGACTAATCGAATTTGTCAGACGATCCCGGAAAATCAAAAGGCATTTTTAGAAGGGGAACAAAATACCCGGAACGCGTTGTGAATCATTCTAAATCAGCAACCTCAATTATGTTCTGCGGATCAGCAAGTGGTGTGCTATTGCCCCCTTATGTTATTTTTAAAAGTGACTGCATGTGGAACACATGGTGTCAAATTGGTTTAAAAGGAGCGCCTTGTTGCACCGAATCTTGTTGTTCACAAGGAACACGGTTTGCCAGGACAAAACATGGTTGAATAGACTCCAGCACGTTTAAAAACTCACGTTTTTACCTCATGCGAAAAAACTTCGTGGCAGAGAGTTCTCATAGGAGATAATTTATCATCACGTTTAAATGAGTCTGTCATAACAGCTTATGATGATAATAATATATATCTTTTACGTGCCTTCCTCCAAATGCCACCCACATTTGTCAGTCATTAGACGTAGCTTTCTTTCGCTGTTTAAAAGGAGCATGGCGAAAACAGCTTTTAGATTGGAAACTTATGCATCCAAGAAGCTGCCCTTTGCCCAAAGAAACTTTTTCGAAGCTGGTGAAAGAGAATTTAGTTGATATGGATGGTACCGATAATAAAATTTCAAAAAATTTAATAAGCGGTTTTGTTGCTAGTGAAATATTTTCAACAGAGCCCGAGCAAGTTGCCAGAATCTCCCGAAAAAAATGTAAACCGAACGGTCAATGATTCTCTTACACAATTCCTCCAATCTCAAAGGGCTGAACAACCTACTACTTCGCGGAAAAAACGAACAAAAATTCAAGTTGAGCCTGAGGAGCATCCACAGAAGGGCGATGAGAGTCTTGAAGAATCGACAGACTCTGAACTATTCGACAGTGGATCAGAAAATAATGATGAAAATTGTGCTTCACCAGAAACCAGTTTAGATAAGTCTCGCGAATCAGAAAAATCTGAAAAACAATCCACTTCACTAGAAACCGGTTTACATAAATCTTTGAAAGCTGGTCAGTTCGAGCTGGCCAGGTTTTCTTCCGGAAGACGTCAAAAGCAGATCCATAGATATGTTTGTTTAATTCAAGATCTTGTTAATTAAGACAAACTAATAGTTTTAGGTTTAAAATCTGTAAGCTCTAAGAGAAAGTTTAGTGTTGCAACAAGTTTATTTTCTAGCAATATCTTCACAAATACCTACCTTAATAAATTTATAAAAAGTCAATTTAAATATAATATCTCTACACAATCTACGTGATAATTATTACATGTTGTTGAATCCAATATAAGCTTTCGAACTGCGAGCATAAATTATAAATTAAGCCGTGACAGAGAATGCCATTTGCGAGCGTCGCTATAAGGACTCCCTCCTTTGATTATTATAAGAATCGTAACTGTTGTCAGGCGGCAGTATACGTCAATAGGACACTTCCACCTGAGCTGTTGTTAGAGAAGGTCAATTGTTCTATGTATAAAAGAACAAGGCGTTGCACACCTGGTGTTGGAAGCACAGAAAGATAAAAGTCAATTTCAAGATGAAATCGTCTCGGTTAGACTCATTATATGTCCACGCTTGGCATTTATATAGTTCGTACAAAACGGGGAGTTAATTGTAATGGATGGCTTTAGAATAGCAGTAAGTATTACCGAGCCATAAGGCCTTTATTAATTTAATATTTGCAGTGCAACTTATGATAACTTACGAAAACTTATAAAAGTTTATTGGAATTGTAAAGCATATTTGAAATTTTACTTGATGTGGTAATCAATCCAACGTGGTTTATTTGTTCGATGTGGACGCACGCTTATGTTTGTTAGAAATTCAGTATCAAGTTAATTATATTGTGTGGTGTTGGAGATTTCTAACCTGTTCACGTGGAAATTTCCTAGTTCACTATGTGAATGACAAACACTTTATTTTTAAACATTGGTGAAAGGAATTTATAAAACTTTACTTTTAATCTTTATATGAGTACTAACAAAAAATAGTAGATGGCGATATAAAGATAGAAAAGGTTAACTTTCAGGATTAACAAAAACTAAAGCTATTACTTGAATACCAAATTATGTTAATTTAGAGAACTAAATTGTTTAATTTTGCTTTTCATTAATTAATAATTGGAATATTTTACCATTTAATGTAAAGTCTGTGTAGTACTACCAAGGCCAAATGAAGTTTGTAATATAAATTTAATCAATCCTAAAACTCAAATTTAAACATTTGCAAGAATAAATTCTTGCTAGACTCTTATAATGTAGAAAGCTGCATTGCTCTATTTTTGTGAGATAGTGATGTTGAGATTATTACCAAGTACAAATGTACTTATTTTTCATTATCATAATTTAGTCAAATTTTTTAAAGATGATGTTTTGTAAATAATTTCAAACTGCAACTTAAAGGAATAGATATTCATTTTGTTCAAGACTATGATTATTAGTTGGAATGAATGAGGGTTGATTCTTATTATTTATGAATTTTTTGAAATGAATGCACAAACGGTGCTAGCCTTGTTTTAATCTGTTTACAGGTGTAGCAGTGCATCTTTAAAGGTCAATATCGAGCCATAAGGTAAGAAAACTTTAAGGATTGGGTTCTCGTAATATTTTTGTATAGCGGTATTTGAGTATAAGTTTCCGCATTCGCCTTATACAAAAGACTCAAGTTGAGTCTTCTTAGTATACAAAAATTCGGTGGCGCCATATCACTATATTTTGGTCGCAGTCCAACCCCGACCCAAAGCACATGTTCTACCCAGAGCAAATCGCTCGACTAGCCGCTTAGCCTTTGGAGGTTTCCTCATCTACGAACAATTTTCCACCGAAACTAACCTTGGGCTCTTTACATCTTCAGGGAATCCTTGTCATCTATCCTTGTGCCTTTCAGCTGGCAATATAGGAGTAACGAAAATAACCCCTTAGTAAGGCAAAACGTTATAAATAGCGCCCAACGTATAGGCCTCGATTGTGGTCACTCACAGTTTGGTGTTATAATACCTGCCAGTCTTGTATGTAGTTGTACGCCAGCCCATTTGTCAGAGTAAAGTCTATGTTTGTCCCTGTTCCTGTATGGGTGTTGTAAGTGGATGGGTTATTAGGAAAGTTCATTACTTCGAGTTGTAGTTCGTTAATCAAGTTTTCGACTTGTTCTCCGGGTTCGTCCGTGAGAGAATTGTGCCACATCGGGGATTTTCCACTTACGTCTGCCATTATAACTATTGGTTTGTTGTTGTAAGTGTGTAATATGTTGCGTATGTTGTTTATGTACGGCTGGGGATCCAGTCTGTACTGGAAGTAGCTTGTTACCAAGATCCACTTTCCAATCCGACCGTTTGAGACCTACAGACATGTACAGTGTTCTCCGCTGTTTTGTTGGAGTGTCGTGATTGTCAATGTGGGGTCAAAAATAACCACTGCCGTTTGTGGGTTTCTACCTGTATGTATTTGTCTTGCCCTGACTGGCATGCTTGGAATCTTCCCATGCACCAGATAAGGTTCCTGTATAAAAAATGCATGTAATCGTAAGGTTTCAGCTAGTTGTCTAAGCTCTTTCATTACAGTTGCAGAGTGCGTGGCATTCATTTGGCCAATTCTGATTTTTCCGTCGTCCATTAGGGGTAATAGGTTTGTATGCTGCATTCTGGTTGTGACTTGTGTTTGTGTGAGAGTGTTGTGTGTGAGTGTAGGTTTGTATTCTGTGTGTAGGTGGGTTTCTATTTTGTCTGTGTGCATGTTTTCTTGTAGTGTTTGTTTAAGATGTTGTCGATATGTGATTGACCTTGATTTGTCCCTTTGAATTTGTGAGGGTGGTTTGTGTATAGTTTGGTTAGGTTTACTGTCCATAGTCGGTCTTTTGTATAAGTCTGTCCATTAACATTTTGTGGGTTGGGTAATCTTTAGGGTTAGAAGCGCACTTTTTGCTACGTTTTAAGCATGGTATGCAAACTGAGGGTTGTCTGTGCTTGGGGCAGTCTGCCCTTTTGTGCTTGGAGTCTTCTTTCCCACAGCGTCCACATGTATCGATGGTGCGTGTGCAATGTTTCGTGACGTGTCCAAAATCGAAACATCGTAGGCATTCGGATACTACTAAAAAGTCTTCCGCTGTAACACAGCGATATTCGATATAGAATTTCCCTAGATTTATTAATATATTTCTCACTTTGCCACTTACCATCGCATCATGATGTTTAGTCGGTTTGCTTTTCGGTCCTGTTTTGAAACTAAGTTGAAAGTCCTTATTAAAATCCTCTCTGTTAATTAGATTTTCAAGGTTTTGAGTATAAATTAAATCTGTCACGTCTTGATCTTTCAGGTACGTTGGCATGTCATATATAATAACTAAGGGTTTTTCTTGCGCGGTTTTTTCGCAATTTAGGGTTTGTTTTAGGGTTTCATGGTTTAAAATTGTTTGCCTCGGTTTCGTTATCAGTATCTATAATTACTGCTTTGTTGGTTGTTCGGATGTTTTTAATTTTAATTTTGCCTTTCAATGGGTTTACTGTTTTTAAAAAAATTTCTTGAATTTGTTTAGGTGTTTCACCACGTTTTGACGTTATGAACACCGTTGTACGTTGGTTCGAGATCGCTTTTGATATTGCGCCTTGTAATCCCTACTTTAACACCAGGACAATCTTCAATCGTTACTGGTTTATGATAACGCTCCCCAGGTCCTTATTAGGGATCAAAGGTGTTACCGTATATCGCTACTAGTAACCACGCTACCTACGCGACTTGTAGTTTCTTTTCGTAAAATTTGAATTTAATTTAGAACAGCTTCTTCAGGATACCGTAAATCAATATTCCAAATTCAAGGCAATTGTCTTAGATTACAAAGTGCGTGAGCACAACTACCTTGGACTTTCAGCATTTGTAGTCTAATTAAAATTAACACACAGGTTAATTTTAAACAGTCGGTAATAGCAGCTAAAAGTTACAATATGCACATTAGCAAAATTTAGTTTATTGAAAACTTTCTTACCTGCTGTAATTACTTTAATCTAACACTTTAAATCGAAAGTGTTTTCTGAATAATTCCGTCGCTGAAATCATAATCAAGTTCATATCTTGACCAGCTGCTTTGACGGTTCGAATTCGAAAAGACCGACAGGCAGGCGACGACCTCGAGTATCGCCGTCGGGTCTCGCGTTCTTACCACTTTCTAATATGTTCCACAAATAATAGAAATCTATATCAGTGTAGAATGCCTACACAGCGTAAATAAAGTTGCCTAAAACTTACCACATTTAAGTAACAGATATTTATACTGTTACAGGTTCAGAATCTGGACACAATCACTTTAAGGTAAAAACACGTAGGCGAATGAAGTTTCAGACGACACGAAGATATAAAGCATTTCATTTAAGTATTTTGTAATTTTCAAAATTTGATATTAATGGTAAGCGATGAAGAATTGAGATTTACAACGGGTAAAAATTGAAAAATTTTAATATTAAAGGATATATAGATATACGTACCGGATATTTTACGTTTAGAACGGGAATTACAATTTTTTGTAAAGGTAACGGGTATATGTGCATATGAATATTAAAGGTGTATAAATTGTACTGTAAATTATTGTTTGGACTTTCGCTTAGGAGTTTTTTTGTTAAGGATATGTAGTCGGTACAATTATACAGTCAATGAGTGAAGGAATAGTGTTATTGCTTCTGTGTATTAGCCAAAATCCAGTTGTTTGTTCTTAATTTATTCTCAATTCATATTTAATGACATTGCATTTTTCGAAATGACTAATAAGCAAGTGATACATGCTAAGCCGAGATATTATGTTGAATCTACAAGTGCAGACTAACTTATTGTAAGTAAAATAAATACCCCAATTTAGTCTTTTTGTACAAATATCGGTTCAAATGACATACGGAGGGTTTCGAAGTCGGAAATACGAATTTTTCTAGGGCGCACGAGTTTTCCATACATTTGGAACTTTAATATCGAATTAGAGACGTATGAGTTTTAAATATTTAACTGTGCCACGTTTCAGACTTTATGTAGAGGAAGTTACTCCATTATACGCACTAATTATTGAATAAAATACCTAATTGAGCTGCAATGTCTTGCCTTAGCGTAAATACATTTAATGCTGATTCTATCACATTAATAAAAATTTTAAATTGGTAAGTCGAAAAATAAATGCAAATCGAATACAAGTAAATTCAGCGCGTACTCTAATTTTTAGTGGAGTAATGCAATTTATTCAAAACCCGTAAATTATATAATTCTGTGAAACTAAATCATTATTTTTTAAAATACGCTTTTCCAAACACCATTTTAACATTAATTGAAGTTAAACGAGGTTTCGCTTAACTGGGGCTTAGAAAATAATTCTCTCTATTTTCTCAAAGCATGAAGTGTTGATTAACGAGCTATTACTTTTAAAGGGAAAAGTTTTAGCGGAATATAGAGCTTTTGTAGTATTTATTTTATTATTTTCGAGTACGTGTAGAGGTTTTGCAACCAGCTATTGTTCTTTATCACGGATTTAAACAAGAAAACTTTAAATGTTTTTGTAAAATTGGGTACACTATACAATCTGCACCTAACAACCACACTAGCTTGAAGTCATGTTCTAGCTTTAGCAGGAAGACAGCAATTTAAGTTAGGGATTTGGGGAGTTTTACTAGTATAGAAATAAAGTTTTAGATAAACCATGTTTTAATCCCCAAAATAACCTTTGCGCTCCCTTTTCCATATTTGCTATTACCCGTAACAGATAACAGAAACTTAATTGCTATCTCAGAGGTTATCTTTTTCTTTCAAGAGTAAAGTTCAGTTTGCGAGGAAACTGTACCTGGAGATCAACTAAAGCTCGACATCAACCAGATCATAGACTTAGTGCTAACAACATCGAAAGCTACTTATCAAGTATCTTAACTAAACGTAATAATAATGACATTTGAAAAGTATTCCTTAACTGGGCGGATGCGTGTATTGTTGCAGGTGTAGTATGTTACGGTATACTTACGTAAGCAATCAATATCTACATCCAAGATGATTTATTAACCTTTTAACTCGACCATTTTCAATTTTTACCAACTATAATACATTGTTCCTTAAAATATTCCTATTTACATTATCTTGCCTTTCACAGTTAAAGGTTGCTACGTGCCTAGACATTATCCGAAAGAAAAGTAAATACCAGGCTAACTACTTGACGCGGAGAGTGGGGGGATTCGCCTACATACCAAGAAAACAAAAAAATACAGTACATTGTCCACGATTATCTATTAACACATAAAAATAAATGGAGGATTCTGTACAAACAGGCAAAGGGAAAATAAATTAAGCGTTACTATACGTAACGAAAGAAGTTGTTTTACATAACGAAAGAAGTTGTTTTACATAACGAAAGAATCCATTTTGCCTCCAGCCACTTTCTTTTTCCCGACAACCTTTTGATCTCATCGCACCACCATTCAAAGGTATTACATATGCCAATCATTGTCGTTCCACATGCTTCCAATGCACATTTCATCACACTGTTCTTCTAACAACTCTGCTTTTTCTAAATGTGCAGAATTCAGAGCGTTCTCCCATTCTTGTTTGCAGTCAGACGAATCCCTTTCTAATATAGTACCGTTCTCTCTTTGAGTAGACTCTTCCAACAAGCGTTCTTTCTTTCATTTTATTCATGATTTAATACTCTTTACTATACACTCTCCTGACATACTAATAACCAAATCTCCATGGCTGATTCGTGCGATCGTTACCTGATGGGCCAGATACTTTCCATCTCAGTTACCCACTTTGACTTTGACACTCCAAGGCTTTTGCACAGGTCTTGATAGTAAGTCTTGTTTAGATAGAACCAGATTACCAGTCTAGGTCGCGACCGTGCCGTTGCAGCTTTCCCTACTAACGTTAACAAGTCCTTACTGTTCAGTGTTGGCATGTTTAGCCTCTGCCACAGACGTTTGTACGATTCCCTGTCCTCCAAGTGTGCCTAATGTCCTTCAATATAAGTTAAAACTTCCCCTTCCACGGGAATTACCTTGTAAGCTAGCAGAAAGTTGCCCGAGCTTCGACTACTACGAGGAGCATGCTGTGCACCGACACACATCGAACGCAATCAAATAAAATTATTTCTTAATGCACAAAATGCTCAGTGGTTTAGCTGGCATGCGTGTGACTACTAAGCCCAAGGTCATGGGTTTAAATCTCGACACAGACCGCTTGAGGAAATGTTAGGCGAGCATTTTTTTGTTTGGCAAAGAGGAAAATGTAGATCCGCGTGGATAAGCAAGACTTTGGCAAAATTTAAAATTTTCAGTTAAAAAAACTTGCTCCTGTACAATGTAGTACCCACGGGTGGAGTATTGGAAAATCAAATGTAGTGAATATCATCACTAAATATGAAGGTACCATCCACATAGTGGATAAAAATTCTTTATGTGGTCTCAAAATACACTGCATACCATTAATTAGTGCTGCTGTATTTGTAGGCAAATCAAAGGGGACAACTTTTAACTGGTAAACACACACCCCTGCAGAAAAACCTGTATACCTCTAGATAAAAATGAATTTTTTAGAGCAATTTTTGAAAAGACTTCCATATTACCTAATCTCGCCAAAATACTATCTATTGTCGATGACCAATTATACTATGGTTTAGTACGCTGATTTACTTTATCATTCAAACATAATCTAATACCATAATCACTTTTCTTTGCCACAACGAAATGATTTACAAAATGCGTATTTGATTTTTCTATAATACTCTCTTTCAGCATTCCCTCTACTTAATCTTTAATCCTATCTCTATATGCCATTATAATCAGATAAACCTTTGCTTTAAAAGTTCCAGGTACACTAACAAAATCACGTTCACATTTCACATTCTCTAACTAACACTTCATAATCGCCATACTATTTATGCTTGCGAGCTTTCTATGTTTTGGCGCTACAATGCTACGTTCCTTTACTGGTATCAGTTTATATATTAATTGTTGAATATTATGTTTAGAAGTTAGCGATGCTTCATCTCCTATATTTGTAAATACCTTAATTATTTAATCTTCCACATTTAAATGTAAACGAATAATACATTTTTAATTAAGTAACAATCAGTTTCCAATTCAAATGTATTATACTTTCGTTGACGCTCATGATAATTAATTTTAACGAGTGTGTGTGGTTTGTCTTTTATTGAAAATCATGGTTCGATGTGGACGGTTCCGGCCGGTTTGCAGTTTCTGCGTAGGTTCGATTAGTTACTATTCTTGCTCTGCTTCACTTTGTGAATTTTCATTACTGTTTGCATTACTATTTTCTTTATTTACATTGCTACGTTTCGAAGTCCTCGAACCATTATTACTTTTCACCTCCCGTCTTGGAGCATTATATTGATTCCGATTTGACCTATTATTAATCACGTGATCAAAATTCTTATTAAAATTGTTACTATTAATCCTGCTGTTAAAACGTTCTTGTTCTGCATTTCTTTAATACCTAATAAAATTTACTATCTTTCGGAGCTAGCCAGGTTTAGTATGTATATTTTGTTCATCTAAGCCCTCGTGCGCTAAAGTCCTGGCAATATTTAAAAATATTTTAGAATTTCATTTATTATCGCTATGAAATTTAGAATATCGCTCTTTGACATCATCTACATGTTCCAGAATTTGTACCTTTTTACCTCTAATTTCTAACTTTTCCTCTTTGGTATTATTGGTCACTTATAAATGTAAAGTAATTTCACACTCACGTCTTTCACTTTTCTTCTATTTTTCTCTCTTCGACTTTAATTTCTTCCCCAATCTTGCTAGATATTCTCCAAACTCCACTCGTAATTTCTGGGTTTCATATCAACGTTCTCGCCCACTACCTTCATACTTTTTCATTTCTTTCATCCATTTCCTTCATCCATTTCGCCCATTTCCTTTGTAAGCTCAACAAAATGAACATCACGCTTCCTGCATTTACAACCCTTTTCTGCTCTGTCCTTCTCTTTTGTTCCTCTTTTTTTTTGGATCGTCCAAATAAACACTCTCTTGAGATCTAATCTAAATACCTTCTACTCTGAATCCTTCTCTAATCTTTCTTATTCTTTCAGTTATTCTGATGATAAATAAAATCTACTTCACAGGAAATTTCTACAAAATCAATAGTCACACGAAACGCTAAATTTCAGACTATTAGTCCTGTACCGCATTTGGTGGGTAATAACTGCGTGATGCTCCTCTTTCAGAATCGACCGATAGATTCCTTTGTTGGACGTCAATACCTCCGTGTACTATATGCTTATATAATATCAGAATCAAATACCAAAGAAACAAATATAATGAGTTTACATCTTTCTCACAAACAAAATCTTTTAAATACACAATTCACTATTAATCTAAATACTACCCCAATGAACAAATTTCCAACACATGAGTAGCATTTATTACTAAATCCTGAATTAAATTTTTTTATAATTACTATTTACACAATTCTTTTGTATTTAGATCCGTTTTAAATAATCAGTCCTATGGAAACACACCCAATTTAATATAGCCACTTTTTAATAAGGTATTAAACGTGCCGAGTTCAGAATGTTTTTTATATTTTATGTAATCACAAATTCTCTACGTGAATTTTCAACGCCAAACAAATTATTTTATTTATAATAATTACAGGCTGTCGTTTACATCTGCGGTTATGGCAACATTTTATTTTTTTCTAGAACATGGATTTATTATCTAGCTCTTTTACACGTGAAAGTACATCTTATTAGTCGACGTAAAGTCTTCTGTTATTGTTATAAAAATTAAGTTATCGATACATGCTGCTTTACATAAATTAAATTTAACTGTAAATTTGATCCTGAAATTTCTCTTAGAATATTTAAGCTTTTGAACATGATTAATTATAAATAAAACTCTCTTAATTAAATACTGCAAATGAAATTTTTTAGAGTATTTGCACGCATTTGAACACAAATTGATCACTAACTTGTAAAACTGATATATTTTAACGAGTCAAGCATAATTGATACTCTTTATTCATATGAATAACATGATCAAACTAGCCAATAATCACGGTTTTCGTTCATCAATACATTTTATACCGGGCACTTCATTAGTACGTTTTCCATACAAATAAATATCTACATATTTTGAATTTTTTAACATTTTCTCGAGTTTACGATGCCTGATGTTTATCATATGACCTTTAGTCAATAAAAGCGCTCCAAGTTAAACGTGGAGATAAAAGTGATAAAAGTGCTGTAGACTAATAATGTCCGATAATGTACATCAAAAAAAAAATTCTATGGTATGTAGTGCGTCTGAACGAGCACAAAGTTGGGCGTCAATAAAAAATCTGTGGTTTGAAGATGCCCGGAGTAAGACGTTAATAAAAGACTATATGGACTGAAGTGATTAATAAAAGCATTGCCCTAATTATTTTTGTTAGTTCGTTTAAATAAAATCACTAGAATCAGACATCAAACTAATAACGCCACGAAGTATTCTTTAACAAATTAATTTTCAAATAACTACTACTACATCCACAGCAGCTCTTTTCTAACAAACAATGTTTTACATGTAACCTCAATATTTGTCACAACGGCTTGGCCTTACAAAAAAATCTTAAATCTAACAAAAATGTAACTTTTGAGTAATCACTCACTTATACCAAATTTTTAGAGTCCAAAGTCTCTTTTATTATCATGATGCACACGTTAATCCTAATTTCATTCATCAGTAACTCCTTAATTAAATCTTGTTATGTTAAAAATTTATCAAGATGAAATAGAAAACTGAATGTTCGCCACTTAAAATCAGATTTAAACGTACCTGATCAATTAGGTTTGATAATCACAAAACCAACTCAACTCTTGAATTTTAGTTGTTCACATTTAATGTCAACTGTTTTTACTTACACACGCGATCCGTCCCATTGTCTTGAATTAATTGTCTATAACGTGACGGAGTAATAGTCATTTCTGGCTCTCTAATGACTTTATCTATGTAATCGTCGTGGTGTAAGGTAGAAACAACCAGCACATTTTTAGAACTTTTGAGATATGGTACTATAGTAGCATCTTATTGAGATGCAAATTTACTGGAACTAGTGAATCCTCCTGTAGGACAAGGTAACTCTAAATGCAATTCTTCATGGTTTTTACGTATAGTGCACAAATACGATAGGTTATATTCACAGAGAAAGCAAATTACCAAATCAATCCCTGTAAACCAATTATCGCACATCACATTTCTGTGTGATCCTTTTATGCATTCGCACATTCTTTGGTCGACGACGGATACGGAATTATCAGCAGCATGGAGTCCACAGGGTTGTTTTCCAAGATAAACTTCAAACTTCATAAAATACAACGTTTTCGAATCAGAAATGACTGATATCTTTATGCCGTACTTATTTGGCTTACTGAGAATATATTGCCGAAAGCTACAGCACCCTCTAAAGGCTTCTAACTTTTCATCGATGGTAAAGTTTCCAAAAGGCGTGTAAGCGGTTTCACAAATACAAACAAAAGCTTCAAAGAAGTCTCTAATAGGTACGACTATCAATTTTTTTATTGTAATCGGGTATTTAAATCATCAAAACGTAGATTATGAAGAAGAAACAAAAACCTGTTTGTCGACATAGTCAATGTGAAAAGCTCTACTCCAGTCGCGTGAGTATTCCATAATTCGTCGACATTCAAACGGCTTCATTTTAGGATAGTCGACAAATAAAAAAGTCCTATAAGTGCTCGAATTTCAGAAATGTCAGGATGCTTAGCATTCCTGTTTATGAGCGGACTCCATGATAGTGCAAAGCATACTTCAATAAAATCTTGTCAAATTTCTGAGATAGATTTAAGATTATTTGCTATCGCTTTAGCTCCAGGAGAATGTTTTATAATATTTACTGACCTTCTTGTCAAGTTTTTTCCTACGCACGTGCTTGCTGCTTTGTCGTTTTGTCTTCTCCAAGATAGTAAGTGCAAAATGAAAGCCCACCTTCTTCTCCATCAGAAATATCTTGGTCAGTATCGCTATTGTCATCATTCTCATCTAGCATCTCCTGTTCTTCTTCATCTGATCGATCGTCAAATATCACCTCACTTTGTTCTTGTTCATTTTCCTTTACGCATTCTTTCTTCAATTCGTTTCCATCAGTCCTTTCTGTTTTTTTTTATAAGACCACATTATTTACTTATAAACATCATAACAGTAAAAATTGCTATAACAAAACCCTTCACTTACTGTGTGACATATACTCGGAACACAGATTCGAGTCCGCAAATAAAGTAAAGGCAAACTAATGCACATTTCGGCAAATGATTACGTACTAAATATACAGCATCCCCGCCTAAGCAAGGCGGACCAAATTGCAAGGGCATCTTGCCTACAAATTTAAAATTAGAAGAGCTGCGGAGTAATAGTACGCGCACGTGTATTGTGAGGTAAAAACAATCAAATAAAACTAAAAAAAGAGAAATTAAAGCCGTTTAGCATTGAATACATACTTAATTTAGACGAAGCAATAGTTTGTAGTATCTTTTTCAGAGTACAAATTAAGGCATTGGACGACAAACAGCATATTCATGTAATCCACTCTTTTCAACTTCTTTTATGCACATAGAAATTAAGTTATGGAAAAATAAGTGAACATACATGAATAGTAGTAATTGTATCAATTTTGCAGTATATGAACCAGTATAGCTAGTTAGAACCTTACATGTGATTTTCCAATGCTCCAACCGAAGGTACTATATTGGCCATGAAGCGAATTTGCTAGTTAGAACCGTATAAACGTATAGTGCTGTATTTTGAAAACGTACGTGAAACTTCCATACATGTAAATAATTCACTAATGCTCCTACTTAGTGTGAGCGCAATACCATAAATTTTCGGATGCTTTTGATACTTCTTTTCAATCAAACTACTTTGTCTTAGGAAGCCTGAAGCAAGACACGTTACGTATTCGGCACACTTAGGCACATAATGTAAGGCCACGTTCTTATCTTAATAGTGGAAGTTACCAAATAAATCAATATATCAAGAGCCCTTTGTCGAACCATAGGCATTCTATGCTCTCATAACAGTCATTGATCTAACCAAAGATAAGCGCAGTCCAAGCACTAAGGATCCCTTTCATACTATAACATATTCAGTCACTTATACTCCTATATTTAAGGAGCTCTCGAAAAGGTAACGACAAAGCATTCTATTTCTCCAGAAAAATTCGCCTACGTCATAAAGTGTCATGAATGCCATCAACGCTTTTAGTGCCGTTTTATAAGATTGATTTGATAAAAGTATTCTTTAGATATTGTAAAAGCAACCCGGGGTAACGGCTAGAAAACTCCATTCCTTAGATAAAAGATTATTTTCGCACCTCTGTATTAAAGCGGTGTGTTATGTAGGCCTTTTATTCACGTCACAAGGCGTAAAACTGTATAACATGTAGGGAGAAATTGCTTTTCTTCGGGTTTATTAGATTACATCCCCTTTACGATATTAAAATCTATGCATTGTAGGTAAAGTTGATCTCCTTCTAACATACTCATAAATTTGTTAAGAACTTACGAATATTAAACTCTACTTCATCTTGATCGTTATTGATCAGTAGGATTTGACATGAGAATGAGAATTGGAACTACAATAAAGAGTTAAATACAAAAATAAGTTTTCTATTACTTGCTGAAAGCACCTAGTCAATGATGAAATGGATGCGTGCACTGGGTGATGGGAGACTTGAATTAGTAATTATTAACAATAAATGCTTTATAGTTTCTATATAGTGCAAATATTTCTGGTAATTCAAGATCCTAATGGATTTTTTAACATATGAATGCAATTCCATTTGAAACTAGTTTAGTTACCTTTGCTCTATTATTGAAACAATAACCTGGTTTAATGAAAAGATGAATAAAACAAGAACGTGAATCAATGGTATTTCCTCGGCTAGGTAACCCTTTTTAAACCAATTCGGTGGATTAAATATTGAATGCGTGATGCCACAGAATCCATGTTATATCAGTGAGCTTAAACGATTTACAGCAAACGTATGAACAATTTTGAAATAGCATTATTGTCTGACGCATAGTTCTTACTATTTTGTTTTTAATTGGTTTGTTTTCGTTAGCATTATTATCACTGGCAGTAGTGACTTTTCCGTTAGGTTTGTGCTCTCGCTTTGCACCTAAGAGATAGATACACAAAACGGCTGTACAACCTGCCTGTTTGAAGTACTACTCTCTGAACAGATTTCAATTGTTTTCGGTCTGTTAGTGCTTTATGTACAATTGTAATATCTAGTTAGCTAGTTCTGTTATACACGCTATAGTCGAAACCATGAAAGAAGTCGTCTGCGTCATCATTTGTATTCGTATGAATTAAGTTGAAAATTTTAAGTCAATATAGCATCTAGTTCATAAATATCCAATAAATATTCCGATTCGGAAGTTTCCATCAAGCTTCGCGCATCTGCAAACCGTAATGAAGCATGGTTGCCAATAATATTTTATTTTCATAGAGGTAGTTGCTTTAACTATTTTTAAATTGACGTCCTCTTGTTTTACAAATTTAATGAATTCAGTTAAAATAAAACGCATCTTCATAAATTGAGTTACATATATTGATCTGAATACAAACGTACAATAACTGCAATATAAGCTATTTACGGCAGCTGCAACGAAATCTTTGTCGATACGATAACTCTGGTAACCGTGCTTTATACAAAAATTAACATTTTGTCTTGTTGACATTCTAATAAAATGTCTAATGACATCTTCACACCAAACACTTAATTTTCATTCATTCTTTTAAAACTTTAAAAAGTATATTCCATTTACAAAAAACTAAGAAAGATATTTTATTTTAAAGAAAAGGCATAATTTTACCAAAGGTTAGCCTGGTATGTATAAAGTTCAAAACATACGGATACATACTCTTCTCTGTGATTTTCCGAGATCAACGTGTTCACGTATGTCTTTATTTAAAACACGTACAAATTGTATTACTATATTTATCATATATATTAGTTAAGTTTTTAAATAATCTTAAACGTATGTTTTGAATTGAGTTAGACACCTATGACGTAAAGGACTTCTTTTGCGGTTTCTACCACAGCAAAAGATTGAGAGAGTAACTGGTAGCATTACCCATGAACATGTAAACAAACAAAAAACTAAGTAGGGCCTTTTTAAGGAGTCTGGAGCAGGCGAATCCACGCAATTCACTAATGGGTTTTGTTATTAAAAACCCATTAGCACTAATCGCTTTTTGGTGGGTTTTCTCATTAAAAACCCATTAACACTAATCGTTTTTAATGGGTTTTCTCATTAAAAACCCATTAACAGTAATCGCTTTTTAATGGGTTTTCTCATTAAAAACTCATTTACTACTAATTGCTTGATAATGGGAACACTCATTAACGATGTTATCATTTTTCCTTACGTCAGATTCACCAGATACACCACTCAGAGTGTTTTTTCTTAGGGTGAGTCCTAACAAGTGGTGCTGCGAGCTCATCTTTCGAGATAAATATATCTTGTTTGGTGTCAATTAATATTAGATTTTTCTCAGCTACCCGAATTTCTTAGAATTTTTTAAATAATAACACTCCCTACAGCGGTACCCCAATTTTAAAACTTTTTACCAACAGCGATTTCTGACCTCCTTATAAAAATTTTTAGCCATGCGATACATTAGTCTAGAATTTTACGCAGAATCCGAATCTGTAAATTGATTTAAAATCCGACCAACCCTTACTGTTTTAGACACATACCCTCTAGCGAACATATAAAAGATTATTTTTGTTTCTTTTAAGATAAATATATCTTGTTTGGTATCAACTAATATTAGATTCTTCTAGGGAGTGCAAATCTATAAATAGTTTTTAAATAGGACCTCTCGTTGCCGAGTTACACCTTTTAAAGACCCCAAACCTCTAATTTTTGCCCATCTATATTAACTCCATCCTTAAATTTTTTGGTCACCAGGTTTTTGTAAATCAATTTAAACCTTAAAAAGAAAACTCTTAAACACTAAACGTTTTATATCATGCTTATTGCCTACAAGATACAAATAAAATAATTAAATAGCTTCTACGTAATATCTTTGGTATTTATGATTTGCTTAGTCTCCAAATGAATCACTGAGCGAAAGTAGTATCTCATTTCTTAAACGCAAACCACTTATGCTCTAATTTTAACGTCGTCTAATGACCTAGGAATAATTATTCATACATGGTCAGTTTTGTAAATTAGTTGGAAGTGAAAGTCCAATATTCCTACGAGGCGATTAATTGTATTTACCAGAATTAAAAATTATCGGCAGCCATACCGCTCATTTTGAAAAAAAAGTTCCGTACAAATTTCCATACTATTAACCACATATTTGCTGACGCTAAAAGGAATGCAGTTATCGGTTACACCACTTTAAGCCTAAGAATAAAAAACGAGATAGTTTAATACGTCTATTAATAATTCTTTGCTAATGTTGGCGATACAAATAAGTCAAACAAACTCTATCAAGAAATATGTTTTTAATAAAATATATGCATGTATTGATAACAGCTATAAACCGCTGTGATAACAAGGGTCTGGTGAATTTGGGATAGTCAAATCCCTAAACATTTGCGCAAGCGATTGCCTCGCAGTCGCATCTTCTAAGTACTGGATGGGGTAACATTTAATAGTTTCCAACACTATCAAGTAATTTAAATTGCTGCAATCGTTAAATAGAGAAATATTCGCACGGTTCTCTTTTTTTAATAACGTTTAAACCCCTTCTTTGTCCGCCGTATTTCCACCCATATTTTTTATATGACCTATAAATTTTTCGTAAAATTCTGGAAAGTTTTACAGCGCAACTCCTCTATTTTATAACAGATTAATTATCGTAAATATAATAGCTTGATGCACTCGTACTCAGGTAGAACAATAACATTCTGATCTTTTGTAATTTCCATATTATATAAATTTTTTTCTTGGAATTTATTCGCCACTCATAAACTTCTATTAGATGTTTCGGCAATCAATTTTAATCTGAATTCATCTAGTTGTAAATCTAAAACATCTCCGCCAGAAAAACTATTCAATCTTACGTTTGCTGTTTCTTGGCTAAAATATATGATTTTAAATTCCAATTGAAAATTGCAAAACTCTCTCCATTTAAAGTAAACCATTTTTATAGCATAATTTTGACATATTCTACTATTGCAGATACTTTGTACAACTGGCTGCAGACCACCGTATAAATCAAAAACAACTTCTACGTTATGGTGGGCAAAATTTGATGTAAATTCACCTTGCGCATAGGTAGTTTTACCTACTAGTTTGTCGATACCTAATAGCATTCTTACATCACTTGTAACGTTAATACTAGAAAAATACATCTTTAACTTGTAATTTTTGATCAAACTCGACGATACTTGACAACTAACACTCTGTAACATGGCTCTCTCGCCTTTTATGCCGATGGTCGAGCATGCGTAGTTCCTCATTATGTTAATTCGCGTTATATGCAGGTCTTGACTGGAAAGTGACGCTTATAATTGCTTTATAGTGAGTTTCACCTGTTTGTATTTAACCACCAACACCATTTTTAGAATTTTTATAGAAAATTACTCTTAGCAGTATCTTTAATATATCTCTTTTTCTCAAGTTCTCAAATCCTTCGGAATTTTTTTCAAATCGAACGACTCCTTACTGATTTACAAATCAACCTTTTACAAACCATATGGGCTTCATCGTTAATCTATTTCTAAACAGTATTGCTCTGTATTTTGAGATAAACCCATTGTGTAACCTATCAAATTAGCATAGAATTTTCCTGAGGAATCGAAATCAATTATCACGTCTTTTAAAATTAGCTTCAACAAAGACCTGCATAGTGTTTTAATATTCAAAAACCTAACAGCAACACACCTCTGACGTTTTATTTAGATTTAACTCAATAAAAGAGTAAAACTCAAAAATTATTATTAATACCTAGGATTGTTACAATTTTCAATTAGTGCATCCACATTCAAATAATTAAACCAAAAGATGAAATATATATTAATTCTGCACGGTGCCCTAGAAAGTGGTTCGATAATCTATTTTAAATGTAGTTCAAAATAAAACATATTTTCTAAATAAATTTAGTGAAATGTATGATGCTCAGCTTTCCATTGTTTTCTCAATGACGTCTGAATATTAATTTATTAAAAGTACCTTTCACAATTCTAGTTAATATACGGGAACACGCATTCTATAATTTGACTTAAATTGGGTGAATGTAAGGACAAACCATACTTATACTTTCTCTATGTGCACAAATACGGGGAAATGATACCAAAAGTTCATTTAAAGTTTATTTTTGTAAAAAGCAAAGAAGTTCAAAGTGTAATTAATAGTGTTACAAAATTTTCCGCCTTCGAAAATTTCGTGTGAGGACTATCGACACTGAAGAGTGTCTTAGTTTGAATTTTAACATGCAAACGTAGAAGAAATTAATATTTACACGTGTAATTCAAAAAATTGATAATCAATAATTTTTTCTAGAATGAACGTCTTAAGTACCTCATGCAGTGTGTGTGAAAGCGTTTTTACTGGATGTGATGCCCTACACAAACCCAACGAGAAGCACATCGAAATGGTTTATTTCCAGGAGGAACTAAAAATTACAGACAATGAGTGGAAGCAAATTAAGGAGTTGAAAAAGCAGGCAACCGCAGCGCATAAAGAATGTATAAACGCCCCAATTCAGTTAGAACAAACCAAGTTGCTAGTTGAAAACCATACGCCATAACAAAATCTTTATCCAAAATCATAATTGTAGTTCTGAACCCGTTCGACGATTATAAAATAACTTTCAGATTTGTGGACATAATTTTGCAGACCATACGTGATGTATCCCTAAATGTATTTAGAAAGTTTACATCGAATCTTCCATATTTATAACGAACTATGGACGTTGGTGTGCGAAATTAGATATGCAAATTCGACAACTTGCGTTTTTATTTAAATAAGAATTGTTTAGTGAAGATGGTGATATTTGATGAGAATTATATGTTATTTACCAAAGAAACTTTAGAACACTTTTTAGGGGTATCTCAGATTGTTCTTAACCACGCTAATACTTTAATAGAACTATCGGAAAACGGTACCCCTAATATAGATCCAAATATAGATGTAGCAATAGAAAGATATAATAGAAACAATGTCCTACAGAATCTCGCACATGATATAATTAAAAGCAAATACAGTAATAGTGATATTGGGGTCATATTATACGAATTTATAAGAACCTATCCAAGATTGTTTGAAAACAGTATTTGTAAACAAGTTGAGTATATGGAAGAGTACAAAAGTTTCCATTCCACGCTTTTACGAGCGATATTTAAATTTCAAACTACAGATTTTGGAGAAATTTCTGTCACTATAATTCTGCATATTGCAGTTTATTCTCTTATACCTATATAAATTGTTGTACTTCAACTAAAGATATTAATAGCTGTAAATAAAATTATGTTGTAGTTTTAAATAAAACGATTATGATTAATAACTTTGTAAAACGTTTATAGCACCCTTTTAAAAATACACATCTTTGTTATAATTCTTTTCAAAAGAACTTAGATTCCCATTTCAGTTATGTTGACATTTGAAAAATTAAACAATACCGATGTATACTTTATATTTTTTAACATAGATAAGCTAATATATCCAAAAATAATTTCTAAATTCACATCATTCACTTCTTATGATAGTAGTTGAGGTGGTTAAATTTTTACTTTAAAACTTACAATTTAGTATATATCCTTTCTGAATGTCTGCCAACAGTTTCATCAACCCCATCTCCTCGATTATTTCCATGAAATCATCCAAATCCTCGGGCATTACTGACACAGCAATACAGTTCTGTATTGCTTCCTCGTATGACTGACACATAAGACATTTTTCTCCTTTTATCGAAAAACGTTGCACATATTCTGCTTTTTTACTCGTAAAGCATTGCGAAATCTTCAAATAACCTCCCCAAAGTCTATATATATATATATATATATATATATATATATATATATATTTGTTTAATCGCATCTTTAAACTGCATAATCGACAAGTTATAACTTCTACACGTATAGTCCTTTTATATAAGCTACTCTTGTTTGGATATGCTCCGATTGTACCCGCACGAAATAACAGGTAGGGAATGTATCCTATGAACTAATTCATTACATTCCTTAGGAAAATGCTAAGGACTTTAAAAATAATAATAACTCTTGTTAAATCTCTAGTGCCCGGATAAACGCTATTATTTAAGATTATGGCACTGTATTCTGGATCAATTTCCTACACACTTTTTTCCAAACTATGCGTGTCAGATTGAGGATTATACTTTACTCCATAGACCGTATTATAAAGATGTACAGGCTCGTCATCAACTGGTAACTTAATCTTTTTTAAAAGTTCGCCTCTATTTTCAACTTTAATCTCCTTTATAGGTTGTGGCATTTTTTCCGCTATTCCTTGTGACTGAGAAGCGGTGATTTGCAAGGAATCGATCAATTGTTTGTGCACCTTTTTGAATTTTTGCAGAGATGTAGTGTCTCCTTTTCTGCATTCCACAAACTTCTATCATACGGAATCCTGCATAAAATGAAGCTTGCGTTTATTTGCAATAAAATCTTTAACGTCCGTCATCATGAAAATTTGGATTAGGGCTAACCATTGAACGTCTTCTTCTATATTTATGTATTCGTCAAAATTTCTCCTTTATCGCCCCTTATCCAAATCAAAATCTTTTACAATAGTAATAAACTATGTTTCGAGCCACCGGCACTCCAACACTGCTAGCACATTGCTTTAATTTGTGGTATGACAAGTCACCACTTATATGATCAAAAAAACTACGTCGAAGGTTTGTGTCATTCTGTTTTCATAATGCGATCACATTGGCGTTATCTCGGAGTCTATGTTTTAAGGTACTAGCGTAAGTTTGATATAAGTAAAAGGAATCAATGATCTTATGTCGGAGACACTTTTACCCTATGAGGCACATCCATCCTATCCGTATACCAGAAGAACGTCGGAAAATTTCAAAAGAAAATAATATTATTAACGTTTATCATCTATTTATTTAAATCTCCATTCAAATGTCAAGAAATTTAGGAATAGCGACAACAAGTATTCCTAGAATATTAAAAAAGAACAAATTACGTTCATATCATCTCGTCTTTCACCAAGAAATTATGGAACAGGATTTCGATAAAAGATTAAATCATTGCAGTTGGCTACATAGTATGGTATAACAAGATCCTCAGTTTTTGATTCGAATTGTATGGACAGATGAGGCAATTTTGCACTAGTTCGGGTAAAGTAAATCTACATAACCCTTACTACTGGTCACGAACGAATCCCTATTGGATGCGGTAAGTGAGGAACCAAAATCAATGGTCGGTATGATGTGATGCGGGATAGTGGAAAGAAAACTAATTGGCCTCTTCTTTTTTAAAAATACACTGAATGAAAAGCGGTATTTGCAGTTTTTAAAAAACTATTTACCGCCATTGTTAGAAGATATGTCACTGGCGCTACAATAAAAACTATCAACATGATGGTTGCCCAGCACATTTTTTTAGGTATGTAATTAGATTATTTGAATAGAGAATTCCCAAAGAAGTGGATTGGAAGAGGAAGTTTATTTACGTGGCCTCCAAGAATCCCTGATTTACCTATTTTCAATTTTTATTTATGGGGACGATTAAAAGACTTAGTGTATCAAACTCATCCAACAACATGGGAAGACATGCTTGATAGAATGCTATAAAGAGCATTTGAGTTGCTGAAATCGAAATGGTCGGTTATTCTACGTTACACAGGTTAACAAAGTGCGAGGACAATTATGGAAGGCATTTTGAACACATAAAATTTAAGCTTTTTATCGTTTTAGTTAATGCATTACTTAATTCTTATTGTCATAAAATTAGTAGATATGTTAGATTTCAGTTATTTGCTTGTTTTGTAAATCTAAGTAAGATTATCTAGCTCTTAAAACTAAAATTAGCCTTATTGTTTTTTTTTACTGTGGAATATGTTCTTCTGAATTTTTGGATTTAACCGATGTAAGTAGTATAACTATGGAGAAGCTGGGACAGCCCTTTTTAAAGGGTCATAAATATCTTGTAAAGGGTGTGTGTATTATGGAAAAGAGAAGTATGTATGTGTGAAGGTCATGTATGTGTAGGTGTGTGTGTGTGTTAGTATTAGTTAGGTTTGAGGATAACGATAGTATGGCTATGGAGAAGCTGGCCGGCCCTTTTTAAAAGGATCATAAATATCTTGTAAAGGGTGTGCGTATTATGTAAAAGAGAGGTATGTATGTGCAGGTGTGTGCGTGTAGGGTGTAGGGTATGTGTGGTTTGTCGGTGATGTTAACGTGGAAGTCGTGCCGCCCTCGTGATAAAAGTGTGTGTGTGTGTAGATATCGATCGGGGGGGCGGTGTTGTTGTCGTTTTATTTTCGAAAAGAAAGGTATGTATCGTTATGTGTATAGGTGTGTAGGGGGGGCGTGCGTGTTTTAGTCTAAGACGAAATATCGTAAGGGCGCGCAAGTGGTGCGAACGTGTTTTGTTTTAAGAGTGTGTTTTCGGGGGGTTGGTGTTGGTCGCGATCGAGAATAAGTCTGGGTAAATAACCGCAAGGGTTTTTTATTACAGGTGTCGATAAGAAAAAATTGCGATGGCCCTTTAAAAGGGCTGTCTCAGCTTCTCCATAGCTATACTACTGACGTAATCGTATTTTTGCTCAAGATGGTTCGATCGATGACGTGTGCGTGTATTTTTTGCCCTTCGAGAGAGAAGATGATGAAAGTGCGCTATTTAATTCGTATACAAATACGGGGTCACGGTTATCTCATCGGACACACGTGCAAGACGTTTCAAGTAAACTTTTAATAATTTGGAAATGTTACGCTCGATGTTTTCGTAGGCAGTTATGAAGTATTTAAAATAACGCAGAGATTTCAGATCGTCGGGCAAGAGAAAAAAAACGGGGTCGCGATTATCTCATCGTACACGTGCAAGACGTTTTAAATGTAATTGTTTCGGTATAAATGGTAAAAAAGTTCTTCCTTAATTTTGTGTGCATTATATGAACCCAAAGCATATACGATGACGAAATCGTATTTTTGCCGAGAAATAAAAAGTGGTCGTAAATTTTGTATAGTATACATTAATTATATAAAGCGGAAGTTAAAATATAAATGATCGAGTATGTTTTGAATAATTATTTTTTATTATCGAAGTCGGGAATCGCTTTTGTTAAAACATTGTATGTATAAAAGATAGCTTCTTGGAACGCGTTAAGAAAATACTGTAGTTTAATGATTACATCATTCGTGAGTAAGTTTTAATTTCGGTACACATCGTTTTGCATCATTAATTATATAGGAACCCATTATTTTTAACAAATATGGGCTCATAAATCCTCGAAATATAGACGTTTGAAATTTTTTATATTCTTTTATCGATGCCGAGTCGGCGAAAATGACTTTGTTACTTACATCTTTGAATAAAAAATATGCTCATTAATTTTTATGCGACTTCAATATCCGCATAATAAAAGATGGCGTTTTAATTTGAATGAGCGCTTTTTTTTGTCCAAAACAAGGGCAATGCTATTTAATTCTAATGAATTGCTATCGTTAATGTCTGAATCGTGTATGTGGGGAGCGGTTTTCAGATGCGTAATAAATTGTACGTCATTTGGAGTGATATAAATAGAAGATCCCTTGTAAGGCTTTTTTATCTTGTAAAATATAAGTTTGAGAGTCCTGCAACGTGTTTTGTCATCGTGCAGCTTGCATTAAAAAACAGGTAATAATTGTAAATATATTTTTTAACTATATGTAATTATATTCGTAATTAGAATTAAAATATGGAGTTAATTAAAAATCAATTCAGTAAGCCGCATCGATAGGAAGAAGACCGTAAAGTCAAAGATCTCGAGCTACAGCGCCCTTATCCGGTTTTAAGCATCAAATCTCTTCAGTCAAAGAAGAATTCTCGGATCATTCTCGTCGAATTAGAAGAATGCGTTGTGTTCCTTCCGCAGAGAATCGCGGACGTAATTAGCGACAAAGATATCGAAGAGCTGAATAAACAGGAATGCCTTTGTTTGCACTACCTAGGATCGTTCGAAGTTGGTTAGTATTTAATATTTTAATTTTTTATTTAAAAAACTAATACGAAATTCGTTTATTTTAAAGGTAAACCTAATCCTGCAGCGAGTATTTCCTTCTGCTGCATGGGCGAAAAACAAAAGGATCCATCATCATCAGCCCTCACGGATCCTCCCAAGGAAAATCAAGAACGGCAAGAGCAAAAAGCCATCCGTATCGTCATCACACTAGAATACCTACCTATACATGGTAATTAATTTTATAATTTTAGTATTTTTACATCTTGATTTTTAAAGTTATGAGTATTGAATATAGAATTAGATCAGCAACCCATTACAATCGTGATATGCTAATTGCGGATTATCCACATAATTTTATAGAATCGCATGCAAGGAATTGCCTGCTTATTTAAAAGACTTTAAATATCGGGACGGTTTTTGATTGGGTCTCGAGCCCTTTTTCTATTTTGCATGCAATTTAATTTGTTCGACAATTTAACGTGCTTAGAATATTCGGATTCTAACACAATAGCGTTTTGCTTCACCGACGTGTCTCGTATGAAAGAAAAGCTTTTAATTTATGTAATTACGACCGAAAGGCATTTTATAATATTAGCGAAAGCATCTCGGCCGGTATTAGGTTATTTAGATTTGTAGATCAATCAGCCGTATCGCCATTAAAAACAGTGTTTAATTTTCAGTATAAATGTGAAAGTGACATTTTCTTTTATGCAACGCTAAGAACCGATTGCCTATACGTGGACTTAAAAAATAGAGAATTCGTGTTTTCAACTCAATTTATTAATTCTTTGTTGATTTGCAGAAAACCCTCCGCATGCGCTTGCATGAAATCGGCGATTTATTTGTCTATAGTAAATGTGTTAGAACGACAGATGTATTTTCTATAAAATCAACTAAAATTACAGATTCAGAAAAATATGCAATAGACTTATCCTTTTGTATAAGATTTTAAACTCGTACAAATTGTTAGAATAAAACGGGAACTGCATGCCGAATTAGAAGCCATTTTATGGTCCTGCGATTTATCGCCCAAAGACGATACGCCGAACGTATTAGTAAAATTGCACGGTTCAAAATACAGAAAGTTGGCATTGAAATACGAAAAAATAATGTTAACTAACAGAAAAATCGAAGCGGACGCGGGCGTTTCGATGTGTTGTGATCAGATGCTACAGTTGTATCGAAAAGTGCATGCAATTTTAACGAAATGTCGTAAAACTAAAGTATTTCGCAATTGGGTTCGAATATTAAAATCACACATTCACAACACCGAATCGATTTTAAGAACGGTGAAACAAACTTCTTCTTCGCTCTCGGCTAGTTATCTGAATCTATTCGAAAATCTTCTATGCCATATGAAAAGATATAAAATGCTATTTAAAAATCTATTAAAAAAACTACTGCGGCAGAATGTTCCTAAACAATGGATGTATTCTCGGAGCACGCCTCGACATTCTGAATTGGTTTGGAAGCCGATCGTGTCTGCGTTTAAATCGAGAATTCAAACAGCTCAAATTATTAATGTTGCACATAAAGATCTTAATTTATTTATCGAAGATTGTAAAAAACTAATTTTATCCAAATTGTATACGATTTTTAAAAATCACTCGGTAAACCTTAAAATTAATGTCGTGTTAGCGTGCGATTTTTCAAATTTTCCGTCGCGCTCAACGAAAATGAGTTTCAAACTAGGTATTTTCGACGCCCAACTTTTAATTTGTTTCGGCAATTTAGAGAAGTTTAACGAGTGGTTTGCGTGCAATATCGCAACACGCTTGTTGGATAAAATAGAGAACGACGCAATGCACGGGTCAGGATTCACGCTATCCGAAATATTATTTTTAAATGTTAATATTAATAAATGCTATGATATGTTTCACGCGAGTTGTTTCATGCCTCTTCCTATCGCAATTCAAAACAAAAGGCCTGTTTAAACATTAGAAACAATGATTTTCATGCTTTTATTGGAGCGTTTTAGCCGGAATAATTAAGCCTACAGCAGGCAAGCATGCTAATCGCACAACTTCGTATCCGCATTTTGCAGAAATTTTAATATGAAAATTTCGTCAACCCCATGCCTATATCGGATATATCGAAATTCGAAAAGCAGAATGATATTTCTGTAAATGTTTTTGCTCTTATTTTAAAACGCGCTCGATACATCGTAACACCGGTACAATTAACTAGCCAAAAACGAGATAAACACGTTAATCTGTTAATTGTTGAAGATGCGTATGTCGACGAGTCGTCAAAATTTAATTCTGACGACGGCGAAGACGTCAACGGCGACGAGGACGACGACGACGGCGACGAGGCCGATAAAGTTGGAAAAAGTTTGGAAGAATTAAAAAAAAATATTAAAGATTATAAACGGGGCGTTAGATATCATTATTGTCTTATAAAAAATTTAGCCTCACTTGTGAGAGGTCAATTAACTAAACATACGGGTCACTTTTACGTATGCGATAGATGTCTCTCCTATTTTTACGATCGCAAACGTCTCGATGCCCACGAGCAAGTATGCGAAAAACTTAACGAGTGTCGTGTTATTTTACCCTCCGAAAAACAAATATTTACAATTTAAAGATTTTAAGTATAAAATACCTGTGCCGATGGTGGTTTATTCTGACATAGAATGCCTTATTAAAAAAACCGAAAGAGCTTCCGAATCAGAACGCACTTTCAAATACCAGGAACATATTCCGTTTTCAATAGGATATTATTTTTATTGTGGATATGACGAATCTCTTTCATATTACAGTTCATACACGGGCACAGACTGCATTTCTTGGTTTGTGCGACAATTAAAACATATTGCCATATGTTATGGGGAGCGCATTTTTTTAAAAACGAGCCTGCTACGTCCTCTATACATGCCTCGACGGCAAAAACGTGCTTTATTTGCGAAGTCGATTTCTTGCCGGACGACGAAAAGTTTATCGATCACGATCACATGAATGGTTCTGTAAGAGGTGTTGCGCATAGCAGCTGTAATTTAAATTTTAGGTTATTTCCAATTATTCCCGTAGTCTATCATAATTTGAGCAATTATGATGCTCATTTTATTATTAAAGAGCTTGCTAACGCTTTCGAAGGCCCCATGAATATAATACCCTTGAATAATGAAAAATACATAACATTTTCTAAAAAATACAACGACGCAAATGTGACGTTCAGATTCATAGATTCCTTTCGCTTTATGGCAATGTCATTGGAAAAATTAGCATGCGAGTTGTCTTTCGATGACTTTAAAGTTTTAAAAAAGGAATTTAGCTCGCTAAACCCGGATCGCATTAAATTGCTAATGCGCAAGGGTATTTTTCCCTACGAGTATTTGGATGACATTTTGAAATTAAGCGAAGAAAATCTTCCTCCTATAGAATGTTTTTATAGCAATCTTAATGAATCACATATTGAAGAATCGGAATATATTCATGCGCAAACCGTATGGAGCACTTTTAAATGCAAAAATTTAGGCGACTACGCGGACCTATATTTAAAATGCGACATTCTTTTACTTTGCGATATATTCCAAGACTTTAGAAAAAATTGTCTTGAAACATACAAATTGGATCCCTTAAATTTTGTGACTTTGGCGAGCTACTCGTGGTCTAGCATGTTATTATATACTAAAATCAGGCTAGAACTAATTTGTGACGTCGACATGTTTTTAATGATCGAAAGAGGCATTCGGGGGGGCCTTACTCAAGTCGTAAAACGATATGTAGAATCCAATAATAAATATTATCCCCAAACGTATGATCCATCCAAGCCGAATAAATTTTTATTTTACGGAGATATTAATAATCTCTATGGTCATGCCGAATCTTGCTATTTGCCTTACGGGATTTCAAATGGCTAACGCCTGAAGAAATATTAAAATTTAATGTTACAACGGTGAGCATTACGAGCGATAAAGGTTATATTATCGAATGCGACTTGGAATTTCCTACGGACATTCACGACGCTCAGAAAGAGTTGCCGATGTGCCCAGAACAGGACACGCCTCCGGGCTCGAAATTTTCAAAATTAATGTGCACTCTCACGAAAAGTTCAACTACGTTGTGCATTACAGAAATCTCCAGGTTTATTTATCTGCGGGCGTAGTTATGACGCGCGTTCATAAGGTTTTAGAATTCGGTCAGTCTCCTTGGTTGAGACCGTTTGTCGAATTAAATACAAGAATGCGCACGGAAGCTAAAACGGAATTTTCACAAAATCTATATAAATTTGCAAACAATTCCATTTTTGGTAAAACAATGGAGAATGTTAGGAAAAGACGCGTCATAAAATTAGTGACTCATTGGAGCGGTCGGTATGGTGCTCTATCTTTAATTTCCAAACCAAATTTCCATTCGGCAACGATTTTGACAAAAATCTGGTCGCGATCGAATTGAGCAAAACAGAGATAGAGTTCAACAAACCTATCTACATAGGTATGGCCATCTTAGAATTATCAAAAATTGAATTATATAATTTTCACTACGATTTCATGAAGGCAAAATTTGCAAATAATTGCGAATTATGCTACATGGACACCGACAGCCTTTTGTATAGTGTGACGTGCAATGATTTCTATGAAGAGTGTATAAAGACGAATCTAGAAAAATTTGATACGAGCGCTTATGATCCCGATAACATCTATAAAATTCCTTTAATTAATAAAAAAGTCATTGGTCTTATGAAAGACGAAACTAGAGGTCGTATTTTAACGCACTTTGTAGGCCTTCGATCGAAAATGTACTATTTAAAAATAGAAGGCCGTGAGATAATAAAGAAGGCTAAGGGTGTTAAAAGTACATTATCGATCGGCAAATCTGTTTCGATCACTATCTCGATACGTTACGAAATAAAGTAGTCATAGAACGAGACCAAAATAGCATACGATCATATTTGCATAAGGTATATTCCATACGTCAGACGAAAATTGCTTTAAGTTATCAAGATGATAAAAGATACATTTTATCTAACGGAATAGATACTTTGCCTCATGGGCATTATCTAATAAAGGACCTTTGAATAAAACCATATTTTATTTTGTGAATTGCATGTTTATTATAAAAAAAATAATTAAAATCTTGTAACGAGAAAGAAATTGCATTGTCTTTTTGTATTTTTATATTATAAAAACCGCATTGTATTTTTTTTTAATTTTTTATATTATGTATAAAATTAATTTAAAATATATTTTAAGCGCCGTTGTAGAGGCTCTCTTTGTTATATTGTAATCAAGAAAAAGCATTGTATTTTGTTATTTTTATATTTAATTATAAAAATTAATTAAAATATTGTAACAAGCCAAGATAAAAAAAAACTGCATTGTATTTTTTATTTTTTTATATTATGTATAAAATAAACTAAAATAATACATTTTAAGTGCTGCTGCATGTCAAAGTATCGCAGTTGTAGCGTCTCTATCTTTCTTATTTTTTACAAGATCAAAAAAAATGTATAATAAAAAATCAACAAAAAAGAAACAAATTTTTTATTTTTTGAAACGTAACATATTTATATAATAAAAAATATATAAAAACAAATGTTTTATTTTTAAATGTAACAATCTATATAAGATCAGCTTTTGAATCCAGGAAGGCTCTTGGAAGCCCAACCATTTGACGAGAATTTTGGTTCCTTTTCGCCTTAGTATTTTCTCGATAAGGTAAATATTTGGAACTCTCGTTTTCTGCAGCTCAGCTTCATAGAACTGTCCCAATACTGGATCGCCATGCATGTCGACGAGTAAATAAGTAGTCGGATTTGCTCGAAACACTTTACATATTTTAAACGTCTCCTCGCTCCAGTTTGCATTGTAGCCCTTAGAAAAATACTTCTGTATTTTGAAATGCGTACAAAGTCGTCCACGGCATAACGAGGTTTTCTAGTCGCCAGTTTTAATTTATCGTAAACTTTCAGACGCGTTTTCGCGGTCACATTTTGGGTTTTTTTTAGTGGCCGAATGCACCGTATCGTTGTATTTCGATACAATCGAATCGATTATATCAATCCACTTCCATTTGCCTCTCAGACTAAAAGCTTTATACAGTTTGTTTTTTATCGTTCTGATTGCACGTTCTACGATGGCGGCTTTGATTGAGCTATATGTGGAGTAATGATTAATATCGCCATATTCCTTCATCAGCCGTGCAAATTGGCCGTTATAAAATTCTGTACCATTATCTGTTTGCAGATTTTTCGGTAAAGGCGGCCGCGATCTTTTAATTTCATTTAGAATCTCGCGCATCGCAGATGTGACTTCATGGCCATTCTTGGATTTAAGCGGTCTCGTCCATAAATATTTCGAATAGCAATCGATCACGAGTAGAATATACTTATGCCCTTTATTATATTTCGAATATGGAATAAATTCAGCAATATCGGCTTGGAATAAGTCGTGATAAGATTTGATGATCGTTCTTCGACGTGGAAAATTTATTCTAACCCTCTGTGCAGTTCATCCACTAGTATTTCCTTATCGTTATATTTCTTAGACATTTTAAGGTTTGACACGAGTATGAGAGTTAGACGACGAGGCTTTATCTTGCTCCAATAACACGTGCAGGTGTCTTATAACGTCGGTATTAATTTTGTGAAATTGTAAATCGTCTCCAGCAGACGTCTTGACCCCGTCTAATTTCAAGTGGTTGAAAATCAGGAAGTTCGTGTTTAAAACAACTTCGTTCAACACTTGAACGACCGATTGCAATACATCTCGAATGATCACGTTATCGCGGTGAATGGCGACACCTTCGATAAGATTTTGTATTCTCGCGTTCACATAGAACTTAGAAACGGCATCGTGCTCATCTTCGGCCTCGCCTATGTTGACAATTCTCAAGCCTCGAGAGTCGAAGTTCTTGGCCTTACCGTCGTCGATCGTGGTTAGTTTCATAAAATTTTGCGCTTTTTCTGACAACGTCGAGTCCACGTATCTCTTGTTAACGGCATCGCCGAGCTCTGCGGGTCGTGCAAATTTACAATGGATCGCGATTTGGCGTCAAATTTAAGTTTCTTATTAGCATGCGTTTTTCCCGAAGATGAAGCGGTCAAACATATTTCCAATGCTTTGCCTATACGCAGATTGAGTTCTTCGCTGCAAAATTTTAAGTTTACGCCGTCGTTTGATTTTTAGGATCGGCCAAATTCACTATTCTAAAATCCTTCAAGTTAACTATTTTCTCGTCCTCGTCCAATACCAAGGCGCTTCGTTTATTTACCGCATCCGTTCCGGTCACGGGATTGCCTACGTTGCAAAGTTTTCTATTTTCTATGTTGAAATCGCCTTCCGGAGTTAGTTTAAAGCCTACACCAGGAGGCCCGCGCGCAGCGGTATTACCAAATCCTCCGCCTCCAGAGTCTCTGGCAACATACGCTCTTCCAAATTTATCGACGACCATTTTATTTCTGAGACTATTCTATAGAACGTGTATATTTTATTAGGCGATTAATTTCGCCTCCTTTAATTCGGATATAATAGAAAGAAATTCGTTTTGATTCTGAGAGCTATTGTTGCCCGCCGAACGTTCGGCCATCAACAAACGAAGCCGGCTCACCAGCTCGGCCGGCGAGTCCCAATGAACGTATTCTATCTCATGATTAGAATTATCGAATTTTTTGTATCGCCAAATTCTGCTTATATTACTCGATGGCTGTCTTTTTTTCGATAAATCATCCATACCGAGACCTTTCTTTTATTCGTTATTTTGGATCGTAATTGCATGGGAATCGTAGGAGTCGCCGATGCTGTATTCATCTCTCTTGACGACAACGACGACGGTGACGGCGACGAAGCATGCTGCGGCGAGGAGGAGGCGTAGATATTGTAGTCGCCACGGGCGACGGTGTTAAATTCGGAACGATATAATTTTATATTTGGGCGTTTTAGGCAGATCCTTGCGAAACAGTTTATTATATGCATTGGTTTTCTTCAAAATATCGATGTAATTTTTACATCTAGCTCGGAAGGATTGCCAGCAGGCGTTTTCTTATTCGAAGGATTTTCTTATAAGTTAACAATCGAAGTAAGCCCTCCGTAATAGGATATTTTTATTTCTAATATTAATCGTAGATCCGTCGTCTGCAATAGCTAACTCTGAATTGCCCATAGACCATTTATTCGAAAGGTCGTCGTATTGAATGCCGATTCCGGTATCGTCTATATTGGGATCCTCGCTTTGGACAGGATGTCGGCATACTTTTAAGTAAGGCATCTGAACCGTCGCCGACATTATCAGATTCGTGCTCCGCATTCTGACGTCGAATATAATTAGGATTTTACTTGCAGAGAATTTTGATAGCGATTTTAACGGTTCTAGTAATTGAGCATGCTTCATTCCGTATTTTAATTGAGCTCGATTTTGATCTCGTTTAAAATCTAAAACTTTTTCTTATCGTTTTAGTGGCCTGCACTACGGCTCGATTTAAATTCGTAGAGTGACGTCGTCGTCGTCCTCGTCTCATCGCAGCCGCAGACATTGCGTTGATGAAAGTTCGCTCGAACGTCGTGATTTTAAATACATATGTAATGATCGAATCCTTTACGGTAGCGGCCCTCGTTTATGGCTTTTTCTTTGTCTACCACTAAGAATCCGTATCCGGCTTTATTGCCATCGCCGTCTTTTTTTCCCACGCTAGACGGCACATCTTTTGAAATCTTCGAAGCTCATGTCGGTATTAATGTGCTCCGAATAGATATGTCTTAAGTTCATTTCGTCTTGCAAAAAACTATAATTAAATTTGTATTGTCGCGAATAAGATGCTTCGGTATTCTTGCATACGATTGGCTGAGGTAGAACGCGTCTATATTCTTATGACGGCTCATTGAAAAATATTGACGAATCGCGTTTTGTTCGTGACATTGAATGTCGTCGAAAATGAAAATCGAATTACTCTTAGCATCTTGCGGTGAAATTATTTCGGAATTTTCGCTAAATTCGTAATAGCCTAGTCCCTTGATCGGTCTCAAAACTCGACTCAAAAATCGTATTTGGGCTGAAATAGCGACTTGGAGTAAATGTAAACGTTTTCAAATTCCAATCCGTTGGGTGCCAGTAACAAACTCAAAATCAGGTTTGTTTTACCGCACGCAGAAGGTCCGCATACGATGCATCTTATGCTGGCCGGTAAGAGATCTCCGTGCTTTTGCGCGTTCCAAAATAGGAATAAGGATCATCCTGTTCGACCGTTAGATCCATATTTGCAACCGGTAGAGATTGTTTCTGTTTAATAACCTTCATGTCTATTATTCGCTAATATGACGCGTAACGATTTCCGTAAACGGATCGTATTCGAATATAGAGTCGTGCAAAATTAAGCAGTATGCTTTAGTGGTTTGATCGAAAATGTTGCTGGATTCGATTTCGAGACGTATATCGACGGCCGAATTTTTAATAGATTCTTCTTGACGACTGCAATCGATCACGAACACGGGACAATTGCCAAATTGCTGATAGTCGTTCAAACAACACAGAGCGTAGCTCAAATTGCTCGCGCCTGCATAATAGTTTTCCGGAAATTTCGAATAGTGCATGAACGTGGTCGAATAATCGTTATTGGCAAAGTCCGAATTCATATCTTGAAGTGGAAATTCTTGGGAATTAAGGTATAGTTTTAAATTTGTCAGATTGCAGTGATCGAACTGGGCTGCCGATTGCTTCGCATTATCATACTTGCCATGCTGAAGAGTAAATAGAATCCATCGAGGTTTTTCTAATTCGTTCGAATTCTTAATACGCCAAACGTGAATTTTCGAAGACGGAAAGGACGGCAACTCGTGAAGCTCCCAGCGACGAAAGTAAACCACAATTCTGGGATTTTTATGCAAATGATGGAATAAATTTAATTTCGATTCATCGCTAAGCTTTAAATGCGGAACCTCCCACGATATTTTAGTAATTTTAAATGTTAGCTCGTTTTCGTCGCTCTTGTAACAATTGACGTCGCTCTTGGATCTAATTAAAACAAGCTCTTGCGGCATGTTTACGACGGCTCGTTTATAATCCTCGCAAAATCCAAAATATGCTTTAGAGGCACATTGCACGAGAAGCGTCCGTTCTTAAAAATGTCGGCGTTTGTATCTCCTCGAGGGTCCCAGGTGCTATTGCTCAAACCGTTGAATTTTTTGTGATACGAAGCGAGACCCTTCATCGTGCACGTTATACCAGGCTGCTTACAAACGTCGACCACATGCGTGCTCCCCATTTTGTACTGTATTTCATCGAACAAGAATAATATTGCGTTGTTCGTTATCGTATACGGTTTACCTTCGGTTTTCACCGAAAACGTTCCCTTAATATTAATGTAACTGTCGTAGGTTGCGGTTATAGCATCGGAATTTTGGATTTCTATAATCACTCTATCGCTGTGGTCTGTGTTTCGCGTGAAGGGTAAATACGAATAATAATCTTCTTTCGAAATTGTCTCTTCGTAGCGAGGCCTTTTGAATACGTCTAATTTGGCCACCTCGTCGAAACGTAATTTCTTCAAGGAGAACTAATCACCGACGAGATGTGATCTGCGACCATTTTCGTGCTACTACCAAAATCACCACGTATTTTACCGCCACGTTTAGCCATTTCTAGTACTTTTTTTCTTTCTCGTATTCAAAAGCTTGTAGCCGAGCGCTTTTAAGAAACTTGCGTCTGCGCGACTAAGAGCGAGGTTCTTCTTCCTCTTCTTTTTAATACGATGTCGCTTTTTCACACCTCTTCCGCTTTTTATTTCGTTATGGCCTAACGATGATTTGCGTGCGACTGCAGATTTCGAGAACGTTTTTGCGTTTTATATAGGTTTGTTTTGAGGAAGAAGAAGAAGAAGAAGACTTCAGCAGCAACGACGATAACAATGCCCAACGCGCGGATTTTTCTTAGGTATATTGACGACTGCGGCTAACGTCTGTTGCTGCTGCTGCTGATGCTGACGCTCGTCATCGTAAACGACGCCCATTTTAACTTAATAATAATTTTATTATTCGCGTCTTAGCTCTAGGCGAACGCAAAGGTACGTATCCTTCGAAAAATTAACCGCTTCACCCGTATGATCCACCAGTCTCAACGTAATGTTATCGAATTCGTCCACGCACGAGGGAAACGAATTATATTGCTGGGTTGTTGTTCTATGCTGTAGCCTGGGGCACGGTTAGGCCAAATTCGTAAATGCTATGACAAAGTTGGTTATTGCGGTACGCTCCGTCGTAATGTTAGTATCTACGAAAATATTAGATACCGAAATTATTTCCACATCGCGATCGGACGTATGCGAACGACCTTCCTCTAAAATTCGATCATAAAATCCCAGCATTCGACCGATGTTGCCGCGCTTCGCGAAGTCTACGGAGTATTTCGATTTTATTTCGCACTTTAGGGTATTATTATTAGCTCTTAAAGAAAACAAGCCGTCGACCAATCCGTCGTCGTCCAAAGATACGGACGAATTAATTTCTTTGTTGGCTTTAGCAGACTCCAATATCTTTTTCTCAGGAACGTGTTTAGCTCGTCTATTTCGTAGCATCCTCGTCGATGGTGATTTCTTTATCTTTATCGTAATAGAACTTATTATTTCCCTCGTAAATATTTCGAACGGTGTTGCACGTGTAAAGACCCACCAAGCCGCAGGTGTACGTGCCGCCATCGTTCAGTCTCACAGGTGGGTATAGCGTACCGCTGCTGATGGTATTTCCATACCCGAATATCGTGAATGTCCTAGACATGACTGTAGCGCTCCGAGGGCATTATGGTTCTTTTATGTAAAAATTTCAACACTAAATGACCGCACACGATCGTGTTAAAGTCTTGCTCCTTTCCACGTTATAATATATATCGCTACCGTGAAAATATCTTAAGACTTCCTCGGAGGCCTCAGGTCTCCGAAACTATCGAAGTATATCACCGTATTGGCCCTTTTTATAACCGACCCAATGCGTGCCCGGACCGGATCCATCGTCTAAATTTATAATACCACTTTCGTTTCGCCACGGCGGTGCTAAGCTTCCGTCGCGTCTTTTAGCGGCAACTCGTCTCGCATGTACACGCCTCTAAAATACGGAACACCTTTAGCATATTTGTGCAGATCGAGATCGGTCAATGCGCGCATGGGAGGTGTAAGGGTGGTGGTGGTGGTGGTGGCGAGCTTAGCATTCCTCGACACCGTCGAAGTCATCCGTTTTTTGAATCCCCCGGATAAGGTTTCAAGTACAAGGCGCTACCTTTCTTGTGAGGCTTTAAATACAATCCGCTGCCGACTTTTTCTCTTCCATGGCTCTGTTGTGACGCGCGTTCTCGTCGAAATACCTCTTTGCATTTTTGGCCGAATTGATGGCGTTTGCGACGCTCGACGCTCCGCCGGCCAGTGCTCCGAGCGCCGAAAGACCCGCAAATATCGGAATCAAAGGCAATAAGCCTCCTCGCTTGGGCACCGGTATTATGCGCGGTACTTTAATTTTCGAACGACCTCCCATCCTGTTGACTATAATTTTGCAGCATTCATCGCGCTCGAAATGAGACGATTATGCGAAGCATCTCCGTGTCCTTTACTCTTGATGCTTTGTTTTCTGATTCTTTAGATATTTTACTTATAAGACCGCCTCTGAAGGAGCATTTTCTGCCGACGTTACCGTTATTGTCTTTGAATTTACCCGAGCATCGACGTACTCGACGTCGTCGTTTTTGTCGTCGTCGTCGTCCTCCTCGCTGTCGACGATCCAGTTTCACGGCCATTTTCTTGTCTATTCCCATTCCTAGTTTGCGTTTCGCTTTCATTGCAGCCGTTACGCCCAACGCTGCGAGCTTCTCGGACCACTTAGAATCTTTGGCCTTGACTCGCCGCCAAGCCGCTTCTTGCAAGACCTTGTCGGCCTCGTGCCTGCGCTCCACGTCTTTGTGATGCGAATACGCGATGTCGTGCTGCTTGCACGCTTCGTCTAGAGGATTAATACCTTTGTCTCCGCGATTTAAACGCTCTTGTAGCCTGGTTCCGGGACCGCAGAAGTTATGACCAGGAAGGTGCAGTTCGAAGGGCAATTTATTTAAGAGGTTGTTGAACAACCCTTCACCCCGTGTACCAACATTGACTAACATCTCTTCTGCAATAACGTAACAATTTAAATATATATATATATATATATATATATATATATATAAAAATAACTGCATACAGAATAAATTTTATTTACAAAAAAAGGATCATACACTATCTTTAAAATACAAAGGTTTCATTTCGACATTTAAATTCTTTTGATATAAACATAATACGTCATCGACAATTTCGTGAGGGAAATGGCGCGTGATTTCTAATAAGCCGAGTCTGTTGATGTCGTAAAGAACGTTTAGGGTACTTAGGGATGGATTTCCAAATACGTATTCGCTTATCATCTCGACTCGACATAAGATTTGATCCTGCACGTTCGAATAAAGTCCAGCATCCTCGAGGAGGGGCCCGCCTTCACCTCCATCGTCGTCGCCGTCGCCGCTACTGCTCTTGCACCTGTTATACGCGTAAGCTCCGAACTCTTCGGGAAGGCAAGTGGCGACGCACTCTATATTTCTATCGTAGAACTCTTGAAAATCTTGTCCTTTCAATATTTCTAATTTGAGCATTATAAGAGGAGCTAGAGTAAACACTTTTGCAAATTCTTCGCGGAGAGAGAAATTCGCGCAACATTGTATCCGGATCCTGTTGTTGTTGATTCTAATGCGGCGAGAGCCGCAGCAGTTTTTGCACCTCGACTCTATGAATGGACTCGTATTCGTCTTTAAATTCCACTTCCAAGTATCCGTCGATCGTCTGATGCATTTCACGCCTCCAGTGCCATACGTCTGCGACTACGGAGGCGGCGGTAGCGCCTGCAGATGCAACCGTGGCAGTATCCGAGCGGTTGGAAAAAAATTTTCTAAATTTATGTTCGATATTGATAGACGACAAATCTTTCCACTCGTTTTCGTCCATTTGCAATTCGCCTTCTTTACAAAATCTGTTGGGGCATATAAGTCTGATAACAGGGCTAAAATCCATATTGCTCTTTCGTTTGGTTAAGCCCACTTCGATCGTATGACCGTGAGCGCACCATTGCGCATTCTCCTTGGAGGAATTCAATCGGTATTCGGTGCTACATATCAGGATCCATCGCCTGATCGTTATCGTAGACATGAATACCTGACAAAACTTGCGGCGATCCAGATACTGCACACGTAGATGATGATGATGACGAAATTATGTCATCATCATCGTTATTTAAAAATACTTGACTGTCGTCACCACTTGTATGATTATTTTCGTCTTGAATATACTTCACCATAATTGCTATTTAATTAAGTGCAAAATTTCACGCACACATACACACCCTGAACGAAGATACCTCCCGGTTAGAACTGAAAATTATTTTGCATGCGTAGGTTTTCGTTCGAGCTCAAACGATGTTGCTCATGCGCGCATAGTTTATTTTTATATTTGTAATAGATGTAGTATGCCCACGCTCCTATTAATTGCATAAGTACGATGTGTTCTAAATACGTCCATACACCATCTGAACTATCAAATTCTCGATCTTTTTTCTCGCTCTCTTTCTCTTTCGAAGGCGATTCGTTTATGATTCCATGGCATGACGTACCATTCGGTCTCCGTAAAACTGCTATTATATTTAAATCTTATTTTAAACATCAGAAAAGAATCGATGCCAACTCCGTCTCCAACACAATCGCCCGCGCATCCATTGTTCAACCATTCGGCACCGTCGTCGTCGTCGTCGTCGCCGTCCTCGCCGTCGCCGGATCCATCTACGTTTTCTATTTCTCGTCGTCGTTGAAGGCGTCCTCCTCCTCCTCCTAGATAACTTTTATAAATTAAAAGGTCTCTCGATACCGCGGACGATGACGACGACGACGAGGTCTCTGATGATGGCGATAAGGGAACCTCTTCCGAATGGTTCTGTTGCTGCTGCTGCCATTGCTGTTGCAGCTGCATGGTAATTAATTCCATACGTTTCCAATCTTTAGAGCGAGAGCATCTTATTTGTTGTTGTTGTTGTGACGACTCGGACTTCGACAATGCCAAAACGTCTTTATTTTCAACAACCTCGAAACATACGAATGCATTCGGAGGATCTACGGGAACCGGATTTCTTTGCCAGGAGGGCACGCTCGGTTTAAATATGTATAGGTAATTATTACATATTAAAGAGTAGGCGAGATATGCTGCGACGGCTGCGGGCGGTCCTTTAGGAGTCATTTCGAACAATGAGCATTTTTAATTGCATTCATAGGTTTTTATTGCAGGGCTGCGATGTGTTGTTGTGCGCGTACATATGGGGTAGAACATGCGCATTCAGGACACGATTTTATTTGCAGAGGAGGTCCATCTATCTGATCTGCATGCGACGACGATTGTAAGCCATGCGCTAAACAATAGCGATGCGTCCATAATTGTTTTTGCAAATACTCCGGTAATTTATCGAAATTTCTGGCGACGTCTTTACGTGCATGCCTCTCGATATACTCGAGCGGTAATTTCGTAAGATCCTCGACCGTCAACATTCTTCTATATTACAAACGTATATGATTATTAAAATAAACATATCATCTCGTAGACAATTTTCTTATCCCCCTTCCTTAAGAATGCATACTATATGTTCCTGCATGATTTATATTGACGCCTAAATTTAATATTCTCGAAAGAGCTAACCCGCTCTGCTTTTCGGTATATTCGTCCAGTTTATTGTTCAATTCCTGAATGGCTTCGGGTTTAACTTGAGTTTGAAAGTCTTCAATTTTTAAAATTTTATAATTTTTAGTAGTAAAATGTCTGAGCGACGACGACGATGATAATGATGACGATGTATCCACGGCTTCTGAAGACGATGATGATGTTGATGCGTTGGGCTTTACGTATTCACCGTTAAACACGAAATTAATTTTAAGAGATCCGAATTTTCTCAAACATTTTCTCAAACGTCGCTCTATTAGGGCGAATGCATCTTCTAAAAATTGCATGGGATCTATGTGATATAAATTGACCACAGCACTCGAACGTATCCTGCGGGCGAAAGCCGATTTCAAATCGACCCACACGATATTGTTCGACGTTCTACGTCTTTTGACATTCTTCTTTGATGTTAATCTATCGAAATTTTCAGCAGGATCGTCGACTTCGACGTCGTTCGCATAACCCTCGTCGTCGTCCTTCGCACTAGTATTATCGCCGGATCCATTCTTTTACTAATACCTGCCCTCTGATCGCCCTATCACGCTTGCTTTTTGCATTAGAAACGATCTGATTACATTTCAGATTTAGCAGCATCGATTCATAGTGACGTTTTTGACCTACGTTGCAAGCACTTTTCAATTGTTTTAAAATTGCACGCGTTGAGGTAGGCGCGTCTGGAATTTTTAAATTCGTCCGAAGCTTGAGACATTTTTTACACTTTCGACACACGATGTTTACCGTTCGAATAATTACACAATAATAAATAGAAAAATATTTTGGATATTGTTTTTACCAAGACGACGAAACTATTATTCGTAGTAGGGGAGAAATTTTTTTTTCAAATACAAACGCAGCACGCAATTTTTTCTTATCGACACCTGTAATAAAAACCTTGCGGTTATTTCCCCCAGCCTTATTCTTCTTATACTTCATCATAATTGCCTACGACACGTCGAGCGTAACATTTTTCAAATTATTAAAAGATTACTTGAAACGTCTTGCACGTGTCCGATGAGATAATCCCGAAAACACTCTCTTAAAACAAAAACACGTTCGCACCACTTGCGCGCCCCTTACGATATTTCGTCTTAGACTAAAACACGCACGCCCCCCCTACACACCTATACACATAACGATACATACCTTTCTTTTCGAAAATAAAACGACAACAACACCGCCCCCCCGATCGATATCTACACACACACACACTTTTATCACGAGGGCGGCACGACTTCCACGTTAACATCACCGACAAACCACACATACCCTACACCCTACACGCACACACCTGCACATACATACCTCTCTTCTACATAATACGCACACCCTTTACAAGATATTTATGATCCTTTTAAAAAGGGCCGGCCAGCTTCTCCATAGCCATACTATCGTTATCCTCAAACCTAACTAATACTAACACACACACACACCTACACATACATGACCTTCACACATACATACTTCTCTTTTCCATAATACACACACCCTTTACAAGATATTTATGACCCTTTAAAAAGGGCTGTCCCAGCTTCTCCATAGTTATACTACTGATGTATTTGCTTTGTTATTAATCACTATTAAATTAGATATATAAAAATTGAAATTCCAAGCAGGAAAATTATTGCTTTGTGATCGGCTGCGTGCATGACGTATAGCCAAAAATAAATGGAAACGGACTTCTGTTAAATATATCGGTCAACAATATATTTGCCCCAGAGGCGTCGTGTGGTAAAATGAAATATCTTCAAAGAGTAAATCACAATGTTTCAATATTTGTTATGAGCACATTTTTGTGCAAATCTCCATTTAGAAACGAGGTATCAACATGCGGTTTTCGTAATTTTTGTCATTTTTAAACCATCTTTCCGACTATTACATAAAAAGGATACCTACCATTCTATCTAAAACCTTCAAAAAAAAAATAAAATGTTTGTTTATTTTTGAAACAGCGCACTCTGGTAATCACTTTAAGCACAAAATAACACTATTTTCAAGATTTACTATAGAACAAACGAAGCTCACCTTTGTAAATTTCGGTTGAAGGAAACCAAAGTTATAAACATTCTTCTAATCAAATGCCTTTGTTTTTTCCACCCCTTACTTGACAAGTTAGACCAATGAGTGCTGAGTTAAAATTATATGGAATTTTTCGAAGATCGCTATTCTGATATTTTTGGTGCATCTTCACTAAGGAAATTAACGATAATAATCAGTATATTTAGTTTAACATGTAAATAGAGCCCTATAGCGGAGGAACTAGACATTTAAAAACTAATTATAGCAATTTAATTTCTGGTTGGTCAATTTCCTCATAAAATTTTTTGTCCTGAAATTGTACGACCAGTACTTACTAAAATATCCCCGGTATTTATCCATAGTAGAGCACTATATAATTCCACAGGTCTTTGTTTTTGACACATGAGTTTTAATTTAATAAAAGTCTTTAACGACACATTATTTTAGCTAGATAGATTTTCAGGCTACTAGGTGATTATCATCAGTTGCAAGATTTTAATACACATTAAAAACACTTCGTCGTTGAGGAACGCCTCGGAAGTAATTCAACTCATTAAGTAGGCTAAAGTGAAACTTTCCATCATTCAGTTAACCACTGCTGCTTTGAGTGCCTGAGGATATCCTTCTCCAAGCACAAAGTGAAGAAAATATACTTAAGTTTTCTAAAATTTCTCAAAGTATTACTAGTAGGTATTCAGGTTGAAATAACTTGTGGTTAAAGGAGTTTTTAGTATATTAATCCGTATCTTAATTATAATTGATACGAAACTTATATTATTCATAATATAATTGAGATAAAGGAATAACTGTAATACAATCGAATTAAATATTTCCTATTTAAGATGTATTTTGTTTGTTTGTGAATCGATAGCTATTGTATCTCTCACGACGATTGTATTGTCTTCATAAAGGGACTGATATTAACAATTTTGGAAAATTCTGGGATATGCAATAAAATATTGTTTTACTGTGAAGAAAAGAAATAAAAGGAAACTCAATTGTTTTCGTAGGAAGATACGTAAAATATGTATTGACAACTTTCAGCAAGGTGCCAACACTTAAATCGTCTAACGCCCCAAAGTTCATTTTTCTTATATTGTAAAAGTATATTTGAAAGCCTATAAACAGCTTTAAATAGAGATACAATATGAACTGAAGAGTTTAAACGTAAAACTAAAATCGCGGATCATTAGCCTTTTCTTTTCAATTTTACTCCTAAAAATTGTGGAAAAGCGAAAAACGTAATCCTTCTAACACAAATTTATTTAAGGAATTCTTTTATTAGACTTTTGCGTTAACGTAAAAACGGAGAGAAGCATGCCGTAATAATCCAAAACTTCTATCTACTTAAAATACTTAAGAGAACAGCAGAGGCGGAACAGTATTATGCGATAAGGCGATTATATTTTGCTTTATACACATTTAGCAGCTCCCTAAAAGCTTCTAGAATATCTTATACACCTAACACAAGCAAAAACGGGGCTGTGTCCGTTAGCAGAAATAAATAAGAATATATGAGGGTATAATGGTGGTAAATGTTTAAGAGGGCAAAAGGGAAACGCACAAAAACCTTATCCGTGTGAGAAATGAGCCAACAGGTATCTGGCATCTCGAAGAAAAGGAGCAAAATGGAACAAGAACCTATTAATTTTCCCTTTCTAGTCGATTTTACAGTCACATAGTGTTTCCCGAGAGTTATTAGATTGCTATTACAAAACCGCAGACATCAAGCTGTTAATGAGATATGCTATAATTTAAGAGGGGAATCTATTTGTGAAGCGTAACCGTGTGGTAGTATCTTCAAATGTCCGCAACATATTATGTTGCGTAACATCTTTAATAAAAGGCGCCGAAAATGATAAGTACATGGCTGGAATGTAATAGGTAAATGTGTAGCAATCCGTTTTTATTACAATGATTAATGGTAGACGGAATATACAAAATCATAGAGCTTTATATATGCACTCTATCATAACAACCCGACTCTCCTATTACGCAGCTTGAGAATTTATTGAAAATTTACTGAGCCTTACGTCATGCCGGCTATAAGAGAAGATTAAAAGTTTATAAACTATTAATATTCAGACATTAGTAATAAATCATTACAGAGAAAATTGTAACTTTAATCCATATTATTAGGTAGATGTTTACATAAATTTAAGATCAATCTAGGATGAAATAAGAAATTCAGAATAGCTTAAACGCTGAAATAGTAATAGACAATATCATAGTGGGAAGAACTGCGATACAGATATTTGATTTACATTCATTTGTGTATTTCACAACCCGCGACCATAACATGCCACATCAGATTTTTATTAATCCTTTAGCTTAATTAACCCTTTTAACCTATTCGTTCCTTTCAGTGTGCGTCTACAACTTCATGGGCAGTATTCACATAATCTGAGAATAAAAGTTAATATTTGTGAGATTTGTTGTTTCATTTTGATTCGTATCAAATCATTTTAGCATTCAACTCATATATAACTTAAAGTTTAAATTAAACGACAGTTACATATTCTTTAAATTAGGATATATATGTAAACAAATTGAATTATTAAAACTTAAGTTAAATATTACATTGTACAAATTGAAGGACAATAAAAACGTTATTGAAAGTTCAACAAGCCAGACAGTGAGAACGGAAACAGACGTTGTATTCCAGATGTAACGTGATACTGCAGGTGCAGGTCACAGTAGGTTATAAGACAGCAATTATTAGAATTAAGATTGTTACATTGTATTAAATACAGAAATAATCAGACATAAGCTTTGCAGTTCCCACAAGTAATGTGAGGGCAGGGATAGCATAAATACCCTCGAGAGCCCAAGATGACTAGTCAGTCTAGAGCTTTTCAACTTTAACATTGTTGTTAGTTCAGCTACTCACCGTAATTTTAGTTATTTTATTTAAAATGAATTTCAACTTAGAATTATTTCGATCTCCACTTGTAAATTAAAAATTAGTTGTAATTCAGTATAAAATAAATTTGATACAATAAATTTTTTGAAAAATCTTTTTAAAAAGTCACTCCGAGAGGCCCAAAATCTATCTGGCACAGTCGTTAGTATTCCAAAAGGACAGAGTACAAAAGTAAACGAAGTCCATTTTCAAAGAGAAAATGAATGAAACTGGCAAACAAACTCTTGTAAGTACCAAAGTTCATTTTGCTAAACCATTATCACTGAATATTGATACTAGCTAGTAAGAAAAAATTTTTATGTACAATTTTTATTATCGCAATTTTATTATTACCATTTCTGCAAAAGGAAATTTATATTTATTACAATTATTACAATTATTACAATTTATTACGATTAAAAGAAGCGATTTATTCGGCAAGTCTGAATAGAACGCAATTATTTTTACCATTTTAATTACAGCAATTATTACTGAAACGATACGATTCTCAACACATTCTTTATAATTAAACACCTTCAAGGCAATAAATTAACGGAAGTGTATAAGTGTAGGAACATTTTTATTATTGCAACACCTAATTACTTAGCACAAGTCTAAATAAAAGCGTATAATTATAACGCAGTTATTGCCGGATACTATTCAGAAACTTGAAACTCAATCCGCACCAACTGTAATATCTGCAAAGTTATAAATACACACTTCAATGCGACAGTAATTGATGAAACAATTACCAAGCAGAAATTCTCAATGTAATTATAACACTTCATAGCTACAGATAAAATATACGTATAGCGATTCTTTAAATAACTATACACAAACTAAACTGAAAAATAACTTTCAGTTTATACAAAAATAATACAAACTAAACTGCAAGCAACCATTAACAACTATGAACTCAGACATGAAACTTTATCTTGAGAGCATTCCAAAACGTGACGGAAGTCAGCATAATAACGGATCTTCATCACCGCGTGCGAAATATTTTTAAAATCCTTTTACAAACTAGGAAATAGCGAACGTTTTACTCTTACGCCTAATAATATGCAAACTGACCGGCAGAGCATTAACCCTGATTGCCAGTCGAGAAGATCTTATCGAGTGGGAGGAATTCAAACGTATTCCAATTGCACATTTCGGCAACCAACGAAACATCAAATGTCTACCGCGATTTAATAAACCTACGGCTGGAAAATAACCAATTACCTTATCAATTCGGTATGAAATGTCAAGACGTACGAAGCTTAATTTTGACAAAGCTAAAAGTTGAAAAACCCGACCAAAACATAAGATTATTGAAGACGAAGATGTATGACGAAATGGCTTTAGACACATACATCAGTGCCTTACCTGAACGGTTATCATACAAAATAAGATTTTAACACCCAGAAAATTTAGAAGAAGCAATGAACATGATTGTAGAGGAAGAAAACGTTAAGTACCACCGGAATAGATTATATAACTCTTACGCAAACAAAAATTACTCACAGATGAAAACTATACAAGCCGCGATACAAATATCCACACAACCAAAATTTACACCATTTAACGCACAAACGAATCAACCACGAATTAACAACCCACACTTTAACAACACAAATTTCCACAACCAATTCAAACAATTTCCAAAGCAAACATTCAATTCAAATTTTACAAATCCTACATTTACGCCGAGTTTTAACCAAAACGTAAATCAACCAAGGCAAACATTAAGCGCAAACCCCAACAGAAACGCACGGACGATAAATAACGATAACAACCCTAGCACTTATTACAAACCAACTCATATGAACACTTCATCTGGAAACACTAGACACATCACAAAAATATCACAAATCATACCAAACTACAACCAAAACGAAACTTCACTTCCGAAGGGCTATTTCACCAAGAAATGGAAGATTTTGACAACCCGCACGCGAATAATGACTTCACGATGAAACGATGAAATACTACGAATACCACAAGCCTTGTGAAAATTACGCAAAGGAGGACGAATAAAACGCGTGCTCAAATTTTCAGTTAGACCAATTCAAATTCGACCAAACGTAATTAACTTAAATAACATCAATCAACAAATTTTACCCTATATAGAAATACCTCACGCAGAACTCAGATTATTAATCGACACCGGATCTTCAAAAACCTTAATTAGCCCCAGGACCGTAAAGAAGTATTATTTAGATTTTGTAGAAAAAGAACCTTTTAAAATTAAAACAGCCCACAAAACGACATTACACCAATTTATAGCAAACATACCCTTACCAAAAACTTTTAATGTAAAAATGAAACACAAATTTTGTATCTTTGAATTTAACGACAAATACGACCGATTAATAGGCATAGATTTTCTAAGACAATTAGGAGCCACCATTGATATAAAAACCGCTTTTTTTAATACGGACAAATTCTCATTAAATTCCAAAACGGTAATATTCATTCAGAGCAAAAATACACCATCGAACCCAGGACAGAAAAACAAATAAAAACTTTAGTAAATCCAAAAAACGACGTAGGAATTATAAATCTTATGTCATTTAACCCCGGAGTAAAAACACCAACAGCATTAGTACAAATAAAAAACAATTACGCCACTACGACAATTTTAAACTCAAGTGATTACCCCATAGAACTATCGTGGACAATCCAAATAGACGTAGATGAAGTAAACTTTAGCGAAATGGAAATAGACGAAGAATATTTAAACGATTCCAACCCAACAGAACACGACAGGATGTTAAGAGAAAATTTAATTAACATTCGTTTTAATAACGACATTAATCACGAAAAGGAGAGAGAAATTAAAGGCTTATGTTTCGAATACCTAGATACATTCTATTGCGAAGGAATACCCTTAACTTTCACCAACACAGTGAAACATAACATTGAACTAACAGATGATAAGCAAATATTCACCAATCATACAGACTACCTCAAACAAGTCAAGAAGAAGCAGATAGACAGGTAGCAGATCTATTGAAGCAAGATATCATCCGCAGCCCCGTATTATAGTACCGAAGAAATTAGATGCTTCAGGCAAACGCGAATAACGAATGGTTACCGATTATAGAAAATTAAACGAGAAGACGGTAGACGACAAATACAAGCTAACAAATATTACAAAAATTTTAGACAAATTAGGAAAGTGTCAATATTTTTCGGCATTAAACCTCGCCTCGGGATATCACCAAGTAGAGATGAACGAGAAGTACACAACTAAAACAGTTTTTAGCACACCTAAAGGACACTATGAATACAAATGCATGCCGTTTGGATTAAACAACGCACCCGCCACCTTACAAAGAGTTATGGATAACATTTTAAGAAAAATACACAACGAAAAATGTCTTGTGTACCTGAACGATATAATTGTATATTCAACATCATTCGTAGAGCACATAGAAAGATTGAGAAAAGTCTTTGAACGATTGAGACAAGCTCATTTTAAGGTACAATTAGACAAATATTAATTTTTACATAAGGAACTATCATTTTTAGGACACATAATAACCCCACAAGGAGTTATGCCAAATCCAGATAAGACGAACGCAGCACTAAATTATCCCCTACCCAAAACTAATAAAGAAATTAAGGGATTTTTAGGACTCAGTGGTTATTACCGAAAATTCATCAAAGGTGACGCACAAGTAACCAAACCATTAACCAATTGTCTAAAGAAAGGCAACAAGATTAAACACACCCCAGAATTTATCAAAGCTGTAGAGAAAATCAAATGTATCCTTACCTATCACCCCATATCAGAATACCCCGATTTTTTAAAACCATTTATATTAACAACCGACGCATCGAACGTAGCACTAGGCGCAGTATTGAGTCAAGGAGAAGTAGGTAGCGACAAACCAATCAGTTACGCATCTAGAACATTAAACGAGACGGAACAAAAGTATAGTACAACTGAGAAAGAATTATTAGCAATAATTTGGTCAATAAAATATTTTAGACCATATCTTTATGGAAGAAAATTATACATATACACCGACCATAGATCATTAGTATGGTTATGCAAACTCAAAGAACCAAATTCAAAATTACAAAAATGGAGGATTAGACTAGAAGAATATGCCTACGAAATTATATACAAAAAAAGAAGTTATAGTAATAACACAGATGCATTAAGCAGAATACAACTTAACGCAATAGAAACAGAATCAATTATAGGTAACGTAGACGAAACAGAGATAAAAGAAGACCCAGAAGAAATAGACACTATTCACTCAACACAAAAGGAAGAACCAAAAACCGCAATTAAAATTTTAACGAAGCTACCGACATGAAACCAAATTAATTGATAGTTACCGAAGTTTTAACCAACCCCAATCCAGTAAAACGTACAAAAACAAATAATAAGAAAATATATCAAATTCAAATAACTACAGACGATAACGAAGAGCAAATAATTAACATTCTAAAAGAATATACCCCAGAGAAAAAAGATTTTTACTTTTATTTCACCACAGAACGTTTATACAAGAATTTTCAGAATTATATATTAGATTATTTAATAACTCGGGCCCTGAAATCATTAGATGTACAAGAAAAGATAATCCAGACAAAATAAATGACGTAATTAGAAATCGACGCGAAAGCAAAACGAACCATCGTGGAATCAACGAAACCCTAAAACAGCTCATACGCAGATATTACTTTAAAGGGATGGAAGAATTAACCACAGATTTTAGTAATCAATGTGAATCATGCGACAACGCGAAATACGGCAGGTTACCCCCAAAAGTACCCTTAATGTTAACTAAAGCACCGGACAAGCCTTTTCAAAAATTACATGCAGGACTCTGGCAGTAGAAGGTCAAAACTTTTTAACAATCGTAGCCGCATTCATCAAAGTAGGCCAAGCGATACCCATCACTACAAAAAAATAGTATCGTTGTAACCCAAGGATTCTTACAATATTTTACATTTTACCCTGTAATTTCAGACGGACAGCCATCACCCTTGCCATCAACCTCCACCCAGGTAGAACGGGCGACGACATATTAGTTGAAGACATGAACAACCCCGGTATACTACCAGTAAAATTTGGAAGTATGCAAAATACAATAGATTATTGGACATTTGCATAGAAATTTGATTTAACAGAATTAAAACAAGAATTTTATATAATTAGAGACAATTACTACAGACAGAAACAATCGATGGACACAGCCAAATTTGGAAAAGAATACGCAATAGAAATGCTTAATTACAACAGTATAATGAAAAATATCTTAAAGAACATAGACGATAAATTTAGTAGGTTAATACCAACAGATCAAATTACAAGACGAAAGAGAGGCCTTATTAACGGATTAGGTAATATTATAAAAGCTATCACAGGCAACTTAGACAACCAAGATGCAGAACGATACGACAACACTTAACAACACTTAATTAAAACCAAAATGACATAAAAACCATTGTGAAAAATCAAGTAAGTGTAACTCAAACAATCATAATAAAATTTAATGACACTAAAAAGGTTAGTAAAAAACCAAGACAGTATCACCAATAGGATACTAATTCTTAAAAGTAACATGCAAACTACAATGCTAAAAATGCGAGGTTTAATTAGATTTAAACCGATATGTAACCAAATGATATCAACCCTTACTTTAATCCAACAAATTTTAGCCACATTAGAAAACGCTGTAACATTTGCTAAACTAAACACATTACGCGCTAGCATAATAGAACCAATTGATTTATTAAATGAATTATTAAAGATTAGATCACTTATAGCAAATGGCAGAATAGCCTTTGAAGTAACAGGATCCAATATACGCATATTTAAAAATATAGCCATAGTAAAAGGTTATGTAAAAAATCATGAAATTACATTTTAATAGAAAACCCCATAATAGAATGTAACATTTATAATTATTACCATTTATTTGCTTTCCCCATGAAAGTTGCTAGCAAGTATCATGTTATTATTCCCAAAAATAAATTCCTTTCCCTAAATAAACTTTGGTATGGTTTCACGAATAAAAAGTGCAAAGAAGTAGCACCAAGTCAGTATTTATGCCAATCGTTAACGACAACAGCAATTCAAGCACATAGCCCCTGTGAAGTACAATTGTTAAGATTCTCTAATCACTCTGAGAATTGTGATCCAAAACAAGTGCAAATTACAAATATGAAAATTCAAAAAATTACGGACAACCAATGGATTGCTGTTATTCACAAGTAGTAATAGCAACTGCCCATTGAAACCAAGACGAAAATAATTTAGCATTAACTTGAAGTAAAGTAATCACCATAAAAGAAGATTGCTATTTAATATTGAAAAACGAAATTATTTGTGTATACCAAAACTCAACAGTAACGAAGAAATTCGCAAATTTACCGGAACTACAATTCAAGATTACGCAACCCGACGACGACGAAATCGGCAAGAAACTAATGCAACCAGAGCACCTAGACCTAGACGATCTCAACCAAGCCGTAAAGCTAATGGACAATTACAAGAAACATTTAAGTGAATTAAAATTGCCAAAAGTACATTATGACAATATCAATGTTTTGACAATTTCATTAAACATTATAATCATTTTAGTAACTATGTATTTATTGTACAAAATGTATCTTAGATATAGAAACAAAGCAAGAAATTTTAGTTATAAAAACAAAGAAAAAAAAGGAATAAAAGAAATAATAAATGAACCCTTAGGGACGATGAGTTTCAAAAATTAAGCAAAACGCCTTAATTTTTATCTACGTCGGGAGGAGTTACATATTCCCTAAATTAGGATATATATGTAAACAAATTGAATTATCAAAACTTAAGTTAAATATTTTATTCTATAAATTGAAAGACATTATAAAGACGTTAGTGAAAGTTCAACAAGCCAGAGAGTGAGAACGGAAACAGACATTGTTTTCCAGATGTAACGTGATACTGCAGGTGCAGGTCACAGTAGGAAGACGGCAATTATTAGAATTAAAATTGTTACATTGTATTAAATACAGAAATAAGCAGAGATAAGCTTTGCAGTTCCCACAAGCAATGTGAGGTACAGGGATAGCATAAATACCCTTGAGAGCCCAAGATGGCCAATCAGTTTAGAGCTTTTCAACTTTACAATTATTGTTAGTTCAGCTACTCACCGTAATTTTAGTTAATTTAATCAAAATGAATTTCAACTTAGAATTATTTCGATCTCTACTTGTAAATTAAAAATTAATTGTAATTCAGTATAAAATAAATTTGATAGAAGAAGTTTTTTGGAAAAACTTTTTAAAAAGTCGCTCCAAGAGGTCCATAACCTATCTTGCCTTATGTAAAGTTTTGGAAATTATCCGATTTTCTGTCAACTGTCGCTTGATGATCATCGGTCAATAAGAATTAAGCCTTTAGCGCATGTGGGAACATCGTTCAGTACCCGGCAGTAAAGCGAACATTTTTACCGGTACCTCTTTTGCAGGTGGTGCAGCAGATTAGGATGTCACCCTTAAAAACACTTGGTTAAAAAATGTAAGTGAATGGTTAATCATTTTATCTTTACATGACATTGTACTTTAAATATGATGCAATGAAGCAAAATTTACACTTGTTTGTACCTATAAGCATCAAATTCATTTTAAAATATCTAAATTAACTTTTAAGTATTTGTATGTAACGAAATGTACAATTAACTTTAAATATAACACCTTCTAAATACAACACCGTTGGGGTCTAGGACATTTGGGCGTCGCCAACTGGACGCAGCCAAGTGGACGCAAGGATAGCTGGGCGCCGGGTGAACTGAGCGCCGGACTAACTCGGCGCCGGGCCGACTGGGCGCCTCATCGGTGAAATGTTTAACTAAATTTTTGTTGCAATATATTTGTTAATTACTATTCATTATTTTAAAGGATTCATTTGTTCAAATGACGATTAATTATTAACAAGGGATTCTTTTTCTTGAGAAATATAAAGTGATAATTATTTGCTATTGATCTATTATAATTTTTAGTTTAACACTTTTTGGTCTGCAGTGAATGCAAAAATGATTACTCAAAAGTAAAAAGAAAATATGATTAGTTTGCTACAGAAAAGTCAAGTTTTGTAACTTCTAAGGTATAGTCATAACTCGTGGTCTTACAGTGTACGTAGACAAAGACACGAAACTGTAACGTCACTAATCCCTACACGGAATAATGTATACTGCACAGATATGCGATTATCGAAGAACTACAATGTGTTGACAATGAGGCCGACCGTACCTGAAGAAGCAGACAATAAAGCCCCGAACGGGCGTATTAGAATTACAGTTTTTAGGGTGACAAAAGTTTTGATCAGATTGTTACAATTTCACTGGTTATATGTAAAACTAACTCAAATTAATTTTTTTACATTAGCCAGTTATTTCGATCCCCTTAATAATGAAAGGAAATCAACAGTCTTCCGATTAAGATAGGGTTCTATTCCTCGGGTAGAGCTTATGAGGAGTGGTCGTGGGTTTCACAACAAAAACATTGTCTACTTGACTGACTCTCAAATACAAAATAGAGGTGCTAAAGAACTCCACCAAGTCCTTGAATTTTTAAAGCACGGGTTTACCCTAAGGTAGAACTTGGAAATCCTCAAGGGGAAAAATCGCTTTTACTGCAAACGCAGGATCTGTAAAAAATAGTGTTAATACAATAACAAAGGACGCAAGAGATGCACTCTTGCTACCTTGTACCATAAACTAAAGAAGTAGTTATTAATAGCAATAATTTAAGCGTTATAATAAAGGGAAATTTATATATTAAATTTCCTAAAAGCGCAGTTTAGTGTTTATTTATCAAGTCACAGCTAAAAACTCTATCTTTATAAAGGGGTAGATATATATACTTTTACCCTTTTACTTAATTAACCCTACCTTTGGACTCACTTGTCCAAAATAAAACAGTCGTTAATTAAATTATATGATAGTTTTTTGTGATAAGATTTTATATACAAAATATACATAAAAAATATCGTCTAATCCTTTAGACGCAGATATTTAAATATGAAAATTATGATCGTCTCTACTATGAATCAAAATGTTAATAACATATTAAACATGACCGTGAAGCTTTTAAATTAAACACCAAAAATACACAGATCTGTTACCTTGGTTTACAAATATGCATTAAATATTTGATGTTAAACAAAATTAGTTTTCATAATTACTTCGAGTGTTTCTGAGCTTGAAAGTAATACTCTACTAGAACAAATAAGAACATAATCTTAATTATTTGCATTTATATCTAAAATAAGCAATCATTTGTACTATAATGAAATCCAAACAATGAGAGGTCTCACGGTTTTATAAAACAAAACTTATAAAATACTGTCATTTCAGTTACAAGTATCCGCTTGGCTGTCTTATTATTTGAGACAGCTGGCGTCAGCTCAAGTATCTATGCTAGCGTTTACCTTAGCGACAGGTGAACTTTGTGTCTTTATTGTAACAAATACCATATCGTAGCCACACGTGCAGTCCTACAATTCTTGGACAAGCAAGTGACGTCAGCGAACTTCTACATCTGCATTTTCAAGGCGTAAATTTGAGCTTCTCTTTCTAAAGTAATGATGAATCATGTTATGACGGCGTATTATACTGAACCACCACAGGGAACCATCCATATAAATTTACTGTACAATCTATTGAAGTAAATTGAAATATAATTCCAATCCATAAAACGAGTTATACCAAGTACCTCATTTTCGAGTCTTCTTTAACTCTATAAATTTGAATAAAAATAAAATTTGGTAATTACTGAGATTAAATCTGGGTTTTAAATTTGTTAACGTGTTAAGATTAAAAATGAATAACATATTGAGTTTAAATTCGTTAACCGACTGAATTTAAATTCGTTAAAATATTGAGTGCATTATTAGAAGCAAAACAGAAATCATTTGCATGTTGCACTCGATTATGCCGTCGTGTTTATTGCCACACGTAGATTACTGTCACGAACCTTGTTGGTCTCCATGGTGCTTGCAACTCTACAAGTGGTCGAGTCAGACTGATCCTCCGGTCGACGGGATGCGCACAACACATAAAAATCGCCTGACATTGGAAATGCAATTTTAATGACCAACGTTTACAAATAGAGACTATAACAGTATTATTAAGTAACATATGCCGTGTGATCGGGCTATACGGTCTTGATCTGAACATTTATTAACGTCTCAAAATCAATTGTCTATTTAAATAAACAATGCAATATATTTTATAATTAAATTTATAAGCTTTCATAATTGTAAAAAAATGTTACAAGATATTTATTTATACCAATTCCTCTAACACGAAATATATAATATTAAGTATTTAACCACCATTTTCAGCAGGTCTAGTAAAGAATTATGAAAGTTGCATATATTTTTGTAATGTGTTTTTATATTTTAAAGAATTTCTAAGCAAGTGGGTGTGTTAATTTTAACAATTTAAAAGATGAATAATTTCTGGTCAGCGCGGTAAGGCCGGCACAATATATAACCTGCTACCTGGAATCGTCCCGGTGTCCCGGTGAGTTTGTCTGCCCCTGTTTCGATTTGCAATTCATTCTTTGTTTGTTGTCAACCTGAGATGGAGCTAGAAGTTATTTCTCAACGTGGAAAGAGAAAGGTTGAGCATGACGGTTTCACGTACGTATGTGATAAGTACAATAGTGATTGAACAATTAAATACTGGAGATGTACAGAAAAAAATAAACAATCCATAGCAAAATTGTACACAATTGGCAAAGAAGTTGTAAAAACAGTAAACGTACATTGTCATGATGCCTCAGCGCCAGAAATTGAAGCTGCTAAGATCATAACGCAAATAAAACAACTTGCTGTGGCTACTCAGGAATGCACGCCATAAGTTTAAATGAATTCTTAATTGGAATATCTCATGCAGCAAAAGTATAGATTTTATTTAAATTTTTTTGCTAATGTAAATTAGTAAACTGAATAATAGACTTAGATAAATAACTACATCCCATTCTTTCTATTCAATATCACTATAATAATAATATTAATATCAATCTTCGTACACTGAGAAAAGGATTTTGTTGCTTCAACTGAAAATTAGTTGATTCAATTAGAATTTTGGTTTGTATATAAACAATGATCTATATGCATTAAATAGAACATAATAAAATGTTGGAAAACCGATTTTGAAGCAAACAAACCTAAATTTGCACCACAATAATTATGGCATTTACTAAAATCGCTATTAATGTAACTTGAATGTTAGGTATCGTTACTTCAATTGCTTGTAGGTTTGATTTGAATTATTTAATACTTTTATCAAATAAACTGTTATGTTAAATCAACACGTTGAATATCCCACTTACATATAAAAATCATTGAAGCAAATACTTGAAAGGGTTTGTAGCATTAAAACAAACTATTCAAATTTTTCAACTAACCAAAAAGCGTCATTGGTTTAACTAACCCATATGTTGAGCACAGTTAATAATTATTAAGCTAAGTGGCTAATAAGTGTTCAAGTAATAACATTTTTGGTTTAATCAAACTTTTATTGTGTTAAATTGAAACATTTAGCTGTCAAATCAATCATATCGTTGCGTTGTACATTGTTTAGAAATAGAATTAGTTTAAACATACAAGGTAGTTTGATTCAATATCCAGCTTGATCGATTCCGGCTTAATGAAGTTATTTTAACCATTTCTTTTAATACAACTTGGCGATCAACAAATGAGTTTGTTCATCCCTAACAGATTTTAAAAAGATATTGATTTAAAATAACTTCATTCAGTCACATTATCAAGTTGTATATTGAATCAAATCTCACCTTGAATGTTACATTAACCCTAGTTCATCCTGCATAATTTTCAGTTTAGCTTCCACTTCAATTTTATAAAACTGACACTGATTATTGAAAGTTTGTTTATTCCTTGAGGTTGCCATTGATCTTTGAAGTTATACGTTCGATTATATAGTTGAATGCTAAAAACAACTGCAATTAGTTATGGGCAATGAGACCAATTTATAAGTAGGTACTTACGTGTTTTTAGACGAAGAGATTTTGTTTAAACATAGTACAGCATACTAAATTTATCTTCCATGTATTTTTACAGTTAGTTAAAATGCTTTTATGGAAACTAACACAATAAACAATACTAAGTAACGCTTGACGCCATGTTGACGTGTCGCAGTCGAATGTTAACAGTATATTAAAGATATAACGTGCGCGCGCTGTATATCCAAGACGCAGCATCGGAGACGTACAAATACCGTTGCGTTCAACAAATTACCTCGACGTTTGATTTGACAATCGTAGTTTATTTAAATCAACAAGCTAGAGACGTTTGCTTCAATGTTAAATTTGTTACAAAACGTGTTCATTTGACACTTTTTTCAGCATTCATTTAACTAAAATGGATTTTTTTCAACATTAATGTAGTATTGGACTAAAATATGAAATTTGTTGACAATATTAGTTTGTATTAAATACGTCTGTGGTTCAATGAAATTCACTTTTGCATTCTTTTATTAACCAACTGTTATTATGCATTCAAACAAACAAATTTAAGTCAACTAATTTTTGATGTTAGTTTAACCATCTGCAAGCGGTTCAGTGAATATAGTTTCGTTTAGAACGACTAAAAAATACTTGATCAAATGCTTTACTCTTCAAAACAACAGAATTGGTTGTATCAACCAAATCACTTTTCTCAGTGTAGGGAGCATTACCTGCCCCGGGTGCTCTGAAAAAATTGATACGACGTAAAAGAAAGGTAATCAACGGTGCACCCCCAACTCCTCAAGACCTTCGCCAGCTCGCAATTCCAGATCAATATAAAATGTATACCATTGAAAGGGGAATCGAAGAAGATTTTTTGCTTTGGGTTAGCGGCCCCGATAATAGCAAAATTTTATATTTTAGGCGTCGTCTGAACCTAGAAATATTTCGTAGTAGTGAGGTATTTTATGGCTCGTTTAAGACCGTCCCAGCACTGTTTTCCCAAATTTATACATTAATTGTATGGCGGAGTTCAGCCTATTGTATATGCGCTATTACCTAGTAAACAGCAACCGACATATTTACGGCTGTTCCAACAACTACGTCAACTGCAACCTGCATTCACACCTACATCATTTTCTTGTGATTTTGAAATCGCCGCCGTCAATTCATTCAGCGAGCGTTTTCCCGATGCACGTATAAATGTATGCTTTTATCATCTTTACCCACAACATACGGAAGAAAATGTGTGAAATGGAACTAATTGGAACATACAAGACAGATGCCGATTGTTGTTTAAAGGCAAAAATAATACCTGCTCTTGCCTTTGTTACGGTGGACGATTTGGACAATGCCGTGGAAGTTTTAGCTGAGGAACTGCCACAGGTACTGCAACCCCTTGTCGACTGGTTTAAGGATAATTATTTAGGTAGTAGAAATTGTAGGGGTGATGGAAGACGAGCACCATTGTTTTCGCCTCAAATGTGGAATCTTTATGAAACGGTGTTGAATGGTACTGATCGAACTAATAATTTTGCAGACGCAGCACACCGCAGATTAGAAACCGAATTAGGAATGCATCATCCAACAATATGGAAATTTATTAGTGCATTGCATAAGCTACAGGTTGCCGACGACATCTATCATGAACAGCTAGTCGCAGAACAAGCGCCACAAAGATAGAAATGCAAGTACAGAAGAGCCGAAACTAGAATTAGTAGAATCGTAAATGATTATAATAATAGAAATATTGTAGCATTTATACGTGGTATAGCACACAACTGCGAAATTCATTAGTTTACTCGTGTTAAATTCCAAAAATATTAATAGAGAAGCTCAAAATTGAAAATGTTATAAGAAGACATTAAATAGGATGTTAGTTCATAAAAAAGTATTACTATAGCTTAATCATAAAAAATTGCTTATTGTTTTAAATAAAAATTGATGACTAATACTGTATTCTGATAACTGTGTATATTGCAACAGAAATGGAGTTAAACTTTTCAACGGGACTCCCAGTTAGTTCAGTGTCTATAGCGTTTAGTTATTCCGGTGCCCAACCGTCCATGCGCCGAGTTGGCCTGGCGTTTAGCTGTCCAGAGCTCAATTGGCCACGCTTAGTTGGCGGCGTCCAGTCGGCCGCGCCCAGTTGTCCGGGTTCGACACCGTTGAACCAAGATTTTCTTATTTCTAGTCTAATATGCTAGCTACTGCTCGAACAGCAATGCACTATAAGAACTATAAATGTGTTAAATAAATTATTAACGTTTTTCTCAATCTGATGGTACTATATACTTTATTAAGTACTTATTTATGATATTGTTTACTACTAACACTACACTATGAAGACTGTTCTGTCATAATCTCTAAGTTTGAAAAAATATTGAATACTGAAACGCCGTCATTAATGTATAATTAGGGTACATGCGGAATTAGGACCATAAGGAAGTTTATTACATCTAACATGAACGCCTTTGAAATACATTTGTAATACACCACTAGTAATATAAATTTATATAATATACATCGTTTGCTCTTGCTGATAATTGTATCAGTGAAGTATTGATTAACTGCTAAACCTGACTGCGTATAAGATAGTCTTGAAAAAAAGTTTTCATAATATCTTGCCGGATAGAATTTTAAAGAAGTGAATTGCTAAAAAAAATTAAGAGTAAAATATTTGGGTGCGATGTATAGGAATGGATACAGGAATTATTATGTCTAGTATTGCAATGTCGATTAAAAAATAGACAAGTGCATCTTTAGATAAATTGGAGATTTTTTTTTAGAAGCTTGCAAATTAGGACAGCTAACTAAAGCTTACGTCAATTGTTCAATTTAAGTCAGGGCAAACTTGCACAACTTTCACTTGCTAGTATGACAAAAGTGGCGACTTTGTATTAAAATTTTTTCCCATTTAAACCAATGTAAAAGAAAAGGAATTTACTCTCATAAAGATACATAGTGATTTTCTCAATGTGGGCTATATGTGTGTAGGAGAGATAGACATACATAAACCTAATTTCAGGCATATTGTTACGTTCAAAACCCTGCAAACAGTTTTTTCTGCATCCTCAACAAGCTCGATTTCCCGCCATTTGAATTAGTATTATTTAATAAAATTTCTCAAGTAATTACTCCGTATTAAAGTTTGCTTTAAACAGCTGCTTAGAAAACATTACGGTACAAAGTTGTTGTAATAAATTTTAGCACCTGCAGTGATTACATTTTAAGTAAAAGCTGCATGTAAAAGTGCAGCTTTCTTCTAAAAGATAAGACCAATTAGCACCTGCCTACATCTTCTTACAATGGACTTGTTATCTGGTATTTTGCAGCTGTTAAGATGTTACAAAGTAACAAAATTGTTCTCCTTTGTTTAAAACCCTTTGATAATTGCGTTATCTGTTTGTTGGCAAGCTGTTACAGCTTGTATTTCGGCAGCTGTTGTCTGGAAATTCTGCACACTTGGTTCTTTGGCGATACCTTTGAAAGTCAAATACCCTACTCCCATACATGATTCTGGCCCTATAAAATAGAGACCGTGCTTTGAAAGAGATTATTATTAAAGATTAAAGACAACATCTTCTTACCGGAGATAGCTGTTGTAAAGTCGCGCTATTAGAAATGCTTTCTGTGCTTGTATAAGTGAAGTTGGTGGTTCCAGCATGCAGCCAATAGAGAAATGCAGCCGCATTTTTCCAGCCTTAAGATGAGACCAGCACGAAGCTGATTGTGCAAGGTACAGTTTTCTATTTCCATAATTCTTTTATGCTGCTGTGAAGAATATACTTTTCATTTGCTGCTATTGCTTATAATTATCTGATAAATTGGCACCACCCCGTTACAAAACTTACATGCACGATGCACGAACAACTATGTGATTATACTATAAATTAAAAATTAATTAATCAATGTTTATGTTGGAATCCTTCTTTACTGTTTTTTTTTAACGTAAACCATTTACTTATAAATTTAAAACTAGTTGACACATGATTAATTTAAGTTTGGGTGTCTAATTTTAATGCTATATTATTTCTGAGGAGGTGCACTTCACAAAGCAGCATATACATATAATTTAGATATATTTCCTTTTCTAGATTTACTGTATAGTTTGTTTTATTTTCTTTTATATGTATTTAAGGTGAAACATTAAGTAGGTATTTAGATTATAAGATGCTATATTTGCTTACCAATTTTTATATGTTGTGACGCTTTTACAATCACGATTACGCAACATTTATTTTATTGTTTTGTAAATAGTCTTTCAAGATTTGATGTTATCAATATAGTTTCACTGAGGTTCCCAATGTGTTTTTCTATTTCACCCACGCCCCTCTATGACGTTTTTAAGCTAGCCCAAATTCTACCTTTCTGTCCCCGTTCTGTTGCGGTATTTGGCGTAAACATTTCTTTACTTATTTTTACTGTTTTCTTTCGTGTTTGCGCGGAAAACCGTAACATATATATTGATCTAATTACATCAGCTTATCTGTCTCACAAGTTTGAGGGCATTTAATTAATTTGCTCTTTTAACACATTATCTCAGAGAAAGCAATGGTACGCAACATTATCACAAAGTAATCTTTAAAACTATTTGTCCATTTACTACCTGTATGAACGACATACAATAATCTAATTACACCAGCTTGTCTGTCGGGTATTTTATTAAATTGCTCTTTCAACACATTATCCCATAGTAAGCAATGTTTAGCAATATTAGCATCTAGAAGATGATTGGTGGGATTGGCAAATGTTTAATACATACCAACCGTCTAATAACAGTATCTAGAAATACACATGCAAATTCTTTTGCAATATCCACACAATCTTAATTAACCCTAAAATACACAAGGCCTGTTTCACCAATTTAAGCACATCTAGTAACATCGGATAAGTGTAATACGTTTACAAAATAAAACAATTTCAAAACCTTATAATAAACACAATTGCAAAACTTTATAATATAATACTATTTATTTTGCACATTTTAAATTTGCAACATACAATGTAAATGTATACATTGCGAAAATTAGTACACAAGAGCATTCTTCTACGTTCAAATGGGGCTGGTGCAATACTTGATAATTTGGAAAGTTTCTGGGGTTCTAATTATTTATTTAATTAGTTTCATGTGAAAAGCTGTTCTTTACCAATGAATCACAAACGTATTAATGCAATTTTCTAGCGTAAATGTTTACCATCCTCAATTAACAACTTTTCCAGAGTGTTACTAATAATTAATTACGTACATCTTTAAGTAGAACAAACCAGAATTGATGCAAATTATTATGATTTTCAGATAACGTATAATTTTGCTAAAACTCTTGTTACAATAAACGCCATTCAATATAGTGCAAATTTTTGTAAAAACAACACCAAATCCAGCAATGTTTTGAAAGATGAATGCACTACATAAATGTACTTACTAAAAATAATAAGAATGGGCATGCATCACTAACCATACACTCAATAATTATTAGATTGCTGTTTACGATGATGTCAATGAACTCCAAAACTTTTCTGTTTACGTACAATCACCAGGAAATGATAGTATTTTTAATAGCATCCTGGTTTAATTATAAATGCATCAAGTCTGTGTACTAATCTATAAATTGCTTTATGTCGCCCAAACGAGAAAAACTATTTTAAACTACGGAAAAAGTGCTGCTGTACAACAACTTTGACCCACATTGTTACATATTATTGCTTCTTGAATCTTTGTACTTTGTTCCTTAACAAACCAGATCTAAATAAAGTGTATAATCGATTACCCAGTAATCTATAAAAAATCCATAATATGATTCCCATCTGTTTGCTAATTATACGTTAAGCAGGTCATTTTGGTCTAGTTAAATATTCCAACAAAAATTCAAAAATTTTTTATTCCGTATCTAATCTGCCTTTATTCGGATTCGATATTTGTCTTATAATACGTTATATGACTTTCTAATTCTCCAATGCTAAACATATGCATTCTATTTCTACCACCATCAAATACTAACTTAAATAGGAAAGGTGCTATCTATACTCCATAAAGCAAGAGTCGAAGGATTCCGAAGGCATACAAACAAAGTCGAATAACACACCAAAAAGATTGTAATAATACAAATTAAAAATATGCATCTATATACCAATGACCCACCGACCGCCATGATGTCTGAGCAAGACACCCGGGCGGGGCTTTGTTTAATTTCTAGATCATTGGTCTGGTTATACCCTTAATTTATCCTGGAAAAATAGAGACTGTTTACCTCATTTTAAAGTGAATTAATTCGAATCGTTTACACAGCTTCAGCAATTTGGTAAGTGGTTTTGTATCATACCCTATTCACGATAAAAATGGAATGACGTCACAATTCAAATAAATGCTGTGTTGTTATGGTTGACTTATTCTATGCCTATTTAATAGTTAGACTTGTATAGTTTTTGTTTATTATTAAATAATTATTAAAAGTTGGCATATTTTAAATTGTAAGGATATTTTTAAAATACCTTCAATATGGTAGTACATTCTGGTAGCAATGCCACTCAAGATGCAAAAGTACGATTTTTCAAGTAATAAAGCAGTGTCTTAAAATTTCAGTGTAAACAAATTTTGCGTCTAAGGATACAGAAGCAGAAAATGTTACAACACCGCACAAAACTGCCAACTGTAACATACTAAATCATAATACAATTAAAGCTGCGTTCATAGTTACGTCCATATTATAAAATTACTAACACTTTATTATTGTTTACGACGTCATTTCATATTTATCGTGAATAGGGTATATAACTACACTTCCACTGCTAAACTTGTATATTTCCAACAGGCGTATTAAAACCTTGATATGGATTATATTTAGTCTAAGTGGTAAAGCAGTTTACAATTTTCCAATAATATAAAAACCTTATAGTAAATGAATTCAAAACAACGCAACTATCAACAAATAATTCTATTGATTGTCATAGAACTCGGAGTCGAAAAAACAGGTGAAGTAGCTGCTACCACATATCCGAATCCCAAGATTTTGAAGATGACCTATGGGAAGAGGCCATAGTAAACCAAGAAAAATACGATGTAGAATACCTTCCGACTACAGCTGCAGAGGACTTTAAAGATTGTTCGAGCACCTCATCCACAAATAAAAGTAAAAGTTTTTTAAACAATGTACAATTCTAATTTCTTTAAAATTCCCTACAAACTAGCTTTTTATCTTTTAAAGATTAGAAGGAATTAATTGGGACCCATAAAGTGCGAGTTAATACAGTAGTAAAAATCAACTGTCAGTTGTATGAACAGTGCACCAAGATGTTATTGCAGTTCTCTTTGTATTCACTCTTGTAGCAAAAGTTATGGTTTGCAATTAAATAATTACACATCACCGTCTTGCTAAAAATACCAGCTAAATCCTGGGTTATATCCACGTTAAAGAGATAGTAATCATCTTTTTTGAATCCCTCCAATATATCTGGTAGCTCTTCCAATAGAATCTCCAACTTAACATCTACCAGTCCATCTTGTAGGGGATACATATAGAGCTTGTATACTTTTGTTAATACTTTCCAGACCTTCCTTCCCAATAATTTGTTTTACTCTACAATCCTCCTTGCTTTCGTATTGTAGTAGAAATGAGAGTTTAGCTTTTACTCCATGCCTAACAGATACAAATTTCAAGAACTTTCCACGTAGGTAACTCTTTCTTAACAAAAAATTTACCCTATTTTAAAAATTATTATGACTGCATGGCAATCTATCCATATGACCACCTGCCCACATGATCACATGGTCACCAGAAAAGCTGTCCACATGGTCACCTACTTACAAGACCACCTGACCACATGATCACCAGACCTCATGACCACCTGGTCCCTTGCTTTTCATTTTGGCATGCTAATTGGCATGCCAAAACCCCATTACGGTGTGCCGACACCAATATTACCAACAACTTAAGCTGTAATCCCGCAAGTTATACCGAATACATAGACGCATTTCGGAAGTACAATTTGCAATTTTCCAACAGAAGCTATTTTAATGGGGAAACACATTTTTTACCACACAATAGTTTTCCACCCGCATTGTTATATATTATTGCTTCCTGAACTTTTGTACCATGTTCCTTAACAAAACAAGATCAAAAGGTAGTAATTAATACAAGTCATTATGATAACCATTTTAATTATTTCTAGTAAGTACATTTGTGTAATGCATTTATTTTTCAAAGCATTGCTGGATTTGGTGTTGTTTTTACAAAAATTCGCACTATTTTGAATGGCGTTTATTGCAACAAGAGTTATAACGAAATTATACATTATCTAAAAATCATAATAGTTTGTCGGTTTGTATTATTTAAAGATGTGCATAATTAACTGTTAATGACGCTCTTGAAAAGTTTTTAATGTCGTATAGTAAACATCTACGCTGGAGAATTGCATTAATATGTGATTGTAGTGTATTATTAAAAAACGGATTTTACATGAAACCTAATTAATTTAATAATTAGAATACCAAAACATTTCCAAATTATCAAGTATTTTGTCATTTGTATGTAGTTAGATACTCCTGTATATTTATTTTCGCAATGTATACTTTCACACTGTAAGTTGCAAATTTAAAACTATAAAAACGTGCAACTGTGTTTATAATAAGGTTTTGAAACTGTTTTATTTTATAAATGTATTACACCCAACCAATGTTATTAGATGTGCTAAAATTTTGTGAAACAGGCCTTGTATACTTTAGAGTTAATTAAGATTATGTTAATATTCGAGAGGATTTGCATGTGTATTCCGAGATTTTGTTATTAAGCGGTTAATAGGTGTTAAACATTTGCGAATTTCACCAATCATCTCCTAGATATAAATATTGCGCAACATTACTTACTCTGGGATGATGTGTCAAAAGAGCAAGTGAATAAAATCCCTCGTGCGTGTGAGATAGATAAGCTGATGTAATTAAATTCATGTATGTCTGTAATTAGGTTAATGTATATCTATAACTACTCCACACACACATGGTCCGTATAGAGAAAATCACAAATTATTTCTTATGAGAATAAATTCCTTGACTTTTACATTGGTTTAAATAGAAGTAAATTTTGATACAAAATCGCCAGTTTCGTCCTACCATTGCTATGTCACGAAGTTTCAAGCTACAAATGAAGTCCTTGAATTATACACATAAATTTGTACGCAGCAGTATTCAAAATGCGGAAAAATTAAGGACCGAACAAATTCTACTTTTAGTTGATCAGGGTAAAAATGTGATAAGCGTTCAAGGATATAAAGTGATATAAAGTAAGGACATAACCTTTCTACAAACTGTGGAGATTTACTGTCGCCACGATAAGCATGAATCGACTATAACACCAAGATCTTTAATTGTATGTGAAAGTGTTATGTGTGAAGTGCCCTGACTTAACAGTGTGTTGTCAGTCAAGTTAATTTTAGTCAAAAGTTTTTGCGTGCCTTAGAGAATAGCTTTACATTAGGATGAGTTTAGTGTGAGATGATTGCTATTATTACAGTTTAGTACCCTGCACGGTTCATGGTTAACTATAATAATTGCTTTATTAGTATTAGTTAAATGAAGATGATAGTAGAGCTGTATATAATCAGCGTAGCAGTAATAACGACAACATTTAGGGAATGTTGTTGCGTCTTGAATATATTAACTAAAAAGAAGTGGACTAAGCACGATTTTTGTGGAACTCCGCCATGGTTCTGCTGGGTCTGACAGGCGCGAGTTATTGAAGTCTGTAACCTGTTGATTACTTCGTCTTAAGTAGGACTCTAGTCGTGCTATTGCTGGCTTACCAAATTTCTTTAGGCGTTCCATTTGGATAATAAAATGTGGGAGGAGTAAGAGGATAATGGAGGAAGTTGGAGGATGGTGAAAGACAGAGGAGGTAATAGGATAATGGCGAATGGAGGAGGTTAGAGGATGCTGGAAGACGATGGGGGTAGGAGGTTGATGGCGGATGGAGGAGGCTAGAGGATGATGGAGAACGCAGGCAATTGGAAAAAGACGGAGGTTGGAGTTGATTTGTGGTGCCTCTGCGTCTTAATCCTTGTTCTTCACTACTCACTGGAGGTAACCATCAGATTCGAGGTAGTCTCCGGCACAATGTATACGTAAAGAAGTCTGATAGTGAATTACATAGAATTATATAAAGTGCTTTCCTTCAAAAATTTTTTTTGTCCGTTAGATTCGAATACGATTCAATACTAAAAAAAGTGTAAGTACTTTAGTTTGCTTTTGTTACAGAGGTGTTGTTGAAAAATTCAACCCTCAGCACGAACCAATGTATGGTATACTCATCCTCACTTATGTTTATACCCTTCCTACCATTATGTTGTTGAAATGCCTAATTTTTAGGGCAAAACGTAAGAAAGAAGTATAGGAAAGCTTTGTGCAGTTATGTCTACGATGAACAAGCTCACGATTCTTAGGTTTCTTACCAGCAAATAGAGTTTTACGCAAATCATTTTTATAGTTCAACATAAAATATTACTGTGGTTGCCATGTTTGACAATTAGCGACCTCATATAATACATCGTTCTTCAGTGTTTATTTCTATAAAGTAAAATGGAGCTTTGGTTTATATAAAGTTCTAAACTCAACTTTAGCGCATTTCATTTAACCGCAAAAGTTCATTCTCAGTTTCAGTAAACAAAGGAATTCAGTCCATTCGTTTCTCTTGTGCACTAAAACATAATTACTGTTATGAAATCTGAAGTTGTATTTGACTTGCTGAATTTTAGCAGGTCGTTCTTGACTTCTATATACTTTTCTAAATAAAATTTAGTTTTCATCAGGAATTTCTTTCGTATCAGTCAAATATCTTCAAGTCACTAATTATTCGTAAGCTTAAATAATTTCCTAATCTGTATTTGTTTGACTCGCTGCAAGAGAAGCTTCGTGTTAAAGAACGGAAATGTACTAGGCGATTACTCTTCATTTGGAGCTGAAATTACGGACATTAAAAGTTTATTTCTAATTTACCGCTACAGTTCTTCCCACTTTAGCGTTAACCACTGTGCATCCATTTACAAGGCTCAATTAATTAATTTTATGACATTATTACTTTCGAGTTTGGTTTCTTCTTTCTAAAAGTCATTTTATAGTACCACACACGTTAATGTGGATTGTGAACGAAAACTCTATAAATTATGCAATGTTTTATCATTAACAATGTACCATAGCTGGTTTTACGTCCATTTGAATAATTAAACTGGGTTTGCCACTGCAAGTTATCACACGTCTGGATTTTGATGATTGAATGAATTAGTAGATTGAGGATAGAAAAAGTCACATATTGTTTAAATTGAGGTCGTTAAATTGAATTTGTTAAATGAATATGAAACTACTTATATTAGCATTACTGAATAAGACTAGCAAGTGGTCTTTGAACAAAATATTAATATGAAATGGATTTATCAATAACACCAAACAAAAAATGTCACTTTGGTTATAATTCTCATGTATAAGCTGAGACGTAGGAATTTTTATTTTGTTATTACATTGTCTGGTTTGGTGCATTTTTCCAAGCCTCATAATTCCGCTCCAATTGTCTCACATCACATATCGGACAGTCTAAGGGCCGGTTGTACAATATTAGTTTAATCTTGAAATTCGGTTTAAACTGGAGTTTAAGCTGTAATTGGGTTTAACAAACTGTGATCATCTATAACTAAGGTTTAAACCAAGTTTGAACTTAAACCATGAAAATCTCTCGTTTAAACTGAGTTTACACTTGACTGTCAGTAATTTAGTAATACCCTAACCTAAAATTTTTGATTAAATTGGTTTTTTTGCGATTGCATTTGAGATTTGAGTATTATTATAATATCATTGTTTGTTTATCATTTCGTATCAACACTTAATTAAATATTATTTTGCATTTATTATTACATTACAATCTTCCTCATGGAAAACGAAAACAATATAAACTAGGTTGACATTGCTCTTGTGGAAATGGTAGATGCAGTATCCTTTTCAGATGAAGAAAACGACGACATGCACGCTGTTGAAAGACCCAAGACGCCCTCAGATGTTTCGATTTCGGCCTAATCATTTACAACGGTGGAGAGACGAAGAATTTGTAATGCGCTTTCGATTGTCCAAGCAATTGGAGATTTATTTATTAAGATTAATACACCACGCATTGGAAAGGCCCATAGAAAGGTAACTTTAACTCAAGCATATCTTAATTGGTTTCATAATCTTATTATAGAAATTATGTTGTAACACCACTCCAAAAATTACTTGTAGCACTAAGGTTCTATGCATCTGGGAATATGCTAATAGCAGTGGGTGATTTTGCCGCAATCCATAATTCTACAACAAACAGAGGTAAGACTTTACTTTAGAGTGACAAAAATTTTTAGGGGTCGTATAGTCATTTCGATAGGAAATTTTCTCCTGAGCACGAATATGCGCTCCATTAAGCGCGGAAATGTTTCGTTAAAAAGTTATGGCTGTTTTAATTGCCTATGTGAACGCTATGGGAAAAGTTTTTTAAACACTAAACTAAACTAACCTAACCTAACCTAACCTAACCTAACCTAACGTTACCTAACCTAACCTAACCTAACCTAACCCAACCTAACCTAACGTAACCTAACCTGCCCTAATAATCTGTGAGAAGTGTTCAATATTTAAAAGCAAAGTTTATTTTTTCAATGAAAGCAATACAAGATAATAAGAGATTCAGAGCTTATATTCGAAGCATATTGCTTCAAGCAAAGCCTCAAACGGATTGCGATTATTTTGCCTATTCCAGCGACGCCACAAGTACTCACAGAGGTGATCAGCAAATGCCTCCTCTAGAACGCGCTTTCCATAAAAATAGCATTTCGCCGGTCGCCAGTTTGCCTCGATAGCCTGTGTGTGAACGCCTGTTTCAGGGTCTAAAAAAGGGATTAGAAACACAATAAAAACAGTTAAAAACTTACCAACAAAATTGTATTTATGATTAACGGCTTGGTGTGAATAACCGTATTTGGGGAGAGAAAGGTAAGCGCGCCACTGGTCTGTGTGGATAATTGAGCCGGGAGCGACGTGTTTGACTATTTGCGGGATTAAATCATCCGCGCCGCGCTTGTTATCAGGGCATACAACCATCCTAAAATCGCTAGTGCCCTCGCAGCACTTTTACCTTGCTGCGATTGTAGAAGAAGAGAGAAGCGAGGTAGAAGCGTCATCTCGGCACTCAAGGGCTATGCGCTTGTAGCTCTCATTGTGTGCAAACCCGTAAAGCAATCTAAAAATAAATTAAATAAATAAAAGCAATAAAAAGTAAAAAACTAACCTGATCTCGTCTTGCGGAGCAAAAAGCGAGTTCTCGAACCACGTGTCTTTAGACACGCTCACCATCTTGCAGCCAGTACGTCCAGTGGGGCAATAAAAGCGACCAAATCCACTCGCCGAAGTATCCACAGCGCACTCTTTTCTATGAGCGCGACATTCCTTTTCCGCGGAATCAAGCCTTGCTCCTGTGCCCAGGAATAGGCAGATTCCTTCGAAACGGCAGTTTCCTGCAATTCCAGAAAGGTTTAGAGGCAGCCATGATCTAAAAAGTAATTGTAATTAATAAATTAGCAAAAAAATTAAGGCTAGAAATGAATACCTACAATAGAACGCAATGAGAAAATGAAAAATGACCTTCTTAGGAGTGAGTCCAAAGCGCAATGAATTCTAAACAGACGCCGCTTGCTTTAATTGCCTTCCCCAAGGCGCCCTCTAGCGTATAAAAATAATTCCGCGCTAAATTCAAAACAGTTAAAATGTATTTAAAAAATTTCCCATAGCGTTAACATGGGAAATTAAAACAGCCATAACTTTTTAACGAAACATTTCCGCGCTTAATGGAGCACATATTCGTGCTCAGGAGAAAATTTCCTATCGAAATGACTATACGACCCCTAAAAATTTTTGTCACTCTAAAGTAAAGTCCACCCCAAACAGAATTATACATGAGGTCAGTAATGCAATAGCATCATTACGGGCACAATTTGTAAAATTTCCACCTAATCTGGAACAGAGCAGCAGAAATTTTTATGATATAGCTCGATTTCCTATAGAAATTGGAGCATTGGATTGTACACACGTGAGTATTCAGTCCCCAGGTAACCTGTACAACATTTGTATGAATTGCATTTTACAAACTATATTTCAGGAGGTAAAAACGCTGAAATTTTTGGAAATAGGAAAAACTATTTTTCGTTAAATGTACAAACAATCTGCGATTCAAGTATGCGAATTCAGGATATCGTGTGCAGATGGCAAGGCTCAGCCCATGATTCACATATCCTTAGAAATAGTCGGGTTGGCGCCCTTTTTGAATTAGGCCACTTTGGAAATTACATTCTTCTTGGTGATGGTGGATATCCAGTTCGGTCTTATTTATTAACTCCATTATTACGTACACACACCCATGCCGAGAATTTGTATAATGAATCACACAGTCGTACACGAAATGTTGTGAATCGCAATTATGGAGTCTGGAAAAGAAGGTTTCCAGTTTTGAGTTTAGGCATGTGACTTAAAATGCAAACGATTCAAACTGTAATTGTTGCTACAACAGTCTTACATAATATAGCTGTTACAAGGCATGAGCCCGAAGCTCCAGAAGATTCAGATTACATGTACTATGACGAAGATCCCGCAGATGTTCTACTACCAGCAAATCATTTAAGAATGACGGCGGTTAATTAATAATTACTTTAACGGACTATAGGCTATATAATATTTTTCTTGTAAATCAACTTGGCATGTTTTAATTTGTTATTCAAAAGACTTGCGTTGATACTTTATACTGTAATGGCAATATTAAAATAATAATCACCCAACCGATTATTTATTTTTTTTAAATATTCAACATTTAATAGATGTAGCGCCTTTTCCCTATCCATTTGCTGGTTTGATATTTTTAGATCCCCTTCAAATTTTTGTCTAATTGCTTCGATCTTTGCTTCAGACTCCAATTTCATGCAATCAATTTGTGTTTTTAAAAGTTCTTATTGTAGCTTTAGTACTGTTAGCTTTTTATTTTCTACTCCTACGTATTTTACTCTTGCATCTTTAGTCAAATAGTTTTTTCGTTTGCGCTTACTTCTGTTATCGATGCGTGCTGTGGTCAATTCGATAGGCATAACAGTTTCTTCCTCCAAAATAAATTCATCCATTAGATATTCAACAGATGCCTGAGTCCTTGTTAGCCTTAAGGATGAAGGTTGGCTTGGTTTAATTATAATAGGCACTGCAAACGTAATCAATGAAGGTTAATAGGCTATTATTTGTTATTTACCACTATCAGAGTCGTTCTGGGACTCCAATCCTTCAACTGCGACACTATCCAAAATACGCTGTATTTTATCATCCACATCGTCAAGTGTTGGAAAAGAACCACCTCCTGTCTTATAGAAAGCTCGCTTTTCTTGGCGGAAATTCTTCTTAGCAATTTTTTTAAATTTTTCTTGTCAAGTTATGTGATCAGTCTTTTTACATTCTAACACTTCTTTCCGCATTTCTACCAACTCAACTAATAAGTCAATTTCACTTTTAAGAAAATCGTTACTTCGTTTGCATTTTTCCATTTTAATTTATTTCAACGATCTATTTTAACAATGAAAAAATTTTAATATATGTAGAACACAAAAATATATAACATGCATAACCTAAGGTTTGTACGAAGCACAGACCAATTAAGTAAGAAGTGAAGTTAGTTTCAGAATTGCTAACCGTCGTATATACATAGAAAATAAGGTTTACTTAAACTGACGATAAAATGAGCATGTAAAACAGGTATATTTTAAAGTTTAGTTTAAACTTAAGATTACCTTTGATCCAATATAAGTAAACTTGAGTTTAAACTAACATTGTACAACGGCCCTAAATCATTAATAATTTGTGGGATACTAAACTAAATCGTGGTCTGCCTATGCAGTTATTCCCATCTACCTGCGTTCCATTTCCAATGGCTGTCAATTTTGAAAGTTCTAACTCTGTGCCTCTTAGTCAATTTACTATATTTCCTTATACCAGTATTTTAGTACCGCTTCATTTCTTATCCTGCTACACAGTTAACTTTTAACACTTTTTGATAGCACACCATTTTTCTCATCTGTTAACCCCGCAGTGTATGTTTCATAACTATACAATTCTACATCCCACACAAATGTTCTTAAAAGTTTATTTTTTATGTTTAGATTGATGTTCGATGTGAGCAAATCATTTTTTGTGAAATAATACTTTCTTTTACTAACGTGATTCTGCGCTCTATACCGCATTTACGTGCTTCATTCTGGTTCACTGAACAACGCAAATAAAATTGTTCACCCTGCATACAACAATCTTGTTCTATTTGTACATTTAGATTTTGGACTCTATTATTTATACTGCAGGCGTTACCTTTATTTCATTTTATTTATTTTAACGTTATAGCGCTACTAATATATCTAATTAATATTTTTTATATATTAATTCTTATTCTGTTATTAGTTAGTAGTATGTCATCACAAAATTTTGACTTCGGTATATTTCGACTTAAGGTATACACTCCAGTACTGACTCGTTCCTTAATGTCCCTAATCACTTGCTCTATTAAGGTGAAAAACAAAAGATATAAAGAACATTCTCGTCAGAATCTGCTTTTACCTTAGCCTCTTTCTCTTAATTTTGGTTATTTTTTGTAGATATTTCTAATTACTACTCTGTCTCCATATTTCAAAGCTGTTTTACTTAATATCGCAAACAACTTACTTAATTTTTTGTTATCTAGTGCAATTTCTAAATTACAAAGCGCAAATCCGTACTTTTTTTCCTTCTACTTATGAGTAATTTTACGCACTGAACAGATCTGCTATAACCTTAATTTAGTAAAACCAAGTTGCTCCAATTTTAACTTGCTATCAACCTTTCTTTCCATTCTTACGCAGAGAATGCGAGTTAACATCTTTAACTGTTTTAACTTTAAAGTAAGTTGTTACGGTATTCCGCGCAAACACGAAAGAAAACAGCAAGAATTAGTAAAGAAGTCGTTTACGCCGAATGCCGCAACAAAACGAAGACAGAATGTAGAATTCGGGCTAGCTCAAAACGTGGTAGAGTGACGTGGGTGAAATAGAACGAACACATTAGAAACCTCCGTTAAACTATATTGTCAACATACATTTCGAAAAGCCATTTACAAAATACAAAGCCCCATAGCATAAAAATATAAAATTGGTAAGCAAACATAGAATCTTATAATCTAAAGAGTTACTTAATGGTTTACCTTAAATACATATAAAATAAATTAAACATAAACTGTACAGTAATTCTAGAAAAAAGAATATACATAAATTATACATTCTGCATTTATGAAGTGCACCTCTTCAGGAAATAGTGTAACATTAAACTTATGCATACTAACTCAAATGAATCAAGTGTTAACTACTTTTAAAATGATGCGTAAGTTCTTTACGTTAATATCTATGCAAAAAGACAAAAGAAACAGTAAAATGGGTTCTAACACAAACTTTAATTGACAAATTTTTAATTTGAAGAATGATTACATAGTTGCTCGTAAGTTGTGAACGTGAGTTTTGTAACAGCAAATGAAATGCCTATTCTTCACAGTAGCATCAAAGAATTAACGAAAACAGAAAACTGTGCCTTGAGCTATCGGCTTCGTATCATCTTATGGATGGGAAAATGCGGTTGCATTTTTCTATTGCCTGGATGCTGGAACCGCCAACTTAGCTCACACTGCACAAAAAGCATTTTTAGTAGAGCGACTTTACAACACGTGTTTTTGGTAAGAATATGTTGTATTCAATCTGTCCCTTTTAAAGCACGGTCTTTATTTTATAAAGACAGAACCATGTATGGGGGGGTAGGGGTTTGGCTTTTAAAGATATAGCCAAAGTATCAAGTATGTAGAATTCCCAGACAACAGCTGCAGAAATACATACTGTTAATAGATTGCCAACAATTATGCCATAGCTATAATTTTGGCAATCCACTGTTTTGGCTTTGGTTACAGATGTCACTTTGCTTAGGTCACAGTTGTCACTTTTGCTTGCATCACTGCAACAATTTTTGGTTGCGTTAATTCTGTCGCTTTGGATAGTTACTCTTCAGTGGTCATGACCTTTATCTGTATATCGGTGGATGGTTTAATAAGTTTTTACGATACTCTGTATTTTCCATTTTGAATTACATCACTTAACCTTTACATTTGGACTTCCTTGATTGATTATGTGTCGATATTCATTGTTTGATTATCACTCTATTTAAGTCTTACCTAAGTATGAATAAAGTTACTATTGATTTTAACTTTTTAGTACGTCAGGACGTCCATTTCTGATTACGTCACAACGGTCACTTATAATTTATGCAACGACGGCAAATATGCATTATGATACAGCTGACACCGGAGAATGAAAATATATTTCGTAGTTCTCCTAACCTTTATTGTTTCAAATAAGAAAATCAGTTTATAAATTATACATATATTTTACAGTTTGCTACGTTATTGTGTAAAATATTACAGGCCTTCTGCGTGCGTCGATGGACCTAAGGGTAGTAGAGGGAGTAAGTAAGGGGTTACTGTAACTTGTTGTTCAGACATACAGTAGAACGTAAGAAGCTCTCATGATGTGTAGTCGCTTAGCTTGATTTATATTTAAATAAACCTTTCTTTAAACTTGATGTTGTTTATTGCAATACATCAACTTTGGTGCCAAAACACGGGAAGATCTGGTGATAAATATAAACGAGCTTTAACGTAAATATTCGAAATAACGGAACGGGAACGCGAATATTTAACAGACGGCTATACTATCGATGCTTCATGATGGAACAAGTAAAACGGACAATTTGTAGAACGCACTTAACTAAAACAGTTAACAATATAAATTCTATGCTAGAAAGTAGTTTCAGTGTTGAAGACATTTATACAGCTATGTCAAAGTTAAAGCTTGAGTGACAATCTGAAATAAATTAATAAGCAAATTGAACCTCTGCTTAAAGAAAATCTAGAGGACGAGTTAATGAAAAGGTATGAATATGAAGAGGTTGTTGTAACTCCGATGTCTAAGTTGGAATTTAGATTAAAATGCCCAGAAAAATCGCAGATAGAGGTTGACTCGAATTTAACGAATACGTTACCAGTAAGTAACGCAGCAAGTAGGCCGTCCTTTACGTCAGTGAAGCTTCAACGTGTACAGTTAGCAAAGTAGGATGGTACTGCAAAGGGCTGGCTTCCTTTCTGGGAACAATTCAGAAGTATGATCCACGACAATCAACAATTAACGAACGGAGATCGATTCAACTACCTGCGAATGTATGTCACGGGAAGGGCCGCTGAAGCAATTGAGGGATTTCCTCCATCTGGAGCATTTTATGAAGAAGCTTTAAATATATTAAAAGATGAATTTGGAAATGGGGAACGGCTAATTGAACAATATACTGATAGCATTATGAAAATCGCACCTGTAAAATCTAAAAATGACGTACGCACTTTAAGGAAGAACTACAATATAACTACTTCAGCTATGCGTGCTCTTGAAATATTAGAAGTATCTAGTTCTCAGTATAACATAATCGTAAAGTCGACTCCCATTAAGTCGTTGCCAACGGAATTGCGTTTAGGATTTTATCGGCAAATGAAAATGAAATCATCCAATCATCTAGAAATTATTACGAATAATTTAGAAAGTTCATCATTAAGGTCAGAGGAAGATTCAGATCGCCAGGTAAAGGATTTATTGCGGTTTCTTAAAAACGAACTCGAGTCGTTAGAATAAGCTTTAATACCGGATGCAGATTGTAAAGAAAAGATGCTCCCAACAGAAAAGAGAACGCATTACAAAGGAACTGCGTCTAGTTTATTAGTCACGCCAAACAAACGTCTTGAATGCTGTGCTTTCTGCAAGAAAGACCATAAAACCGAATTAGATTAGTAATGGACGGAGGTAGTCAACTTTCATTTATTAAGGAGAATCTATCAAGGGTATTAAATTTACCTGTTGTTGGACAACATAGGGTTCGTATTGCCGCGTTTGGAAATAGTGCATTGATACCCTCTAAACTTTACAACCGCGTTTTAATTACTTTGAAGGGACAATATACAGATGAAATTTTAACGATTGAAGCTGTGGAAGTTCCAGAAATTTGCATGGATGATTTACATAGACCTAAAGAATGCGTGGTAGAGTATCAAAACTTGCAGATTGCTGACAATATCCCGTTTAATATAGATCGAGCGTTAATTGTTGATGGAATTAGTATCCTTATTGGGGCAGACAATTACTGGACAGTAGTGACAGGAAATAATATTCGTCTAAACAAAGGTTTAGTAGTGGTGGACACGAAATTTGGTTATGCTTTGTATGGCCGCATACCAGTTGATGCTACAACCATAGGAGTAAATCTGCAGACAGTGTTACATGCGACAGTTATATAAACTGAAACCGAGATCGAAAGCATGTGGGATTTGGAAACAATAGGTATAACCAAAGAAGCAGACGACGATAAGAAATTTTTCGATAATTTTTGGAAAAATAACGTTCATAAATGTGATGATCGATATTTAGTAGCGTTACCGTGGAAGAATGAGGATGCAGTCATTGAGGATGATAATTTAATTAGAGCGCGAATTCGTGCTCAAAGGTTAAAGTTTAAATTGACCAATATTAACAGAATATGTGAATATAACGCTGCTATCAAAGGAATGTTGGATAATAATTATGCAAAGTTAATTTCCCGCGGTGATGCTGAAAAAACAAATGGCGATCGTGTTTACTACATGCCACACAGGCCGGTTTTTAGAGAAGATAAACAAACAACGCGTTTACGAGTGGTTTTCGATGCCTCTTCACATGCCCCGGGACAAAAATCGTTGAATGACTTATTAGAAAAAGGGCCTAATTTAAGTCTAGATTTAATTAAGATTTTACTTAATTTTCGTGTAGGCGAGTACAGAATTGATCGAGTTTGTAAGCAGTAGACCATTTTCAGGCATCCTGCCACCTCATTTCCTCCAGAATCCCTCATTTCCTCACTCATCTGGACCAATTTACATGTAAATTCCCATAAGGAGTAAATGAGGGAGATGAATCTCCTCCTGACTCCTCCTTGCTCTCCTCCTTGCTCGGACACCCCCACAATCATTTTGATTACATCACACCCGCATTATTTCCATCCGCGAGATAAATCTTTCTCCACATTTCCACCCACGAGATAAACCTACCTTGTTTGGTATCAATTAATATTAGAATTTTCTCAACTACCCGAATCTCTAAGAATTTTTTAGATTGCATCATCCCCCAGAGAGCTACCCTGATTTTAAGATTTCTTACCTGTAGCAACTTTTGAGCGTTCTTATAAATTTTTTTAGTCATGCGATACATCTTGTTAGTCTAAAATTTTATGTAGAATCCAAATCTGTAAACAGATTTGAAATCGGACCACGCCCTGCAAAGTTATACCCTTTTAAAGTCCTGATCTTCTAATTTTGCTATTTGCTCTATAAGCAAACCTAACAAATAGTTTTCTTCGTCTAGCCATTGCATCTTTCGAGATAAACCTATCTTGTTTGGTATCAATTAATATTAGATTTTCTCAGCTACCCGAATCTTTAGGAATTTTTAGATTGTACCATCCCCAAGGGAGCTACCCCCATTTTAAGATTTTTTACCTGTAGCGACTTTTGAGCGTTCTTATAATTTTTTTAGTCATGCGATACATCTTGTTAGTCTAAAATTTTACGCAGAATCCAAATCTGCAAACAGATTTAATATAGGACCACGCCCTGCAAAGTTACACATATACCCTCTGCGAGATAAATCTTTTTCCACATTTCCACACACGAGATAAACCTACCTTGTTTGGTATCAATCAATATTAGATTTTTCTCAGCTACCCAAATCTCTTTAAATTTTTCAGATTGCATCATCCCTAAGGGAGCTACCCCAATTTTAAGATTTTGTACCAAGATCAATTTCTAATCACCTCTCCTTTTTAATATCTACAATCCTTTAACCAAACACGTAGCAGTATTAACATAAATTAAGCATGCGAAAATTTATTTTATTCGATTTACAGTTTAATAAACTAATTACAATTTTTACAAAGTATAACATTATTTCCTGTGCGTAGCCGAAAGTTTAACCTGTAACAAAAAAAAGATTAATGTGTTGTTTAAATAGACCTGTAATAAAAAGAGATTAATGTAAAAAAAAAGGAGACGTGTTTCGGTTAATAAGACATATTATCGTTAATCTAACAATATGTTTTACCGTCCAGCGACACCACGTGGAGGTAAACACATTCCAATGTAATGGGTTTTAAATATGAGAATGGGAGGTCAACTTTCACGTAATCATCACGTGGTTAATAATTAAGAAAGCTGTATATAATTTTATTTTAAACGTGTATATCTTCTCCAAACAAATGCGGTTATTATAATAGGAAAGTACGCTAAATACAAGTCAATTAACAGCAATTAAATATTGCTTACTGACCTACCTTAATTAGGTTGCTGTGCTATTAGGAATGATGTTTAAGACTTCGTACGTATTTTCCGGATTATATGTTGTATTCTTTTTATTAAGTAATCGAATAAATCGTTCCTTCTGCTTCCAAAGAAACTCGGACACTCCATTGTCGACGCTGGCGTTATTTATGCGATAGCTAGCCATGCAGTTGTTAAACGCTGTGCTAATCATTTCTACGCCATCTTCGTTAGTAGCGGTAACTGATGCATTTTATGTTTGTTACTCCTTAAGTGTGCGGCGTACGTAGTTTTTCCATTTCGAAATCGCATACTGTACACATAATTCGTGGTTGTTTCGTACAAGACCCTTTAACAGCTGGTGGCGTTGAACGTTTACTGCTTAATGACATACCGTGCTGTTTTTCCTTGTGTCGCTGTGAGCTATTCTCGTAAAAGCGATACCGCAAGACCCAGAGTTTAAGTACTTTGCTGCGGACGGCTTAACCCTGGGCGATGTTACACTACGACATTTGTTCTGGTGCCGTTTGAGAGCATTTTTTTTCCAGGTATAGGAAGCACCGCAAGGGTTGCACTTATAAACGTTTGCAGGTACCATTTTAGTACAAAACAAAACCCGCACTATAGCACTTGACTTGTAATCGAACTAACTAAAAAGCTTACTCGAGCGTACCTGATTTATGTTCCTTATAGAATGCATACCGAAGGTTTCCGAAGACGACCGAACGATGTTGAGGATTCGGCGGGGAACTAAATGATGTCATATTCCTTGCTGCTCGTCCAATACATTTAGCGCTAATGCATGCACCTGGTTCGCTTCGTCGATGGTGCGAATGCCGTTAGTAGAAACACCGGAAAACGTCTTCCATGTTATACGGATCGCGTGCATATTAAAAATCCAAAGGGTGGTAGCACACGCACACAAGTTGTGTGCAAGTCGTGCTGTAGAAGATGCAATGCTACTATAACCAAAACACTTTAAACCATTACTAAGAAAATACCAACTTGTTGTCTACAGGATACTTACAACAATTTAATTTTAAATAACTTCTACGTCATATTTTAGGAAATGGGGGCTTGAATATTTTCCAAATGAATCACCAAGCGAAAGTATATGCTTAACGGTATTAGAATTACCCATTAATTTCCTATTTTTACGACCGTGGTTAATTATAGATTGAAATTTAATTTGTGCACGTTCGAGCTTCTCGTAAACTAACATATTTTAGAGCAACAATGCGCTGTATAATACATGCATACCCTTCGCCGCGCTACTGCTATTCTTGTAATTGCTAGAAAAAGTCACTCTCCTTTTTACTGTTAGGAGCGATGCAAAGCACCATTTTTATACTTTCTATAGCACATCGCACACTTTTTCGTCTGATAATTAAATTTTGCTTCTGTAGGCTTTTACACTTTCGCATAGCGGTCGGCCGCACGTATTGATTTCTAGAACCGGTAAGTACTCGATATCCTCCAAATAGAGAATTAGATGCTCGATGTCTGTCAACTTCCAATTCCCTCGTAAAGGTAGAAAACTCGGTCAATCATCCATTAAACTTCGACCCGCTACCGTTTTGATAATTTCCAAACATTTTTCGAACGACAATGGGCTGAGAATTTTAAACCTCCGAGGGATCTTTAAGTCGTGATCAATTACACATCCGAGCTACGCGTAAACTAACATATTTTGCAGCAACTGTATAATACATGCATACCCTTCTCTGCGCTACTGCTATTCTTGTAGTTGCTTGGAAAAGTCAGTCGCCCTTTTACTGCTAGGGTCGCTAAAAGCACCATTCCATACTTTATTTATAAGTGTAGCACATCGCACACTTTTTGTCGGTTAATTAAATTTTGTTTATTTAGGCCTTTACACTTTCGCTTATTTAAACATCTAATACGACCGATTAACCACTTTCGATTATTCTAACGGGGAACCACCATACATCCCACCGCATCGTTCTTTTTGAATCCAACGATCCTATAGGCTTCCGCACACTAACACCTAACGTATCTTTCCTACTAGTTGTTAAACAAAAACTACCGGTATCGCCATTGTGGATATAAGCAGATGTTTGTGGATGTGTACGAGAATATGTAACCATATACATTAATTAGTCTAAGCTATTTTATTTAGTCCAAGAAAATTATTATTTTCTAATCCACAACTAATAATCGCCTTTATAGGTTTAACATTTCTACCATTTCCCAATGACTGGTGCTACGTACATGGAAACTTTAATTTCTTATTAGAGAATTCTTATTATCCACGCACTGCTGCGTAGTTGCATGCCCACCCCTTTTGGGAATATATGCTCGTTATAGGTTGTAGCACCCGCGGTTTTACTTAACTACACTTCGTGAGACCCTTTAATCTTTTAATCGAATCTTTCTCGCTTACAATACACTCGGACTTAGCCCTACTACCAACAAATTCTAATACTAGACCCCCATTAAATTGGTCTTTAAATTTCCTACAAGTTTTATCGACAAGTGTTATATTGTATTTATTATACGCGGGTAGTCACTCTTTTAAGATAAATATATTTTGCTAGGTATCAACTAATATTAAATTTTTCTAGGGACCCCAAATCTGTAAATAGATTTTAAATAGCTCCACCCCATACAAAGTTATGCCTTCTAAAGACTAATTTTTGCCCATCTTTATTTAACTCCATCTTTAAAACCCTTTTTGCTACGCAAGACATATGCTTTAGCCACCCATCTCCCGAGAAATCTAAAACCGATGTATCCTCGAACACCACGTGGAGGTAACACGTATACTCTGTCAACCAGGATAGAAGCAGGAAAGATTTGGAAGGTGGGCGAAGAACTTAAAAATTATGGAATTTAAAAACTAATATATACAATAGATTTACAAAATCTATACAAATATAAACAACTATCTTATATCTTTATGCCTCTATGTGTAGATTGTTGTACTATTAGGAATGATGTACCTTTGTCATCTTCCTCGATAAACTAATTTTATTAATAAGCTGCGTGTACAAATCGTATTTTTTACTCCGGATACATACGCAGGCAAGTACTCGATACCATCCAAATAAAGAATTGGATGCTCGGTGACTGTTAACATCCGCTTCCCTTGTGTACGCCCAGACACATCCCAGCCCATGCGCACCCTGCGCATGCACACCTGCCATGCGCAACCCTGCGCGTACACCCCGCCCATGCGCTGCCCATGCGCATCCCTCTCTGTGCGAGTGCTATTTCGGGGTAACGTCACAGCCTTTTATAAATAAAGAACAATGTTATATACTATTATAAAATGTTTATTCTAACATTATACATAACAAATTTAAAAATATTTAATGCCAAGCATGGATCCATTTAAACTTAATTTTAATACAAAGTTATACACAGAAGACAGTCTTTTCTTTATGTTTGTTTGCGGTGGTTTTAATTTTATCTAATTTTATTCGCAGCTTAAAATTTAAATCGACACCAAGTCTTCTATCTCCTTTTCTAGCCAATAGTTTGATACATAAAGACCGTCTAGGTTTTCGAATTGTAAATGTACCGAAGTTTGCCTCTATATTTAAAGTCTTTGATTCCGCCGACAACCAGATCCATTCCTTCGTGTAATTCTTGCAGCTTGTGACAATCTTTTAATCGCAGCTTTCCCACTATATCCTGCATACGTATCTTGTTAGCTTGATCGACTTCTTCTTGTCGGTATTGGAGAAATCCTTTTCTCCACACACTGTTGTGTAGTTGCATATCCACCACTTTTGGGAATATATGGTTGTTATAGGTTGTAAGACCCTCGGTTTTAAATGATCCGAAAGGTTCTTTACTAGGTAAATATACAATGTTTAGCGAAACCCCTTTGCGTGTGGTGTACGCCAAGGTTACGAAACCCGCATTCCTTAGTTCGTCTTTGTTATCTGCTATTTTGATAAATACGTTTTTAGAATAACCTTTTAAAAAGTATACGGATTTAGTACCATCCTTTTCTGCAAGAACATGTACATAACTAAAAGAGTCTTTCTTACTAACCGCAAATGCATACAGCTTGTACAACCCGGATGTATCTAAGTCAGTCCATCGGCACATAAAATAATCTTTTAATTCTTCCTCATTTTCTCTAATAAGATGTTCTTTGTCTAACACATCTTTGTATTGATCGCGTATTATCGCAGTGTTTTCCATGTAGTCCAATTTTCGCCTTTTTGCATCCATTTCCTCTAATTCCAGTTGTCTTTTCCTTCCACTTACAGCGTATGGTATACATAATGGGGCAATTTCCTTTAGCGTAAACGGATAGAGTTTACTACCAATATTATTGGGTGTATTTATCAATCCCAATTCCGAAATGACTATTTCTTTTGGAATTGTAGAATATGGTGTTGCAGATTGTGTAAAATATGTACTACCTGCTTTAATGTAGCACTTGTGTAAGATTTTATTTTATCTTGGCTATCTTCCTCTACTATCTCCAAATAATTTATAGGTAAATAGTTAAAACTAAAAGCCGAAGCACATACTTTATCAATTTTCCCTTTCCTCTAGTTTTTCGCACAACTTAATTTGCCAAGCCCGTCAATTTCTTTGTATTGCCATTTCCCCAATACACGTACTGTAGCAGGTTATTATAGACTAAACAACAGCTATTTTGTAGCTTGTCCGATAGCTTACTCCACATTTTGGCAAGTGATACCGAGTACATTGGCGCCTTTAGGAAGTATAACACTATCTTCCAATAAGGTTAAACAGTCTTTTAAGGGTTTATACACTAGTTCCGCACTGACATAGCTTCCAATTGCACAGTTGTATATTGTCGCTTCCAATCGCGTAATACCATGTTCTTTGGCTAAAGTAGACGCAAATGTTTCCCTTAAACGTACATCTGGACAACGTAAAAAATCTAGTGTATGATTGCCAAGTTGTTTATTAACACCAGGACTTGTTATCTGACACACAAATTTGTTGTATATCTTAATTCTTGCATTGGTTGTTAGCCATGTTAAACAATCAATTCCTACAGTTTTATCGTTGTCAACTATAATATTACACTTTTCTTCGTATTCGCCCTTATAGCAAAAGTTATGGTTTGTAGTTAAATAATTACACATCTCCATCTTGCTAAATATACCTGCAAAATCTTGGGTTACATCCATGTCAAAAAGATAGAAATAATCTTTTTCGAGTTCGTCTAATATATCTGGTAGTTCCTCCAATAAAGTTTCCAACTTAACATCTGCTAGTTCCACTTTGTATGGAACACATATAGGATTCTGGAATATTTTATTAATGCATTCGAGGTCTTCTTTTTCCGATAACTTCTTTTAATAGGTTAGGTCAGCGCCGCGGCGCTGACCTAACCTATTAATTTTTCCTTTTATCTAACCTAGGTCCACACTTGTTTTTTAATGGAAAAAACTCATTAAAATGCAATTAGTGCTATAGTGCTAATGTGTTTTTAATGAGAAAACTCATTAAAAAGCAATTAGGTCATATGGTCATATGGTCATATGGTCATATGGTCATGTGGTCATGTGGTCATGTGGTCATGTGGTCATATGGTCATATGGTCATGTGGTCATGGGGCAATTTCACCCTATGGGGTAATTTCACCCTAACTTAACATCCTACATATATCCGGATATATGTCGATACGCATCCCTGTCGGCTTAGGTCGGATAACAACATATTCGACTATCTTCGGCAATATACGGCCCCACTCTGTAGAATACATAAGAAAACAATTTTTTCGTATTCAATTTAGTATTCGATAGTAGCTAGAACGGTAAACATGAGCGTCTCAAAGGTGATTAACGTTTCTCAACTTCTTGGGAATAAAGTGAAACCGACAAATGAGCGATTTGGATTATGGCTGTTGACAGAAAATATGTGCAACAATAATCTGGTAAAAGATATTGGTAATATTTGTTATGTCGAAGGCGAACGGATGCTGACTGGTGGACTACACACACCAATTACAGAACCATTTTGTGACAATATAATGTTGATTAAAATTTGCGACCTTTCTGACACCGAACAAGCATCTGCAACCAAAAGGATGTTTATCCTAAAAAAGTAATTTGTGGTGCATTTAACAGCTATCTACGAAGAAAGTTCAACCGATTTGTTTCCGCTAGGCATGGTGTTAAAGCTAAGCTTCCGTTTTCTCTGGAAAGCACTAACAAGATGGGCCAGAGAGTAAAAGAAGTTATCGGAAAAAGAAGACCTCGAATGCATTAATAAAATATTCCAAAATCCTATATGTGTTCCATACAAAGTGGAACTAGCAGATGTTAAGTTGGAAACTTTATTGGAGGAACTACCAGATATATTAGACGAACTCGAAAAAGATTATTTCTATCTTTTTGACATGGATGTAACCCAAGATTTTGCAGGTATATTTAGCAAGATGGAGATGTGTAATTATTTAACTACAAACCATAACTTTTGCTATAAGGGCGAATACGAAGAAAAGTGTAATATTATAGTTGACAACGATAAAACTGTAGGAATTGATTGTTTAACATGGCTAACAACCAATGCAAGAATTAAGATATACAACAAATTTGTGTGTCAGATAACAAGTCCTGGTGTTAACAAACAACTTGGCAATCATACACTAGATTTTTTACGTTGTCCAGATGTACGTTTAAGGGAAACATTTGCGTCTACTTTAGCCAAAGAACATGGTATTACGCGATTGGAAGCGACAATATACAACTGTGCAATTGGAAGCTATGTCAGTGCGGAACTAGTGTATAAACCCTTAAAAGACTGTTTAACCTTATTGGAAGATAGTGTTATACTTCCTAAAGGCGCCAATGTACTCGGTATCACTTGCCAAAATGTGGAGTAAGCTATCGGACAAGCTACAAAAATAGCTGTTGTTTAGTCTATAATAACCTGCTACAGTACGTGTATTGGGGAAATGGCAATACAAAGAAATTGACGGGCTTGCAAATTAAGTTGTGCGAAAAACTAGAGGAAAGGGAAAATTGATAAAGTATGTGCTTTCGGCTTTTAGTTTTAACTATTTACCTATAAATTATTTGGAGATAGTAGAGGAAGATAGCCAAGATAAAATAAAAATCTTACACAAGTGCTACATTAAAGCAGGTAGTACATATTTTACACAATCTGCAACACCATATTCTACAATTCCAAAAGAAATAGTCATTTCGGAATTGGGATTGATAAATACACCCAATAATATTGGTAGTAAACTCTATCCGTTTACGCTAAAGGAAATTGCCCCATTATGTATACCATACGCTGTAAGTGGAAGGAAAAGACAACTGGAATTAGAGGAAATGGATGCAAAAGGCGAAAATTGGACTACATGGAAAACACTGCGATAATACGCGATCAATACAAAGATGTGTTAGACAAAGAACATCTTATTAGAGAAAATGAGGAAGAATTAAAAGATTATTTTATGTGCCGATGGACTGACTTAGATACATCCGGGTTGTACAAGCTGTATGCATTTGCGGTTAGTAAGAAAGACTCTTTTAGTTATGTACATGTTCTTGCAGAAAAGGATGGTACTAAATCCGTATACTTTTTAAAAGGTTATTCTAAAACGTATTTATCAAAATGGCAGATAACAAAGACGAACTAAGGAATGCGGGTTTCGTAACCTTGGCGTACACCACACGCAAAGGGGTTTCGCTAAACATTGTATATTTACCTAGTAAAGAACCTTTCGGATCATTTAAAACCGAGGGTCTTACAACCTATAACAACCATATATTCCCAAAAGTGGTGGATATGCAACTACACAACAGTGTGTGGAGAAAAGGATTTCTCCAATACCGACAAGAAGAAGTCGATCAAGCTAACAAGATACGTATGCAGGATATAGTGGGAAAGCTGCGATTAAAAGATTGTCACAAGCTGCAAGAATTACACGAAGGAATGGATCTGGTTGTCGGCGGAATCAAAGACTTTAAATATATAGGCAAACTTCGGTACATTTTACAATTCAAAAACCTAGACGGTCTTTATGTATAAAACTATTGGCTAGAAAAGGAGATAGAAGACTTGGGTGTCGATTTAAATTTTAAGCTGCGAATAAAATTAGATAAAATTAAAACCACCGCAAACAAACATAAAGAAAGACTGTCTTCTGTGTATAACTTTGTATTAAAATTAAGTTTAAATGGATCCATGCTTGGCATTAAATATTTTAAATTTGTTATGTATAATGTTAGAATAAACATTTTATAATAGTATATAACATTGTTCTTTATTTATAAAAGGCTGTGACGTTACCCCGAAATAGCACTCGCACAGAGAGGGATGCGCATGGGCAGCGCGCATGGGCGGTGTGCACGCGCAGGGTTGCGCATGGGCAGGGTGTGCATGCGCAGGGTGCGCATGGGCTGGGATGTCTGGGCGTACACAGGAAGCGGATGTTAACAGTCACCGAGCATCCAATTCTTTATTTGGATGGTATCGAGTACTTGCCTGCGTATGTATCCGGAGTAAAAAATACGATTTGTACACGCAGCTTATTAATAAAATTAGTTTATCGAGGGAAGATGACAAAAGGTACATCATTCCTAATAGTACAACAATCTACCATAGAGGCATAAAGATATAAGATAGTTGTTTATATTTGTATAGATTTTGTAAATCTATTGTATATATTAGTTTTTAAATTCCATAATTTTTAAGTTCTTCGCCCACCTTCCAAATCTTTCCTGCTTCTATCCTGGTTGACAGAGTATACGTGTTACCTCCACGTGGTGTTCGAGGGATACATCGGTTTTAGATTTCTCGGGAGATGGGTGGCTAAAGCATATGTCTTGTAGCAAAAAAGGGTTTTAAAGATGGAGTTAAATAAAGATGGGCAAAAATTAGTCTTTAGAAGGCATAACTTTGTATGGGGTGGAGCTATTTAAAATCTATTTACAGATTTGGGGTCCCTAGAAAATTTAATATTAGTTGATACCTAGCAAAATATATTTATCTTAAAAGAGTGACTACCCGCGTATAATAAATACAATATAACACTTGTCGATAAAAACTTGTAGGAAATTTAAAGACCAATTTAATGGGGTCTAGTATTAGAATTTGTTGGTAGTAGGGCTAAGTCCGAGTGTATTGTAAGCGAGAAAGATTCGATTAAAAAGATTAAAGGGTCTCACGAAGTGTAGTTAAGTAAAACCGAGGGTGCTACAACCTATAACGAGCATATATTCCCAAAAGGGTGGGCATGCAACTACGCAGCAGTGCGTGGGATAATAAGAATTCTCTCAATAAGAAATTAAAGTTTCCATGTACGTAGCACCAGTCATTGGGAAATGGTAGAAATGTTAAACCTATAAAGGCGATTATTAGTTGTGGATTAGAAAATAATAATTTTCTTGGACTAAATAAAATAGCTTAGACTAATTAATGTATATGGTTACATATTCTCGTACACATCCACAAACATCTGCTTATATCCACAATGGCGATACCGGTAGTTTTGTTTAACAACTAGTAGGAAAGATACGTTAGGTGTTAGTGTGCGGAAGCCTATAGGATCGTTGGATTCAAAAGAACGATGCGGTGGGATGTATGGTGGTTCCCGTTAGAATAATCGAAAGTGGTTAATCGGTCGTATTAGATGTTTAAATAAGCGAAAGTGTAAAGGCCTAAATAAACAAAAATTTAATTAACCGACAAAAAGTGTGCGATGTGCTACACTTATAAATAAAGTATGGAATGGTGCTTTTAGCGACCCTAGCAGTAAAAGGGCGACTGACTTTTCCAAGCAACTACAAGAATAGCAGTAGCGCAGAGAAGGGTATGCATGTATTATACAGTTGCTGCAAAATATGTTAGTTTACGCGTAGCTCGGATGTGTAATTGATCACGACTTAAAGATCCCTCGGAGGTTTAAAATTCTCAGCCCATTGTCGTTCGAAAATGTTTGGAAATTATCAAAACGGTAGCGGGTCGAAGTTTAATGGATGATTGACCGAGTTTTTCTACCTTTACGAGGGAATTGGAAGTTGACAGACATCGAGCATCTAATTCTCTATTTGGAGGATATCGAGTACTTACCGGTTCTAGAAATCAATACGTGCGGCCGACCGCTATGCGAAAGTGTAAAAGCCTACAGAAGCAAAATTTAATTATCAGACGAAAAAGTGTGCGATGTGCTATAGAAAGTATAAAAATGGTGCTTTGCATCGCTCCTAACAGTAAAAGGAGAGTGACTTTTCTAGCAATTACAAGAATAGCAGTAGCGCGGCGAAGGGTATGCATGTATTATACAGCGCATTGTTGCTCTAAAATATGTTAGTTTACGAGAAGCTCGAACGTGCACAAATTAAATTTCAATCTATAATTAACCACGGTCGTAAAAATAGGAAATTAATGGGTAATTCTAATACCGTTAAGCATATACTTTCGCTTGGTGATTCATTTGGAAAATATTCAAGCCCCCATTTCCTAAAATATGACGTAGAAGTTATTTAAAATTAAATTGTTGTAAGTATCCTGTAGACAACAAGTTGGTATTTTCTTAGTAATGGTTTAAAGTGTTTTGGTTATAGTAGCATTGCATCTTCTACAGCACGACTTGCACACAACTTGTGTGCGTGTGCTACCACCCTTTTGGATTTTTAATATGCACGCGATCCGTATAACATGGAAGACGTTTTCCGGTGTTTCTACTAACGGCATTCGCACCATCGACGAAGCGAACCAGGTGCATGCATTAGCGCTAAATGTATTGGACGAGCAGCAAGGAATATGACATCATTTAGTTCCCCGCCGAATCCTCAACATCGTTCGGTCGTCTTCGGAAACCTTCGGTATGCATTCTATAAGGAACATAAATCAGGTACGCTCGAGTAAGCTTTTAGTTAGTTCGATTACAAGTCAAGTGCTATAGTGCGGGTTTTGTTTTGTACTAAAATGGTACCTGCAAACGTTTATAAGTGCAACCCTTGCGGTGCTTCCTATACCTGGAAAAAAATGCTCTCAAACGGCACCAGAACAAATGTCGTAGTGTAACATCGCCCAGGGTTAAGCCGTCCGCAGCAAAGTACTTAAACTCTGGGTCTTGCGGTATCGCTTTTACGAGAATAGCTCACAGCGACACAAGGAAAACAGCACGGTATGTCATTAAGCAGTAAACGTTCAACGCCACCAGCTGTTAAAGGGTCTTGTACGAAACAACCACGAATTATGTGTACAGTATGCGATTTCGAAATGGAAAAACTACGTACGCCGCACACTTAAGGAGTAACAAACATAAAATGCATCAGTTACCGCTACTAACGAAGATGGCGTAGAAATGATTAGCACAGCGTTTAACAACTGCATGGCTAGCTATCGCATAAATAACGCCAGCGTCGACAATGGAGTGTCCGAGTTTCTTTGGAAGCAGAAGGAACGATTTATTCGATTACTTAATAAAAAGAATACAACATATAATCCGGAAAATACGTACGAAGTCTTAAACATCATTCCTAATAGCACAGCAACCTAATTAAGGTAGGTCAGTAAGCAATATTTAATTGCTGTTAATTGACTTGTATTTAGCGTACTTTCCTATTATAATAACCGCATTTGTTTGGAGAAGATATACACGTTTAAAATAAAATTATATACAGCTTTCTTAATTATTAACCACGCGATGATTACGTGAAAGTTGACCTCCCATTCTCATATTTAAAACCCATTACATTGAATGTGTTTACCTCCACGTGGTGTCGCTGGACGGTAAAACATATTGTTAGATTAACGATAATATGTCTTATTAACCGAAACACGTCTCCTTTTTTTACATTAATCTCTTTTATTACAGGTCTATTTAAACAACACATTAATCTTTTTTGTTACAGGTTAAACTTTCGGCTACGCACAGGAAATAATGTTATACTTTGTAAAAATTGTAATTAGTTTATTAAACTGTAAATCGAATAAAATAAATTTTCGCATGCTTAATTTATGTTAATACTGCTACGTGTTTGGTTAAAGGATTGTAGATATTAAAAGGAGAGGTGATTAGAAATTGATCTTGGTACAAAATCTTAAAATTGGGGTAGCTCCCTTAGGGATGATGCAATCTGAAAAATTTAAAGAGATTTGGGTAGCTGAGAAAAATCTAATATTGATTGATACCAAACAAGGTAGGTTTATCTCGTGTGTGGAAATGTGGAAAAGATTTATCTCGCAGAGGGTATATGTGTAACTTTGCAGGGCGTGGTCCTATATTAAATCTGTTTGCAGATTTGGATTCTGCGTAAAATTTTAGACTAACAAGATGTATCGCATGACTAAAAAAATTATAAGAACGCTCAAAAGTCGCTACAGGTAAAAATCTTAAAATGGGGTAGCTCCTTGGGGATGGTACAATCTAAAAATTCCTAAAGATTCGGGTAGCTGAGAAAATCTAATATTAATTGATACCAAACAAGATAGGTTTATCTCGAAAGATGCAATGGCTAGACGAAGAAAACTATTTGTTAGGTTTGCTTATAGAGCAAATAGCAAAATTAGAAGATCAGGACTTTAAAGGGTATAACTTTGCAGGGCGTGGTCCGATTTCAAATCTGTTTACAGATTTGGATTCTACATAAAATTTTAGACTAACAAGATGTATCGCATGACTAAAAATTTATAAGAACGCTCAAAAGTTGCTACAGGTAAGAAATCTTAAAATCAGGGTAGCTCTCTGGGGATGATGCAATCTAAAAATTCTTAGAGATTCGGGTAGTTGAGAAAATTCTAATATTAATTGATACCAAACAAGGTAGGTTTATCTCGTGGGTGGAAATGTGGAGAAAGATTTATCTCGCGGATGGAAAGAATGCAGGTGTGATGTAATCAAAATGATTGTGGGGGTGTCCGAGCAAGGAGGAGAGCAAGGAGGAGTCAGGAGGAGATTCATCTCCCTCATTTACTCCTTATGGGAATTTACATGTAAATTGGTCCAGATGAGTGAGGAAATGAGGGATTCTGGAGGAAATGAGGTGGCAGGATGCCTGAAAATGGTCTACTGTAAGCAGTCACCAAATTAAGTGGAAATTTATAGTAGAGCGAACGGCTTGGCACGGAGGATTTTACGAGCGACTTGTAAAAAGTGTAAAAGACGCCCTTAGGGCTACAATAGGACGTTTTTTTACTAAATTTAGATCAACTAAATACACTCATTACCGAGGTTGAAGCAACAATAAACGCCCGCCCGCTCACATATCTATGGATTTAATGCCGTTAACCCCTTCGCATTTTTTATTGGGACCCGCTTTGGCTACTATTCCTTTTGTTGACCGTGTTATTAATGGAGATGAGATTCGTAGGCTATGGAAGCAGAGAACAAACGTTATCGACTACTTTTGGAAAAGAGGAGCTCATCATAACGTGAATGTGCGTGAGTGTGCGATTAAGCAAGGGGATGTCGTATTAATACATGGAAATGATAAGCGACGGTTATTGTGGAAATTAGGGTTGGTGAACGACGTTATAAACGGCCGTGATGGCAAAGTGCGTGCCTGTTACGTTAAGATTGCGAATGGCACCGTAATTAGGCGCCCAATACAATTATTGTATCCTTTAGAAATAAGAAGTGATAAGCTAAGTTGTACCGCCGCGCCGGAGGATATGTAAAATATTACAGGCCTTCTGCGTGCGTCGATGGACCTAAGGGTAGTAGAGGGAGTAAGTAAGGGGTTACTGTAACTTCTTGTTTAGAGATACAGTAGAACGTAAGAAGCTATCATGATGTGTAGTCGCTTAGCTTGATTTATATTTAAATAAACCTTTCTTTAAACTTGATGTTGTTTATTGCATTACAGTTATACAGCGTACAGGTCAGAAATACATAGAAAGGATATTTAAAGTGCTGACCCACACGAATAACGATGACGAAACATAACACAAGAAACGTAAAAATACCGGGCTAATTACCATTGCGGTGAGGGGGGATTCCTGACAACACAAAAAAATACATCGCCATGGATTTTCTATTTACAGTAAACATTAATAAAAAAAAGAATTCGGTTTAAATCAACAAAAAGAAATAAATGAATAGTTGTGTTATCAAGAACGAATTTTAGAATTTACGTACGGAAGTGCGCATTTGGTTTGACATTTAGTATTCATTAATAAAAGAAAGAATAGAAAAATTACTGTTTATGCTTGCTCATAATAACAGGGTGTTAAAGAAAAAAAATATTATTTACGGTCGAACAAATTCTAATAATCATGTAGTGAAGTACTATGGAGCACGAACAACAAAAGTAGAATGAAAAGAGGTTCTCCCATATGGGAAGACTAATACGACATACCTCCAAGTGCCAGCTATTATCGTGTGCCCATTGCATCTACGGAGGTAAGTCAGTGAAGCGTCCGGGTGCTGGGGTCCAGATGTAGCGTCACCACGGTCGACATATGTTAAGCACTGCGACACTCCCTGCAACAGCAAAACACATTCTAGCGCAGTTGGTTCTACATAAGAAGAATAATCGGCCTACGTACAACAATTTTGCCTCCAGCTAAGAGCGATACACCCAAAATCTACATTTCTCATAAAGAAAAAATGTGCATCGCTCTTGGAGTAATAGAACGAGTAGTTTAGAAAAATACGTATGAGAACGAACTGAAGAATCAAATTAGAAATTGTTTTAAATAATAAGAATTCGAGCTTCAATCCTCTCGTTATCAACATACCAAAACCGAGATTAGAAAACTCGACCCAAACTTTATCAAATAATACAATACACTATTTCAACGAGTCTTTCAGTCGTAGCAGTATAAGGATTAATTTTACGCTATTGTAATGTGTAACCAGTTAACGGATACCCTAAACAAGGTGCCAACTATAGAATTTATAGAGTACACTCGTCGTTTTAGAGTAAATAGATTAAAATGGAAAATTATTCGCTAGCGTATTTATTATAAATAGGTAAAATATATAGGATGTTATTGACGTATGGAAGAGTAGAAGCGGATCGATGTGGTTTTTAATTCATCGGGCGTAAATGAACGTAACAAGTTTTGTACCGCGACTGCGTAATGTAATGTTTAGGGTACTGTGTGCCTTTGTAGGCCTCATACGATCGTGTGACGTAAGCGCATAAAAAATAACAGCTGTAATTTAATCTAGATAAA